>OX030952.1:59054470-59672739 GCA_943735915.1 Pherbina coryleti
TACGCATATATAAGTGTTCATGCAAAATCGAATGTATTGAAGTGTAACTAATGTGCAAGGATGCCTCTATCTCACGATATGTCACATGACGATCTTGCATTATAAGTTCAGATGTTTTGTGGCACAATAACAGATTTTGGACGACCTTCACGGAATTCGTCGGCGACCGAACTACGACCACGATTGAATTCCCTGCACCAGCGATATACTGTGGGTTTTGATAATGGCTTATCGTAATATAAAGAACTGAGTTCATCGGCACATTCTTGTTGAGATATAATCCACGTCGAAAGTTGTGAAAAATAATCCAACGAAAACCTTCTCTTGAAATTTCCATTTTTTGAACAAATTGATTTTCTTAACTCACTGTAAACAAAACAAATAGCACTTGTAGATCAAAACGTTGTGAGTACATTTATGCCAACAAATGTCAAACTTTATTACGGTGATGCCAGATTTAAGCCATTGACATTAGTGTTGCCATTTCCCGAAATATAAATGGTACCCCTCGTAATGTGGACTCTTGAGAGACCGACCCTTGTGAAAATTTGTTCATTTTTTGCAAAGGAAGAATTGATCAGGAATGAACTGAACCCTGAACCAAGAAGAAAATTAAGGAAAACTCCAATATAAATAGTAGGTACAGTTATATGAGGAACTCATTTATGTGAGATTCAAGCTGAAATTAAATACTTTAAAAGAGCCACTGGAAAATTACATGTGCAACTGAAGACAAGTGTTAGGACTAAGCTATCACAAAAATGCATAAATAAAGGAAATGAAGGTAAAAGGAACTACGCGAAATGGTGGAAAAATGTTTTTTTTACCGGTTTAAGTCTTCCATAGGTCAAGAATTTCTCTTGAATGCTGAAAATTAATCGATATTTCAAACTAAATTAATATATACTCTCACCTGAGGTTTATTGTGAGCTATTAAAATACAAGAAATATATTGTTTTTATGCGCTGGGAGGAGGTAAGCAGAGCACTCACAAGTACTTTTAGCATTTGCATTTTTTAATTTTTAATATAATGAATCTATTAGCAAAGTTAACCATCAAAGCAACCTTAAAAGTTTAACCTAGATAAACTTGAAGCAATTGCTTTTTTTTCAAGCTATTTGCTTTTTCTCTACCAACTCGATCATTTCAAACAAGCTTGTTGAAATATGAATAATTTAGTAGGGACGCCTTCAGCTTGTATTGTTTACGTTTTTCTTTTTTCAGTTGCAGAATTGAATTTATTCTAATGATCAAAACATATGCTTGTTGTTTGGTGTTATTGTTATGATTACTGGTGTTGTTGTTGTTGTTGTTGTTGTTGTTTGTCTATCTAATTACCCCAGCACCCGTTTTTCGCATGCTACGGCATTGCGATGCGTGCGTGGCGTAACCTGACAGTACACTGAGTTCCGCATGCGTACGCACCATCATCGTTGCAGTAGAGATGCAGTTAAGGGGATACAGCAGCGGTAAATAAGACCCAAGCAATTAACTGGCTTCATTGGGGAGACGAACGCGTCGCGTTGAGCATCAGACGCATCTCAATTTAATTCACGCCAACCCACCCCGTTAACATTCGCAACGGCCACACAGCAAAACGGGACGATTTTTACGCTTGAGAATATAATGCAATTTAATTCAGTGTTCCACCTTCTTCACCTGATTGCCCCTCTTACCCAGTGAGATGTTTCACCACCTCAGCACAGGTAGCTGCTTTCGTGCGTACGTTGTTGATATGATAATCAAGACGTTGTCTGCTTCGCTGTCTGTCTGACTGTCTGTTGTCTACTTGTATGTTTTCATGTGTTGCGGATTTGCAAATGTTGCTAGTGGTGCACTTTTAGACACGATAGACGAGTACGAATTTTTTTGCACCTCTCGTTAGATATTCTATGAAATGCGAGCAGAAAATGTAAAAACTAATGTTTTGGAATTTGTTTCGACTTTTTTTCAAAGTATTTGTTTATACGCACTGATGCATTGTACGGTACCAAACATCACCGCATGCCTCTTAGTCATAAACTCTGCACGGTGGCACTTGATGAGCTCTTATAACTTTGTGAAATTCTTCAATTAAGTTTTCACCATGCTAAGGTAGAAAATATTTCATTCCATACACCTTCTTTGCGCTATGAAACCAACAATCGAGCTCCTGAGAGCCACTTCAATCAGCTCACACGCACATTCTTTGGGCCAACATATTAAAAATGTGAATAATTGCAAAATGTTGCAAATTTGTATTTAATTAAAAATCTCTAATCAGTTGTAAGTAATGCATAGCAATAAGTTAAGAACTTAATTTTATAAAAATGCACCACGTAAGATATTGGTGGCATTGTTGTTGTTGGTTTTTGATTTGATGTTAGATTTTTTTTTTCCTTTTGCTAAAGTACACTTAAGATTTCGAAATATTCACCACATTCTTAATAGGTATCGTGAAGTATATCTTAGGAAGCTTATTCTCTTTGGGGATAGAGTATAATAGTTAAATTGTTTTAATTGTGAAGTGCATTCCATATCTCTTTTAATATTCGGTACTTGCTTTCAACACAAGTTGATCCCTTGATGCTTCGGATAACACCAACCTTAAAGACTTAGGTTAGGTTCTTATGGCTGAGTCGACAGACGACTTGTACACTTAGGCCAGTGCAGGCCCGTTGTGATACCACATAATCTCTTTTGACCTATGAGAGATATCCCTCCACAACAAAACATTTCGTCGGATTTTGCATTTTATTATATGCCCGATTTCCAGGCATGAGACTTCGGTAAGTCCATTTAAGAAGGGATGGCCCAGAGTTTCCAATCTCCTTTTACTTAGCGCCGGACATTCGCAGAGGAAATGCTGGACATTTTCTACCTCTTCCTCGCATTTGCAGCTTCTGCAGAAATCATTTGATATAAGTCCCAATCGAAGAGCGTGTATTCCGATTAGACAGTGACGCGTGAGGATTCCTACTATTTTTGAAAGGTTTATTCTGCTTAACCTAAGCAGTGATTTAGTGCGTTTTAAGCCATAGCGAGGCCACGTTAGCTGAGCTACCCTACATGTGTCAAGGTGTTCCCACCGTACTTGTGCAAGACTCAAAGAATTGTTCTTGCACTGGAGTTTATAGGAGGACATGGGTATACCAATGAAATCCTCATTTACGAGGGTGCTTGAGGTCGTACCCTTCCTTGCCAATTCGTCAGCTAGATTATTGCCCTTGATATCCCTATGACCAGGTACCCATATGATCCTGAATAACCTTGCCATCTCGTTAAGAGATCTGGTGCACTCAGTGAGAGTTTTAGAGTTGTCAATATGCGCGTTCAGCGCTTTTAGCGCAGCTTGACTATCTGAAAATATGTAAATATTCTTACCCCGAAGGTCTCTCTGACCTAAAATCTTAGCGGTTTCATATATAGCCATCATCTCCGCTTGTAGACACTACAACAGTTTGGGTGTCTAAAGGAAGCTTCTATTTCCAGATGTTAGGAGTAAATTCCTTCCCCTACCTGCTTTTGAAGCTTGGATCCATCTGTAAAGATTTTAATTCCGTTTATTTTAAGGGGGGTCTTGTTAGCCCAGTCTAGCCGTGAAGCGATGAGAACTTCATAGTTCTTTTCAAGATTTAAACAAGGTACATAGTAATCTGTTTTGTCGGGGACCGTCGAGTTCAGAATTACCGTGTGACCGCAGCTGTTACCTATCCAATTTCCAAATTATCTTAGTCTTAACTCTTAGAGAGTTAGCACACTCTCTGGCAAAGATGTCTAGAGGAGGAAGGTGAAGTATGTCATTAAGAGCATTAGTTGGGGTTGTGGATAATGCACCTGTAATACAGAGACATGCACTTCTTTGAACTTTTGCAAATTTCTGAAGTGCAGTTGCCTTGTCAAGGGCCCTCCACCATACCAGTGAACTGTATACAAGTATTGGGCGGACAATTGCCGTATAAATCCAGCGTACTATTTTAGCGGAAAACCCCATTTTTTACTTATAGATTTTTTACAGGCAAATATAGCTATATTTGCCTTTTTAACACGCTCCTTTATGTTAACTCCTAGGTACTTCGTGCTATCACTAAAGAGCAACCTCGTGCCATTCAGACGAGGTGGTATCAGGTTGGGGATTTTATACTTTCTAGTGAAAAGAATAAGGTCTGTTTTATCTGGGCTTACGCTTAATCCACAAGAGGACGCCTATCTCGAAAGGATTAAGAGTGCTCTTTCCATGAGTTGACAGAGGGTTTAAAGAAATTTTCCGTTAAAGACGAGAGCGATATCATCGGCATATGCAATAACCTTGTAAGGTTATACCTTGTAACCTTTAAAGACTTAAGGAGCAGAAAAATGTTTCGCGCAGTGAAGCGAGTTCGTTTCATTTACTCCCTGGAATGGTGATTTTGGTCTGATTAAGTTCAGCAGAATTACACAGAATGACACACTTTTTAACCGACTTCAAAAAGGAGGAGGTTCTCAATTTGGTTGGTTTGTCCGCTTTTTTTTTTTTTTAAATGTATGTACATCGATAACTCTAAAGCACTTGCCCGATTTCCGTAATTTTTTGTCAACAGATAGATACCATGAACGCGGAGGTCCTTTTTTAAAAAAGTGGGCGATATTCGACAAAGGGGCGTGTCAATATAAGAAAAACACTGTATTTCAGTTAATATTGACACTAGGGTACTGAAATTTACAGTAAAAACACTGAGGTAGACACAATTATTAAAAATTACGATCAATAAAGTGGGCGTTATATGACAAAGGGGTGTGGTCATATTAAAAAAACACTGTATCTCAAATAGTATTGACACTAGGGTACTGAAATTTAGTACAGGGGTAGACACAATTTTAAAAAACTACTGTAAAGAAAGTGGGCGTTATTCGACAAAGGGGTGTGGCAATATTAGAAACACACTATATATCGAATAATATTGACACTAGGGTGCTGAAATTCAGTACGTGGGTAGGCATAGCTATTACAAATTACAGTCAATAAAGTGGGCGTTGTTTGACAAAGGGGTGTGGCAATATTGGAAAAACACTGTATCTCGAATTGTATTGACACTAGGGTACTGAAATTTAGTACAGTAGTAGACACAATTTTTTAAAATACTGTAAAGAAAGTGGGCGTTATTCGACAAAGGGGTGTGGCAATATTAGAAACACACTATATATCGAATAATATTGACACTAGGGTGCTGAAATTTAGCACATGGGTAGGCATAGCTATTACAAATTACAGTTAATAAAGTGGGCGTCATTTGACAAAGGGGTGTGGCAATATTGGAAAAACACTGTATCTCGAATAGTATTGACACAAGGGTACTGAAATTTAGTACAGGGGTAGACACAATTTTTAAAAATCACTGTAAATGAAGTGGGCGTTATTCAACAAATGGGTGTGGCAATATTAGACATTGACACTAGCGTATTAATATTTGGTATGCAGGTAGATAGGCAGGTAGAATCATTAAAAAAGTGAGCGGGATTGTACACAGGAAAGTACTATATTACGGTTAATATTGATACTTGGAAACTGAAATTTGGCACAGGGCTAGCTAGAATCATTATAAGGTACGGTAAATAAAGTGGGGGGGATTATAGCAAGGACGTGGCACTAAAATTTGTAAAGAAACAGAAATGGAAAATACCCAACAAACTTTCAGGAATTAATAAAATAAATTTTATAAGAACAAACTTTCCTGTTTGAAATATTCCTCAAAAATACTTTTACATAAAATATTTCATATTCTCTAAAAAGGAAGAAATAAAAACTTTTTAACAAAAAAAAAAACCGACTTCAAAATCACTACAAAGTAAAAAATAATTTTAAATAATTTTTCCTATTCATTTCTTGGTCATATTTTAAAAGCTATTTATATGTATTATAATATTGGAAATCTTATCATTTTCATTTTTTCTATTTTGTTTTATTATCATCAATATATTAATTGCTTTATGAACATAAAAGCTTTGAAGTCGGCGCTCATCTTTGACACACAATCATGATCTTTTACCATCCGTGCACTATTTGGTGCCTTGGTGACACTGTAGTAATTTTAAAAGCTTTGTACACATTAAAATTCTCACTAAACTGGTTTGGGTGAGCTTGTAAAGCTCATATTGAATATGACATAGTGTGTAACAGCTGCACAAATAATGCATGGAACACATTGGCTACATTCAGCGTACTCAAAAATTGCCAATTGAAAGAAAAAAATCGCTAAGAAGCTTTTATATTCATAAAGTTAATAATATTTTTATGATAAAACAAATTAGAAAAAATTAAAATAAAAAGATTTCGACATAGTAAGATAAGCGCCGACTTCAAAGCTTTTATGTACATAAAGCAATTAGTATATTGATGATAATAAAACAAAATAGAAAAAATGAAAATGATAAGATTTCCAATATTATAATACATATAAATAGCTTTTAAAATATGACCAAGAAATGAATAGGAAAAATTATTTAAAATTATTTTTTACTTTGTAGTGATTTTGAAGTCGGTTTTTTTTTTTTGTTAAAAAGTTTTTTACATTTTTTTTTTCTACACTGAGCAAAGGATTACAGGTGATACCTCTATTCAGCTAAGTTCGTCTTATTTCGAAATGGGATTATAGATAAGTGGGAATGAAATGGAAATCAAATATAATCAGTATGTATAAATGTATTAATGTTCTAAATATTGCAAAAAGCTGTATAATTATCTGAATTTGTATTTGAAACAATTCAAGGTCTTAAGCAATATATTTATCCACTAGACTCATACACCATTAACTGTGAAGTCGGTAATACCGGTGAATTTCTAATTTGAGTTCATTAGAATGAGGAAAGAAATTAATTAAGGCCTACACCTCTCGAGGATTCGGGCACGAGCCAACTGAGTGAAATCGCTATGAGACGTCTGAAATAATTTGCTTTCATAACCTAAAGAAAAGTGGAGATCAACATTAAAATAAGAACTCCGAATAGAAAAATCTCGCTTTAAGAACTGGAGTTCTCATGTTTTAAATTTTTTAAAGCAATGTTTTTGCTTTATCTCTCGTAAAACTGAAAAGTTTTCTACCTCTCTGTCTTAATTTTCAGTACACATACTGCATATCTCCTCTATGTTACGTTTCTTAGTCTTTTAAGATCGCTTATAATTGAGATCTTTTTGTTTCTTTATTATTTAAATGGACAAATTAAAAGTTTGTGATGCACATAGAATACGTCTGAGTGAGTCAAACCGCTCAACCACGCACCGTAAAAGGTGTCATATTATAAATATTTTTTTTTTTTGCTTTTGCCTCAACAAGCTCAAAGTAACTGCAAAACTAATTCACGGCATTAAAAATAATTGTCAAACATGAACAACCATTAAACACTGCTTTTGCCGTTGAAGTGAATACAAACAAACAAACAAATAATTGAATTAAGAAACCCATAGTTATGTTATATTAAGGATATCAACAACAAAACAAAACATTGAAGAAGAGTGTTACGTGAAGCATAAACAACGTACTTGCATCTATTTACATATATATAAAATGCAAAAATCAGGGATGGAAAGAAACAAATGCGAATGAATTGTAATCCACAAACCGCATCGAACATGAAAGCTACACCAAGTCAAAAAACAACTATAACTAAACCAAAAACAACAACAGCAATAAGTGTTTGTCTAAAAACAATAACAACAGCAATGATGTTAGTGTTAACGATAATAGAGACAAGAAAGCCAAAGTGAAGACTGAAAGGAACATAATAGGCAAATTTGGATAAATAAAAGCACAATTTGTAGGAAGAAACGAGAAACGATACATGAAGGAAATAAAATAGGTTTTTCAAAAGTGTTAATTCTGTGAAGCAGTTTACTCAAGATAAGGACAAATAGGTTCTGATAAACTTTTAATGAAAATACATAGAACTCTAGATAAAAATAAATACAGTACTTTTCGCTTGAAGCGAACTTCAAGGGACCGGGCAAAATGGTTCGTTTTAAACGAAGTTCGCTTTAAATGAAGACTTGAATTAATCAATTGTATGTGCACATTAACTCCTTTGTAAATTTATTAAAAACATGTTGAGATGTTTTAATTTAAAAAATGTATTTTTAAAAAAATCAGTTAGTTTAGTTTGCTTAGTAGCAATATTAGTTGCAGTTAGATACACTTCCACTTGAGCCAAGTGGTCAAGAATTTGTTGTGGAGTGTCGCGCGACTGAAGAAAATTTCTTACATAGCTTACGCTTCACACTGCATCCACGTCAGTTGCGACTTGGATTGGCTCTACGTTGTCTATATCGTCATCGTCTAAGGTCGTCTTCATCAGCGCAAACAGACTGCACAATAGCTTTTCGTCCAGTTTTTCCGTATTTAAAAGGTCGTCATCAAAACATTTGTAATCGTGTTCCAGCAAACAAACATTAAACTTAGGGGAATTCCCGGATTGGAGACAGGAAAAATTAAGGACTGTGTGTTACAGTGTTGTCAAAGCAAACATTATTTTTACATAGCGGCACTTTTTGATTCGTTTTAACCGAAAAATAAACAAGTTTTGCATGTAAATAAAGTTCGTTACAACCGAAAGTTCGCTTTAAGCGAGTTCGTAATAAGCGAACAAAAACGCATGGTTTATTGGAATAAAAACGCGTACTTTTGAAATTGGTTCGTTTTAGGCGAAAGTTTGCCTTAAACGGGTTCGCTATAAGCAAAAAGTACTGTATGTGTTTGCTCCCCACGCACGGTAGAAGTGAAACTTTAACCCAAAAAAGTAAAGATTCTTAAGCGGTTAATTGATTTAGTCTTTAAAATAGTCTTACTGAAAAGCTCCCATTATATATAATGAAAAGAGTTCTGTATTAAAATCTGTTTTAACAGAATTTTGAAAAGTTTAATGTTATTAAGACAAATAAAAACTATAGTATACTTCAGAGTTAGAATGCAATCACAACAAACTGACCATACCATACCATCGCACCATACTAACTTCCTATGCCGACATACTGTATTATAAAACTATATCATACATCGTTCCATACATCGTTCCTTACCACTATACTATACCACCATACCATATTGTTCCACCAAACCATACCTATCATCAAAATCATATCATCATACCAAACCATAATACCATACCATCAAGTATACATACTATATCCATCATACCATATTTATTTCTTGGTGAACACACTGTCAGTACTGTAATCTACCCTTCTGCGGTTATACAAAGACTGTGCATGACCGGTAAATTCTGTACATACTCTATCGAGAGCCAGCCGAATGTTGTACAGTACTCGTTTCGATTTCTGGTTTGATTTTAAATTACTGCACAAAAGTTTGAAACATACTTTATAAAGCTCTACAGTACAACTCTGTTACTTAGCAGCAATCAGTGTTTCGTTTAAGTTTTTTTTTATATGAATATCTAAGCATGCTCCATATGCGGCGAATATTTGTACAGTGCAATCGCGATTGAGGGAACTAATTCGTGCAAGGCTTGTTCCCTCAACCAAGACTGTTCCTTGAACTCAAATCAGGATTCTCTTTAATAATTTTTCATCAAAATTTGTTTTTTAATAAGAGATGAATTTTATAAATGAGATCATTTTTGTTTAAACATTTTTTTCCATTTTACAAAAGTTTTAAGTTTTTCCAAAGAAATCTTGAATATTTGTTTGCTTTTTTTTTACTTTAAGGCACTGTTTCACAGCATCCTCTCTAAAGTTTTTTAGAACAAGTATATTAGGAAGTGAATTTGTGTACTCTTCTGCCCACTCGATAGCCTTGTCAAAGACTGCAACAGCTTCTGATGCGGTTATAATACGTGTTTCATTTGACAATGGTTCTTCGTCATTTTCTGAACTTACTTCAGCAATATCATCAATTACATCCCAGTTTTCAATATGGTCATCCGTTGAAACCCAGTTAGCCAAATCTTCTGCATTAAACGTTGCCTATGAAAAAATATTATTTGTTAAATTATGTCCATACATTCACATGTACAATGCAGGGGCTTACTTCTGGCAAAACACATTCAAGCAAATTTTGTATTTCCTCATATTCTTTAGATTTTTTCTGGATAAGATTTAAACGTAACACACTTAACGGGGTATCTTCATCTTCGCTACAGATTGCTTCTTCTTCATTTGAAAAATCATCTTTTAAAAGAGGATGCCAACATTTTTCCACGACGTCAGGATTTACTTTTTCCCATGCTAGTGCCAACTGGCATACAGCGTCTTTTAAGTTAATACTCTTCAAAAATCCTTCCGTGTCCATTTTTCCGAACGCTGATCTCAACAAATTTGTCTTGTAATGCAATTTTGTTAATCTAATTACATTTTGGTCCATGGGTTGTATCAAAGGTGTCACATTTGGTGGCATAAAGATGGTAAAAATCGAACCACAATCTGTTTTCAAATCTTCTTCGCTAGGATGACAAGGAGCATTGTCTAAAATCAGAACTGCTCTACGTGGCAACCTTTGTTTTTGCAAGAAACGTGTTACCTTTAAAAAAGACAATAAATGTTTCAACTTACTTAAACCGACAAACTGATTTAAATAGACGACGACTAAAAGTCATCAATGAAGCAAATAGCCACCATAGCAAATTACAGGGTAGCCCCCTACTCCAGTTTATGTAACTTAATGCTGAGCGTGGAACTTGACAATTTTAGTCGCCTTTTCTTTAACTAAAACCTACAACAAATCAGAAAACTTATAAACTTACCTGTGGCACAAATGAATTATGAAACCATTCCTTAAAAATTGATGCGGTCATCCATGCGTTTTTAGAGTTTTTATACTCTACTGGTAATTCAAAATTTTTAAATGATCTTGGTTTTTTGACTGGCCTATTACCAATGGTTTTAATTTGTGCAATCCAGTTGCATTTGTACAGGCCAAAAATGTTACCCTTGCTTTTTCAGTTTTTCTACCAGGAGCATTTTTTTCAACAGAGCTGACGTAAGTCTTATTGGGTAACGATTTCCAAAATAAACCCGTTTCATCTGCATTGTAAATTTGATTGTCGCATAACTTCAGCTCAGCCTTTAGTTTCTTCAATTTATTTTTAAATTCTGGAACAGCTTCGAGGTTAGATGATAATTTTTCACCACAAATCTTTAATAATCTTATGCCAAATCTATTTTTAAAACCATTGAGCCATCCACAACTTGCGTTGAACCCGTTGCTTGATCTGTACATTTTTTCGTGCAACTGCTTCGCTTTTGCTCTAAGCAACACGCCTCCTATTGGCAAATGCTTACTCCTTTGAGAAATGAACCACTTATAAAGTTTGTTTTCCATATGTGGAAATTCGCCAGCTTTAGATGACTTTCTTTTGCGGTGGCATTTGGATGCTGCTTCCAAAATCCTAGCCTTGTTTTTTTTTATGCGTGTTATGGTGGACTTAGCGACTTTATATTCTTGCGCTAGTTGTGTACATCCATAACCTTTTGAAAGTTTTTCCAAAATGTCTGTCTTTGTTTTGAAAGACAGAAATAATTTCGTTTTTTTCGACATTGTCGAAACGCACGCGCCAAGTTTTAAAAATCAACTGATTTTGTACACAATCTTAACTCACTTATGTACATGCTTTTATTTCAAGCAAAAACGAAAAGACAGTAACGGGGAAGTACAAAACATATATTTAAAAATGTTCATATGTACTTAGCATGTGCAATATACAAATATATGTAGGTTTGCATAACATTCTTTTCTATTTTCAGTCAATGTTCCCTCAACTCAGTACTATTGAAATTGTATAGTTCCCTCTACAGAGTAGTAAATGAAAAAAAAATACGTGTTCCCTTAACCGAGTAGTTCTCTCAATCCGGGGTTCCCTCAACCGCGATTGCACTGTATTTCCGTTTCATTAGGAATATATCGGTTTGACTCCCGTTTAGTTCTCCGTATTGCTATATGCGGCTAAAGAAGTTTCACTTAAAAATTTCAACGATATTTGATGATGGGACTACAGTAATTTCTTCAAACTAATTTCCTGACGCGAAAATAGAAACGTTTTTATTCAAAAAAAGTATTTATTTATTAAAAACAAAGAAAAAGATAACAAAATATGAACTGATTTAGTTAAGGGTATAGTTCCCCATTATTTAATAAATCAATATAAATATACTTGCACCAGAAGAACACTTCCGAATAATTTTCACTTATTTTGAAAATCGATCTTAATTACACGAACGTAGAGAAAATAACGTGGTTATAAAAGATCTCATAATGAATTGACTACCGAGATCGTGTTATTTGACGCCTCTCACTCACTTACATGTGGGGTTATATGAAGTCTTTAATTTTTGCTAATGAACCGCAAACTACTGGAGCTTTGCAAGCATTTTTAAAGCACGCGATGGTGAGATAACTCCAAATGCTCGGAAGAGTGCTTGGATCGACAGGATCATATGCCTAAAATCATTCATAGTATAGAATGTCATCAACCATTCTTTAGATTGAATAAAGACTTTTTATTCCAAATGAATTCCTGTCATTACAAACATCTTTTTAAAATACCCTTTAATTTTGAACACATCAAACTGAAATAATTTTTTTTTTTTTGAATATTGTAAAGGGTACGTTTGTCAAAATTTAACATGAGGACTTATGCAAAATTCGTTAGACAATCTAGCCAAACAACTGCTTTAATAATAATATAGTGATAGTAACAGTTTTTTGGAAAAATATGTTCCATATTTTTAAGGACGTGCTCACGCCATCACGTCCAACAAATACATATCTTAGGTTCATCTTCTTTGATTCAAGTTCACCCTCCACGACAACACCTTTAATAACGGAATGAGGCTAGTTGACTTTGTCGCAGCACGAAACGTAGTACTATAACCTAGTATCTCTATATTCATTAGGCCACTTGACTGTCTCCTTATCAAAAGACGCGCAACCAAATTGATCACGTTTTTTTGATTGAAGGAAGGATCTCTTCCTGTGTTTTAGATATACATACGATCCGCCCTGGTGAGAACGTAGACACGGATCATTATCTTGCCGCAGCCAAGATCCGTACACGTCTGTATGCAACCAAAAATGCGCGCAATCCAACACAGAGAAAACTAGACATCGCAAAGATGCGATCAACACTCACAACAGAAAACTTCGCTACTCGACTCTCACTCCTGCTTCAAAAAAGCACTTCTCCGATGGACGACATATGCGTGCAGTGGATACACATTTCCCACTATACGTACGGCTGCCGAAGAGGTGATTGACTATCACTGCCCTTGCCGAAAACAGTGGCACGACCAGGAGTGTCGTGACGCCACTGCAGAGAACGACGTCACCTACAAAGCTACCCTGCAGTCGGTTGTAACACGTGCTGCTAAAGAGCGATACAAGGAGAAGAGGATAGAAGAGAGACGCATTTTCAATACCGCCGATAGAGATGATATCTGAAAAATCCAGCGTGACGTAGATGATACCGTGAGATAAGATATAGTATATTAGGTCCTGTCGAGCGTATTGTGTGAAAACCAGCTGATTAGATCTTATCGGTGTGGATTCAGTCCTGTCAAATTCACTAACGACCAGATATTAACGCTACGACAAATCTTGTAGAATACCCTATAGAAACAAATCGACCAACTAAAGAAACACTCACCATCTTTTTGATGATTACAACGCCGCCTTTGAAAGTTCAATAAGCAATCACCTGTACTCCACCATGTCTGAATGTGGTATTTCTGCAAAGCATATCCATATTTGCAGAATGACACTGAGCAACACCAGCAGCACAGTTTAAAACGGGAAGAATATCATCCCTTCATTGGATACCAAAAGATGATGTTCTACAAGAGTATTATGCTGCTGGCGTTTGCTGATGATATCGATATCATTGGTCATAGAACACTCGAGGTCAGTGCAGCATTCTCCAGATCATCGAAAGAGTCGAGTGGTATTTGTCTTGCAGTGAACATATGTATATTAGACGAAATACTTACTGTCAACAAACAGTCCCAGCGTCTTTGATGGAGCCGAATTTGATGGAGCAATGAGCTGTATGAGTTGTACGCCGACATCGACATAGTGAAGGGCATAAAAACCGAGCGGATGCGCTGGCTATGTCATGTTGAGGTCAAACGACGTTGCAGCAAAGAAAACATATAATTCTGTGCCCAGCGGTGGTCAATGCGGAAGAGGACGCCCACATCTTCGTTGGAAGTTGTTGCGCCAACAAGCGCACAACAGAAATGGCTGGCGCAAATTCTTAGACGCGGCCAAACCCGAGCAACGGTTGTGAGTGCCACATAAGTAAATAAGATTAATCTTCATTGAATTAGATCCTTTAAAAAATCAATGCATCTTTCTAGAAAACTGTGAAAACGCTCTCAAAATAATTCTTATGTAAAAAATTTTAATATATTTATTGTATTTTTTTTTTTTTTTTTGCCATCCGATCTGAATCATCAAAACATCCTAATTTAAGAAAAACATCTTGAAATATCTTGAAACGGAGATATTTGATCAAAAATATGTTGAAACAAAAAAAAAAAAATGGCTACAGCTTCAGTACTTTTTTGAAAATATTAGAAAAAGATAATTGGCTTAAGGGAAGATGTTTAAAGATGTTTGATTACGAATGAATCAAACTTTTCCGTAACTTTCCAATAAAAAGTTTTTCCGCTAGTTGAAATTCATCGTTTCGAGAAAAAAGTATTTAGTTTTGCAAAATTCGTTGTACATAAAGAAAATCATTTTCGGATTTTTATCTGATCGATTGATAAAATTATTGATAAACGTAGAACAAAATTTTTTTTTTAAATAGATTCTTTTTTTGTTTGTGACATACTGTCCTCCAATGATGTAAGAACATCCCAAGAATGATGAAAAACTAGAATTACAAGTGAACAAAATTATTTTTAAAATTTCAAAGAACTCATATTCCCTTCATAGTATAACTTTCTTTCTTTCAAAAATGCATTCACAAATAAAAATTATTTAAAATTAAGGTTTTTTAACTTATGATCGAAAATATAAAATCGTTTTTGCATTGTGTTGAGTTTGAAAAAAAAACAAAATATTTACATATCAACTGAAAGAGCATTGTTATCAAGGTGATTCCTGTCACTTCGTAAGTGCTTCGTAAGCTCGCATTTCGTAAAAACTTACGAACCGTCAAAAGTATTTCATATTAAATATAAGGTACGAATATTTTTCAAATCTACGCAACATATTCCATGCTTATGTCGTATAAATAAAATAAAAAAATAAAGTCAATTTGATTGAAAAATTTTTTTATTTGCATTTTGTTGAAACTAATTGCCTTCCAGAAAAAACTGTCGTCATAGCTGCCCCATACAATTTATCTTTTGTTGGTGCAAGTTTCTATCAGTCGTTTGATCCCATTGGTCGCTTTTCCACACAAACAGCTGCTCCCTCAGATTTAAGCTCTCAGCGACTTACCACCCGAGCTAGTCGTGTACTTCCTCCTTCCGGATAAGCACAACCGATGACCAAGTCGTTGTTTGAATTGAAATCAAACAAGGAAGCCATTTTTGCAATGGTGGTTACCGAGTGCACCAAGTCGTATTTGTTCTCATCATGAATTTGTTTTTTAAAGGCTAGGGCATTTTTCTAGTTTGGGCTTGGGCCTTTACCCAATAGCTAACCACGAAAGAGATTTGTGGACAATTTGTGTCCACCACCTGTCACCTGTCATGGCACTACTTGCATGGTTATGGAAGGCTAATATTTAAAATCGGGAATTGAAGTGAATATTACTTCATATAATTACATATGTATATATTACATAGATTGGACAGCGGCTGGTTAAAGTTTCTTTAGACGTTCAACTGTTTTATTTGATTAAAAAATTATATAAATGCAATAATAACACGGTGTTACAAAATGAAAACAAATCATAAAACTTGCCTCAAGACATAGAAGAGGTAGTAGGCCTTGTTGAACATAAGATAACTGCATACTTAGTTTTTTGAATATACCCTCAAAATCGGGATTTGTGGTCAAAAAACCGATTTTAGGTAGGTGCATGTATAGTTTGTTATGTAACTCCGTTATATCTAGCTCAATTTTAAAAATTTAAACATTGATAAAAAGCAGAAAAATATACCCTTAATATAATATATAGACCGTTTTTATACAAAAAGAATTGACAAAGTTACAGGCAAAATCATTTGAAAATTTCTCATTTTTTTTAATTTTTTCAACTTCAACAACGTTTTGTTAACAAATTTTGTTTTGTGGCACTATTAGTTTTAGCAGGATTCTGAAAGCCTGTTAAATTTTGCGTTCAACAAGCTATCATTTACTTCAATTGGCTGAAATACAAAAGCACTATCGAATTTTTAGTATTCGTAATAAAATACAAAAAAATTTTTTTTTTTTTCTAAAAATGTTTATTTGACCTTTTTCGTTTAAATATATTATCATAAAGCTGGTGTATTGCCCGGATGTGACGAAACTGTTTGCAGTTTTCAACCACAAACACGCTCCGAATGAATGGCGTTTGTTTATTGAGGGATCTTGCAAGAGTATGATTTATTTAAAAACTTTTTGTGTGATTCTTGATATGTTAAATTCTGATATATGTATGTCGCCGACTTAAAGGCTCTAACAATACTGTTTGGAATGCAAGGTGGATATACCAAGTATTCTTGCATTATTTGCGAATGGGATAGTCGTGCGACTAATAAATATAAGGATGTTCCACCATGCTTAGAACATCCTACACGTGTTTCAGTTGATTGCCCTTTTCTTCCCACTAATCTATCATCTCATTTTCGAACCAAGGCAGACTTGACTGAATAGGTATTCCACCTCGAACCAAGGCAGACTTGACTGAATAGGTATTCCACCTGAAATCCTTGGTTCAAAGCTAAAAAAAAAAAATCTGATTGCAGCGTTTCCTAGGTTAAGTGAGTTTAAAATCAAAGAAAGTATCCTGCACGTTCAAATCTTTTATAAAAGTTATTTATTCATTTCGGTTATTCTAAGGTTTATTTGTGGGCCCACAAATTTGGAAAATTTTCTTGGACACTGATTTCGTTTCTAAATTAAATCCAGTTGAAAAAAAGAGCTTGGAATAGTTTTATTTCGTTATGCATTTATTTCCTCGGCAAGAAGAAGAGTCGAAATTACTTAGATGTTGTAAATGAATTTTTAAGTGCCTACGAAAAAATGGGCTGCAATATCTCAATCAAAATACATTTTTTGCACTCCCATATAAACTTTTTCCCGAATAGCCTTGGGCAGTTTAGTGATGAACAAGGAGAAAGGTTCCACCAGGAGATGGAAGCTATAGAAACCGGCTTTTAGGGAAAAAATTCCATAAACATGCTGGCAGACTACTGCTGGTCCCTAAAACGTGAAATCGATTATAATATATATAAACGAAAAAGGTCAAATAAACATTTTTAGAAAAAAAAAATTTTTTTTTGTATTTTATTACGAATACTAAAAATTCGATAGTGCTTTTGTATTTCAGCCAATTGAAGTAAATGATAGCTTATTGAACGCAAAATTTAACAGGCTTTCAGAATCTTACTAAAACTAATAGTGCCAAAAAACAAAATTTGTTAACAAAACGTTGTTAAAGTTGAAAAAATTAAAAAGAAATGAGAAATTTTCAAATGATTTTGCCTGTAACTTTGTCAATTCTTTTTGTAAAAAAACGGTCTGTATATTATATTAAGGGTATATTTTTCTTCTTTTTATCAATGTTTAAATTTTTAAAATTGAGCTAGATATAACGGAGTTACATAACAAACTACACATGCACCTACCTAAAATCGGTTTTTTGACCACAAATCCCGATTTTGAGGGTATATTCACAAAACTAAGCATGCAGTTATCTTATGGTCAACTAGACCTACAACCTCTACTATGTCTCGAGCCGAGTTTATTTTCACTGTTACACCGTGTAATTAATTGTTTAACAAAGTCAAGATCATCAATTGACGAATTTTTTTTTTTTTTTTTTTGGTGATGTTGCTCTTGGAAAGTGATCTTCCTGAAATTAGAGCTTCTAAATCGCTACCTTAGCGCTCAATTATATGGAATAAATTGACATTGACAATTTACAAGAAAATACGAAAGTTTCTAAAAGTACGTTCATGTCAATTTCATATACGAAGAATACGATTTACGATATACGCAGACAAACGAAGTGACATGAATCCCCTTATTATTTTCTTCTGCATATGCTTCTATGAAATCGGACCGAATTAAATGCCGTATATTTATTTCCATACATATCTGTCGACTGGTTTTTGATATTATTCTACACAAAACAAGCGTGGCAATAAATGTAAATCATCTTAAAGGCATTTTTCCTAATAGTATAAAATGCATTATCGCACCTACATTTCATAAAATCTTTTGCAACTTATCTAAAAATATGCAACCATATTTGAAAAATTACTATATTCTAAAGAAAACACATAAATCAATTAAACAGAATAAATAAAAAGTCGGTTATTCTTAGCATTTGAACAAACCTCTTACCAGAGCTGGATAAAACGTTGAACTATCCACACCTAAGCTGTGGTAGGCACTTTGGTTGCTAGTTGAGAAGGGTGTGGCATAGACTGCCATATTGGTTGATGTGGGCTGAAGACGCGTATAGTCGGAGAGCGCTATTCGCACAGAATCGTATTGACAGGTACAAACAGTTCTTCCAGTTACAGGATCAGCCAGTATAATGCGCCCGTTTACGCAGCATGTGCTCGATGAGGATGCCCCAATCTGTGTGCCGACGAGCGGGCTAACTCTGTCGTTTTGCCCAGTATTAGGCGTAGATGTATTTGCAGATAGTAGTCCAGCACCAGGATTCAGGGATTTATTCAGACTCCCCGGGAATTTTGACTCAATGGGACTTTGCTGCATGGAAATCGTCCCACTTTCATGTGTAGTATCTCCTCTAATAAATAGCTGAAACGAGTTGAAAAGAGAAATAACATTCGTGATTAATTATATCGACAGAAGGATATACCATAGTTTGACTTTAGACAACTTGGCAATACTGTGGACTTAACAAACATTAAGTTTTAGCCTCTTAAAGGGTATTTCGCTTATAACCTTGAACCTTTAGGTATCTTTTTTGAAATCAATTTATACACACAAAATACAGGCGTAATAAGCATAAACTAATCGTCGAGTTTTCCATGGTTAGTTATATCTACTCTTCATGCATGATTCACCTTTTCACAACAAAGTATTTCATGCTTTTTACAACAATTAATTTCCATCATTTTATTTTCATTATGATTATATTATATTTAATTAAAGCATGATTTATATTATTATGTAGCAAACTGCAAATTGAATTGTTTACGATTATATTTTGTGATGAGGAACACGCGGCCGAGGCACCATAAACTTTACTTCAATTTGTTTCTGCTTTTTATTGTGTGCTTAATAAATATATTAAACAGACAGTTGGTTGTCTGTCTGGCTTGGAGAAACTCAAGAAACTAATTAAAAAAGTAAAAAACACAAAAACACTAAAAAACGCCATGCAATTTGCTTTTGCCTTTAAATCAATGTATTCGGAGTTGAAGGCATTTTGCTATTGTAGTTGGTAGTTTTAACAATTTTATTGCAAATTGCATAATATCCTCATTCACACATAATTAAGTTTACGAACGGTAACGCTTTGAGCAAGAATTAGTTTTTAACGGCATCACGTGCAATAATATTCGTCAAATAAAAAAATGTAGAGTAAAGGAACAGAGGCAAAGGGAAAAACTTATCGTAAATCTATCAGGGGGTAAAAATGTGACATGTCTTGACAAATTTTGTATGTTCTCAAAGGAAAGCCGCCGAAAGGAAAAAAAACAGACAGGTCGGTTGAATGCAGGGAGAACGTAGTCGGTCAACGTGCCTGGCCTTTTAGGAAGTCGTAAATTGGCTACATATTTATTATGTCCAACTAACCAAAGACATTTTGAATGGTAAACACAGGGGGGAGTTCTTAACATATGAGAGAACGAACTTTATTGATAACAATATTTTTATTGAAGTTCTGATAACATAACAAAAATGTTATATTAAAATGAAGTTGCTCTGACTAATAGAAAAAACTTGCTTTTGGATATTGTTAGTTATAAAACAGAACTTAAGACGTTTAAAGTACACGCATAGAAATTTTTCGTTCAACGCAACTGAATAATTAGCCAACTATACTTCGTTTGCGAGTTGTATTTGCCACAAACGAATATTCAGCTGTCAACTTAAAATAAATCTTATATATTTATATACCGCAAGCTATTTCGGTCATTATTATATTAATTGTCTCTCCCCCTATGTCCGTCCCTCTTCTTATGGATTATACTCGGGTATGGGCACCACTACATTTAAAGCTTCTGTACTGTTTCTGTGTTTATCTTTTGTCTTTGATTTGTTGTTGCCTTTTGTGTTGCTACATAAGCTTTTGCTCTCAATTCTTACGCTCAACGCTCCCGGAGCGCTCTCTGCCCATACCCGATTATACTAATCGCACCTATGTTGCTATTAAAGAGCTGCAGGAATGTATTCCTTTTGTTTACCATTCTATGCATTCTATGCAAGTATTCCATATTCTCAAATCATTTACAAAGCGAAAGGAATGAGTGCGAAACATAAATTTTGCAGAGCGAATAAATGTGCCATTTTATTTGAGAGAGTTATAATGAATATTGATAATCTTGTCGTTTGTACCTGTTTTTTTAAGGAATGTATTCGAAGTATTGAGTATACTCTAAAATAATTTCTGTGTATTTTGGTGTTTGCTTCAGTGTTGCTGAAGTGTTGTTTGCTTCTTATGTTCTCAAATATTTTATTTTTTATACAATATGAATTTAAATAATTGGAGTTATAAATTAACAAACAAATAGACATAAATTGTGATTTTGTTCGCTTTTATTAATTTGTCAACTTACATTTTAGTTAACTAAGAATTTTTACTTTTTTAATAACTTTTTATGTATTTATCTTAGTACTATATTTATATAGTATATCTTAGTACTAGTACTGTTATAAAAATAAGTTCAAACTTTCAGTTTCGCTTATTCACTTTCATTCCGCTCAGCCATACTTTCTCGCTCAGGGAGTACTTTCAAACGAATGCTCTTAAATTGAGAGTACTCTTTTGAGAGTATACTATGTACACAAGTACCACATTCCATTCCATTCCAAGCGCTTCGTGTGCACTCTCACTCCATGCGTTCCCTTAATGTAGTTGCTGGAATTCATTTCTTTCCTATGAGAATTTTTTGAAACGGCTATTGATTGGAGTTGTGGAGCTCTTTAGTTGCTATCTCCGTCAGCGTATAAAGCAAATAACCAATTTGCTTATATAGAACAGTTTGTCCATAAAGTAACTCTGAATTATAAGCCTTGTGTGTATACAACGAAAGGAAAAACAAAGGAAGTTTTCAGTTGGGAAAAACAAGTTTTCAATTGCTGCAATTTAAAAATCATTCGTGTATATGACAAACGAAATTAGTTACCTGCAACTAAATTATTATTATGACAACTGTTGAAACGTTTTCAAATAACGATCTCAAGAACGACAAACTAAGTTCGTTTGCGACAAACTGGCAATAAACGTTTTTTTTCTTTGCGTGTACATGCAAATGGTCTTTAAAGAAGGTAGTAGTGATGGTAGATAATGGTCTTTAAAGAAGGAAGTCCATGACAGGCACAAAACTAACTGAATAGAAAAATTATAAGACTAATTCTGTCATGAGTACATGCATTTATGTAGTCAGTCCATAGGTTTTTCCCTCTGGGAACTGAACCTACTAGTTTTATGCCGACTCCGGACGGCTAATGTGCATGTTCTCAAATAGGCTTTAATGGCATTTTTCAACTTTCTGAGGTTTGTTATTGTCTGCAGAGAGGTGACGACCACTCAGACAAACAAATTGCAATTGGAAAAATTTTCTGCCAGTTTGGGTTCGAACCTCAGAACTCGCGGCTCGAAAATTGGCATCGAATGGTCCACGCACTTTTTAAGTCGTCTACGGCTGCCACATTAATGCAGCAAATAGCCATTAATTCCAAAATACCCAAAGAATGCAGTGCTTCATTCGGTGAAATGCCGAATTTTTCGCTTGATATTGGTACTGAGACTAAGGAACTAAAAGGATACGAAAAACAGACGAGTGTAGTGGGAACGGATCCTTGGTGACATCATTGGTTCAACTGATTAAAAATCACCACAAATGACTTAAGGGCCTACTAAAGTTTTTCGGCGACCAGAAATCAAAAAATTTTTTACATTTTTCGAATGTAGAACATCTTCAAAATATTCTCAGAAAGTTTTAAGTCAATTGAATAAAAATTGTTGCAGTTATAAGCTCAATTGTCCGAAGAGAAGATAATAAAAAATATATGTACTTGCCTTACTCATACCAGCTGTTACAAAAACTCTTCTCTTAAATATGTCTTTTATTTTTTCAATGCACTCTTTTAAGTGTGAATTATTTTTTTCATTCACTCTTTATAAAAATGCATAAGCATAGGTATCCAACGGGGGAGCAAAGAAGGGAAGGGCCCCCTGGTCTTCAGAAAAATGAAAAACCTTATATTATTGTAAAAAAAAAATAAAAATAACAGTAATAATAAGAACTTCTTCCCCTGGCATAAAATTCTGTGGACGTTATGTAGAAATTGGCATCAGTTGTGGTAAAAACTGTCATAAATTTATAAAAAACGTTGATTCCACGCGTATTATTCTCGCAAACAAAAATGTAAAGGAAGCCACGCGCGAGGGAAGAATCCTGACAAGACAGAGAAAAGTTCAAAGTTTTGACTCAACAATTGATGATGAGGTTATCTTATATGGTCCTGGAATAGATAATACTATGTTAGTTAAAATAAAAATTAATGTATACCTAAATAAACTACCTTTAAATCGAAACAGCATCGGACAGCATTAGTCGAAAACTATGTTAATGATCGCTACCAAATTTATTTCACTTATTAAGTATATATTACCGGTACTTTTGATCGTTCGATTTTTATTTTAGAAAATTACTCTAATATTTATAATCTAAAAAAAAATACTTTTTTAGTCAAAAATCAGTTTTTTACCAGCCATTTTGGTAAAAATCAACATTTTTCTAAAATCTTCGATGAAAAGCTCAAAAAGCTTCAGCAGAACCTTAATCATTTGTATTTTTTGTTTTTAGATAAACAGACTAACGGATACTAAACTACGGATTCCTGCTATATGGTTGAATATTTGTTATCGAAAAATTCAAAAACTTTTCTTCAAAACATATATAATTATAATGTAAAAACAAAATTTACCTAAAATCAACAGTAGCTTAAAAATAAAACTTTTAATATGAGGTTTTTTTTCGTTAAAAAAACTTTAGTAGGCCCTTAAACAAATGGCGTAAAAGCACCAGGGATAAAAATTTGAAAGAAACCATCTTCAATTTAAAGGGTGATTTTTTAGCAACTTTCTTTTTGGCAACACTGGTTTTGGCAGCACAGCTGTTGTCGTGTAACATGTTTCTGTTAAAAATATTCAGTTTGATCTACCATAGTTCGTCAAATCAAATCAAAAGCAACAATGTAAAAATCGTGTTGTGGAATAACCCGAAAATGGCGATATTTTAAAAACCAATTTTTCGAATATATTAAATTAAAATGAGTTAACCAGTTTTCAGTTACTTTATGTGTACATGAATTAAAAAAACATTTTACATAACTTATATAAAAATTAAAAGGGAAATATAAAATTTTTTGCTTACATTTTTTGGTTAAATGACGTAGTACATGATCTCCCGATTTGAAAAATCTAATTACAATACGAAATTAAATCTATGCTTCCGTGTTTTAGCATATCTATCGATGACTTGATCCACAATCACATTAATGTCATAATGAATATTCAATAAAGCAAGTCCGTTCAATCTTTCTTCTGTTGTCGTAGATCTCAAATAGGCTTTAATTCTCTTCAATGTAGAAAATGATCTTTCAGCAGCTGCTCCACTTGAAGGCAATGCTATTACAATTTTAAAAAGAGTTTAAATAAGAGGATATACTTCAGCATCACAGCAGTGTAATAGTCGCATTGCACTGGTACTTGAATCATATTTTTCTCTTTCACATTGCAAGTGCCACATGTCCAACTCATTAATCAAAGAACTTTATAAAACAGTGGTGCTCAACGCACGGTTCAAACAACAACAAAGAGAGCTTTCCGAGTGTACAGCTTTACACTGAAACAAGAAGTTGTTAAAAGCTCTAACAACATTTGGTGCAAGGAACTCTTGTCAAGTGTTGGATTTTCAATATAATAATTATTTTTTTAATTTTTGCGTTCGTTTTTCGCTATTTTAACATAGAAAACAACAAGCAAAAATGTATTAATGCTTTTCCTGAAACATTGCAATATATTTACATATATTCATAATTAAAACAGCGAGCGACTACCATACCACATGAACGCTCAAGGCATACTGACTTGAAATTTAAAGCACAGCAGAAAAAACAAAACTTTACGCAGTGTACAAACACAGCGAGCCGATTGATACTTCGTGTGCAAAAGCTCAGCAACACACGATGCCCGCGGGCTATGGGAAACCATGTACTAAGCACCACTGTTCTAAAACCTCTGAAGATTCTTTGAAGAAAATGTAATATCTTTTACAAAGTTTTCTCACATCTTGTATAGATAATGTAATGCTTTTCGAGGTATTGGAATAAGGAAACAGTACTAAAAATTAATACAAATCCAAAGTAGTTGTTGAAAATCGACTTTTTAAATATATCATCACATTATCCAGCATAGGAATATAAACAGCTTGTCTGAAATATGCTACGGGATCTTTTACTGGATAATTAGCGCGGCTCTGATGACATGTGGCATTTTAATTTCTTTTCCAATATTATTTGTAGTGTTTTCAACTTCTTTAAAAAGACTTTCAAATTTTATCTCATAGGATTCTCGTTTCTTCTGTAATAAATTTAAAGTATCTTATTCTGCGCTAATTTAACATCAATTTGTTTTTTCTAAAGGAAACAGCTGAGGGCTTGTGCGTTACTCAATACATCAGAGAGGTAATCGACTGCAACTAAAAAATTCGTCTCACAAAGAACAATTCTCAAAGCGTTTGCTTTTGACGATGTTTTCGAATCATGCCACTGAGATATATGGTGTAGGGTTTTAATCATTTTCGGAAGCGCAAAACGAAATTGCAAAACTCCCTCATGTCTCTCGACCCATCTAGTTTCACACAAGCTAGATAACTGACTACCCATTATTTTTTTAATGTATTGGAACGCTTCGCCGAGGCATTAAAGAACGATTCTGAGACTAGCTTAGAGAGCTTGTAAATTCACAAAGCTTTGGGGGGGGGGGGGCGATCGCCCTAATCGCCCCACCGTGGATCACCGCTTGACTCCACTACGTGGAATTTGGAAACTTTGCGGAAGGATTTGGGTGTAAAACCTTTTAAAATACAGCTGGTGCAAGAATTGAAGCCACACGACCTACCCCAACGATTAATTTTTGGTAAATTGGCTCTGGCAAAGTTGGATGAAGATTCACTTTTTATCGGAAAATTGTGTTAAGCGACGAAGCTCATTTCTGGTTGAATAGATACGTGAACAAGCAAAATTGCCGTATTTGGTGTGAAGAACAGCCAGAAGCATTGCAAGAACTGCCAAGGCATCCCGAAAAATGCACTGTTTTGTGTGGATTATGGGCCAGTGGCATCATTGGACCATACTTTTTCAAAGACGATGAAGGCAGGAAAGTTACTGTGAATGGTAGGTGCTACCGTGCGAGGATAAAAAATTTTTTTTGCCCAAAATGGAAGAGCTGAACTTGCCTGACATGTGGTTTCAACCAGACGGTGTCACATGCTACACAGCACGCGAAACAATGGCCCAATTGAGAGGCGAGTTCGGTGACCAGTTTATTTCACGTTCGGAACCAGTCAATTGGCCGCCTAGATCGTACGATTTAACGTCTTTAGACTATTTTTTGTGGGGCCATGTTAGGGCTCATGTATATAGGGACAAGCCCGCAACGGTTGACGCACTGGAACTCATTATTGAAGAATATATTCGTGAGATACGGGCCGATATGTTGGATAGAGTATGCCAAAATTGGACCTAGCGTATGAACCATTTGAGGCGTAGCCGCGGTCAACATTTAAGTGAAATCATCTTTAAACATTGTATTATATAGATCGTTCTATCAACTCAAAGATTTCATACATTCCCCGAAATTTTATGTGTTATTTTTTTAAACCAAATTTGAACGCTCTTAAAAAATCACCCCTTACTAAAGGGTATTTATTAAGCCAGTACTAACTTCTGATGCTTATATCTGCCAACCCAAATTGTCAGCATAATTTTTATTCTGCTGACTTTACAATTTTATAGTGATGGCATACATACACGTTTCAACAATGTTCATTCAAGTGGGCAAAATTTTGCTCAATTAACAAATTTTCTCTATTTGATGCGAAGATAACTCACATAATATAATCGAAACACCGTTACATAACAAAATACACAGTTTTGGTGCTGTCTGTCGGCTTGTGGACTTGCGCACCAAATTTTTCTACAAATGGCGCCAATCTGCGTATTACGGTAAATTTTCTTACTCAGATGACGTTCAGCCTTTCTCGGACATATACCCAATATTGTATTGAAAAAGTATTTGAAGAATCTATTCTTTTGTTTGAATACAAATAAACGGCTATTTAATGAAATTTCATGTTTTGCTCCAAACCAAAGTTAGCATTGGCTTAAAAAAGCTACACAGAAAATAAAAGAATTGATTTAATACCAAAACTAGTTTAGCTAATGTGAAAGTTTCTATTTCACCTAATCTTTTCAACAACTTTTCTACTTACACAGTTAATTTAACAATCATGCATTAGGTAATTCACCTAATAAAAATTAGTTAATTCAACTAAAATTTTGCTTATTAAATCATCTAATTCTTCTAGTTATTTTACCTAATGCAAGTTGTCGATTTGTTCGTACACTAGGGAAATAACGCATATTAGCATTATCCACGCCTCAGTATAAATTTTATATAAATATTTACGTGAATAAATCAAATGCTTTCCTTACAACTTGTTTTTTTCCCGTATTTGAATTTTATAGGAGGGAGCACAGCGCTCTCCTATAAAAAACATAAATAAAAACAAAGTGAGAAAATTTTACAAAAAGTAAAGTCTCATGCGAGAATTGAACTCGGACCGTTGGCGTTATAGTCAAACGCTTTACCGCTGTGCTGTTACCCCGTTTGATAACTTGTGAACAAAATGTATATAAAAATATGAGGTCCCCAACTCTGAAATTATTTTTCCACTGGGCATCTACAGTAATTTGATTAATTGGTATGTAGAGTAAATTCCTGTATTGGAAATTTAGCTCAATAGATAAGGCGTTGGTTGTTGAAATCTTGAGATCACAGGTTCGAATCTCAGCGGTGACAAAGAAATTTTTCAGTCATTTAAACAATCTATATATATATATCTCTCTCATTCTATCTACTCTAAAACAAATCTTTCTTCTCTATCATGTGACGAAATGAAGTAAAGTCACCAGTTTCACTTCAAAATAGAAATTGCAAAACAAAAAACATATTTTTTGCATATTTTTTGCACGGCATTCCCACTCTTAAGTGGGAATGCTATCTAAATAATTAGATGATTTTTCTACACTTAGTAGGTGGCTTGCCTAATCTGAAGTGGTCATAGTTTAAAAAAAATTAGCTTATTCTTCTAATAAATTATGTGTCTTATCTATTTTATGGTTGAAGGTACACCTAAATATTTAGGTTCTTTATCTACTCTCGCAGTTAAACTACCCAATATAATTGCATATAATTAACATTTAGAAATTGGTAGCGCACCTAATCAAATTCGTTGACTGAAAATCACCGGATTACTTTAGCTGAATTCACTACATTTTTAGGTAAAAGTTCTACTCTTTTTTTTCTGTGTACCTTTATGATAACTTATTTAATCTTCCCTATATCGTCAAATTTACGAAAGCGTAAGAAGCAAAATTTTCTTCCAAATTATTTTTCTACTAAATCACTGTAGAATGCTTGAGGCAAGAAATACATTTATTTTAAAATCACAAACAAAAATAAGTAATTGGTGTATTCACGATCCGGAGCTATTTGTAGAGCTCTTGGGCAAAAGATTAAAAGTGCAACAAAAAAGAACACTCCAATAACGAAATACACGTGCTGTCAAAATTGTGCTCTTTTGCACAAGCCGTCACTCGGTGAATTTCAATCATCAATATTATTGAAGTTCAGCTTATAAAAGCAAAAATTGAACACGCAACTAATAAAATATCAAAACCCTTCGTAGGTTTTTAAATATAACACAAATATTTAGTAAAAATATGTTGGCTACGAACTAAATTCCACATCACTAACTGTCAAAGCACTTTAATTCTATTATTTTCATCTTAAAAGTCCCCACAAAAAATTACATCAATAAAACAGAAAGAAAATGTGAAAAGTTTAGTGACAGCAACTTCAATCAAATATTCAACAATTTCAGATTTTAGCTTAATCCTTTCGAACAAATAAAACACAACTGGCTGAACTCCTCTTCAACTTCTAGATCTGTGTATGTGGTGGAAGAGCTCCAGATCGTGAATACCCCTAATTATCATTGTTTATTTTCTACTTATATACTTTACCATTCATCAATTGCCTACATTACTCACCGTTCTCAATCAATCGAAAATTTCAAGATGATGTCAAAGTGCTATTTGCAACAAACCAACAAACAATTGTAGTTTTTTACATAATTTTATGGCTAGAAATTATTTCCTACAGTAGGGCTACTTTTTAAGGAAAGCCAGCACCAGTTTAAATTTTAAGCAAAGTATACAGAGTATATTTAGCTTTACATGCTATTAAAGCTCAAAAGTATTAAGAAAATAATATTAAGAAATCACTTAAAATAGGCTATCATGGTTTTTATTCGGTTAGTTGCACTCCTGCCAGGACTGTGCTCTTTTTATTTGCTTTGTTTATTTCTTAACGTTTTTGGTTGCATTTAGCACACACTTAACCGCTTCTTGCCTCTTTTAGTTTTCTTAGTTATGCCCCCTCATCGCGTTGCTACACGTCACATCAAGGGACACTGAGTCGCGGCACTTTTAGTTGCATGCGAAGTCCACTTCTTTTCAGGTCGCTTGGCACATGTATGGTGACCGAACGATAAAGTGTTGCCTGAGGAGGGGACACTTAGACCTCTGAGCTCAATTCGATCGGTGCGGTTAACGAGATATACGCTGTTGAGCCACGACTAATTAAAAATTCCTGCAGAGCAATTGCGAAATTAGTTTCTTATCGTATTTTATTATCATCAGCAGCAGCGGGACAAGGAACGATAGACACGGGCCTGCAGCTGAGGAGTTGATGGATAACTTAGTGAGTTGTGAAAACGAAGAGGACGAAAGACTAGGAAAAATGAATAGCCCATTTCTTGTTTATGGAATATTTGTTGAATCTTATATTAAATTTATATGATAATATGTGGTGAATACAGCTTGTACTTATACTTGTGGAGTAGCTGTAAATGTTTCGCAAGCGTTTTGCATTACATTTTTATGGCCCCTTTTATGTTTAAAGTCACGCAATGTCTCAAAGAAACGGTCTTGAAATTGTTTTATAAATATTTAAAGAACTGATATTGCTAACTGGCTGTTTTTAAATTAAAGAAAAAGAAGCACTCAACGAACAAGTTATATTTATTTACGATTAAATTTTTTTAATACCAAAAATTTTTTTTTGACTAAGGCATGCATAGAAGGAATTTAATAAACACATCTAAGAGATATATGGCAGATATATGATGTGAAAAATAGATCTAAATCCTTATGTGTGGGAAAAATACGAAAAGTCTGTATGAAAAGACAAAGAACACTGACTGCATACTAGCGATGTCAATCCAGGGACCACGGGGATTGCTGAATTTGAGTAAAGATGTTTTGCCAAAAATCGAAACAAAAAAAAGCAATATATTGGACAAACTCAGAACTTAAAATGTTGAATAAACAAATTACTTTTCCATTCTTAACTGACGTTCCAGAAATGAGTTGTTTTAAACATTTTTTGTAATATTGTACGGAAATAATGACTCATCAATTGAAAATAATGTTTTATTATTAAATTTTGGAAAAATATACCCTTTCAGTGTTAATGGTAGACAATTCGAATACGAACACGAACTTTGAACATATAACTTTCTCAAATATATACTTTAAAGACTGATCAAGTTATCTTTCTAATAGAAGTTACCCGAATTGAATTATTTGAAAGGGTATATTATTATTATTATTGAAAGGGTTCTTATATAACAGAGCTCAACATGATTTCTTAATATGGTTTCAACCATGATACAACAAAAAGTTTGGTCGTATAGGGAGAGAATTTTAAAAGTACACATTATTTTTTGTATTTTTGTCTGAGCAATTTGATAATACCTTCTATTCCCTCAAAAAAAAAACTTCAAACGAAAACATGACAAGCTTACACTCAGAGCTGCCGAAAGTACCACTGTTAAATTTTTATTTAAGTAACTTAAGATTCAACTTAAGATATGCAACTTCAATATTACGAACTTCGTTATAAAGAAAAACTCAATACAACGAATTTTTTGCTGAGTCCCTTGAAAAAACCTCTTTATTGCAAAGTGTTTCATACTAAAATGCTTTATAGCTATAACGAAGAAATTCTGACCGATATAGCGAAGTATTCTTTCGAAAGCCTCTATTTAACGAAATCATAGTTGAGAAATATAACATTTTAAGTATGTAAGTTGTTAAAGTCCCGTTATTAAAAGCCTCTACATAACGAAGTGTTGGTTCTGTAGCCTTTATACAACGAAGTCAGAATATAGCAAAATTTAATTTAAAGCAACACCGGGAATTCCCGTTTAAAAACAACGAAATCTAAATGACTTTGCAAGTGCATATGTATATGTTTGCAAGTGCATATGTAAATATGTAAAGAGCCACATATGTAGTCAGTTATGTTTTGTTTCTTTGCCAAAATGAGTGTATTAAGGCGTAAATAAAAACAAAAACTGTACACTAAGGGAAAAAAATATTAAATTTATCCAAAAAACTTTTTTAATTTATCCAAAAAGCGAGTCATTTTTGCACCAATAACGCATTTGAATAAATCGACTACGTAAATATTTAAAATTTATTTGAATACTTTTTTAATTAAATTAAATATTTAAATATTCAAACAGAATTAATAAAAAATATATTAAAATTATGCACGAATTTTTTTAAAATATCTTTCAAATATTTACTATTTGAAAATAAACTATCGCATTTAAAGAAAATTTGAATAAAAATATTGAAATTAAAAAAACATATTTAAATTGAATATGTTATTAATGGTTTTATGGTATTATTTTCTTCATATTGCGTTCATCAAATGCCATTGCCTGTATAATTTATTATCGCTTCACTTTTTTCGTTCTCTAATTTATACTATTTTTGACAGTTGGTGCACTAATATTGCACCAACTGTCAAACATAGTATAAATTACAGAATGAAAAAGTAATGTACAAAACATGTTTAGGCAGAAGCATGATACAATTATACAGGTAGCATTGACAAGTATAGATTTTCTCAGCAACAAGGCAACGACCATCTGTCAAAAACAGTTGTTCGTGCAACAAGAATTAAACGAATGTAAAAATAAATAAACTCCGCAAAATATGTGCGTTAAATACACAGTTATAATAATGAAAGTTGTGAAAAAATTATGTGTGATATGTGTTTAACGTTTTCCAGCCGTGGTGTTTTAATTTTAATTGAAAACTTCTTTAAATTCGTCCATATGCATCGGCAGCTGCTGAGGTTGCTGCATTTGAACGTTTTCAATATTTTTTTTTATGTTTGCACTTAATAACATAAACTTCACAAGTTATCTTCATTGTAGTAATAATAATTCACTATTGATTAAATAAAATAGGCAATATTTTGTAAGAAAATGTTTGGTTATTTGCAAGCGCTGAAACATAAACAATGGCGAAAACATAAGAAATAATTGAACGCTCTCTTTCTAGACATTTTTTTTGACAGATGGTCGTTGCCCAAGCAACTGTCAATACTACCTTATATTATTATACCATGGGCAGAAGCAAATTATGCAGGTAAATGACAACCGGTCCAAGATATTCTTGAAAATACCGAGTTGTCACTCCACCCTACATAATTTAATTTCTTTGCCAAACATGCATAATATATTACTCTTGCAACAATAACTAAATGAGAACTATAAGAACTGCAAATGCAAGAAATAAACTCAGGAACAGAGTGCGATGCTGTTGCTGCTTGTCGGAGTATGTGTGTAAGTGTGCGATGCTGTTGCTGCTTGCTTGTATGGAATATGTGTGTACGTTTGTGGTATAAATAAAATTCAAATACGGGAAAAAACGAGTTGTAGGGAAAATATTTGATTTATCCACGTAAATATTTAAATAAAATTGATACTCAGGCGTGGATAATGTTAATATGCATTATTTCCCTTAGTGTAGTTATATTGAATTTTTTCGTATTTCTTCAAATTTTGTTATACCAAGGTTTAACTGATACATATGTATAACGAATCAATAACTATAACGAAGTATTTTTCGATCCCATTCAGATTCGATATGTCGAAGTTTCACTAAATACTATTCTACTTTAGATCATATCACATTACATAAAACACAACATCACATGTTAGTTTGTGTGTGAACTTGCAGCCAAGCCGTTTATCATAGAAGTTGCTATCTTGGGGGGTTGCTATCATGGCGAGAGAATAGGTAAAAACCTAAGAAAATAAGGTTTCGTATAAATGAAAAATAAACAAATAAATAACTGGTAATTTCAGCCCTTGAAAGGACTTTGACCTAGCTTCTTATGATTAATTGTGTTGTGCGTGTTATTAAGTTTGTACACAGTTGACCGAGAAACGGACCTACAGGTTTAACGCCGACTCCGAACGGCGATGAACGTAATGTTCTTATTCTCAAGAAGCTTTACATGGCATTTTGATTACTCTCTGAGGTTTTCCATTGTCTGCAGAGAGGTGGCAGCCGTACAGAAAAATTATTTCAAGGGGAGATACGCAGTCAGAACTTTTTTTTTTCAAAATTTTTTTTGCATTTTCTTAAAGCCTTAAGTTTCAAGAATATTTGGTGAAAATTTCAAGTTAATATCTCAAAAAATAACAAAGTTATAGCCTACTGAGTGAACCGCCTTCTAGAGCGCGCAGTGCTGGCGTTTATTTTCAAACGCATTTTTCTCGAAACCATGTTTTCAAAGTCGGTGACCAAGATTTCTCAAAGCTCAGTGAAGCGATCGTTTTGATTTTTTTGCAGGCTTATTGTACATATAATAATCTCGTACTTGTCATAGGATTTTTTTTTTTTTTAGCTTCGTTCATTTTTTATAGGCAAAACTATGACGAATTTTTGGTCGAAAATCGTTTTTTTACGTTTGAAAGTCCGCCATTTTGTGAAAAATCAATATTTTCAAAAGCGGCTATGACAAGTACGAGTTTTAAGTATCTACTTTAATAATATATTTCATTTTTTTGTTTCAGATGAATTAAGGAGGAGCAATCTTGGTCACCGCATTTCACCTTTTTTTCAGAGCGCTCTACAAAAACTGCTGTATCGACCTTAATATTAAATTTTTTTTAATAAAAAAAAAACTAAAAGTACTCTTGAATGTGTATATTTTCAGGTATAAAAACCCTCATTCAAAAATATCCCATAGGTTTCCTTAAAAAAATTCACAAACATGACCTTTTTTTTCGGCCTCTGGCTGCGTTGCTTCCCTTAATTCAAATAATTTTCTGTCGCTGCTGGGATTCGAACCCGGGTTTCCAAGGTTCGTTGACATAGCGGCCACGCACTTTAACCAACTAGGCCACGGACGCCACAAATCGTATAAATGAAAGGGATTGAAAAAATGCGTTTTCCTTTCCTTCCCTTAGAAATTAAAAATCGCGATATATTGGTAGATTTGAAAGCTATTACCTTAAAAAAAGAATCAAAGGTAAATATTATCAGAACTAAATATATACTAAACAGAAAATACATATATACAAAATGTTAGTTGTTCCAATTTTTTTTTTTCAATTGGAAATAAAATGCATTAAAAATATTTTATATAAATTTCTGGTTTTGAAAAATTATTTCGACCGATGCTTTTTCTTAATTGAAGAACCGAAAAATCGAATCTGAAAACTGTTTTCGTTCATTTGATATTTTTTAAATGATGTGTCAATGATAATGTTTTGTTCAGTCGTTTTTTTTGTTTTGTTTAGTTGGTAGAATATGAATTTGTAGAATGATAATTTTTTTATGCTTAGAAAAGAAAATTCCACTAGAAAAATTATGCGCCATGAAGTAAATTTCTATACACAACAAATCTAATTTGTTGTTTGTAATTTGCAACCTTAGGGCGCGTTGATAGTGCGGGCTTATTGCCGAACCGAATTTTTTGCTCAAAAAATACCAGGAGGTGAAAAGAGTAGCTCCAGCGGCCTAATTTCTTGATACTGAGTGGTGAGAAATACTTTGAGTAGTACGAAGGAAAAAAACAGATTCAGCCTTAATGTTCTTATTGAAAATAGCCTTCTTAAGCAACGCGCTCTATGGACCATACAGTAAAACTGTAACGAAAAAACGGTACGCTATAGCCACTTCTGACGATCTCGACAGCCTTTGGCCATTCTCTACAGTCTGTGTCCCGCATCTATAAGCTTAAGATAAATACTTGATGTTCCCTTTTTTTTCTTTTGAGCTATCGACAATGTTTGCGATATAGGTTCTGTTACTTGAGATATGGTACAAAACTCTTGAATATGCTTGATTCATTGGGTTACTAAAAAACTGTTGTGTAAAGCTGGTATGTAAGGCAATCAGAGCCATGGTGAAGTTGTGTTATTCCTCTGAACAAAGTGACTTACAAATATTATATTGAATTATTCAAATTATTTTCATAGTTAATTTAACTTTTTAATGTAGCTAAGCGTGTTCCAAAGCTCCCCAAAGACTCCAAAAAGTATTCTTTTTACATTTTTAACTAAATCATTGTAAGAAATTCAAGTGTTAATAGTACCTATATTTATATAACTTTTTGTGTATTTGTAAAATGACTCCTATGAAAATACATATTATTTCGGGTGGTTGAAAACGAGAAGAAAACGGGGATTTCTTCGAAATTTTACTTCTGTCCATGGTCTTATAAAGCCTTTAAAATCAATAGAGTGTTATTTGTAAACGCTAAAATCATTACGTCAACAAAGTTAACAGTTTATGCCTTGTTTTGGCTATCGAATGAAGCCTTTCCTGTGATTGCTTTGAGAGTGCCAAAAGCAGTTTGCTCAGTTATAATTTCAATTGTTTTTCCTCAGTAGTTGCCACTGTTTCTGATGGTCACCCGTGGGCGATGCATTTCGAACGACACGCTCAAGTTGTTCTCTCTACAAAAACACGTCGCTATTTGAAGCCACTTGGGACATTTTTCTTTTGTGTTGCTTGACAAACAAAACAATGGAAAGGGCGCCCAACTGTATGGGAGCATTTGTTTTTGGTTTTAATTTTTTTTTTTTCATTTAATAAAGTTTGCTATGCTTAAAATTTGGCGATTCAAGCTTACATTTTTTTGCGACCTTCGTAAAAGACGCGATCTCCGACTGGAACTCTTTCTTCAGTGTCTGTCCTTCTGTCTGTTCGTTTGTTAAGTGCACGTTTTTCTTGTATATATTTTGTTGATATTCTTACTGTCCTATAGAAATTGAGGGAAAAAAGCACTAATGCACTTGAGTCAGACAACCTCAGGTCATAGCAAATTTAACCCAGACGACCGACGAACCTTTTGTTAACTACTGCTTCTTTAGGCAATAAAAGTCTAAGACCTTAAAGTCGCCCTGAATAAATCTAATGAACACTGAACAACGGTTCTAATTGATTAATCCTTTAAATTAAAACAGTCACTCACACTGACGCATAGCACCACATAACCTTTGTCATTATGCCAGGCTTAGTCATGCTAAAATTTTAAAAATTGACTCACTTTTCCTAAAGCACACAACAGAATTTTTTCGATAAATTGGCTCAATATTGGCAACCGATAATATTGCGAAAATACACTTGAGTACACCATGTACATGTATGTGTGTACGTTTATTTTTTTAAGACTCTTGACCAAGCTCACAGCGGGGGTGAGCTTATCGTGTTGGGTTCGCGTGTCTTACTTTGCACGAACCCTTCTGTGGAACATTGTAACACTTTTGCAATAATATGTAAGTTAAATGCAAGAAAACTAGAAAAACAAGAATATTAAAAAAAAACATTTTGTTTTTAAAAGTGCCGACTGCTTTAGGTAAATTTTAATATTCATTGGAATATAATAAAATTTGGCATGTTAATTTGGTAAGAAAACACACCGACTTGGCCTCACAAAATTGAATGTTACATAATGGTCATATGTTAATCAACTGGAAAATAAATCATTTATTTTTAAAATTAATATCAATTATTTAATTAAATTAATAAAATAATATAATATAAAATAGATTGAAGAATTATAATTAAGCAGAATAAAATAAAGTAAAATATAATCACAAATGAAAATTAACAAAATTTTATAATCAACAAAAAAAAAAATTGTAAGAAATGATCTAAAACTGGGCCGAAGTTAAAATAACCCCACGGCCGAACCAAAGTATATTCAAAGTCTAAAGCAAAAGAAAAGCAGAACATTTTCGTTATAGTTTTAACAGAAAATATTCGCTTTTGTTTTTTAAAAAAGTCACTTTGTGTGGGAGGTAGGCGTGGTTTTCGGTCGATTTCGTTGAATTTTATACACAGAGTACATGTTATATATCAAAGTTCTTATATTGATTTTTGTCGAATTCTAAAAGATTTTACCGTTTTGATAAAGTAACTTAATATGGGAGGTAGCCGTGGTTTTCATACAATTTGGCGCTTTTATTTTTTACTTTTATTTTTTAGATAAAAGCTGAAATATCGAATTTCGTAGCGGTTCACAGACAGACAGACAGACGCACATGGCTAAATCGAATCGGGTGGTGATGCTGATCAAAAATATATACACTCTTCTATACCTACCACGCCTCCTCATGGGCGTTACAAACGGAGTGACAAAATTAATAAACCCCTTTTACGTTTTTTGAACGTGGGTGTATAAATATAAATAAAATATGTTAATTAAAATTATTAAAATAGCGCTTAGACTAATAAAATACCCTAATATAAAATACAAAACATTTTACAATTAATTGAAATAAAATGTTTTATTAAAATTTAAAATAAATAATAATATAATACAAAAATAAATAAAGTAACAGAGAAAATAAAATAATTAAAGTAAATAAAATATATATATATAAAAAAAATAGAATAAGGTCAAATAAATAAAATTTAATTTTATTTTAAAAAATTTATAATACCATAAAATGGAAAAAATAAGATAAAATAAAATAAAAAAATAGTTTATATAAAAAATTACTAATTAAGGAACTAAAATAAAATTAAACATAATAAAAAACTAAAAGTTAAACAAAAACTAAAGTTTATTAAAATAGTATTTAATTAAATTAAATAAAATACAATAAAATGAAATAACATGGCGGCCGTGGCCAAGTGTGTATAAAACTTGTTTGCACCAAACATTTAATAAAACGCACAACATAAGTAGATCAAAGAAGCTCGTTCAAAGTCCTTTCAGAGACTGAAGTGTCCAATTCGTTTTTTATTTTTTTTTATTTTTAATAAAATTAAATAAAAGTTAATAAAATCCAAAATAACATAAGTTATTGTTATACAAATAATGAATTATACATCAAATAAAACATAATTAAACAAAATAAAGTAAATTTATTAAAAATAAAAAATTATTTTTACAACACTTAAATTCAATGATATCTACCAGTGATCCCCACAGCCTATGCCCGCGGATGTTTGAGCTTTTGTGCTTAAAAGCTTTCTATATAGATATTAACTCACGGACAGTGTTGCCATATTTTTTTAAAAAACTTTAATTTTCAGAAAATAAACTCTTTTTTTGGCGAAAAACTAGAACTAAAAAAATAACTCAGACATGTGTTTTTAAACTGTGTGCCTTAAAATTTTTATTTTGTATTCAAAATAAAGTATTTAAATTAAATAATTATGAAACAAAAACACTCGCATTCATTAACTGAAATCATTTAAATCATAAATTTATTAAAACACATAAAAATTTACATAAATAAACATTTGAGATTTATATGGTTGTCATCACAAATATTTGAGATCATAGTAAATTATATCTTATAAAAAATAATTTTACACATTAATTACATTGATTTTAGTGGATTAATTTTCGAAATGTTTTCGAAAATACTAAGAAAAGTTGTTAATGCTGTTTTCTCGATTCCTGAAGCAAAAGCAAATGTAGAAAGCACTTTTATCTCAAATCTGTAGTTATAAACACAAATTCAAAAAAGAATTCTTTTAAAACGACCGAAAATGAGCAGAAAACAAGTCGAAGTTGAGAGTGTGAAAAGCATAAGAAAGAACAGACTTGAATGTGGCTTCAAAATTTAGATAATTTAGTTTGTTCTCTCATTGGCACGTTATTTTTCGACTTCAATTCTCAAGAAAATACGGAAAACTTGATTGTAAACTCGGAATGTACATAACTTGATGCTGAAGCGTCAAGTTTAAAAAAGAATGTCAAAAGATTGACCGTCAAAACTTGACGATTGGAAACCGAGACAAAAGAACAGAAACAATGAAAGTAACAATAATAGCAACAGCGCTGCCAAATAAATAAATTTTTAAAAAGGAGTGAAAAGTAGTACTAGCAAGTTCAAATTTTACTTATATTTTTGTAGTAATATACAATTTATTTTATCTATTTGACTCATAAAAATAGTAGGTACACTAGAACACGCTTAGAACATTCTACAGGTGTTTCACTTGATTGATTTTTCCTTCCCACTAATCTATCACCCCATTTTCAAATCAAGGTAAACTTAACTGATTAGGTATTCCACCTGAAATTCTTGGTTCAAGCTAAAAAAAACAAAAAATATTTATTGAAAGTTCGTGCAGATGCATGATTGTTATGGCCTTAATTAGCCAAATATAGTTCAACAAGCCGTTCCTTTTGTCACATACAAATCTACGAACGCGTTTTGTGTATATGTATCTGATTAGCCGAAACATGAGGTAGACCCAAGAATGATAGAAACCATATTACGCGTTCCGCAAATTAGAGAAAGAGAGCATTACGTCACAAGCGATATTGTCAGACTTTGGAATAATTTTACTTCCACACCCACGCCTAAATATTTTTTTTCTTCTTTTCAGAATATGTATATGAATCTCCTTAACGCATTGGTACAATAAAATTTTGTCAGTCTCGAATAGTTTAGGAGATACAAATCTTGAAAGTTTAAAAAAATTCATATCTTTCGTATACGAAAATATTCATATTTTTATACAGAAGAGTAGATATTTTAACTTTACTTTTTCGAAAGAATTTATTTTCAATTTCGTCAATTTACCTAAGAGATCGCATATGTGCATACGTTTTTGTGAAGCAAAAGTAATGTGTGACGTCATGCACTCAGTTGAGAAAGAGAGCATTAGATAACGGGACTGCGGAACGCGTAATCTTGCTTCTATCTTTCTTGAAGTAGACCTGACGTGACGTAGAAGTCTGTTGAATTTTAATTTCTATGTTACGTCGACTGACATTTCAGTATACAAAATGCTTTTTGCAAAGTTGCTAGCATCACACTTTGATTTTTGAGTATTTGTATTTGTATTTGTAATTTCAATAATTGAAATATGTTTTAGAGTGGTAGACGACAAAACATTTATTTGCCACTTGCTGTTCTTGCTATGTTGGTAGCATAATCAGCAAAAAGTCATGCCATGTTAACCTACGTTACGTCAAGTTTGCATAATCAGACCATTAGATTGCTGTTGTTGCTGCGCATACGCAACTTATACCCTGAACCAATGACTGCAACCGACGACAATCAAACAACTTATGGTCAGAGAGAAATGTTGCAATGCCCTCGACGACCTGAGTTTCATGAAAGCTGTTGCTTTCAACAATAATAGTTGTTGAATATTTTCTTTACTTACCAAAGTTTAAATTATTGCAAGCAAAAAATCACAAAATAATAAAATTTACGAATATAAACCCCGCATAGAAAGAACATCTTACTGTAATTAAAATGATAACAACATGAACAATCCCTGATGCTTTCGTTTTGTCGTATCTCAAATAAGAAATAGATCTAAGGCTGCGACAGCAACAATTGGCGTTGCATCCTCTCTTTGTCTTATTAACATCATACAATTCGTCTACATATGAAAAGATATATTCTATATTTTGACAATTGGCGTTTGTCGTTGGTTGCAGTCATTGTGTTCAGGCAAAGATCATATAATATAAAGATGCGCCACGGCCATACAAATCAGCGACACAGTCAAAATTGAATGTGGATTTATCATAAATCCACTTTGGCCCATATTACACGATGCTCGTTTGATCGCGGTCAAAATATTTTTGTTGTTGCTTTCAATACGAAAATGTCAAAAAACACTGAGAGCCAGAGCGGATGAACAATTGTTTCGCATTGAAAGCAACAACAAAAATATTTTGACCGCGATCAAACGATCATCGTGTAATATGGGCCTTTAAAGCTTTGTGAGAGTCAGTTAGCGAACCACTTAAAGCTTATGAAAGCGGGAGAACAAGCAAGCGACTATTGTGAGTATAATATTGAGAAGCATAGAGAGCACATGAAATTGTTTAGTTTACGAAAGATCTCAACAAACGATGTGTCTGCAAACGAATTGTAGCTAAATTGTCTTGAGTAAAAAAACAAAAATGTAGGCATGATTTGTATTTAAATACCCTACGCACATTATAAAAAGGTAACATATTACATATCGTCACCTAAAATGCAAAATAACTTAACATCACTTTTGAAAAGTTTACAGGAGAAGAAAAAATTATTTAAAATTCAAACAATTTAAGATATTGAAACAAAATTTTCAAATCTGGATTAAGGTTAAACTAGAAAAATAAATTAGATAAGAAAAAATCTGTACTTGAAAGTGCACTTTATGCTATGTATCTTACGTTATTTTGAATTGCTATTTTCTGAAGCAAAATAATGTATCATCATTTTAAATCTATATGAAAAAATAAAAACTAAAATTTTATATTTCGTGTTTTTTATTTTGGTTTTTTGTTTTAATTACTAATATACTTGTTTAAACAAAATAGGTACTTCATAAAATTTGCATTAAGACAGAAAAAAAACAAATTATGTCTACTACTTAGAACTACTACTACTATTCTACTATTCTTTTTTGACAATTTTTTTTTTTGACTCAAAAATAAAAGTCAAATTTTAACTTATATTTTTGACCGAAAAAGTAAAAGTCATATTTTAACTTTTATTTTTGACCGAAAAACTAAAAGTAAAATTTTAACTGTTATTTATGACCAAAAAAATAAAAGTCAAACTTAAACTTTTATTGTTGACCAAAAAGAAATCGGTCAAAAAATAAATATTATTTATTGAATTCTTTGAAAAAAGTCATAACAGTTACTGTCCCTTTTTTAGGAAAACTCCAATATTTCAGACCTTTTGAAAAAAATAATTAAAATACACCTATATACTCAACTAAAGGTATTTTTGCAATAAGGTAGGTTTTTTGTAAGGTTTTTTAAGACAAAAAAAAAAGTTCAACAAACTGTATAAAAATCAGATATTTGAATCGAAAGTCAAAAAATTTAATTTCTGATTGTTTTTTTCTTATTTCTGAGCAACGATGTTGTATTAAATATATCATTGCATTAAATTTTTTCATTGTTTTCAAGATATGTTCATGTTTTTGGTGTCAAATTGACGAAATTTGTATTTATGTTAGTTAAACGAAAAATCTTTATTTAACAAATCTTGGAGCACTGATTTTGCTAAGATAAAGATCTCGCTTCTAAAATTTCATTGTAATCAAAATTTTCGCAGTATAGAAGAAATGTAAGTGTTTTTGGTATCAAAATAACGAACATTTTTTTAATTTTACGAAATTTAAGAACCATTTTATGTTTTGTAATTAATTTGCGTATGGTATGTTACCTAAAAAAACAAAAAAATATGCCTATTGTAGACATATTGTAGTTTTAGGCAATTTGGTCAAAAATTTGTGCTACAGCGCTTTTGGTGTCCAAGGTGGATCAAATAAGATAGCGCCAAAACACTCATCGTACTTGAAAACCACTGTATTCCAATTTTCATTTGAATCGCATGAGCGGTTTTTTAGTTTTAGGCGCACTCAGAAAAAAATCCGCATTTGAAATCAACATTTTAGCATTTGGACATAAAAACTTTTGATTTTACCATACAAATTTTGAAATTAAAGTAAAAACTTTTGTTTCAAAAAATAAAAATTTTGAAATAACAAATAAAAATGTTTTCTCAAAAACTGTAAAATGTTGATTCAAAATGTTAACAATTGTTAAAATAAAACCTTTGAAAACAAGCTCTTAATGTCTTAAATGAAAAAAAAAAAATACATTGTATTGAATTTCACAGTTTCACAGATTTTTAATTTTATCGATAAATTCTTCAATGCATTTAAAGAAGAAATGCAAATATGTACGTCATTCAAAAGTTAAAAATTTTAAAATTATAAGCAAGCATTGGTTCTGTTGCATATTTTTTTCTTCGATTCGTTCGTTCGTGTGTTTTCTAGAAAAACAGTTAGAGCAAAAGTAAAGTGGAAAATAAAAAAAAAAAATAAATTATGGAGTCACTGCAAGATTTGCTGCTGGAATGGGACTTGCAAGAAATCTAAGAATTATTGTGTTGTAGGTATGACGCTTGCTTACACCTGAACAATTTTGTTTTTACATTTGTAACATTTAATTTCAAAAAGCTAAACGATATTAAATCAACATTTTAAAATTAAAAAAAAACATTTTGTAGTATTTGATTATACAATAACCCATTTTGTTCCAACATTTTTTTTAAAACTTTTACACATTGATTTAAAAGGGGAAATTTTTTAAAACAATAGCTTCAGCTATTTCAATACAAAATAATAAACTTTTGAGCATGAAACAAACTGTAAAATTGGCAGATATACCAATGTAAAATTTTGATTTTACCAATGTTTTTTTTCTGAGTGCGGTTTTGTACAAAATTTGTACTACAGCGCCCTCTGGTGTTTTAAGGCGGATCACAATAGATAGCCTCAAAACACGCACCGTACCAAAAAACTTCTGTACACAAATTTTCATGCTAATCGGATGAGTAGTTTAGGAGTCTATTGCGTATTTACACACAAAAACTCTTTTTTATGTATAGATATACACAGAAAAAAAAGAGTAGAACTTTTACCTAAAAATGTAGTCAATTCAGCTAAAGTAATCCGGTGATTTTCAGTCAACGAATTTGATTAGGTGCGCTACCAATTTCTAAATGTTAATTATATGCAATTATATTGGGTAGTTTAACTGCGAGAGTAGCTAAAAAAACCTAAATATTTAGGTGTACCTTCAACCATAAAATAGATAAGACACATAATTTATTAGAAGAATTAGCTAATTTTTTTTAAACTATGACCACTTCAGATTAGGCAAGCCACCTACTAAGTGTAGAAAAATCATCTAATTATTTAGATAGAATTCCCACTTAAGAGTGGGAATGCCGTGCAAAAAATATGCAAAAAATTTGTTTTTTGTTTTGCAATTTGTATTTTGAAGTGAAACTTTCCTTAGGTGACTTTACTTCATTTCGTCACATGATTGAGAAGAAAGATTTGTTTTATAGTAGATAGAATGAGAGAGATATATACATTGCATAAATGACTGAAAAATTTCTTTGCCACCGCTGAGATTCGAACCTCTGATCTCAAGATTTCAACAACCAACGCCTTATCTATTGAGCTAAATTTCCAATTGAAGAATTTACGCTACATACCAATTAATCAAATTGCTGTAGATGCCCATAATTTAAGAGTTGTGGACCTCATATTTTTATATACATTTTGTTCACAAATTATTAAACGGCGTAACAGCACAGCGTTAAAGCGTTTGACTTGAACGCCAGCGGCCCGAGTTCAAATCTCGCAATGAGGCTTTTCTTTTTGTAAAATTTTCTCACTTTGTTTTTATTTATGTTTTTTATAGGAGAGCGCTGTGCTCTCCTTGGGCTGCACAGAAATAAAAAATTCAAATACGGGAAAAAAACAAGTTGTAAGGAAAGCATTTGATTTATCCACGTAAATATTTATATAAAATTTATACTGAGGCGTGGATAATGCTAATATGCGTTATTTCCCTAGTGTACGAACAAATCGACAACTTGCATTAGGTAAAATAACTAATTTTACAAATAACAAAATTTTAGTTGAATTAACTAATTGTAATTAGGTGAATTACCTAATGCATGATTGTTAAATTAACTGTGTAAGTAGAAAAGTTGTTGAAAAGATTAGGTGAAATAGAAACTTTCACATTAGCTAAACTAGTTTAGGTAATAAATCAATTCTTTTATTTTCTGTGTAGATTATATTACATAATTTATTAATAATATAATTGATATATAATTAATTATATTTATATAATTTATGGCATTTCTGCACCCACATATGAAAAAAGTGTGTCACAAAATCAAGAAATTTAAATAATTTTTATTTTGGAAAATCTCTTTTTGATTTCATACAATTTGACAGAATTTATTTATTGCTAGCCTTTTTCCGTTTCCTTCCATTTAAAAAAAAAGGAATCAAATTAAGTAAAAGTCCAATCATATGATCCAATCGAATGTAAAAATAAAATCCAAGGCAGATCATCAAAATCATATGAATCGTATTAAGTGAAATATTTGGATATCAATTCAATCCAAAATAAATATCAAAACCACAAATCAATTAAATAATTATTCACATAATATCAAACAAAATACTGTGGTAAGAAAAGAAGGGAAACAATAGAAATGCAATTGAAAAAATTCAATGACTATTTCAATACCAAGAAAAACTTTTTTTTTCTCCGACGCATAAAATAAGCCAACTGAACTCATTCGCTATCAAAATCACTGTTGCCAGATTGGGCGATTTATCGCCAATTGGGCGCTTTTTTCTTGTTTTTGTGCTTACATTTTTAGGAAATCGCCTGGCGATTTTTTGGGCGATTTTTGTGAAAACCACGCTTTTTCATAAACTCATCTAATGTGTGTGGGAAAAATGTTTGACAATATTTGTAAGTTGGCATTCACCTTTCTTTCCTTGCCACATTCTAATGCATTTGTGGAACGTATTTTCTCCGTCAACAGAATGAAATCAGATATGCTAATTTCAATCATTCGAGTAAAATGCTTCATGAAGGCTAAAAACTGTTGTTGCAAGTCGCTGCCAAAATCCGATGATGTGATTTCAAAAATAAATAAATCAATGTATGAACTAAACAATACTTCGAGAATTGACAAAACGGAGGAAGAGTCTAATATGGCTGAAGTATTTAATAGAATGGAACTACGTTTTTGACGTAGAATACGTCGTTCTCGGAGGTAAGTAGGGTGGTTGATAGTGATCAGGTGTCGGTATTTACATTTCTTTTTGAGCCTTTGGTGGGCCTAAAGTACTAATCGTACAATGTTGATCTTAGCACTTGTTGGTCTGCTTGATCCTCAATGCGACAAAAATTCATGTTAGAACTGTCTAACTTATATGAATTTTACACAATTACATGAAATATAAAGCCAACATTTGATGTGTTTGTTTGCTTAAACTTGCTACCTATTTGTCGACGGCTTCCGGTTTTTTCGACGGCGAAGACAGCGCCATCTAGCGTGAAGACATAAATCTTATAATTAAAAAAAAGCATACTTTTGGGGGCATGTTGTTTTTAACAGACTCGCGTAGCCCAGTAATACTGAGTAATTTTGAGGGGCATGCTTTTTTAACAGAATCTGTTATTGAAATGTCAAACGCAGCCAATTAAATATCCGGGCATATTATCGACAGTGAAATTTTGACACATGGGTTGTTGAACTTGATAGCATTGAACAAATTTTGTTTGCTTGTTTAAGTTTTCTACCTATTTATGGACAGTTTCCGGTTTTATCGACAAAAGCATAAAATTTGTATGGGAGCGCCCCTAAGGAGTGGTCGGAGGGAATAGGGGTCAAAGGCAAAAATGTTCCTTTTGCAAAAGTAATGGGGGTTGGTGATACATATTAACCCTCTCCGGCACTCTTTTAAAGGTCATATCCTCAGGTGTATTGAATAAATATTTTTAAAAAAGATGTCATCAAAAGCGAATTAAATAATTCTACGTCTTGTGTTAGGACATAGTCGAAACTACTGTATCTTTTTGTAAAAAGTTTTTATTTTTAAAGTTGCATATTGAAAAATTCTAAATAGTTATAGTCTCTAAAAAACTGTTCTTAAACAATCAAAATTCTCGTATAAAACTCGTAAAGAAGTTTGTCAGGAATTTATTTCGGAATCAAAAGACGCATAAAAATGATTCAGTAAACGTAATCACCTCTTCACTGTTGGTCGTTAACTAAAAAAAAAGAACTCGTATTAATTGACTAAGAAATACAAATCTGTATTAATAGACTAAGAAATACAACTCTGTAAGAATAGAGGATAAGCTGAAATAAATGAAAAGACGCCATTCAGTGTGCGACAATTAAACGTTTACAAACAGCTGTTTTCTCGAAAACTTGTTTTTACACCGAAGGTCCCTTTTCGTAGACCGGGTCACATATAATACTATTAACAGCTCTCAATATTATTTGAAAAAAATTTATATAATTTTTTTGTTTTTTCTAATATAATAAATTTCTTTGAAAAAAATTCCGATTTTGGCGAATTTTTTTTTCATTTGGCGATTTTGGGCGATATTGTTTTTAAATTTCGCGCTTTTCTCAAAAAAGTTCTGGCAACACTGATCAAAATCATAATGAAGAGAGCAAACAATTGATGTTGAGTAGATCATGCGGAGAGGAAGGGCATGGAGAAACGGAAAACTTTTCTCTCAAGCAAGAAATAAAAGCTTTTTCATATCGCACTCACAAAAGCTATCGTGTTGGTCTGAAAATTATTTGTTACATTTGTTACGTAACTCATCTTTATATTACTCGTATATGATCTTTGGTTCAGGCTATTATGCTACAAGCATAAACATATAATTTTTTGTTATTTCTATGCAAAATGACTCTTCTTAAATGGGAATTGCAATTCTTTTTTGCAGAAAATATTATTTTCTGAACCGCAATGTATGATGTCAAATGTATGTTCAAACAAAAATTTGAATGAAACTGAGCAGTTCACCAAAAATTGTGATTCTGAGCCCATTATTTGACTCATCTTAAATTCGTGGCGTCCGTGGCGTAGTTGGTTAACCCTTCGGAGGGCGCGCTCTGAAAAGTAACACAGGAGGGCGCGCCGCGGCAAATTTGCCGCAAGGTAATTTAAACAGTTTCGACTGGAATTTTTCCTATTTATAGCAAAAAATCATTTAAATAAAACAAGCCATTGCTTTCTATTGATTTTGAAATTTTTTTTTTTAAGCATTTATTTTTTTAATTCTTATTCATTATCGGTAACAGAGGCATTACACATTCATACATTCAACACATTCCGAAATTTGCTTACAATGTTTTTTGCAGACATTTTTATTACAATTATTACAACAAACTTTTGTTCTATTATTTTTGTGCGGTCCACAAATATAACAAACTCCTGATTTCGGTTGTTGTTGCGCAGCTGGTTCGCTTCGATGTAGGTTTAAAAACATCAATATATCCTTAGGTAATTTTTGTACTTATGGTTTATGGATATCATAACGTAACAAAATTGATATCGTAACCCAGCACAATTAAAAATTACACGTTTTTATGCACGTGCCTATACTTTTTACTCACACAAAACAATAATAGAAATTTTCACCTTCATCAAAACACTTTTTTCCAATTACAAAAAATGTTTGCAAGTTACACTTGATTTTTTTGTTACACGAGAAGGCGCGCCGCGGCAATTTAGCCGCAAAAACGAGACACTAATTTTTAAACACAAATAACACCTAAACGACATATCGTAGCAACCAGCGGTTAAGGGTAAACCACGCTGCATCTCAAAACTTACAAAGTCACTTGAGTGGCAGCGGCCAGCTACCATTATAAATACTTGAAAAACACAAATAAAACAGTTTGCGGCTAATTTGCCGCGGCGCGCCCTCCGAAGGGTTAAAGTGAGTGGCCTCTATGTCAACGCACCTGGAGACCCGGGTTCGAATCCCCGAAGCGACAGAAAATTATTTGGATTAAAATGATTTTTTTGTACGGCCGCCACCTCTCTGCAGACAATGGCAAACCTCAGAGAGTAATCAAAATGTAAGGCTTCTTGAGAACAAGAACATTCCCTTTATCGCCGTTCGGAGTCGGCGTTAAAACCTGTAGGTCCGGTTCTCGGTCAATTGTGTACAAACTTAATAACACAACACAATTGATCATAAGAAGCTAGGTAAAAGTCCTTTCAAGGGCTGAAATTACCAGTTATTTATTTTTTATTTATTTTTTTATCCTAAATCAGTGAACATAAATATTCGTTACAGTTAATTATTTAGCATTAAAAAAAAAAGAAAATTTAAACTTTTATTTGCACTTCATCCACTTGTTTTCCTGGTATTTCTTGGAAGTGCTGAAATAATATTACTCTGCTAATGTTTCATCTAACGGTAACCAAACTCAGTTATCTGCCTTGTAACGCATTTTTACCTATTTCCTTTGTAAGAATTAAAAATATAATCAGCTTTAAGTAATTAAAAATTAATTGAATAAGTATTTTTTATAAACTTCGTATTGTGATTTTCTTATTATGTGTTTTGAATTTTAGGGAAGTGCTTTCAATAGTGTCCTTAGCGAGGATTTAATTTAACGATATGCTCAGCACTCATCGTACACTTTTTTTATTTGGTCAGCTTCCGCTGGAATTAATTGCGAAACTAATTACTCCCAAGTTGTCGACAAAGCACCTTATGGTATCTTGTATTGGAATTCATACACGATCCCTTCTTTGTCAGTCATCATGTGAACAAAATGTTGAAGAACTTTTCTGCAAGACAGACAGCTACCGACTTGTGGAAGTCTAGCTACAACATTGATCATGGAGAACCACGGACGTGGATGAGGCTGAAATGGCAAATAATATTGAATCAATGAATGAATGATTTACGAGCCTTTATGGAAAGCCTACTCGGAATAATTTATATCAAATTGCAGCATAAGCGATATATAAAAAAAAAATTAGGTGGAAGTGGAAAAAATCTGATGAAACAGATCAACAAATCATCGAACTATTTATATTTTATACCCAACTATATTTTATACCCAACCCACTGCCTCCATAAGCAGAAAATGAGTAAGTATGGCAAGTTGGGCAACGTGGAGTACATATATAGAAAAACTCCAAATTGGAATTCAGAATAAAATGTCACATAAAATTCCCATGGCATGGCTCTCGATCGTTGCAGCAACTCATTCGTGCGACGTGAGTCCAATAATTTGATGCGATGTGATCGAAAGTGAAGATCTTTGTATGGCTTGTAAAAAGAAAAAGAATGATCTGTTGGTTCTGTGCAGTGATTGACTGAGGAGCTTCATTATATATTCCTGACAAACGCTTGTCAAAAATCTTTGATGGAATTATGACAGATCGTTATTGCCAGGTGATTACAAAAGTGGTAAGCTGTGTGTGCGAATTGAAGTATATCTGAGTTTTCTTCAGTTCATATTCGAGCTCTGTTTCATAAATTAATGTATGAAACTTGACAAGCATTTCTACAATAAAAATTAAATATGTCTCTAAACATACATAAGCAATAATTAGACTGTTAACCTGAGCTGTTGCGCTACTACTATACTACCCAAATGCAAAAAAGTACTCCTTTTTCTAAATAGCTAAATACGGCCTCATGTGAACTCATCTAAAGTGCTAAGAACAAGTTTTTCTAAACGCCTTCCCTTTTCATTCGGTTTGTTTGTAAAATTTTCTTGGTTTTCTTGTCAATCGTTATGAAAGCTTTTTTAGACGTAAAAGGCTACTTCGTTGAAATTAACTTCAAGTAAAATCATTTAATTTCTAATTAAAATATTGCGTCCAAGAACAAACAAAATGGATAAACAAATGAATAGGATAGGTTCTAAATTCTTAATAAATAATATCTTAGACTTCGTTTAATGCATTGTGCATTAAATGTATATCAAACTAATCTAGATTTGTAACAAAGGTTCAGAAAAGCAAACATTGATGTTGATGCTGATGTCGATGTTGATGTTGATGTTGATGTTGATGTTGATGTTGATGTTGGTGTTGGTGTTGATGTTGATGTTGGTGTTGGTGTTGATGTTGGTGTTGATGTTGGTGTTGGTGTTGGTGTTGATGTTGGTGTTGGCGTTGGTGTTGGTGTTGGTGTTGGTGTTGGTGTTGGTGTTGGTTTTGGTGTTAGTGTTGGTGTTGGTGTTGGTGTTGGTGTTGGTGTTGGTGTTGGTTTTGGTGTTGGTGTTGGTGTTGGTGTTGGTTTTGGTGTTGGTGTTGGTGTTGGTGTTGGTTTTGGTGTTAGTGTTGGTGTTGGTGTTGGTGTTGGTGTTGGTGTTGATGTTGATGTTGATGTTGATGTTGGTGTTGGTGTTGATGTTGATGTTGGTGTTGATGTTGGTGTTGGTGTTGGTGTTGATGTTGGTGTTGGTGTTGGTGTTGGTCTTGGTGTTGGTGTTGGTGTTGGTGTTGGTGTTGGTGTTAGTGTTGGTGTTGGTGTTGGTGTTGGTGTTGGTGTTGGTGTTGGTGTTGGTGTTGGTGTTGGTGTTGGTGTTGGTGTTGGTGTTGGTGTTGGTGTTGGTGTTGGTGTTGGTGTTGGTGTTGGTGTTGGTGTTGGTGTTGGTTTTGGTGTTAGTGTTGGTGTTGGTGTTGGTGTTGGTGTTGGTGTTGGTGTTGGTTTTGGTGTTGGTGTTGGTGTTGGTCTTGCTTTTGCTTGTTTTATTTGGTTCTCCATTGGTTGTGCTTCTCCTTGGTGCATTAACTTTGCCTTAGCTGCATGCAATTAATCCAGTAAAAGTAATGCATATGTGTCACATTAGATGGTTCCCTGAGGGGCCTCATGACGCCGTCAATTTTTTTGATATTTTTATCATGTACCCGAAGTTCTCACCTTCATTTTCGTTCCTTAAAATTTACCGTTACGCCAGTAGTCACAGAGTTAAAATTCCATGCAATGTTTTTTCATGGTTGTAGCATTCTTACTGGATTATGTGGTTGCCACCCTGAAATCATGACGATAAGACTTTTTTTTTAGTTTAGTTGTAAGGCGTAATAACACATCTATGCTGTCATAAAACTAAATTTACCACAGCACGTCTCCTGAGTGAGAAATAATTTCATGCAAAGATATTACATTCTGTTACATATGCTGCTTTATTCACGACCTGGTGACGTCAGAATTTTTTGTTTTATTTTTGTCGTAAGGCCAAGTACAAATCCTTCATTTTCCTTTTTAAACATTTATCGTAGCTTATATACTCATCGAGTAAAAATTCAATGTAAGGCAGCTAGATAAATCTTGCATTGTCAATCTTTGTGCGGCTCTCCCGGTGTCACCAAGATGTCAGACATTTTTTTTCCAATTTTTTTGTGAGGGTTTAGAACAGGCCTTTATTGTTGCATCATATATTTAATCCTAGTACTAATACTTAGCGCTTAATAATACCATGTAACAAATTTTCTGTTGCATTGCTTAAGCAGCTTCCACCGCTTCCCGATGACGTTTTGAATTTTTGTTTTGTTTTGTTTTGTTTTTATAATAAAGTCAAAGAATTAACCTTTACGGTCGTACCATTTCTTTAGTCATAGCTCTTATACTCAGCGAGTAACAATTCAATGCAACGCCGATGAATTTTAAAAAAATGCATTTTTCAACTTTTTTGGAAACCTGCGCGGTAAAACGTAACTTCGTCACGTAAAAAAAAAATATTTTGTGTATAAACATTGTTCTTAATAGACATAGTCAGAAGGTGCCGAGCTGGTCGTAATTAGGCCAACTTACGTTATATGGAAAATTACTACAAACAAACAAATGTCAAATCATCATAGTGGCGGTTTTTAAGAAAATCGTGTGCCCCAAACATAAAACAAAACATACATATTTGTTACAACAGTGGCGTTCCTAGGCTTGTTGACATCCGGGGCGGATACTAATGGTGTCACCCCTATAAAAAAATTTCTAAATGCAAAAAGAAACCAATTCGATGAGATTAAGTGTTTTTATTATTATCTTTATGTTTTCCGAAAAAAAAATAAACAGAAAGCAGAACAAAAATATTACATTTTCCGGTGTCTACATATTTAGATATGTAGGCATAAGGTAAAAAAGAAAACTTATTAACTTTGCAGTCTTAAAAACTGACGGAACAAAAATATTACATTTTTAGGTACATATATGTATATGTAGGTATAAGGTTAAACAAAGAAATATTGTTAATGGCTTTTCTTACTTTAAGAGCTGCAAAATTTGAAATAACCTCATCGAAATCAATATTACTTGCAAGCTCGTTTTCAATGGATAAAATTTTCCTTGCCTTGCCTGTCCCATGGAAGACCTTAAATAAGTCTTAATTAATTTTAGCTTTGAAAAACTCCTTTCGCATGAAGGTACTGATACACAAATTGTTAGAAATAATTTCAATGCGACAAAATGGGACTCACATTTTTTAACGTAATGTATTTGTACCTTTTTCTTTTTGTTTGAGAAATTAAAAAAATATCGAAATGGTGTCACCCCTAAAATGGTGGTACACGGGGCGGACTGCCCCCCGTCCCCCCCTAGGAACGCCTCTGGGTAGAAATGAACAAGGAATATCTTCAATTATTTTAAGTTACAAAATCTACTGATTCTATTATATTTTTGCCTATAATGTTACAAAAATATTTACTCTTAATTGTGATCATGAAGTTTTCGGGATAGGATGAAGTTGTTCTGTGAATACATTTTTGCGGTTTTAACTATTTATAACAACAAGATAGTTAATTTTCTACGCCAAAATTTCGACATGATTTTATGAGGAAGAAACATCTTAAAATATGAAGTTATTGACGAACCATAACATGTTAACCTTTTTACTGCTGATTAACAAACAGAATGAATCAATAAATTTTCAATCAATGAATCAACGTGTGTTGTATATTGTGGTAAAGCTTTATATTTATGTATTGTATATAGATATGCGTTTAAGCGTTTCAAAAAAACCAGTTACTCCACACCACTAAGGTCCAATGTTTCAATATGAGCCAAAACAGCTAAAGCCTAAACGGAACCGTAATAAAAAGAAGAATAACAATTAGAAAAAAGAACAATAAACACTACTACCTAAACTATTTATGGTAAAAAGCTGTGATCGATCATATAATTACCTTATAATTATAACACAACGGGTTGCCCCCTAATGATATGTAGAAGTAGTGGTGTAGTAGTAAGTAGACAATGACGTGTCTCCTCCAAGAAGAAATCATTATTCTTCCAACATATTCCGTTTTACATTATTACAAAAATTCGTCTGGCATACAACCATTAAAATGGTTTTAAGCTTCCATTTTTGTTTTTATTACTGCTTTTACAAAATAATTGCGACATAACCATTGAGGTGTTTTTCACACAAATAAATTGTGTCAATATGCGTCGCGTTATATTACAAAATACAGTCGCGCAAAAAATCATCTAGAATCTTTTAACATAAAAGCATTGATTAAACTACTGAAATGTTGTTATTAAGCTACACGCATAGAAATTTTTCGTTCATCGCAACTGAAAAATTAGCCAACTAAACTTCGTTTCCGAGTTGTATTTGCCATAAACGAATATTCAGTTGTCAACTTAAAAATATATCTTACATATATACCGTAAGTTATTTTGGTCATAATTATTTATTATATTAATTGTCTTCCTCCTTTGTCCGTCTATCTTCTTACGGATTGTACTCATCGCACCTCTGTTGCTATCTCCGTCCGCGTAGAACAGTTTGTCCATAAAGTAACTCTGAATTATAAGCGTTGTGTATATACAACGAAGGGAAAAACAAAGGAAGTTTTCAGTTGGGAAAAACAATTTTTAATTGCTACAATTTATAAATCATTCGCGTATATGACAAACGAAATTAATTACCTGCAACTAAATGACGCGTTTCTCGCAACTGAATTATATTGTTTTGACAACTATTGAAACGTTTGGAAATAACGATCCCAAGCACAACAAACGAAGTTTGTTTGCGACAAACTGGCAATAAACGTATTTTTTCTTTGCGTGTAATACGAAGAAAATAAAGATAAAGGTTTATATTCTTAAATAAAAGATATTTACTGACTGTCTCCTGCTGTATATGATTTTTGTTACTGTCTTCTCACTCATTTTGCAAAACAAATTAGATATTTTTACCCCGAACACTAGGCAACCAGACGGTTCCTACTTCCGCTTGGCCCAACGCCATACCTTTGCCCTGGAAAGCCAAGTCAATCGACCGAAGATAGTGAATGGAGGTGCGTGTGTTTATTTCGCGACCGCTATGTCACGTGAGTTACTTTAAAATATTATTAGTGGTATTCACGATTTAGTGCACTTGCCTTTGCACTTGAGAACTTGTGCATATTGAAAAATTTGACAGCTTTAAAATGGTGATACAACATTTAAGAGTTTATATACGAATTACTTGATAAAACAATTTAGTGACTTAATGCAAAGCGTATAATTCGGCTATTTGTTTGTACTCATAAATAAAAATATATAAATATTTTGTTTAAACCAGACAAATTTTTCTTTATTTATGCTTAAAACTTAGCATGAGCTATCTGAACCAAATGCATATTTGGGTACTTGGTATTTTGTACAAAATAGTTGCAAATTGTTATTAGTACTCAATTAGAGATGAATGGCAAAAATAAAGCCACGCTCTCTATATTTATACCCCCACGTTTAAAAAACGTAAAAGGGGTATATTAATTTCGTCACTCCGTTTGTAACTGCCATAAGGAGGCGTGGTAGGTATAGAAAAGTATATATATTCTTGATCAATATCACCACCCGAGTCGATTTAGCCATGTCCGTCTGTCTGTCTGTGATCACGATTACAGCCGTAATTTTCAAGCTACCGCTATGAAAGTCTATATTTAAGCTTTTATCTAAAGGTCAAGTTCGAAAATGAGCCAAATCGAATGAAAAACACGCCTACCTCCCATACAAAGTGACTTCATCAAAAGACAAAAGCGAATATTTTCTGTTTTTACAAATAAACATTTTATTGACTGCTTAAGACTTTAAATATACTTTGGTTCGCCAGTGGGGATATTTTAACTTCGGCCCAGTCGAAGATCATTTCTGACTAGTTAGTTTATGAATACTTTTCTATTGCTTTCCGATAAAAATAACGAACAGCTGATTTCGACAAACAAGACATACTTCAATAAATTTCTCAGTCAAAAGTGTGGTGTGTTTTTTTGTTTCAGATTAGCCGTTCCTGACACTAACAGACCTATTCCGGTAAGTTTACAAAGTTCAACATATTTACAATAGTAAATATATTAACAATTGTCAATATTTCCTATTCTCATACAATTCTAAAAGCTCTTTTCTTGACACAGTTGTCAATAGCAAAAAAGGTATTGACAGTGAATTTTGTGTGCAGATATCCAGCTGGTGCTAGTTTGTTTGCTCATATTTTGCTCGCCAAATCAAATAAATGATTATAATTGTATAATAATATTTAATACATATTAATAAAACAATGAGAACTTAAGAAAGAAAATAAAAATAAAGAAGAATAAAAATAAAAATTATTTCGTACATTTTCTTGAAATAATAAAACACTGTCAAAACAAAGTGTTGCCGCCTATAAACAGTATTGATCAAATATTTTGTGGGGGATAATTGAAGTGCAAAATGAAATTTGTGTATATTTGTTTCTTTAAATATTTTCAAGTGATTTAAAAACATTGAAGCGTTAAAAAAGATTGTGGTAAGAGAAAGTGTAGTTCTCTTTTTATTTAGAAAATATAGTGGTTAAAAGTTCCATATTAAAAGTGAGCTATCTCTGAAAGCTGGTATCATTGAAAAGGTAGTTTGATTACTTTTATTATACTTGTTAAAATTTTTACTAAATTTTTTGATAGTTTAAAAAATATAACGATTTTAGTTTTTTAAAATTTTTTTTTTCAATAAACTTATTTTAAAGAAAAAAATGCTTTATTATGGCAGTCTTCAATTATTTTAGTAAAAAGGTCATGTTTTTATCCTTCAATTTGGTGTCTACTTTTTTATAGTTACTGTTAATTTCTCAGAGTTATCACATTTATAAGAAATAACTTTAAACCAGTGATCTGGTAAAAGCTTTCTGTATACATATTAACTCAAGGACGAGCACTGAACTGAGTCAGTATCTATTGAAATTTCATGCAGAATAGTCCTGCGGCACATGCATGCTTGTTAGATTGTTTTTATTGCTGCGCATACGCAACTTATGCTACACTCATAAAAATATCAGTTATTGGTATATCTATGCAAAATGTCTCTACTTGAATGGGAGTTGCAATTCTTTTTTGCGGAAAATATTTTTTCTGAACCTCAATGTATGGTGTGCTACCGGACTGTTTCTGTTCGTAAGAAATATAACATTGAAAGGCATTATAATGCTTGTCATAGTTTAACATACAAAAGTATGTTAAAAAAAAATTCTTAAAAAATTATAAAGAAAAAAAAAACAATCACAAATAGCTAAGACCAAGTTTTCCAAATAATAAATAATGTTATTAAATTGAAAAATAATAGAAGCAAACCAATATTTTTTCAAATAATGATTTCAAATTAAATCAAAAACGAAAAAACCTAAAGAATTAAAAAAACAAAAAAGCAAAAAAAAAAGACAGTTTCGTATAGTAAGTATTGACACTTCTAAATAAAAATTGAATTTTAAAAATTGAAATTAAAATATGAGATTAACCTTTACTATTTAAAAGTTTTCTCCTTTTTTGTAACAGTGCATAAAATAGTTAATATGTTTCTTCGATATGAATTATGTTATTATGAACAGTAGTAAGCATACGTAAATCGCAAAATTTTTTAAAAACATTTCCCCTCACGCCTCTCCGATAGATTTGAAATACACCAGATGAAAATTTTTTCCAGCGCCACTTTATAATCAAACAGGCGAACCATCGTCAATTAGTATTTTTTTTCAGTGCAAAGCTTTCAATGAGCTTTTATGTATAAATAAAGTATGCTTGTATAGAGTTTGATGACCACTGCTTTAAGCCAATGTAAGTTCTTAAAGAAAAGAGAAAAACATTTTTTTGTGTGCTTGTTTTAAAGGTGTCAATATTTAAATAGACAATATCAAAAGAACTAATGAATTCTCAACGATAAATTCATATTTTCATTTTAAAAAAGGAACTTAACCAAATTAGGGTATTTTTTTCAATAAACATGCAACACTAACAGCTGCCTCTGGCAACATGCTTTTCACTTTCCTGTGGTGAATAAATAAAGCTTTTCATTTGTCAAGTGTTCGCCTGAATAGGTTTTACAAGTCAGGTTGACAACATTTTGACAAATTATTTCTTGTAAATTGACAGCCAGAATAGGTCTGTAAGTTGCAGCAGCGGGACAAGTCATTTTTTAGTGCTTGATTTCATCGCCCTCTACCTCCTGAAGAAGTGATAAAAAAAAATTTTTTTTGTTATCTTAAAACATTTATAAATATGTCACAAAAAGTTTAAAATTGATAGTAACTAAATATGATTGAAAAAAAAAATACCAAAAATTTTTTTTTTTTACCAAAACATTGGTAGGTACTACTCCCTTAACTTGTTCTACGACTTGCTTCATGCTTTTTGGATCCCACTTTCAATAATTATTATTTTTTTTGCATTATTCAATATCAGTCTGTTTTAAATTAAATTTAGTAAGCGGTTGATCAGGGTGAAACTAGCGGGAGATAAGGCGGTAGGCTGCCCCCTACTTTTTAGAGTCGGCCTAGTTGTTATTTTTATTGAAATTTGTTTAAAATATTGATTTTAAATAACAATAAGTATGAACGCATAAGTCAGTCGTACCAATTATTGCCATGTTCATAACAAAAACAAACTTTAGTCGGCTATTTCATTTTAAGTCATGCCCAAAACTATCTTCAGTCGACCAATTCACTTTTATTCGTACTTTAAAACAACTTCAATCGACCCATTCACTTTCAGTGGCACATTACACCAACTTCAGTCGGCCAACTCACTTCGCCTTAAGATTTATTTATATTGGTCGAACGGATGAGCCACTTTAGTCAAGGCAGCTATGTTGTATCAAAAAAAAAAGTCGGGACTTAATGGTATCAAGTTGGCGAAATACCTTGCTCTCCCCTAACCCAATCAAAATGGCCTCGGTACGCCCCTGCGGGTGATGTTGAATACGATTCGAAAATAATTGAAAGAAGTGTTATTTAGTTCACTATTTGAAATATTTTATTTAAAAACCTATATAAACTATTTGTCAGAACAAAACACTTGTTTAAATTTGCGCGCAAAAAAAAAGTCGACTGCATAACCCAGTGAACCAAAACTACCGTTTTCGAATTCATTTATGAACCTTTTCGGGTAGAAACGTTAATTTTTGGCACTCATTAATGAACCTTTTTTGCATCATTCGTCGGACTAAAATGCCTCTCAAAAATTAACCTTATTTTGTTTGGAAATGAGTTTTGTACTTTTTCTTAAGAAATGAGTTTAAAACAGAACCATATAAAAGTTATTTTTCAGCACTCGGAAATGAACTCTTTTTGAATCAATCGCCGGACGAAAATGCCTCTCAAAAACAAACCCTTCTTTTTCTTCGGAAGTGAGTTAAAAAATGAATCATATAAAAAGTCTTTTTCGGAATCTGGGAATGAACTCTTTTTTATCAATCGCCGGACTGAATTGCCTTTCGAAAACGAACCTGTTTTTTGTCCAGAAATGAGTTAAATGAGAAATGAGTTAAATTAATCTTTTTGAATTATAAATTTTGTTATTGCTTAGTATTATTTATTATTATATATCGATAATTTGTTATATTGAAATGTATGTATGCCAGTAGATGTGAAAACGCCACAGGAATTTTTAAAAATTTAAATATTAAATGCAACATTGATATCTCCACATTGGTTAATTGTAAAAATGGTTGGTAAATGAAAAATTGTTTCTATGAGTAAAACGAAATATTTCTGATTCATTTCTGAACTCATTTGTGAACAAAAATGGATCATTTATGAGGAATTCCTACCTACTAAAATGATAAAAAAAAAAATATTCTTTTTCGACTCAAAATAAGTTTTTTATGAATTTCGCAAAAGAAGTACAGTTTTTATTTATGGAAAAAGTTTTCGCGAATTTTATCTACTATAGCAAGCACTTGTAAGCGACAAAATAAAAAATCAGAAACTTTAAAAAAGAATTCTACCCAATAATGTTCGCAAAACTCTCATCTTACGCAAAACATTCGCATATTTTCAGTGGGAAGTTTTCATTCATACTGAAAACTAACGGTATCACTATTTGTATTGCCAATAGCGTGCTGTTAATAATTTTATGTAAACTATGTATGCAAACAGGTAGAGTTTCCAAATAAGATTAAGTTTGCAAAACAGAAGGAGATTCCACATTAGCCACATATTCAATTGTACCCGAAGTTACGCTACCTCTTATATTAAAAAAAAAACTTTTCGAGTTGTCGATTATAAAACCGTTAAGAGAAAAATAAGTGACAAAAACATTTATTTATCAGTTCATAGCGTAAACATACAAAAAACAGCCCTTATGAAAATAATTTTGGATTCAAATGTTTAATAGAAGAGATCAATAACCATAAGAAATGAAATGGGATCAGAAAAAGCGCTCCATTTAATCGATTATTATTCCTACATACACAGTAAATTTAAAGTAAATTACCTGACTTGCCGACGGATATCCATAACCGGCCAGAGCAAATGGCGCCATTTCACCGGCTTTTGACATGTTTACTTTTTTACAGATGATCAACAAAAACAGAGTAAAGTGGTATGTATCTCAGCTGTTTGTTGTTGTGAATGTCATTGACTTTGTTTTAAAATGTTCAACACGAATAATTAGACACATTAGATCATTTAAGTTGCTTTTTATTACTTTGACACTTGGTGCTGAGTAGATGTTGTACGCAAAACAGTTACATTTGATGGGGCTTGACACATCGGGGAGGACCAACCACGAGCCATGACAGCTGAATTGAAGCATTGATGGTACATGCCAAACACAATTTACACATTCAGGTTGTACCCTCGGCTTTGAATGTGTCCCACAGCATTATAAACGAGTCACATGAATTGTTGTTGTTGTTGTTGTTTTTCTCTGTGTCACGCGTCGGTATTTCAAATATAAATAAAATATGAAAGAAAAAAACCTTATGAATCAACTCATTATTTATTAACCGTGGATATTTGATAGCCAGAAACCGTGACCTCTTGTCAAATCAGATCAATTTCCGGCGTTTTCTTATTCGATTTTCAGCCGATGTCTTAAATCTTGTAGGCCATGATTTATTTACGTACGCGATGTCAAGCCCTTGTTCGAACTTGTTCCTTGCGCGTTTGCTAACACTCACGAAGCGCACATAATAACGTTCGAGCACAAACTAGTTGTGCCTACAGACCGGGTTGCGTCTGCAGTGACGTTCAGAAACATGCAATAGAGCAAGAGCGCACTAGTTGGTTGTTCGAACATGAGAGAGTTCTGTGAGTGAAATGAATAGAGTACCACTTCCAGCTATGTGCTGCGTGCGCCTGAGTCAGAGCAAGTGCTTTATATTTGCTTTAATCCAAACAACTTCCAGTGGGTTGTGTCCATAATAGCGCTCATTAAACAACGTACAATCACACCCCATCACATAACTGAGTGAACAAGGTAGGTTATGGCAACCACACCTCCTCTATCTAATAAGCTGTAAGTCCGGTTTAGCGACTGCAGCGCTACCACTCGAAATCAACGGCGAGTCGCTGAATTAAGAACTCGTTGCATGATTTGTAGCGAGTGACTCGCTGCATGCCTCACACCTTCATTTGTTGGGCACTTCGCTTGTACGCACTCACTCACTCGCTCACACTCTTTACCTAATCTAACTTGGAAATGAACGCGGAGGGGAAACAAAGAAAAAATTAACTCCCCTCACTAACTGGAAGGCTAAGTACGATACAATTTTATACACATATGTATATATATATAGGTGACGAAAACGGTGTCATACCATTACAATATGAGTAAAGAAAGTGGGCGTGGCCTATAAAAATATTACTGTTAACACACCCTCTTCTTTTGAAATAGTTAAAATTATTTCTTGCATCTACGATTGCACTTTTGCTACGATTGCGAATGTCGATACGCACTCACCTGGCTATTACGGTGGACCAGGATCATTTAAATTGTTATGACAAAACTTAAAAATTGTTGTTGATGCCAATAAAGCATTTTGAACTCATCAGTGACCAAATTGTTTTAAAAATTTTTTACAAAATTTTGCTAAAGTCGAAAGCTTTTCATGAAGATTTAGATATTGTTGAAGAGATTTTGATATAAGTAGGATTAAATAATTTACCTTAAGAAATAAATTTCTAACTTTTGAGTTGTAAGAAAAATTTAATCCATGCGATAATTACCCGGCTCTATATGCGGTTTGCACCAATGATTTGTGGAGAGCTATAAGTTGATTGAAAAATTCATACTTTTATTACCACTGTTTTAATTGAATGTAAATGTCCCATAACCAATGCTTTATATTATATAATGTTTATCATAGAAATAGGATCAACTTGTATGTAGTTAGAGTGGGGATGAACAAGAATAACTGAAAAGTTCACCCGCTATTGAACTCTGAACCACTGCAAAAATAACTGAAATTTTCTTTTTGTCATAACTGTTAATAGATCATAAAGTGCAACACACATGAGCGTCCCTTGGGGCAGGCGGGCAGACCCATGCCTGTGGCGCCACATGTTAACAGCGCCAAAATTAAAAATGTTTGATGTTTTCAAATCCATTTTTACGTTCACAAAGTATTTTTCATATCGTGTCAAAATTCGTAGAAGAACTTATCGTACTTCCTCCTAAAAAGTGTAACACCGTTACGATTCCGCTTCAACGACTTTATTATTTTTTTAACGTTAAAACAAAAGAAAAAGGAGGAAAAGCAGGGTTTTTTCAAAGGGCGGCCATTTTTTTAAAAAGGGTTTTATTAAAATCGAAAATCTACAAGGCCACCCAAATTTCATCTAGGCTAACAATTGGTTTTTTCGTTTCAGAACACTTGGCAGGTCTGTAGAGTGTACAGCGCACATCGGCTATCGCCGCTCACGGCTTTGATCAGCGAGACCTTCAGCCGCCATTTTGAATTAGTTATCAAAAATAATTACCTGCTCCCTTAAATTCCCTCCCCTTAAATTATCTGCGACGCAAAAGAAGAAAAGGAAAGAAACATTTTTTGTTTGTACCATTTTATGATATAATTTTTAAAGTTTTTTGTTATCAAGAAATATTTATATAAAAATATTTTAAAATAACTTTAAAACGTTCAATAGTATAAAAGCTTACTAATGTTAAAAAGTCTTCAAATTTTGTTATTCATAGACATGTTGTAGCTGCTTTGTAGTTAAAATAGGAATACTTTCGATTTGAAGTGGGAAGAGTGTGAATAATGGTTTGTGTATTAGATAAGTTCAATGACTTTTTATTTATTTTATTTATTTGTTAATTAATTAAAAAATTTCCCAAAATAAGTTCCACAGTAAGCTTTCGACCCCTCATGTGTTTGGTTGAAAATCAGACCTGGGCGTGTTAGTGAAAATGCAAAAGTAGTGCATTACTTACCATAAACTTTAGTGATGGTAAAACATTAATGCATTACTGTGATAACAAATAAGTTCAATGTAAAAAATAGTGCATTGAAGGTATTATACTAATGATAATGAAATAAACTTGCATTTGCATTTTTTTGATTCAATTACGAAAAATTGTCAATTACCTCATTTAATGCAGTTTTCCCAGGTCTGTTGAAAATTATGTTTTGATGTGACGAAGTTACGTTTTACCGCGCAGGTTTTCAAAAAAGTTGATAAATGCATTTTTTTAAAATTCGTCGGCGTTGCATTGAATTGTTACTCGCTGAATTTAAGAGCTATGATTAAAACAAACGTAACGTAACCCTTACGAACGAAACCGTAAAGGTTGATTTTTTGACTTCATTATAAAAATAAAACAAAAATTGAAAACGTCAACGGGACGCGCTGGGAGCTGCTTAAGCAACACAACTGATACTTTGTTACATGTAATTATTACTCGCTAAGTATGAGTACTAGGATTAAAAAAATATGATGCAACAATAAAGGCCTGTTCCAAGCCCTTACAACAAAATTAGACAAAAAAATTTCTGACGTCATGGAGACATAGAGAGAGCCGCTTAAAGATCGGCAATGTAACATTGAAGCAACAGCGTTGCATTGAATTTTTACTCGATGAGTATATAAGCTACGATAAATGTTTAAAAACGAAAATGAAGGATTTGTACTTGGCCGTACAACAAAAGTAAGGAACACAATTAGATAGCAGCTTATGTAACAGATATGTAATATCGTTGCATGGAATTATTGCCAACTCAGGAAACGTGATACGGTAAATTTTGTTTTACGAAAGCATAGATGTGTTATTACGCCTTACAACTAAAATACAAAAAAAATTCTAACTGCCATGATTTCAGGGTGGCAACCACATAATGCAGTAAAATGCTATAACCATGAAAAAACGTTGCATGGAATTTTAACACTATGACTACTGGCTTAACGGTAAATTTTAAGAAACAAAAATGAAGGTGAGGTCTTCGGGCACATCCTAAAATAAAAAAAAATTAACGGCGTCATGAGATCCCTCAGGAAACCGCCTAATGTGACGCATATGCATCACTTTTGCTGGATTAACTGCATGCTGCTTTGACAAAGTAAATGAACCAAGGAAAAGCACAACCAATGAAGAAGCAAATAAAAAAAAAACAAAAAACAAAAGCAAAAGCAACAACACCAACACCAACAAAAAGACCAACACCAACAAAAAGACCAACACCAACACCAACACCAACACCAACACAAACAACAACAACAACAACACCAACACCAAAACCAACACCAACATCAACACCAACATCAACACCAACAACAACACCCACACCAACACAAACAACAACAGCAACAACAACAACAACAATAATAACAACAGCAAAAACAACAACAACAATAACAACAACAACAGCAACAATATCAACACCCAAATCAAAATTAATATTAACATCAACATCAACATCAACATCAACATCAACATCAACATCAACATCAACATCAACATCAACATCAACATCAACATCAACATCAACATCAACATCAACATCAACATCAACATCAACATCAACATCAACATCAACATCAACATCAACATCAACATCAACATCAACATCAACATCAACATCAACATCAACATCAACATCAACATCAACATCAACATCAACATCAACATCAACATCAACATCAACATCAACATCAACATCAACATCAACATCAACATCAACATCAACATCAACATCAACATCAACATCAACATCAACATCAACATCAACATCAACATCAACATCAACATCAACATCAACATCAACATCAACATCAACATCAACATCAACATCAACATCAACATCAACATCAACATCAACATCAACATCAACATCAACATCAACATCAACATCAACATCAACATCAACATCAACATTAACATTAACATCAACATCAACATCAACATCAACATCAACATTAACAACAACATCAACATCAACATCAACATCAACATCAACATCTACATCAACATCAACACCAACATAACCATTAACATCAACATCAACATCAACATCAACATCAACATCAACATCAACCTATTGTAGTTCTCAACTTCCAAACAGTTCGGACGTGCTTTATAACCCGCTCCAGTTTTAATTTTTCTAAATTCTTGTACCTTGTAATTTACCTGCAAAATAATCAATTAACACAATATCAAAAGTCTGACCCAATTTATTGTGCCTTTCAATTTTAAATTTTAAAATAAATATTTTGTGTTTTTGCCAACTTGCACTTTAACAGCTTAACAACAAACAGTACTTAATCGCACCAAAAAAAAAAAAAATAAAAAAAAAAGTTGATTGCAAAAGTTGCATTATTTACGAATTAATAAGTCAAGTAAAAAACTTTAATTAAAATAACAATTGTGCGTGTCATCATTTTATAAAAAAAAATCTCATAATGGATTTCACTTGTGCCAACAAAAACTGCTCTATCGAAGACAAAAATGCACTAAAACTTAGCTGCAATGGTCTCTGCGGCAAATCCTACCATGGCTGCTGTGTGGGCATGACAAAGAGGAGTCTGAACTACATTCAGGATTACTCATCACATTTTAAGTTTTTCTGCGACGAGTGTTGGGATTTGTCGCTTTCACACGTGATGCTCGCCATTAAATGTCTAAGTGACTCTCTGAATGTAATGCACTCGAATTATAAACAACTGTGCAGTAAACTTCCCAACTTTGACGTTTTCACACACCTATCCGACGATCTAGCTAGAGTAGAGTCCACGTGCAAAGCAAATAACTCTGACGTCTCAACTATTTCTAAGAACCTCAGAGCATTAACTGAAATAGTAAGAGATAGTGAGAAAGCTTTGCATTGTGATAAGGCGATCAATGAGCTAAAAAAAGAAGTCAAAAATAGCTTTGAAATCCTTAAAAATGATGAATCTACCAAAAACATAATGAGTAATCTTACTTCCTTGCGGTATGATATGGATATTGCACTTCAAGCTACTTCAAGTAAAGCGAAATTAACACCTCTGCAGCCTGATCCCATGTTTGAAATACTATTTCAAATAATGAATGACATAAGCGATGATCTAGATGTGTTTCGAGTGACGCTCGCAGATATAGCGGATGAAGTTAGATTAGCGCCCAATAGAGTTGAATCCCCACCACCACAGATGCTTCAACATAACTCCTCCTCTATTTTCGAAGAAATCACGATAGCATCCAAGCGTCCGCCATCAGTTGCCTCTTTACCTACTACTCAACATAATATAACTCTTGACTCTTCCATTGCCTCAGACACCCCCTTGTTAACAACACCAATCGCTGCTCCTCGAAAAGTTATCGAACGTTTTGGAACTTCGTGGACAATACCAGAATGGAAAGCCGTCTGCAAAAGCTAAAGTCGGTCAACCAAAGTGAGGTTATCTTATTATTTATTAGAGGTTTCCCAGCAAATGCAAGTATATCCTGGGCGCGTAAATACTTTTTTAAAAAGTTCCGCTTCACCATATCCGAATGCCAAAAAACATCTCCAATTCGTGCCAAGCTAAGCAGTTTTAAATTTAACTTACCTTGGATGGTCCTGAGTCCTACCGGTGGTATGCAAAAACACGGAACTGTACTAATATCTAAGTGGATGGACAAACCTGGCAGAACCTGGAAACCGAGAAATATATCTAAGTCAAACGTATATCCAATTAGTAATACACCTAAGTCTAATCCTAATATAAGTTCTAATTCTAGCAAAAACACTAATTCTAACCCTAGAATAAGCAATAGTTATAAGCCCAAAAAAACATCTTATAGTATTCCAAACTCCAACTTAAATTCTAATCCTAATTATCGCACTACAAAACCTACACATATCAGAGAAAACAATACATATCTTCATCCTTCCACTAGGCCTAACGCATCAGTGGAGAAAATGTTACCTAAGCCCCATCACAGCCCTGCCCCCAACTGGGAACTAAAAACCAATATTTTTCCAACCTTCTCTTCACAGATCAGTCATAAGCCCACATCGGTTAACTATGATAATAATTCCGTTTCAAATAAAATTCATCATCAAAACAACAAACCTCAAACTACTCGTCGCAATCGCGTTTCTTTCAATCTGAACCCAATCACTGACCCACCTTCTAATAAAAATAATCCGCAAATTCTCAACACACTTTATCCTAACTTTGTTCATTCGCATACTTTAACCCCGCCATTGTCTGCTTCTATCACAAGTGCACCCTCAAACCAAGTTTGTAGTCATAAGTCCTTCTTAGACCCTCTCTTACCTCCAAGGGTTAAACTGACTGAGAACTCCTGTGCAGATACCGAGAGCAGATATGCCTTTTCTCGCCTTAGAGAGAATAGTGTTTACAACAACGTTCGTCTATTTCTCGCATACATGCATAAAGCCCCTGACTCAACATGTATAGAAGGCAAGACCAAGACTAATCTCAAAGTCTTGATACAGCAAGAAGGTCTGCCAACTGAGGTAAATGACTTGCGTCACTTATTCAATTGCTTTCATGAGCAACTTGGCCTGACAATTAACCAAGTAAAGGAGGATCTTGATACCTATGGTGCTCACGTCCGATCGAAACACGTTTCATATCTTCAAAAGTCACGTAAAGAACAGCAACAATACTATTCCTAACCAACCTACTGATCGCAGCCCAATATTTGTGTCTCTCTACTACCAAAATGTGAGAGGACTGCGCACAAAAACTTCCTCAGTATTCCTGAACTCTCTGAAACTTCCCTATGATATATTTGCTCTCACCGAAACTAATCTCTGCCAAAATTTCAAGGATCAAGAAGTTTTTGCGTCCGATTTTGTAGTGTTCAGAGACGATGGACTAGACAAAGACGATCATTCCTCTGGCCGAGGTGTCCTTTTGGCAATTAATAATCGTTATGATTCAACGTTAGTTCAGAATTCACATACTGCAAACTTTGAATTTATTTGTGCCAAAATCAGTATCGCTAAGCGTAATTTATACGTTATATGCTGTTATATTCGCCCGTCTCAACCAACCACTGGCTATCAGTTGGCAGTAGATGCTATAGATTCTATTTTAGATCTCATGGATCCATTTGATACCGTAATATTTTTGGGTGACTTTAACCTCCCTAATCTTCAGTGGGTTTTATCAGATGATGAATGTCACTTCTTCCCCTCAAATCCAATATCCGAAAAAGAAATTCTCTTTACTAGTTGCCTCTCCGACTCCGGACTCTTCCAGTTAAGTGGAGTAACTAACTATATGGGTAGACAACTAGACCTTGTTTTTTCATCAGAAGTTGAAAACTGTGCAGTTTCTGCAAGCAACCACCTACTCTCTACACTGGATCAGTACCATCCACCTCTTTCAATTACCTTTTCCTACAATAATACTAACATAAACACACACTCCGAGCACTTGTACAGTTTTAACTTTCGGAAAACGGATTTTGAAAAACTAGAATCACTTCTCGGTGGCATTGATTTCCCTTACGTTCTTGAAAATGCTAATGAAAATATCGACAATGCTGTCGGCTTTTTCTATGGCATAATGTTTAACTGCTTCACACAATTTGTTCCCTTTACAAGGCAGAAGAGCTTTTCGTCTTCGCCTCCTTGGTATAATAAAGAGCTACGTTCACTTCGGAATAAAAGAAACAAACTTTGGCGTACATATTTAATATCTAGATCTTCTGCTGACTTCACGAGATACCTTAACGTTTACAACCATTTTTCTTATCTTTGTGATCTTCTTTACGAATCCTATCTAAACCATATCCAAACCAAACTTATCACTGATCCAAAAAAGTTCTACCAGTTCATTAATATCAAGAGAAAATCAGATAATTACCCGTCCACCCTTAAATTGTCAGACAAATCTTCGGACGACTCTGAAATAATTGCAAATCTTTTTGCAAGTTTCTTCAGTCAGTCATTTACCAATCATAATGATGTACTGGACTCTGAATACTTCTCTTCTTTAAAAAATTGTGCCCAAACGTCTTTAGTTTCGGTAAATATTACACTAGCTAATGTGAACGAAAAATTACGAAATTTAAAGGACGATTACTCTCCTGGACCCGATGCTTGCCTGCTATTGTTTTAAAAAAACTTTCAAACACTTTAGCTCATCCCCTTTTAGCTCTTTTCCAGCTCTCTATCTCTCAATCAATTTTTCCTAAGTTTTGGAAGAATTCGTACATTATACCTCTGCACAAAAAAGGGCCTAAAAATGATATCACAAACTATAGACCCATTGCAAAACTATCATGCACACCCAAAATATTTGAAAGTATACTCTACGATATTATGATTTTTCACTGTAAGTCTATCTTCTCCCCTAACCAACATGGCTTTCTGAAGGGAAGATCCACTACTACCAACCTCACAGAATTCGTCTCGAATACCCTATGTTCTTTGGAAAGTGGTTATGAAGTTGACGTTGTCTCAACTGACTTTAGCAAAGCATTCGATAAAATCTCGCACACAGTCATCCTTCGTAAGCTAAAAACTTTCGGCTTTCAACCCCCGTTTATTGCTTGGATCAAATCTTACCTTGAAGAACGTCGATATAATGTCATCTTTAGGTTTTCAAAATCCGAGTTTTTTACAGCAACTTCTGGCGTCCCTCAAGGCAGCCACCTTGGTCCTTTGTTATTCGTCTTAACAATAACCGATGTCTTCGTCTTAACAATAACCGATGTCGATGAGGTCATCAAATACTCAAATCTTTCTGTTTATGCTGATGACATAAAAATCTATCAACGCATACATACTAATGCTGACTCAACCCGCCTTCAAGATGATCTAATCAGTTTTTCTACTTGGTGCCAAAAAAACTTCCTGGAACTCAACATCAACAAATGCCAAGCTATGACATACTCGCGTAAGAGACCCCAATCTCCATCGCGAACTTATTACATATTTGGCGAGCTGATTCCCTTAGTCAGTTCTTTGCGAGACTTGGGTATAATTTGCGATAAAGAACTTAATTTTCGATCCCATATCGATAATATCATTAGTAGAGCCAACTCTACTCTTGGTTTTGTAAAACATTGGTCCAGGGAATTCTCTAACCCATATGTTACAAAATCTCTCTACCTAACCTTTGTGAGGCCGATACTCGAATATGCTAGCCAAGTTTGGTCAGCGCTCTATGTTTCTCAATCGTTGCGTATTGAAGCTGTATAGCGTAGATTCCTTCGATTTGCGTTACGCGACCTCCCTGGTTCCGACAGTTTCAATCTACCTCCTTATGCTGATCGTTTGATGTTGATTAACATGCAATCTCTTGAAAAACGCAGGGTGGTTGCCGATGTCCTCTTCATCCATCAACTACTAGACGGCACCATTAACTGCCCTACACTGCTCCAATTGATATCCCTTAATACCAACCCACGCTACCTAAGGTCTGTACCTCTCTTCCACCTCAATTTTCATCGCACCGTCTATGGATGTGGCGAACCTATAACTAGGATGCTTCGTCTGACCAACAATTTGATCAATGAATTCGACTTCCATCTCAGCAGATCCGAACTCCGAAATATCCTTCTTAACTCAAACCCCCTTCCTCCCTCTTAAATAAATTGTGATATCTTTTTCTCATACGTCTTGTGGGCAGACTATAGCCCACGTAAATGTAAATTCCCTACCTTACAAATAAAAAAAAAAAAAAAAAAAAAAAAACCCTAGGATTAAGAAATTAATGTTAAGTATCTGCTTGTATTAGGCTCATAATAAATAAATAAATAAATAAACATCAACATCAACATCAACATCAACATCAACATCAACATCAACATCAACATCAACATCAACATCAACATCAACATCAACATCAACATCAACATCAACATCAACATCAACATCAACATCAACATCAACATCAACATCAACATCAACATCAACATTAACATTAACATCAACGTCAACATCAAAATCAATATCAATATTAACATAAACATCAATATCAACATCAACATCAACATAAACATAACCATTAACATCAACATCAACATCAACATCAACATCAACATCAACATCAACATCAACACCAACATCAACATCAACATCAACATCAACATCAACATCAACATCAACATCAACATCAACATCAACATCAACATCAACATCAACATCAACATCAACATCAACATCAACATCAACATCAACATCAACATCAACATCAACATCAACATCAACATCAACATCAACATCAACATCAACATCAACATCAACATCAACATCAACATCAACATCAACATCAACATCAACATCAACATCAACATCAACATCAACATCAACATCAACATCAACATCAACATCAACATCAACATCAACATCAACATCAACATCAACATCAACATCAACATCAACATCAACATCAACAATAACATCAACATCAACATCAACATCAACATCAACATCAACATCAACATCAACATTAGCATTAACATTAACATCAACATCAACATTAACACTAACATTTACATTAACATCAACAACAACAACAACAACAACAACAACAACAACAACAACAACAATAACAATAACAACAATAACAATATAGTTAGTTATGATTTCAACAGTTTTTTTGTGGCAACCAACACTGCTCAAAACCAACAAATTAACACAATGAAACCGGACTATGAAACTGGAAAAGGATTATGACATGAATTTAGAAATTAATTAACGACAAAAATTAAGACACACCTTTCCAAACTAGGAAAGTTATGCGGTATATTTAATTAAAAATTCAAATTCAAGAATTTGGTCATGTAGATAGTTTGGACATGAAATAGGAGTATAAAGAAACACCGTCACGTCAAAACCTACGGGTGTGTCCAGGACACAGCCAACTCTTTTTACTTTGATTAACAGATTATTTTTGTGCCAAATGGGAAATACCTGAACTTTAATCAGATTTTTCGACCATCATCACGTATGCCACACATGCCTCTCGTAAAGCGTATTTGAGTAGACCCTTTTTGAATTAACTTGTATTACCTTCCCAAAAAAATAGTGTGGAAAAAATATTGTCGGTCTATCTGTCTGTGATCACGATTATAGCCGTTAATTTCAAACTATCATCACAAAATTCGATATTTAAGCTTTTATCTAAAAAATTAAGATCAAGTTCGAAAATGAGCCAAATGGCATCATAACCAAGCCTACCTCCCATACAAAGTGACTTTATCAAAACGATAAAATCTCTTAGAATTCCACAAAAATTAATATATGAAATTGAAATTTTGCAAATGAGCTTTGATATAAAACTTGTTATACTCTGTGTATGAAATTCAACCAAATCGATTGAAAACACCCACCTCACATACAAAGTGATTTTATCAAAACAAAAGATAATATTTTCTGTTAAAACTATGACGAAAATTTTTTTACAAATAAACATTATATGACCGCTTAAGATTTTGAATATACTTTGGTTCGGCCGTGGGGGTATTTTAACTTCGGCCCGGTCGCAGATAATTTCTTACTACTTTATTCAAAGATTATTGAAATAACAGAACACTCCTTCAATTTCACAATTGATGTAAGATTGACAATTTGTAACGGAAAAAAGTTTATGTTTGCTTAGTTTGACACAACGGCACTTCAAAAATATGCGACAGTTATTAGGGCCCGCGCTGACTTGCAGTGAAATGGCTCAGTACATTCGTCTTAATTTCGATGTTATATGATGTTACCATTCGATGTTTTATGGTGTACAAGCGGGAATTCCTAAGGACAGAAAAAAATTTTAATCGGACTTAGGGGTCATTCATAAATTACAAGACCGATTTTGAACTTTTTTTTTATGCCAATGGCTAGTAGAAACCATTGAAGTTTTTTCCGTTCTTTTTTGGTGTCTTTGTGTTTTTAGCAGTATTTTTATTTCAAAATTTTAAAGTGTAACTTTATCCTTAAATTGGCGGTTCGGTTCGGTTCGGTTTCCATTCTTTTTGAATAAAATAAAATTAACTTTCAGAAATGCCAGGTTTTATTTACCTGAATTATTATTATAATCAAAAAATTTATTATTATAATCAAAAAAACATTAATAATCAATACTTCATTCGACACTAGTTCTTCAGGAACTAAAGACTGTAGTCAATCATAATAATCAGAAAAAATAAATAATAATTATAATAGTAAATAACATAAAATATAAAAAAATAATAATTCGCATCGTTTTTAATACATATTATTATCAATTTTATATTGTTTTTGGATTATACATTCCAGGACACACAAATGTTTTAGCATGAAAATTTCAGCGATTTTTCGGAATTCAACTTTGGAAACCGAAATAATTAAAAACTTTAAGCAAATTTTAACGACCTCAAAAGTGCAATGCTAGCAAAACATGGGGTTACTGTAGGAATGCCTGAACCAACAACTGCTAAGTCATCAAGTTTACCACATCGCAAGTGGTTTGTCCACGTATCAGCTAAGCATGGTCACATGTCCTTGTTCGGCGTACCTCTTTTGATGTTCATTTCAAGTTTTTGTCCTTATTCGCAAACTAACGGACGACGCATATCCTGATCAGTGCTGCCTACATACAAAGTGCAATTTTAATTTTTGTCCAAAACAATTTCGTTGGCCCCTGGGTGAACAAGCTACTAACGAAAGAAATGCAAAGTTGGCAGACGGCGCAATGAAAGGTATGTGGCATGAAACGGTATGGTAAAGGAAAATTTATGGCGATATTATAGTTGCATGTCCTCGTTGCAGTTCAGGATTCTTTGCCGCGGAAGCTAAGTCCTCAATGAAGTACACATGCATCAACATCGACAAGACCAAAAAAGACTAAAACATGGTGCCAGAGAACAACAAGACTTGTTTTCCTAGATATTGCTGCGTATGCTGATAGAGGGAGCTGCAACAAGCTCAGCTGGAGTAACAAACAGATAAAGCAATGAGCGAAGCACCCTTCAGTAGCATCAGCAGAGCCTAACACAAAAGCTAGTCAGAATCTATCTATACGTGGTGCTTTGTCTGCTTTGATGTGCTCTGCCTGCCGCATGTTATCCTAAATATCCTGTATGTCCTGTTTTTTTGTATCCGCTTTCCCGATGGGACGCATACACAAGCACGCACAAACATACAAGCATAGGTACGCAGCTCCATTCGGACGCTGGTTCATTTTGTTGAACAAGTAAACATCTTGTTGAACTAGCGAACAAATAGGTTTCCTGGTTTCAACATTTCTTTATTTTCCCTGTTTTTATTCTGTGCGATGTTGTGCAGTGCCTCCTTTTATGACTTTATTTTGAACACTTTTACAAATCTGTTGATGACGCTGCACCCGACGTCATGTCGCAAGCTTGTTTGTTATCAACATTTGTCTGAATGTCATCGATGGTTGTGAAATTCTAGGCGCACTAAGGTTTTTTCTATGCATATTTTCCCTTTTATCTCTATCTCCCCCCGTTTCTTTGTCGAATGTGGAGGATGGTTCTGAGAAAATTTGTTTCAAGAAAAATTTTTAATTTTAAGTATAGCTCTATTATTTACAATGTTTTTATATTGTTTTTTATATTGTATCTAGAATTATTGTCTTGTACACTGGTAAAAAAATACATGTAAACAATATTGACTCCAATGACTCAAAACTCACATACATATAAACCAATATTTCGTGTCAATACAAGGCACCTGATACAAAATTTAAATATAAAGTAATATTTCGTGACAATACGAGGGACCAACACGATGGTTCCATTTAATTAAACGTATCTGACTCATAATTCAAAAGCTCTGAAAACTGAAAGAAAAAATTATTTGTTCGGTCAAAGCTTATTGTTATTTTTTTCTCAAGATATTTTACTTTTAATTGAAACATTTCTTCGAAGTTTTTCTAAATTTTCGATTTCTCCCGAAAAATACGATTTTGGCAATCCATCAAAATAGGCCCTATCATTGTAGCTAAATTTTCGCCGAGTCATTTGCTAAACATTGGAATTAGATAGAAGTCGCAGGGGTCAAATCTAGAGAATATGGTGAATGACAAATGCGGACTTATGCGCCGGTTTATTGATTTTTTAATTTTTTACCAAATTAAACTGGCTTTGCTTCAAATCGGCCGCGATTTAATCCAACAGCTTTGAATTGCATACGCCGGTGGTCGTTTTGTCCTTTACAAGGTAATCGATAGGGACGATACTGTATGTAAGGTCACCAACAAATGGTAATCAAAACTGTATTTTTTTAACAAACAGAAGAATTAAAACATATTTTAAAAACTTATGACTATAACCTGAAAAAAAATCGAAATTTTACCTCATTTGGTTGAGGTGTATGCGAAGGAACTTAACTTTCAGTTAACATCTGCTATTAGGCGCTGCACATCACTTCATTATTGCCCAGTATATCTCAATTGGGCGAAGCTCAGGGCAATTTGCAATTTTTAGCACAACTTGGACCCTATTCTATTCGTACCAGTTTATGGCCAATCTGCTAAAATGACAGATAGACAGATCTGGCCAATACAAAACATGGTGTTTTTTAAGTCTTATCATAGGCAGCAGACGTTTCTGTAAACAACGTCCACATAAATTTGTTGGTTAACTGAGCCCGTAGTGATAAAAGTTGTGCTTTTAAATTACATTTACAAATATTTTTTCACGAACTTGTCCACCTTTTTTCTTTAAACTTTGGCGAAACCTCGCCTTCTTCCTTGCAGTATAAAAAAGTTGACCAGATAGCTCATTGAAGTCCGCTTTAACATTAGTAAGTTTCATCGTCCATTAGCATGCAGCCAAAATTATGCACAGGTATTCTGGATTCTTTAATAATTCTTTTTCTTATAGCAGTTTTAAAACGATACTATTTTTTACCCATTTAACTGTAGAATATCCTCTTAATGAGCTCGTGGTTCCATCGAATTTGGTACTCACCATTGACGCAGATTTGAACAAAAGGTCTTTCGAAGGTTCTTTCTTTCGAAGGCTCCCAAAGTAAGTATTTTATCAAAACTACTCAACGTCAATGTTTGTTCTGCATATAATAGAACCGGCATGGTTAGTAACTTAAAGAACGTGAGTTTTGTTCGCCTGCTTCTCAATTGCTTTCCCAACACTTAATAACACCTGTTGGCAAGAGTTTTCTTTTGTTTTATCTCAATACTGACATCGATGGAGAAGTTTACGTTGGATCCCAGGTAGACAAAGTCCTTAACAACCTCGAAGGATTTGTTGTCAACAGTGACGTGGTTTCCAACACGCTGGGTATGTTTGTTTGTTGACACTAAGGATTTCGTCTTATCTGCGTTCATTGCAAGACCAACTCGACTCGACTCTTTCGCTCATCTGGAAAATGATGCATTGACTTCGCGCGTACTATGTACATATATCAGCATACGCCAGCAGCATAATACCCTGTAGAATATTATGCCGATCTGTCTCAGATCAGCAACTCGGATAATCTTCTCCATCATTAGGCTAAAAAAGTCTCACAATAGGGAATCACCCTGTCTGAAACCTCGTTTGGTATCAAATGTAGAAGGAGATCCTTCCCAAAGACGGACGAGCTTTGCAGGAATACCAAATTTAGACATAGTGGAGTACAGGTGAATCCTATTGAACTGTCGAAGGTGGCTTTGTAATCGACAAAAAGATGGTGCGTGTACAGTGAGTGCATTTGCCAGGACTGAAGCCACATTGATAAGGTCCAATCAGCTAGTTTACGATGGGCTTCAATCATTCGTATAATACGCTTGACAGAACCTTATATGAGATATTAAGAAGGATGCTGCGGCAAAGTCAATCAGCGTCATCTGTTATCGGAGGTGTTGTCATAGAGGCTAAACTTTCCAATTATAGGACTAAAGATATTTTTCTTTTCCACCTTGGAATTGAAGTCACCATGCACGGCCTTTATGTCGTGGCGCGGGCAGCGCTTATCTCCGTCTTCAAGATGCTCATGGAAGCTTTCTTTGACCTCAACGTCCTTGTCTTCAATAGGAGCGTGCGATATCAGACTTATATGAAAGAATCTTGCCTTGACACGGACTATTGCAATTCGCCCGTTCACAGGTGTGAATCGCAGGACATGATGCCGTAGTCTCTTGTCAACCACGAATCCGCAACCAAACTCGTGCTTCTCCGCATGACCGCTGTAGTAAATATCGCAGGATGCTTGCCGTGAGCAAGCCTGACCTTTCCATTGCATTTTGTGGATAACAGTGATATCAGCTTTCTATCTCTACAAGATATATATCGGTTGGTTATAGCCACCATCCCAATTAAGGGTTCGGATGTTCCAAGTGTATATCCGTAAATCATTTTTCATTTGCAGTAGCCGTCATCAGATTTGGGATCATTAAATTATTATTTCCTATTTGCTTCATTGAAATGGTTTTTTACGTAGTGACCTTTAAGCTTGACGCACAACCGTTTAAAGGCATAGAGTCATAGAGGCATAGAGTTAAAGGTAGAACTCAATTGAAAAAAAAACAAAACTTTCCGAAATTTATTGAGAATTGTCGATGTAATTCAATAGTTCCAATATATATTCAATAGCTTGCACCCTGTTTATGGGTGTTTGATCATTACTTACTGCTGTTTTCATGATTTTAAATGTGACATTTTGTTTTTTATAAAATTTATTATGTATGTTTTTACAGGTGATTTTATTAATGTAATAATTTCATCTATGCGCCGTTTTTTTTTTTTTTTTGGTGATTTCTTTTTACTTTGATGGTAATTTGTCAATGTCAAAAACTTTGGAACAAATGGTCTTCTCTCGTTTTGAATTTGTAAAATCAATTGAGTTAGAACAACATGAGGCCTATAAGGAGAGATTTGATTTTTTATAACTTTTCAGTAAAGTCTGATATGGTTCCAAATGTACAAATGTCTGCCTTTACAAATAATTTCTAAATCTTTAGGACTCTTCTGAACTCCTGTGAACTTATGGTCAGCTATCTGTATCTGTATCTATCTATATAATGATATCTGTATACAGATCATTTTGTAAATTTTCAGTGAAGTGTGCCATGATTCGAAATGCAGAAGTAATGAATATTAACACCTTGACAACTAATTTCTAAATCTTTAGGACTCCTCAGAACTCCTGTGAATTTAGGGTCAGCTATCTGTATCTGGCGTCCGTGGCGTAGTTGGTTAAAGTGCGTGGCCGCTATGTCAAAGAACTTTGGAGACCCAGGTTCGAACCCCAGCAGCGACAGAAAATTACTTGAATTAAAATAATTTTTCTGTACGGCCGCCACCTCTCTGCAGACAATGGCAAACCTCAGAGAGTAATCAAAATGCCATGTAAAGCTTCTTGAGAACGAGAACATTCTGTTCATCGCCGTTCGGAGTCGGCGTTAAGCACGTAGGTCCGGTTCTCGGTCAATTGTGTACAAACTTAATAACACGCACAACACAATTGATCATAAGAAGCTAGGTCAAAGTCCTTTCAAGGGCTGAAATGGCCAGTTATTTATTTATTTTTTTTTTTGATCTGTATCTAACTGTATTTATCTATATAGGGATCTTTTAATTAGTCAAAGTCCATTATAATCGAAGAGGAAAGGATGTGACATCCCCAACGATATCTTTATTTATTACAGGACAACCCGAGAGAGAGCAAACATCGACGCGTAAACGCCGAAAAAGGATCTTAGGTAAGGCCCTTACAAACACATCTATGGGGGGGGGGGGGGGCCTGAAACAAAAAGTCACAACAAAACAAATGACACGTTGTTTTCAAGCTTACATTCTCACTTTTCAAATCGTACACTAAGTTACGAGTTGTATCTTCAGATGTTTTTCCGCAATGCTTCTTAGTTCCTATAACATTTAGAGTCAAACCATATAAATTTCCTGGCTTTATCCTTTATACTTATCCTTCATATTTTATCCTTCATTCTCTACAATACCCTTATTGAACATCGTCGATGTACTGTCGTTTAAAACTGTACAGATATTACCAACATATCGTCGTCCGGGGATTCATGTGCTCAATACGCCATTTTGAGAACTTTGAGTTAATTTTTGTTTTTTTTTTTTTTTTTTTTTTTGGATTCGCCCGGAGGTAAGAAATCTTCATAGATACGTATGACCCGCGCCATACGCATGCACGATTTACATTCGAAGAAGTTCCCGGATCAGCCGGACTGAATAGAATGCACCTACGTGCTAAAACATACCACCTATTGGCAAATGAAAGCCTCCACTAAGCACAATTGCTTGACCTTTCAACGGAAATCAAAATTATATAAAGAAACATTTGAAATTTGAGTATTTTGTGTGCTTATGTAAACATCATAAACATCATCGAATAAAAGCACAATCTTCATAATACGAAGCAATACAAGACAACATCCAAAGTAATTTATTAGACCATATATAACCGCGTTTATAATTGTTGTCATTCGGCTTGGGGCCACTGTCCAACCCAAGATCCTACGTGGAAAAGAGATGCAACTCTCAAACACCAAACCAATACCAAACATAGCACAGATATACAAGTATATATTGTGCAGGCACAATATATTTATATATTCGGGTCACTAAAATAAGGGAACACCGAGCTAAAGTTATTATTTGGATATGCATTTGGGCCAACGCAGGTAAAAACTTGTATGAAAAAGAGATAAACTCTGACGCACCAAGCCGAGAGACACGGTTTTCATGGTCCCATTTCAAACTTGGGAAGCTATAGAACTAAAGATCTAAAATAATTTCATGAAAAAAATAAAGCAACGAAACTGAATAAAACGAAAACTTACAAGTATATATCATATTCGATGATGCTTATTTGTTAAATCGTAAAATCTACACAATTATCGCGAGTTATATTTGTTATTACAAGGAATGCGTTAAGTATTCAAATGTAATATCATTTTGCGTTTTAAGACATCGACCGAGTCAGAAAAATTTATCGAGTTCAAGTTACCATTGAAATCACTACACATACATCGGAAAGGGTCGTGAAGGGCATAATTAGAAGTGCACTGACTCAACTTAAAAAGCTGGAAATGTCTGGCTCCGTTCCTAGGGATGTTGAAGTTTAATAAAGAAAGAAGGTATTGTGAGTCTATATCGCCACTGAGTAGTTGCATAAAAAGGAGACATTGAGCATAATTCTTCTGCTTCTTAAGGAAGGCAGGGAAATATTTTTTTTTTTTTTTTTTTTAATGGTACCAAATTTTTCAAATATGCAATCCGTTTTTTTTCTATCTCTTCCGGAAACTGAGTTACTTCGAGTCCATTTTGCTTTATATGCATTTTCTCTATCTTTATGCAGACATTTTTGGTGACTCCTTGCTCCATACGCCATTCAATGGCGTATATAGCAAAGTTTCAGTACAAAATTGTGTACTTGATTAACGAAAAGCACTTTGCTCTATGTGCATTTACCATACCTTTTGTTTTTTTTTATAATATTTTGAATGTGAAAAAGTAGACTGTTGAAAATAAAGGGTATGGAAAGAATGGCGAAGTATATGCGTACATAGCTTCAGCTTACAATAGCAGAATATCCAAGTATTCAAAAAATAATTACATGGAGTGATACATGCGTGGCTCAAAACAAAAATCGAATGATGTCCCTAACAAAGTTAATATTTTGATCAGATAATCAAGAAGTGAAAAGCATCACCCAAAAATTCTCTGAGCCAGGCCATTGCCAAATACAGGAAATTGATTTTGTTCACAGTACCTTAGACCAGGGCTTCTTAAGCTTTTTTCCTGGCGACCCCATATAAATATAAAAGAAAGATAAATAAATCTTTTTTGATGATTTATTTATTAGGTTACAATATTCATATACATATGAAAATATATAGTTTTAGAATCCGTTTAGAAACATACAAAAATCTAAAATTAAAAATTTCACAAAAGTTGTAAAATTGTATTTAGCGTAAGCGATACAGTTGTTGACACTCATAACGAAATTTGTAGAAGATGCTGCTGTAAAAAAAAATTGGTGTATTTCCTTTATATAAGGAAGCCGTTTTTACTGATGTTAGAGGGTTTTTTATAGTTTGGATATTATATCGAGGTAAGAAAATAAGTAGGATATGGGTAAATTGTTAATTTTCTAAAACTTAACAGAAATGTATAGTTATTGACACTCAAGTACAAATTAGTTCATAAAAAAAGGAATAACTAAAAAAGAGTTCATTGTTAAACAAAAATCACATTCTTAATTCTTAATTGGCATCGCCAATACCGTTATCAATGTCTTCAAACTCTTCCACTTTCTCAGCTCCGACCAATGCAGCAAAATGTTCATATGTGATGACATTATTGGTGGAAGTTTGCGGTTGGGTGGCTTCTTCGCTTATTTGCTTTTTTGAAGATTTTCCTAGACACCTGGAGAAATCAATTGCGTTTACATTCCAAGGAAAAAGCCCGCACGCTCTGAAACCATTTTTGATAATTTCAGGCGATATGGATGAAACGACAACTTCATTAAGCAAAGGAGCAAACTTTTGCCTTGTAAGGGATTGGCCAATGTTTTGGCGACGCCACTCAGCAACTTTCTTATTCCAGCCAATTTTTAAAGGCTTGAATGCTGACACATCCGCTGGCTGTAAAATGCGTGTAGCATTTGGATAAAATGCGATCAGTATTATTCCTAATTGGACACACAGTTTACTAACTGGTAAAGTTAGGTGAGTTGCATGGCCATCGACGAAAAATATCACGGGAAAATTTGTTCCAATGCTGACGAGATATGGATGAAAAACCTTTGAGATGTACTCATAAAAAACTTGCTTAGTCATCCAACCGTTGTCACTTATACCTAAACCCCATCCATCAGGCATCGATTTTCTTATTTCCTCCGGTATTCGTTTATATGGATATATAACCATAGGTGGAACCAATACGCCTGACGCAGAGAATGAGAACATAACGGTTAAGTTTGACTTAGCAAGTCCTCGGTCGATTTCGTATATATTTCGTGCGCCTTTTGCTGCTAGCACAGTTTTAGTTTTCGGACATAACAAAAAATTGGTTTCGTCACCATTAAATATTCGGCTACCATCATTTAGAATATTCAGCAAATTGGAATCCTGATCCTTCAAAAAATTTTCAATTTGCACAAACCACGATTTTATATCCGACGCTGCAACTGTTGCACTTGCCGATGTTACAGGATCTGGCGTTCTTAATGAAATTAAAGGGTGTCGTTTCAAAAACGCCTTAAACCAACCGTTTCCTGGTATATTTTCTGCACCAAATGGATGATCCCTTTCTTCCGCGTCGAGAAACTCCTTAACAGCATTAAGCACATCCTCTTTTCTTTTAGGAAAACCTTTTCGCTGGGACGTGATTATCCACTCTTCTAGAGTCAGCTCTTCGGCACTGGACAACACGGTTTGAGGACCTTTCCTTACTTTGACAAACTTGTCACTTAATCGAAACAAAAGTGTGGTTCGAGGGATACCATATAATTTAGCTGCGGCTTTTTTCGACATTGAAAGCGTCCGTACAGCATCAACTGCTTTTTGGACATCATTTTCGCTGTATTTCCGAGTTCCTTGTGACATTTCGTATCGTACAGATAGGGCTTTCAATGAAAAAAGGAAATGAATAATAATTGACACTCTTCCAAAAGTATAACTATTGACACAGTGTCAACTACTGTATTCCAATAGAAGACAGTAATTGACACCATGGTGTCAATAATACGAATGAGAAAAAGTTTAATACAATAGTTGACACACAATTTATTTAATTAATTATCCACAAAGAGTATAATTTGTACACATTATCATCAAATTTACACTTTTATCTTTAATAATAAATCAACACTTTGCTTCAACTTGTCTTTAATTTAGTTAGAATAGTTACCTATATGTGCAAATTCCTTAACGATGTACACTATTTTTGGCGGGAAATCAGGCGCGGTAAATCATCGATGTTTACATCTCCAAATCAAAAACACAAATGAAATTTTTTTCATAGATACAAACGAAATTTTGGAGAGAGGGAATAAGAAGTAGAAGAGAAAATGTTACTTTTGATATTGTGTATCATGCAATTGCAGCAAACCTTGTGAAATTAGATGGTGTCAATAACTATACCGAAATTGTGCAGTGTCAATAATTGTATCGGTTACGCTATTATAGTTACAAAAATTATTTTCCCTATTTTTCATCAAAATTGCATTTTTTGCAATAACATAAATAAAAGGGAATTCCGACCGTCTTAGTTCGCTCGAATATATTCGAACGCAGTCGTTGAGTGGTAAGTATTAAATTAAAATTAAAGGAAAAGGCTTAGATAAATATAAAGTTGAATATTAATGAAATGCAGCCAGCAGATTTCAAAGATTTTAGAAAAACAACTTCCTATTTAAACTTTTCCACTATGCAATATACAAAAATAAAAGTCTTGCAGTATCTTTCAAATAATTTATTTGCAATACAGGCAGGTATTTTCTAAAGCAAAGACCATTTATAAAAAAGAATTGAGTACAAATAATAAAAGATCAAAAATACAAATGATAAAATTGTTGATATACAATTCTTTGTAACTTTTTACAAGAAAGTGACAAAAATTTGTACGGAACTAAAATTAATTAATGGAGTTATTTCTAATTCATTTTTTTTTTGGGCAACAAATGGACCACGCCATATTTTTATTAATATTATTATTATTATTATTAATATTATTATCATTATTATTATTTTGTATAGGAATGTTTTTGTTTTAACCATACTTTTTTTGATAATTTTTTTGTTGTAATAGTTATACTAACAGTTTTTTTATTTTTGTTTTTTTCTAAATAAATAGATTTTATTCATGATTTCTGTTAAAAATCTTTAAGAATTTATTTTGTTTTTTTTTTTGTTTTTTAATGAATATTAATTTGAGTTTGTAAATTAATAAACTGCTCTTGACGAAGAACTAAATCTGTTTCATTTTTTCTCAATGCTACTTTGCTCTACGTCACTATGGTCCATATGTTAATTTTTTTGGCATAAAGTCCAAAATGTTTTTATAAGGTTTTGACAAATTATGTTACACACTTATTAAGAAGGCTTCAGAGATTAGACATTGAAAAAAAATGCTCAGGTGGCAACGCTGTTTTTTATACGAGTTGCCAAAGTTGGCGCCTAAAAATAACCAATAAATAATGTAAACAGCTGTGTCAACAAGTGCTGAACAAAAATAAACAAATATTAAAAATTTAGAAAGTTAGTAATGGATAATATAAATCAAGGTATTTATACAAATAAAATTTAAAAAACTTTTCCTATTTTTGTTTATTGTTTTTATAATAACGTGATTTGTGTAAGTCCCTTTTTTACAAGAAATTAGAAATTTTGTTTGTGTTTAGTGGAGTTAAAGTTATGTGTACCGTTCCATGCAATTCATAATTTGTATACCAGGTGAAAGGTGATAATGTGCACTTTAAGGTGGTATGTGAAAGTTTTGCTCATTTTTTTTTGCCCGAATTTGAAATATTCGACATTTTGAGAAACATTCGTATTTCAACATGAACAAATTCTTAAAGCTTGGGCAGATACTGTATTCAATTGAGTTCTTCAAAAAATAAATAACAACGATTTAAGTATTGAAAAGAAAGAAGAAATTAAGAAAAAATTCGTTTATGTGGCTATGTAATCGAAAAATTTGTGAAATGTAATAGAATGATCAAAGAGATTCAAGAAGACCTTCTGAAAGAGGGTTTCAGCTAACTTTGTAATAACAATCAATCAAATTAAAAATTTTTGAAAATAGCTACATACGTATTTTTATATATAACTCAACTTTTTTTATATACTATTAGCTACTCAAAAGTTACATCTAACCAGTAAATAAATCTAAATATTACACTTGAATTTTTTCAATAATATTTTGATGTTTTATTTATTTTAAATGTTTGCATATATGGTTTGTGGGTGAGGCTCTTACTCGATATCAACAATTTTGGTATTTTATAATGCCTATAGTACCAAAAGTATATGTGCAAGGTTTCAAACGAATTTTGACCATATTTTGACCATATTAATGGCGTCACTTTGCATGGGTGGTAGGCGTGGCTCTTATCAGATTTCGCTTATTTTTAAACACAACTTTTGTTTTAAAGAGAAAAACTTATGTACCAAATTACGAGGCGATATCTTGAAAACTATGGAGTTTTGATGGTTGAACCATGTTGATGACATCACTTTATATGGGAGGTAGACGTGGTTCTTACAGGATTTCAGCCATTTTTTTATATTATTTTATCCATAGTACCAAAAGTATATGTGCAAAGTTTCAAACGAATATCTCACTCCTACGACTTTATGCCAAAAAAGCTTTTGCTGGAGCATAGTGTATGTGTATGAGTTCACATAAAAATAAGTTTGAAATGGCGTGTAAAGCAAATTGGATTGTTTTTACCTTTAGAAAATGTCCTTTTGAACGTGAGATCAAGGATTAGAAAATATGTTTTGTGGATTGCCATTTTTACACAAACTTATGGTGAGACATTCAGAAAATCCTATCGTAGTCTCTGAAAAAAATCGCTTCAAACTTTAACTTCAATTTACTCAAAATCTGTTTTTTGCACATAGAGCACATGAATCCCCGGACGACGATACACCTAAATATGTCTATTTATACCTCAACGTTCTTTTTTTCTGAAGCTTACATGCGTAACTTGAAACTACCACACACATTGTCAGCTTGACTACGACTACACAAAGTCTGTCGGTTTTTTTAAGCATTCTTTTTTTGTTTTTTTTTTTTCTTGACTACTCATTTTTATTGCAAATTAATGTTATTTTAATTGTTAAAGTTTCACATTAAAATGTTGTTTCTTGTTTTAGCGACCTACGAAGACATAATAAAACAAAACCTCACAACGAAACGACCAACAAGGTAAACGCTCTTGTACTGACAGGGCCTGCATAAAAAAAAAAAAAAACAAAATGTGGGAGAGAAAGGGTCAAGATCTGAAAACTCTACAACGTTTTAAAATTTTCTTAATGAAATCAAGGTGTTTGTATGCTTCAGATTCTTGTTCATCTTCCACTTCTTCTCTTTTTTGAACTCTTTGAGGTTTGAATGCAAAGCGACTCAAAATGTTGCTGATGATATTTTATCGAAATTAAGTGAAGAATTTCTTGTTTTAAATTGATTGCTTAAATATGGTGATAATTTAGGGAATCGTGAAGACGATGCTTTTCAGGCCAAAAGAAGAACCAAAACAGATAACAACAACAAAAATAAAAATAAATACGTTCTTACAGTTCCTAATTCACTTTGACGTTATCGGAACTTTTGAAATGTTTGTTTTCTTTGTTTAATTATTTGTTTTCTCTTTCTTTTGCGTGTTTTCTGAACAGTACCTGAACTTCGAGATATAACGTCATCGAGTTCATTTGATGTTGTGTAGGATGTTTATTTCATTTTGGGCTGGTTGGGTGAAGAATGCATATTAATGATCAGGGTTTTCGTCATGTATCGCTTTACAAATGAAATTTTGAAATGCCGCCAAGCTGGCTAGCTTGATAGTCGGTCGCAGTTAAAATGAATGACTAGATCGGATCCCTGACCAGAACGGAAATCGCTAAGTTAATCAAGACCAAAGAATTTATGATATTTTTTTTTTTGTTTTGTTTATCGTGGTCAACCAAAAATTTGTTCGTTTATCACAAGGTACGTCTTTCCTATTATTTGGTCCGATGAATTGCATTAAGATTATTTTTATACACTGCATCAAAAATTTGCACATACAGTTGATAATTTTTTATTTAAGCTATTGTATTTTCTAAAATAATGTACATATATTGAATAAGCATATTTCATATTTTTTAGTTATTCATGAGTTATGATATTAAAAACAAAAACAATTAACTTATTGAGTTCAATCATTTACGAAAATTCATGAAAGCGGCTATCCCCATAATTGCAACCCAATTAATTGCACATACACTTACTATCATATTGGTAAAAAGCTCGATTAAATGTCAAAATTTTAATTTTTACGCCAAATTAATAACGGAATCCGATTTTGTGAAAGAAATTAGTCGTGCTTCAAAGCTCTCTACGAAAGATTATTCAAATTTTTTAAAAATGAATTTAACACACAAAAAAGTGTCTATCGACGTAAAAAAAATAATCGTTAAGTTAATAAATGAAGGAAAAAGTTATTCAGAAGTAAGTAAAATTGTTGATAGACCTCGTTCAACAATCCAATCTGTTGTAAACAATTTTAAACGAAATAAATCATTTGAAATTGCATCTGGAAGAGGTAGGAAAAAAATATTGAACGAATAGTAAAAGCGGACTCGAAAATTGGTGCCCCAAAAATTGCGGCAAGCCTCACAGAACATGGAGGTCCATCCGTTTATTCGCAAACAATAAGGAATTGTTTACGTTCACATGGTTACAAAGGTTGCGGGTCCCTCAAGAAACCGTTTATATCTAAAAATAATGCTCTTAAACGCACAGCATATGCAAAAGAATATATAAATACGCCTGAAGAATTCTGGAAAAAAGTTGGTTTTGTTGATAAAATCAAATGTAATGTTTTTGGCTCAGATGGACGTCGTTTCGTTTGGCGAAGACCTAATACTTCTCTTAATAAAGAAAATTTAACACCAACCGTAAAACATGGAGGTGGAACTGTTATGGTATGGGGTGCTATGGAAACTAACGGTGTTGGAAACTTAGCTTTCGTTGAAACTACAATGGACAAATTTCAATATTTATCAATTTTAAAAAATAACTTAAGAGCCAGTGCTGAAAAATGAGTACTCGGTCGTGATTTCATGCTGGTCCAACATAATGACCCCAAGCATAATTCACTACTAATCAGAACTTGGCTTGTCTAGAACTGCAAATCGACACTTCCACATCCCTCTCAATCACCGGACCTCAATCCTATTGAGCATCTTTGGGATTTAATCGAGCGTAAATTACGACAGCATGAGATAACCAACCGAGAGCAGCTTAAAACAGTTATCCTAGAGGAGTGGAATAAAATATCACAGTACGATACATCCAAATTGGTGGAATCGATGAAACGCCGTTTACGAGAGGTCATTAATACAAATGGATACCATACTAGCTATTAAGTTGTTTATAAAATACTTAAATTAAGATATTTAAGCAATGTATGTACAATTTTTTGAGTTCAAGTTAATTACATTACTTTTTTAAATAATTTTCATAAATGAAGTGTAATTTTCAGAAAATGTTATAAATTGTTTTTTGAATGTAATAATACCATCCAATAAATATTAATAAAAGTTTTCGATATATAAAACGTATTTTGTAAAAAATATAGCTTTAAATGGAAAATGAACAGCTGTATGTGCAATTGTTTAATTCAGTGTAAATACCGTTAAGCATTTACTACAGGGAGTTCCACAGGTAATGTTTTAATATAAATACAAAGTTGAAGCATGTAGATTACGTGTCAAATCAAATTTACAATTCTATGAAACGATTTTGTCGAGATTTTCGATAATGTTTTGACATAATTGATACTTAGTTCGTGAATGTTAAGTTAAATTTATTCCTTGAGATGTGAAATGGACTTTAAAGCCGAGATATACACTTTATCTCTTAAAAATGGCAAAATTGATAATGGCAATGTGTATTTTCTTGCCGAAGATGTAGAATGGTCTTTGAATCGTAGATATACACTTTTGTTCTGATAAAATCCCAAAGAAAACAGTCCAGTGGCATTTAACTTGGTGGATAATTGAAGTTATCGCACAGAACAAGTTAACCATGGACGCCACTTAATTTAACATGTTGCTTGATATTGTGGATGTTTATATATAAAAAAATCAAAAACAAGATAAAATCTACTAAAACTTCTCAGATTTTTTTTGCATAAGTTGCTTAAGCAAAAAGTTTTTTATTAAAAACAGAAATCTTTGGTTAGATTGCATGCGAAGAGGTCCTCAATGTACTATAGAAAAAGAGGGTGGCATACACACAGTTGAAATAAGTCAAAAATATGCCACATATAAGCTGGTAATTCTGGTAAAACTGGTAGTTCTCCAAGAAAATTTTCATCAAAACCATCAAATTAGTGAGTTTTACCCTACATTTGATATATAAAATTAATAAAATAACTTACCTTATTAACTGGTGATCACAGCCGGTTTTGGCGTAAGAATTTACACCAGCCTCTTTTGTCATGCACAGTTGGAAATTCCAAGTCAGTGACTATTTAAACAAGGTTTTTTTTCGGCAAAAAAGCGTATTATTTCTGAACATTATCTCCTTTTAGATCAATGCTTTTAGTTCAGAGTTTTTTCCAAATTTGTTTATTTGTTTCAAATGACAAGTTTTGTCAAGGTTCTCAAAATAGGCGTTTATTTCAGTGATGAACTTTTCAATCGACCCAAATCTCTTACCGTGGAACCATTGTTTTATGTTTGAAAACATGTTATATTTGGATGGTGCTAACTGTGGAGTAAATGATGGATAGGGTAGCAGCAAGGTTGCCAGTTATGTGGGAAAAATCCCATTCGTGGTAATTTTTAATTGCCCTTGGGAATTTTTTTTGTTGGGAATTCCCATAAAAAATAAAAATAAATAACTGGCCATTTCAGCCCTTGAAAGGACTTTGACCTAGCTTTTTATGATCAATTGTGTTGTGCGTGTTATTATGTTTTAACACAATTGACCGAGAACCGCACTGAACCAAATATTGTTCTTAAAATCAAAGAATCTCGTTCATAAAGCGAAATTCATTGATTTTTAAGAACTATTCATTGCCCCAAAGAACGAATTCTTTGGTTCAATGAATCGTTGTTCTTAATTTTAAGAAACAGTTCATTGTTCGTGTTCATTAAAATTTTGTTCCAGTTCTTGTGTTGTAATATCTAAAAAACCATTAGAGAATTTTATCTCAATAAGAAAATGATTTTTTAAAATATATCTTGATATTGTTTTAAAATTTCTAAGGACAGACTAACTTATTGTAACAGTTGTTTGTGTCATTAATTAATCATTTTTCTTCATAACATATCAAAGAAATAACGTAAGAACAAAGATTCATTGAATCAAGGAACTCGTACTTTGGACCAATTTTAATGTATAATACATTGGGACAAAGAACTTTTTCTTTGTTTTTAAGTACGTTTTTGGTTTTGTGCGGACCTACATGTTTAACGCCGACTCCCTACGGCGATGAACAGAATGTTCTGGTTCTCAAGAAGCTTTACATGGCATTTTGATTACTCTCTGAGGTTTGCCATTGTCTGCAGAGAGGTGATGGCCGTACAGAAAAATTATTTCAATTCAAATAATTTTCTGTCGCTGTTGGGGTTCGAACCCGGGTCTCCAAGGTTCGTTGACATAGCGGCCACGCACTTTAACCAACTACACCACGGACGCCACCAGTCCCATTGGTTCTGTTGGTAATTTATGTGTTAGGATGAATGAGGATTTAAATGAAATAACTAAATGGGCTAATGAAAATAAGCTTAGGCTAAATCTACTTAAATCATTTGTTTTGCCTATTTGCAAAACTAGTTATTCTGTTTCCAATATACCAACTATTTATTTAAACGGTGTTGGGCTGAACTTTGTCGACAAAGTTAAAAATCTATATCTATATCTATATCTATATCTATATCTATATCTATATCTATATCTATATCTATATCTATATCTATATCTATATCTATATCTATATCTATATCTATATCTATATCTATATCTATCTATATCTATATCTATATCTATATCTATATCTATATCTATATCTATATCTATATCTATATCTATATCTATATCTATATCTATATGTATATCTATATCTATATCTATATCTATATCTATATCTATATCTCTATATCTATATCTATATCTATATCTATATCTATATCTATATCTATATCTATATCTATATCTATATCTATATCTATATCTATATCTATATCTATATCTATATCTATATCTATATCTATATCTATATCTATATCTATATCTATATCTATATCTATATCTATATCTATATCTATATCTTTATCTATATCTATATCTATATCTATGTCTATATCTATATCTATATCTATATCTATATCTATATCTATATCTATATCTATATCTATATCTATATCTATATCTATATCTATATCTATATCTATATCTATATCTATATCTATATCTATATCTATATCTATATCTATATCTATATCTATATCTATATCTATATCTATATCTATATCTATATCTATATCTATATCTATATCTATATATTTGACTGATCATACAGGCGTTTTACCTGTAGATCTAAAACTTGGCGTATTTGTAAGCGATTTGTAAGAGATATTTGTATCTATATCTATATCTATATCTATATCTATATCTATATCTATATCTATATCTATATCTATATCTATATCTATATCTATATCTATATCTATATCTATATCTATATCTATATCTATATCTATATCTATATCTATATCTATATCTATATCTATATCTATATCTATATCTATATCTATATCTATATCTATATCTATATCTATATCTATATCTATATCTTTATCTATATCTATATCTATATCTATATCTATATCTATATCTATATCTATATCTATATCTATATCTATATCTATATCTATATCTATATCTATATCTATATCTATATCTATATCTATATCTATATCTATATCTATATCTATATCTATATCTATATCTATATCTATATCTATATCTTTATCTATATCTATATCTATATCTATATCTATATCTTTATCTATATCTATATCTATATCTATATCTATATCTATATCTATATCTATATCTATATCTATATCTATATCTATATCTATATCTATATCTATATCTATATCTATATCTATATCTATATCTATATCTATATCTATATCTATATCTATATCTATATCTATATCTATATCTATATCTATATCTATATCTATATCTATATCTATATCTATATCTATATCTATATCTATATATATATCTATATCTATATCTATATCTATATCTATATCTATATCTATATCTATATCTTTATCTATATCTATACCAGTGATGCACACGAGATGCTTACGGAGCCACTCGGCTTTCACATACAAGTCGTGTGTGCGAAGGTACCGAACTTCTGCAACGCTAGCAGAGAATCAGTTTGCGTTTGCACTTCGTGGAGTAAGCATCTCGTGCGCAAATAATTTTGTTAAATGCTCTGCCAACGCTGTGCACCACTGATCTATATCTATACTCTATACTATTATATAAAACTAGCAGAGTACCCGACCTTGTTCGGATTGTCTTAAAGGGATTATATACCCAGAACTTTTTTTTAAAAATTCAATTCTCAAAAATATGTGATTTAAATTTCAAGTCGTAGCTAGAAATTTTGAAAATTTTATTTGTGCCTAAAATTACGTTAAAATTAATAATTCGTGCAGAAAGCGAAAAAAAATTTCGAATTTTTTCGCCACTTGGACTCATGACACCCACATACCAAGTTTCACTTTCAAAACCTGTACAACTCGGGAATTATAATGATTTCAGAAAATTGGTCGTACCTATAGTGCTACTACGCTCACTTTTAGTACTACGCTCACTTTTAGTACATTTGCTGACAGTAAAGATACGAATTAAACTACCAAATTTTAATTCAATACGACAGAAACCGTCTGACAAATAGCATTTTTATTGATTTATGGGCGGTAAAAGGGGAAGAAAAGTTATAGAAATTGATCCTAGTGGGGGTGTATTAGGTCCAGCCGCACCAACATTTTTCCTAATGGTTTATTTTGATACATTGCACATTCATAATAAATTTCATCATTTAACCTAACACCTACATAGCATATTTTATTATGAAAGCATTTAGCTACATCTCAGGAATTATAATTATTTATGAATAGTGAGCTCTAGTGAGAGTACACCCATTTTTATTACATTTGCTGACAGTAAGCATACGAACCAAACTACCAAATTTTAGTCCAATGCGACCAAAACCGTTTGAAATATAAAATTTTTATTGATTTGTGGGCGGTAAACAGGGGTGGCAGCCAATTTTTCATACAGTTGTCGACAGTCAGCATACAAACTAAACTACCAAATTTTAGTCTTATACGACTGAAACCGTTTGCAATATAGCCTTTGTATTTATTTGTGGGCGGTAAAAGGGGGTGTGGCACAATTAATATAGCCTATGTTCAGCGCATTAATTTAAGGCATCGTTTGATATAGGTTTTAATAAAATCTGTTGAATAGTTTAGGACTCTATTCCAAGCATACATACATACATACAAACAAACAAAAATATTATATAGATTAAAGTGAACATTTTTTGTTGCCGCAAAACTTCATAATTACTGGTCCGATTTTTATGAAATAAGTTTTAAAATATCACATTTGTGCTACAAAAGGATCATTGGGTATTTTCTTTACGAAATTTTAATAATAAGTATCTTTAATTAAAGTGTTAAGTTTTTAAAAAATCATCCACAATGCCATGCATTGCTTGATCGTTAGCTTTTCATACGTTTGTGCTGCGAGAGCCTTATTAAACTGCATGCTGCTCTCTACTATACTCTTTTTGTTCTCAACAAGCACAACACAACAAAACAAACAAACAAATACATTTACATACATACTTTGCTACGCTTAAAGCTAATTGGATCGAAGTACATTCTAATATGTTCAAATTAGTTTTGATGTGGTGAACACAGTTTTGTTAAAAGGGGATTCACTGACCATCTTTAGCATGTTGAGGATTTTTTTGATGAGAATGAGAATCAATCCGACTTGATGTATGTATGTATGTATGTATGTACGTATGTTTATTTGTTTCACTGCATGCAACTTTTCTACACATGTTTTGACGGTGGTTTTCCTGTAATTTATAAATGAACAAAAGGAACAAACGGCTGACTTTTTACTTTATAGAATTGATACTGTGTGATTCAATAAGTTTTTTTATAAATAAATTAAAATAAAGTATGAAAATTTAAGTGCTTAAAATGCCCAGAACTAAAACAAATTTGTCAAGATCAACAAGAATAACAAAAACAATGGCACGCGCTGGGAGAGCAAGAGCAACGGCTCAAATAGAAAGTAATAGGGAAATTATGCCTTCGCAAGATTTTCTTAGCCGACAACCTGCAATTGGAGTTAGATCTTCTTTTAATTATCGACCCCACATCAATAATATGTAGCGAGGCGACTGTTAAAACAATTATTATTATTACATAGCAATTGTATGCATAGGTAATTCACATCTTTTAATTGGAGAAATGATAAAAATTTGTTTGTACTGCAAAGTTCAAAAATGAATAATTAATAAATAGAAAACGTCCGTGGCGAAGCCGCGGACCACTGTGGCCTGCTAGTCTAGGATATATCATTAACTCGTCACTTTCTTGTGAGGATCACATCAATTCTGTTGTTAGTAAGGTCTATTATAAGGTGGACCGCGTCATTTGTACCTGTTAATACTAGAAAAAAGTTAGTGCTCCAGCTTATAGTGCCTTTCATTTCATACTCTGATATTGTCTATAGCAAACTTGATTCTAGGTCCAAGCTTAAGCTACAACAAGCTTTTAATAACGCCACAAGATATGTTTTTGGCCTTCGAAAATTTTACCGCATCAGCCACTTGAGCAGTAAAACACTCGGTGGCAATATTTTCAACTATCTTGATCCTAGGAACTGTATATTTTTACATAAATTGTTAAACAAAGACACCTAAATACCTTTTTGAGAAGCTACAATTTTGTAGATCAACCAGAAATATGAACCTGATAATACCATTATATAATTTTTTAAACTCCAACAGATTGTTTTTTGTAAACGCCATCAGAATTTGGAACTCGCTGCCTTTAAGAATAAAATGCATACAAAATAACCGCAACTTTAAGTATGAACTTTTTCAACACTTTTCTTAATACTATCCTTTTCTTTATTTTTTGACGTGACGAAGTAACGTTATACTCCTCTAGTTTCCAAAAAAGTTGAAAAATGAATTTTTTAAAAATTCATATGCGTTTCATTGAATTGTTACTCGCTGGGTATAAGAGCTATGATTAAAAAAATAGTATGACCATAAAGGTTAATTCTTTGACTATATTAAAAAAATAAAAGAAAAATTTAATACGGCATAGGGACGTAGTGGGAGCTGCGTAAGCAACGCAACTGAAAATTTGTTACATGGTATTATTACTCGCTGACTATTAGTGCTAGGATTAAAAATACGATACGCCAATAAAGACCTACTGGAAGCCTTCACAACAAAATTAGACAAAAAATTTCTGACATCATGGGGACGCTGAGAGAGCCGCTCAAAGATCGATAACGCAACATTCATGCAGCGGCGTTGCATTGAATTTTTACTCAATGAGTATATAACCTACGATAAAAGTTTAAAAAGGAAAATAAAGTTTTTATACATGGCTTTATGACAAAAATAAAAAAAAAAATTCCGGCGTCGTCAGGTCGTGAATAAAGCAGCTTATGTAACAGAAATGTAATATCGTTGCATGTAATTATACTCACTCAGGAGGAGTGCTACAGTAAATTTTGTTTTACGACAGCAAGGATGTGTTATTACGCTTCACAACTAAATTACAAAAAAAATTTTGTTGTCATGATTTCAGGGATGCTATCACATAATGCAGTAAAAATGCTACAGCCATGAAAAAACGTTGCATGGATTTTTAACTCTGTGACTACTGGTGCAACGGTAAATTTTAAGGAACGAAAACAAAGGTGAGCTCTTCGGGCATATGACAAAAATAAAAAAAAAATTTTAGGGCTTGTCGAAAACCCTCAGGGAACCGCCTAATGTGACGCATATGCATCACTTTTGCTGGATTAATTGAAATGAGAGCACAACCCATGCGGAAGCAAACAAAAAAATAAAAGCAAAGCACCAACTCCAAATCCAACAACAACACTAACACCAACACCAACACCAACACCAACACCAACACCAACACCAACACCAACACCAACACCAACACCAACACCAACACCAACACCAACACCAACAACAACACCAACACCAACACCAACACCAACACCAACACCAACACCAACACCAACACCAACACCAACACCAACACCAACACCAACACCAACACCAACACCAACACCAATACCAACACCAACACCAACACCAACATCAACATCAACATCAACATCAACATCAACATCAACATCAACATCAACATAAACATCAACATCAACATCAACAACAACATCAACATCAACATCAACATCAACATCAACATCAACATCAACATCAACATCAACATCAACATCAACATCAACATCAACATCAACATCAACATCAACATCAACATCAACATCAACATCAACATCAACATCAACACCAACATCAACATTAACAACAACAGCAAGAAACTTCGTCACGTCAAAACCTACGGGTGTGTCCACGGCACAGCCAACTCTTTTTTAGAATAAGAATGATTTTTAACTAATAATTTTTAGTCACTTTGAATTGTTGTAATGTCTACTTGTTGGTTATAATATTTCGTTTTACTTTGTAATTAAATCTCTAAATATTTTTATTTTTTAATTTATATGCATTTATCAGTTGTTTATAACTCGTTGTTATTATGTTGTTCTTACTACATTTGAAAGACTCTGTCTTACATGTGAACTTTATTACTTAATAAATTGATATTGAAATTAAATGAGTTTCAATACTTCTTCTAATCGAATATAAACCCACTTTATTTAAGATAAAACTAAATAAAAAAGAAAAACATTTTTAATAATGCTGATGCACTTCGATCTATATAACTGCATTTGTCAACAAATGGAACCGTCACTGAATTTATTTTTGCATAAATTAGTTAAGTCATCAACCATTGATATGCTATAACTTTATATTTTGGAATAGAATAGTAAAATTTTATAATTGTAGTAGAGCTATTGTTTGATTAATAAAGATTTTTGATATTTATTGTTTTATTTGGATTTCAGTTTAGACAAATAATTATATAAAAAATTCGAAAATAGCTAAAAAGATAGCGATTGCTTCATTAAAATTAGCTAAATGTCCGTCTAATAGCAATTCAAAAATTTAGTAGCTAAAAAATTTTAAAAAAAGCTAAATGTAGCCGGAAAATAGCATAAATGACAACACTGCTCATATTTATCTTTAATCTCACTCTCACAGCGCAAATAAGAGCGGCATGTCGGTTGGCAACTTAAGTTGATAGTGGGCACTAAGGAGCTAACTGAAATCAAATCAAATTGACATGATTACTTTAAAAATTATAAGCAACCATACTAATCTAAAAATTTTCATGTAAATATGATGTGAAAACAATATAGATTCATATCAAGCAAGCATACATACATTATATTGATATTTTTGGTTTTCATTTTAACATTGCGAATTGATATAATAACGTAGTACAGTATCATATCAAATTAATAAACATCATTTCAATTTGACGAGAAAACTTTCAATTTAACATGAAATACTGTTGTAATAACGCTTTCGTTATCAAATTGATAATTTTTTGTATTACGTTTAAAATTGATAGGTGTTTGTCTTATACGTAGGCTTGCCATACGTCAGGATTTAGTCCGGATTGTCCGGACTTTTCAACCATGTGCGGACTTTGTCTGGATTTGTGATTTTGTCCGGACTTAGACCCAACAAATTGAAAAAATAATTATAATATCTCTTTCCTAGAAAAAAGTTCTCGTGTGAACACAAGGTGATCTTTAAGAAAGTAGCTGAAACACCCTGTTAAAATAATTTAATGAACCGTTAAGCATATCGTTGTTATATCTACGATTGTTGTTTGCAGTTAGTATTTAATTGTTTTGACCCTTCTTGATTTGTGAAATGTTGCGATTTGTTTTTGTATGTGTTTTAGTACTACTTTGTACTAAGTAGCCCCACATTTGATACATATTTAGTGCAAAATTCATTTTAATTTTTATTTTATTTTTATTTTCATATAATTAATTATTGTGGAGTTATTGTTACGTTTTTACATTCATTGTAAGTTTTTTATTTTTTAAAGAACTTGTTTATTTTTAAATATTTCGTTAAATTTTCCTACTAATTTGAAAGCATCAAAGGTATCAAAAAAGATAAGAAAACATCAACAGCTTCTTACATAATTAAGTTAAAAATTCTTGCTGCAAGCTTTATCGTAAAAAACATGAATTGTACAAGTGAAGCAAAATTGTGGATGTCATCTACTCATACCCCCCCTCCACAAAAAAAAACTCAAAAAGTGTCCGGACTTGTTTTCAAAAAATTATGGCAAGCCTACTTATACGGCTTAACTTTTTTGATGTATCCATATATATCATTCATCCGAGCCAGCGCGGTTGATATTCGTTTCGTCAGACCAAATATTTTCATATTCTAGCATAAATTTGCAATCCAATTTTCATATTTTTTGCAAATATTAACCTCTCGCATCGTCAGCAGTTTCTTATCAAAAGAAGCTTCGTAATGTTGGATTTTATCCATTATTTTTGAGACTCTTGCGAAAAGTTTTTCACTCAGTTTAGCTCCGTTGGCATTTTCAAGGGCATCATTAGATTCGGGGTCACTATTTGTAACTTAAGAAATTATCTGAAGCCTCGCAATTCTTTCGTCTTGTGATAGTTTCTTTGTGCGTTCTCCAAATTTTTTTGTTTTAATTGATATTTTGAAATCATTTTTAATATTATTTATTTAAAATAATAGAGGAATTTTTGGATGGGATGGTCTTATGACTAGAATTGACTGAGCAAAAAGCATCATAGCACTTGCCTCAAACTTTAATTCACATGCAACTGAGGAAGTCAGCCATTTTCAGATCATCCTACACATTTTTCACTTGATTGCCCCTTCTTTCTCATTAATCTATCACCTCATTTCCAGCCATGCTGGAATTGCCTGAATAGGCATAAAATCCTGAAATCCAGTTCTTCTAAAGAACTCAAACTGATAGAGACTGTTATTTAAAAAGCACACTCTTCGATAATAGAATTGTCTCCTTGTTTCTGATCGTTTATTTTCTTAGTACAACTCGAAGCTTCCGAGGTTTCAACAGTCGATTCTTTTTCGCACGCTGATAAATATAAACACATTTTAATTATTTTGACAGGCGACAGCCAAAATACTAGCTTTTAAGGTTTACCATTTTTTTATTGCAACCAAACCGATAGACATCACTGGCATATCTTTAAAAATTCCTCCCATTTCTCAAATCGTTTATAGGTATCTCGAATAAAGATTTACTTATCAATGACGGATTAGTCCGTTTGTTTTCAATCGACCTTTCTTTTTCTCGAAGGTGCCGAATGTTGTGTTTATTATTTTACTAATATGTATAATATTGGTATTGTTTGCAGGGACACGCCATTCCTACAATAGATGCTGTCCGCATCCTTAGTTATTTACTGTAAAAAAAAAATCCAAACGTTTTCAGTCACATAAAGGACACTCAGCATTTGAAAAATCGAAGGCAATCCACACACAGACAACGAAGCATTTAATCTGATGAAGGGTAGATAATGTCCTGCGGTGATAGAGGATAGTTTTTCTAATTTTCTAACTTGTTTCATTATAGTTTCCAACACAAACACAGGTGCTTTATGTATACAAACGCTTGAACGGCCTTCATCAGTATCAGGGAAATACTGTGGTCATGTGTACTTTGGCAAAAAGGGGACTATTTGTTCATTCTTTGAAGTTATCTAGTGTTGATGTGTGCTGCTTAATAATAGTTTTGTAAAGGAGCAAAGTGGGCGTATTCAATGAAAGGACCATCACTTCATTCTATCAGAAGATGTAGCCACGAACAGAAAATTAATGAAATTTCAATATCCTTTGAAAGCTCATATTAAGCATGGAAATGGTTTTATTGATTAAATTTGGAATTGTTTTCGAAGTTCAAAACTAATTGAGTCATCTAACTGCTTTTCATAACCTGAGGGTGTCCGCCACCTTTTAGCGAGATGATGACAGCTCAAAACACTTCAATGGTATGTTATGTAGGGGGAAGTGGGTAAAGTGCAGCTAGAAACCATAGAGTGGTGCCCTTTTCTTAGATGCCTTTCTCACGACTTTCGATTTGATGGATCAGTTTTTAACGAATTAACTTTTGAAGAATAGTCATGATCATTCACAGCTTATGCATGCCTATCGGCTTGTGGCAGCGCACCAGCCTTGGAAATGCCAATCAAATCCAACCAAGATCATTAATCATTCACTTAATCCAAAACAAATTTAATTCAATTTTTGTTTTTTTGTTTTCATGAGTGATGTTAGTCTTCATTGAACACTATTTGCTACTCGCCATGGGCGTGGCTTATTCCTGCAGTTTTAAGAAATCAACACGATGAAAACTCAATGATCGCTCAAATGAATTTAAGGACGGACAGTCTGGCACTTCCATGATCATTAAAATGAGAATGACACAACATTTTCTCTGATTAAAATTAAATGTTTATTTTTTTAACTGCAGCTGGTTTACAAAATTTCCATTACTTCTTCCAAAAAGTATCGGCATTATAATAAGTACCTAATAATTTCATAGAATAACCAATATGATTCTATATAAATATCCTATCAATTAGTACGTGTTAAAATATCATAACAAGCTAACTTAAAAATAAGCACTTTGCTCACGGTAGATCAAAACCAACAACACGTCGAGACGATTCAGAGCGCTGCACAGCGATGGATTATTTTTGGAAAGGAAATACTTCCACCACAAAAATGATAGTAACATTTATTGGTTGTATTGATTATTGTTCAGCAATAGGAGCTTTTAAACTGGACTTTTCTGAGAATGAAATTTGCAAAAAACTAGTATTTTAAGACTTTCTACAGAATAACTTACACCGGAAAAAAAAACAATAGTAGAATCACCCAAGCCGGTTTGGGTAGAACCGATTTGTATGGAAATTAAAAACTTACGCTTATTCATCAAAGTAATATACTATTGTTTTATACATTGCTTTGAAAGCACATACTTTGACACCCTGCCAAAAAAAATGTATGATTCACCTAAGCCAAGTAAAGGGTGTTTTTTTTAGGGGTTTGTTTTTCGAATAGAGATAAAACTGGCATTTTGTGGTCAAATCTGGCAACTCTAATGTCATTTATGTTCAGTTTGGTTTGCCATTTCATCATGAACAGGTTGACAAAAGAACAACGCTTGCAAATCGTGCAAATTTATTTCGAAAATAATGGTTCAGTTCGCGAAGTTTACCGCAAGCTCCGTCCATTTTATGGTCGACATAATCGTCCATCAGAGCAATTAATTCGGTTAACCATTTGTCGTTTTCGCACTACGTTTACTCTATGTGATAATACGCATCCGCAGAGACGTCGAACAGTGCGCACCGAAGAAACAATTGCCGCTGTAGAGCAAAATGTTAAAGAGGACCCGAATGAATCGATTCGCCACCGTGTATAGCAATTGGAGCTGTGTCCATCAACTTTATGGAAGATTTTGCGCAAAGATCTTGGCTTGCGACCTTACAAGATCCAGCTTGTGCAAGAATTAAAGCCGCGAGACCATGCAATGCGTCGATCTCGATGCTGATTTTCATCGGAAAATTTTGTTCAGTGATGAGGCTCATTTTAGGTTGAATGGCTACGTCAACAAGCAAAATTGCCGCATTTGGAGTGAAGAGAATCCACATGAGATCCTTGAGACGCCATTACTTCCACAAAAACTGACTGTTTGGTGTGGTCTATGGGCTGGTGGAGTCATTGGGCCATACTTCTTCCGAAATAATGCTGGAGAGTCAGTTACCGTTAATGGAGACCGGTATAGAGCCATGATAACCGACTATTTTGTTCCCGAATTGGATGGCATGAATGTGGATGAGTTGTGGTTCCAACAAGACGGCGCTACATGCCACACAGCGCACGTCACAATCGATTTATTGAAGGAAACATTCGATGAGCGCATAATTTCGCGGAATGGACCTGTCAATTGGCCACCAAGATCGTGTGATTTGACACCATTGGATTATTTTCTTTGGGGATATGTGAAGTCGCTCGTCTACGCCAACAAACCAGAAACGTTAGGGGACTTGGAGGCCAACATTCGTGGCGTTATTGCCGACATACGGCCACATATGCTCGAAAAAGTGGTTGAAAATTGGACTTGTAGAATTGGCTTTATTCGAGCCAGCCGCGGCGGCCACATGTCCGAAATCATATTTAAACATTAATGGCATAAAATTATCCTTCCAATAAAGCCAAATTGATGGACATTAAAACGATTTTCTTGTGTTTTATTTCAATTCGAAGTTCTATACCTCTAAAAAAAACACCCTTTATATAACATATTAATCAATAGTGTAGGTAAGCCATCGAAACTTTGACACTTTATCAAAATGGTATGGACTTGAATACTACATTCGTCAGGTTAAGCAAGCACACTAATATAAACTGTCAAAGCCATAATTTACATCTACAAAATACTTAGTTAATTTATCCAAATCAATACTGGTAAGTTAAACAGGTAAAACTTAGATGTTTTGACGAAAAACTTGGGAAGCTCTAAATTGCCGAAGACATCTTATAAATTATATTAGGTTTTTTGTTTATTTTGCACAAGATTTTTCCCGGTATACCGTTACGAAAATATATATATAGTAAGTCCCGATTTTTTTTTAAAATACAACATAGCTGAGTTAGCCCTTTAGGTAGCCCTGAGGGTAGCCCTTTAATTGATAGTTTAATTGATTGGTAGTTTAATTGATAAAACACAAAAAAATTAATCAAAAATTGCATCAAAGTTTGATAGAAAAAATAAAACAATTCGTGAAAATATGTGGCTGTTTTTTCCTTAACCCTTTGACGATCGCTCCTAACCGCTGGGAAAATTGCGAACCCGACATCGGATTCGTGTTCAGCGATCCTAAATTACTAAACAAAAGTGTCGCGAAAAAACAAATTTTTTACCCACAGAGGTGTGAGGTGCCAAGACGTGTGGAAAGTGTGATAAAACGCAAGGGTCTGTCGACAAAATATTGAAAATTTGATCTTAAATACCATATTTGGATAACAAGCAAAACTGAACTGAATGAATTTGTTTAAGTTTTTTTAGATTTTTACTTTTGTTTTTGCTTAAGAACTTTTCTGTGTATAAGAGTATTATTCTATAATAAAAAAATAATTATCTCGAAAAATTTGGTTTTGTTTGCACTAGTTCTTTAATTTTTACAGTAATTTTAGTGCAAAAACGGAAAACATCCGAACGATTTTGCACGTCACTGTATGTATGTGTAACTCAAAAAAGAAACCATTTTTCATAGAAATTAAAAATATACAACGTATCAAACAAAAAGGAAATAAAAATTAGAGAAAAATTATTATCAGTAAGAATCATGCTGCATTGCTGTCACTGTCACTTGTAGCCATCAATCTTCTTTCTCTGAATGGTAAAAAGTCACTTTCATCACAAACTAAAAACCGTGTAAGATCGAAAACGTGCTAAACGAGTACAGTGTAAAACGGGGGGTAAGTGTATATTCTGGAAATGGTTTTTGATTAGAAAATAGGATCTATGATATATTATATCTTCTTTTTCTTTCTAAGATATTTTTCTAAGTTGAATTTAAATTAAATTGAATTTTATTACATCCACTTTGTAGAACTAGTCTGTGATAAAGACTTTTTATATTTGCTGTAAAGAATGAGAGTTCTTCTGAAAAATGTAATGTTAAACTAAGTTTCTTGGAAAGGTTTTTTTTTTGTGTATTTTTACCTTGAATGTTTATGCAGATCTATACCTTAGCTAAAATTTATTACTTTGTAGAATTTAAGTTTGCTTTGGTTTGAAAAAGCGTAAGTCTAAAGTTGAAAAGGAGAAAAGTATGGGAGAATCAAGTGAAACAAGTTCCAAAAATGTCAATCAGAAATTGTTTCGAAATTTTTCATAAAAAAATAAAATTTCAATGTAATGATAAAAAATGCAAACAAATTTATTTTTATTTCAAATAAATCAACTCTATAAAAAGATTAAATATGTCATCGATTTTTACCGTTGACGACCATTGGGACATAGAGGTCACGTCAGACTTGGTGGTCGCGTAGACAGTCAAAGTGGACCACTTTTTTTTTTTTTTTTTTTTTTTGTTAGAAAGTGAAAGGCTGCCAGCAACTTGTATTCCTTCTACCCCCAAAATATTGCAGCAAGAAGAAGCGGAAGAAAAAGTAAAGATTTTTCGACTTTGGGGTGGTCTGGTAAAAAAAAGGGAAGAATCTACCCTTGAAAATTATGTACTTTCTGAAAGCCACATTCATTCCGTTTTGAATGATACTATTTCTAGGAAAAATTCGAAAATAAAATTGTCACCGGTGTCCCAGTGGTCATCAAAGGGTTAAAATCAAATTTGAGTTTCTGATTTTAAGACTTAAAACAATATTTACCATATTTTACCAAGTTTGAAAAAAAAAACAGTTTTTACAAATACCAACACTACGATTTCAGCTCAAAATGTTTTTAATTTATCTTCAAAAATGATAAACTTTTAGCAAGCATTTTAACTAATACGAATGCTACAAGCAACTGCTTCATTTGTGATGAAATTATCCTGAAATGGATCTTTAAAATTTGTTCAAAACTGCAAATATTGAAAATGACAAGTTTGGTTTGTTGATATTGCACGCGTGTGTCAAAATTTTTGAGTGCTTATTGCATATTGCCTACCGTCTCTTTTCAAAACTTGGCAAGTACGAAACTAAAATAAAAATTGTTTTTTTCTAAATGAGAGATGAATTCAAAATGAGTTTAGAAAAAGAACTGAGAAGTCGGGATTCAGCAAAGCTGAAATCACAAGAATTAATGAGGATTTAACTAAAAGCAAATTATTCAGAGGTAACTTTCATTCGAACTACCTTATCAAGTATTTCAAGAATTGGTAAAAATCACTATAAGCATGTATATGGGACTCGATGAATCTGGTACATGAACTAAAGTAACATTTTTTTTGTACATATTTACCAATAGGTATGTTCAATTAATTTTATTCTTCGATTTCATTATCTATATAAATGTTTTTAATCTAAAGTAATTTATCTGAGAAGTCATAGAAAGCGAATCATAAAAATTTTAGGAGCATTCTATTGTCGCATAAGAAAAAAACCTAAAGAATTCTTACTAACAAGGGAATTGTTTTTATTTGCTGATACCTACCTATCAGAAAATAAAACGAACTTACCGATTGCAAGAATTAAAAAATTCATTTAATATGAAAATTAAGAAAATGCGTTTCAAGCATTTCAATTAAAATTCCTTAGCAGAATAATATTCTATTATTTATTGTAAATATATATAAAATAAGTTGGTCAGTTCAGCCCGGACTTTGAGTTGGCCAATTCAGCCCCGAAAGGACTTTGAGCTTCTTAGGATCAATTTGCGTTGTGCTTGTTATTAAATGTTTCTACACAAATGATCGAAAACGGGACCAACTACACGCATAGAAATTTTTCGTTCACCGCAACTGAATAATTAGCTAGCTAACTTCGTTTGCGAGTTGTATTTGCCACAAACGAATATTTAGTTGTAGTATCTTATATATATGGGTAATTCCATGAAATTTCGCCAAATCAGCGTCACCACGGGTCTCCGGAATTGCTGCGCCAGGTTGATCATCGACAGTTGGCATGAATACTAGATGATTTTCATAGATTTCAAATTTCGGAACCACCGCCCCTGCTCTACGGTACACTAGCAAAGCTCAAAAAACAACTGTTTTAGGCCATGTGTTAAAAAAATCATATCTCGGCGTAGAAATAAGATTTCAAACTTGTTCTTACGCCATTCTCTTTGTAATAATACGTACTTTTTAGTAAAAAATTGCAAAACCCAAAGTAACGGACTATAAATGTATTATTCATTGATATATGCATACGTATTTAAGCCTTTTTACAGCATCTTCTTGGGCTTATAACTTTGACGAACGATAATATTTTCTAACTTCCAGGGTTGCATTTTGTTTGTTTACTCAATTTCCAACATTTTGCGACCCAGAACGATCAGTTTTGACCATTTGTTGCCTAGTTATAGCGCTTTGAAGTTTGCATTTTTCTTCATTTTAGCCATTTTTATCTGCTTATATCTCGCTTCTACCTTGATTTTTTTTCAATTGATTCCCACCAAAATTTAGTTTCAAACACGCATAGTATGATCCAATAGGTCCGGGTGTGTTATTTCGATATATTACATGCTAATGAGGCCAGGGAAATCTGCGCAAATCGAGTACATTTTTATACCCCTATGTTTAAAAACGCAAACGGGGTATATTAATTTTGTCACTCCGTTTGTAACGCCCATAAAGAGGCGTGGTAGGTATATAAAATATATTTATTCTTGATCAGCATCACCACCCGAGTCGATTTAGCCATGTCCGTCTGTCTGTCCGTCTGTCGTCACGATTACAGCCGTAATTTTCAAGCTATCATCACGAAACTCGATATTTAAGCTTTTATTTAATGTAAAAATTAACTGATACGTTTTCTGACGTCTGATGTCGAAAGTATCATTATTTTAAACCTGTAAGTATAGATTCTATTATGGTAAAAGTCTTGTCTGATGAGAAAGACTCTAAGATCGTGCAGATCATATAAAAACATTTATGGTTTATGGACATTTTGCAAATTTTTGTCTCAGTCATCAATCAGACATCAAATAATGAATTTTAATGTAGAAAATTTCAATTTTCATTTTCGTTATCAATTTAAAAATATGTTATCAAAATAAAGTCAGAAAACGTATCAGTTAATTTTTACATTTACAATCTGATCTACTCCTACTAACGTGCACATGCCAATTTCCGTACGATGTGTAGAAATTTCATATTACATATAGATATTAAAGAGTCAATGTGCATTCTATTCAACGTTGTGATCGACAATTTTACCTCACCAGGACCCGAGAGAATATTATATCCGCAACACAAAAATAAACTAGTAAGAAATGATCTTCGACTGGGTCGAAGCTAAAATACTCCCACGTCCGAACCAAAGTATATTCAAAGTCTTAAGCAGTCAAAAAAATGTTTATTTGTAAAAACATTTTCGTCATAGTTTTAAGAGAAAATATTCTCTTTTGTTTTTTGATAAAGTCGCTTTGTATGGGAGGTGGGTGTGGTTTTCACTCAATTTGGTTGAATTTCATACACAAAGTACAAGTTATATATCAAAGTTCATATGCAAAAGTTCAAGTCCATATATTAAGTTTTGGAGAATTTAAAGAAATTTTACATTTTTGGTAAAGTCACTTTGTATGGGAGGTAGGCGTGGTTTTCACCTGATTTAGTTGAATTTCATACTCAGAGTGTATATTATATATCAAAGCTCATACGCAAAATTTCAATTTCATATATTAACTTTTGTGGAATTCTAAGAGATTTTACCGTTTTGATAAAGTCACTTTGTATGGGAGGTAGGCGTGGTTATGATCCGATTTGGCTCATTTTCGAACTTGACCTTTATTTTTTAAATAAAAGCTTAAATATCGAGTTTCGTGATGATAGCTTGAAAATTACGGCTGTAATCGTGACGACAGAGGGACAGACAGACGGACATGGCTAAATCGACTCGGGTGGTGATGCTGATCAAGAATAAATATATTTTATATACCTACCACGCCTCTTTATGGGCGTTACAAACGGAGTGACAAAATTAATATACCCCGTTTGCGTTTTTAAACATAGGGGTATAAAAATGTACTCGATTTGCGCAGATTTCCCTGGCCTCATTAGCATGTAATATATCGAAATAACACACCCGGACCTATTGGATCATACTATGCGTGTTTGAAACTAAATTTTGGTGGGAATCAATTGAAAAAAAATCAAGGTAGAAGCGAGATATAAGCAGATAAAAATGGCTAAAATGAAGAAAAATGCAAACTTCAAAGCGCTATAACTAGGCAACAAATGGTCAAAACTGATCGTTCTGGGTCGCAAAATGTTGGAAATTGAGTAAACAAACAAAATGCAACCCTGGAAGTTAGAAAATATTATCGTTCGTCAAAGTTATAAGCCCAAGAAGATGCTGTAAAAAGGCTTAAATACGTATGCATATATCAATGAATAATACATTTATAGTCCGTTACTTTGGGTTTTGCAATTTTTTACTAAAAAGTACGTATTATTACAAAGAGAATGGCGTAAGAACAAGTTTGAAATCTTATTTCTACGCCGAGATATGATTTTTTTAACACATGGCCTAAAACAGTTGTTTTTTGAGCTTTGCTAGTGTACCGTAGAGCAGGGGCGGTGGTTCCGAAATTTGAAATCTATGAAAATCATCTAGTATTCATGCCAACTGTCGATGATCAACCTGGCGCAGCGATTCCGGAGACCCGTGGTGACGCTGATTTGGCGAAATTTCATGGAATTACCCATATATATATATACCGCAAGCTATTTCGGTCATTATTATTTATTATATTAATTGTCTTTCCCCCTATATCCGTCCGACTTCTTATGGATTGTACTCATCGCACCTCTGTTACTATCTCCGTCCGCGTATTAAGCAAATTACCAATTTGCTTATATAGAACAGTTTGTCCATAAAGTAACTCTGAATTATAAGCATTGTGTGTATACAACGAAGGGAAAACAAAGGAAGTTATCAGTTGGAAAAAACAATTTTTCAATTGCTGCCATTTAAAAATCAATCGCGTATATGAAAAACGAAATTAATTACCTGCAACTAAATGACGCGTTTCTCGCAACTGACTATTATTATAACAACCGTGAAACGTTTGCAAATAACGATCCCAATCACGACAAACGAAGTTCGTTTTCGGCAAACTGGCAACAAACGTTTTTTTTCTTTGCGTGTAGTTTTATACCCACTCCGAACGGCTGATGTGCATTTTCTCAAGAACTTTTACATGGCGTTATTTACTCTCTGACCGCAGAGAGGTGACAGCCGATCAGAAAAATTAATTTCAGTAGAAAAACTTCCTGTGGCAGATGTAGTTCGAACCTGGTCTCGTATTGGCATCGAGTGGTGTGCGCACCTCTTAACGCACTCGGCCACGGTCGTCAGATAAATAAAAATTTATTTGACTTAAATTGGGTGGTGGCGTATAAATGACAATACGTTTAAAATTGTTGTGTGTCAATTTTATGAGCCGAAAGATTCCGAGTTCAAATCCTATGTACACAGCAAATTTTTACAATAAAAATTAATTTTTCTTATGGCTCGTCGCCTTTCTGCAAATAATAGCAGACTTTATCATCTCTCGCTCGATCATTAGTGCACGATAAATTAATAACTTTCACAATAAAATGGTCCATAAGAAAGTCGGTTTTTCATCTAGGCTTAAGTCTTGCATCGAATGTGTAAAGGCAATTCCAAAATAAATAAATTAAAAATCACTAGTTGTGCAAAGAGGTGCACCAGCCTTCACGCAAAGAAATTTTTCGTTTACAACAACTGAAAAATTCGCCAACTACACTTCGTTTGAGAGTTGTATTTGCCGCAAACGAATATTCAGTTTTCATCAACTTAAAAATATATCTTATATATATATATATACCGCAAGCTATTTCGGTCTTTATTAATTATTATACTAATTATCTTTCTCCCTATGTCTCCCTATTTCCGTCTCCTTGTAGATTGCACTCATCGCACCTCTGTTGTCTCCTTCCACGTATTAAGCAAATTACCAATTTGCTTAAATAGTAACAATTTGTCCAAAAAATAACTCTGAACTATAAACGTTGTCTTTATACAACGAAGGGAACAACAAACGAAGTTTTCAGTTGGGAAAAACAAATTTTTCAATTGCTGCAATTTAAAAATCACATTCGCGCTTATGGCAAACGAAATGTATTTCTTGTAACTAAATGACTGTTATTATGACAACTGTTGAAACGTTTGCAAATAACGATTTCAAGCACAACAAAAGGAGTTCGATTGCGGCAAACTGGTGATAAACGTTTTTTTCTTTGCGTGTATCATCCCAGCCGTTATCATATTTGAGCCATGATATTCGGTCCGTATATATTTTGTTAAAAGCAATTTATTGATTTAACAAGTTAAGATATGAACTCTTATATATGATTATATATAATAATATATTTCTTATACGCTGCTTAGTCTGAAGATGTTTTCAAATATGAAACATTTGTCTTCCAGAGCGCGATAATACCATTGTAAATATAAAAGTATATATATCTGCTAATTAGCCCTCACACCCACATGTATTCCCATTAAAATTATATGTTACACAGCTAAGTTTATGTGAGAGTATGTATGTTAGAGTGTATCATTGAGTTATGACAGTGAGAGGGTTACCCTTGCCTTTCTGATGCTTATGTTTAGTATCGCATTCTTAATACTCTTTGTCAAATCAGCTCACACACACACACACACACACACAACACACACACACTCACATATACAAATAAAACAAAATTAAAAATATTCAAACATATTAACATAAAAAGTTGCTAATTACTAGATTATGTTTAGGGTGTAAGTACCTAATGTTTAGCAAAGCACAAAAAAGCTTTCCTAATGGATTTATTACCCATATATCCTAAATTTTTTGCCACACTTCCACCTTCTACCAACCCCACCGAACTCATACGCCCGCCAGCAAGCCTAGAATAAACATTTTTTGTTTCTCATAACTGCGTGTGGAGTTCAGGGTATGGGGAATTGGGAAAAAATGTTTTAAGTGCGCATAAGGCAGACAGAGCAAGTTTATCTCGACACCTTGCATGGCATGAAGATGAGTACATATGAAAAACAACAAAAATAAATCTAATTAAAATCATTTTTAAGAATAACGACTATCAGGGGAACTCATAAGAATTTGGAATTAGTTTGAAGTATTTCAGAAATTTGTACAATTTAAGTATGAGCGTTGATAAATACACATATGTATGATATGTATTTTAATTCCTCTGTAGTTGAACGTAAGATAATCCTTTGCCAAGGCGAGTTTATTCAAATTTTCAAATATTTTTAAAACCTTGAAACCAAAGAGTACTTTTGCAAAAGTTTTTGGTGCGTTCATAATAAGTGTCTTACTTTGGAATACCTCCATCAACTATATGGTTTTTGCTTTATTGCACGTGGTTTTTATTGTTCCCAACAATGCTTTTCATGACCTAAAGAGATGAGACTTTTTTAGATCGTCTATACCACCCGTTTTACACGGTAGATAGGTTCCTGAGAAATCCGTGTAAAGCGAAAATTAAATTTTTGTATGAAAAACCGTGTAAAACGAAAAAAGACATAATAGTGCTTATGTATTTATTTATTGTATTATTTATTGAACGTAAACTTAGAGCAAAATATAAAATAAATCATAAAAATAACAGTTTAATTAGAAGAAATATAAAACATTAATTCATTTGTAACATTGAATAAACGTAAATTCATGTGTATGTACAACAAACCTATGTATGTATGTGTAACTTACAAAAGATCACGTATTTCATAGAAATTAAAAATGTATAACGTATCAAATAAAAAGGAAATAAAAATTAGAGAAAAATTATTATCAGTAAGAATCATGCTTCATTGCTGTCACTGTCACTTGTAGCTATTAATCTTCTTTTTCTGAATGGTAAAAAGTCAATTTCATCACAAACTAAAAACCGTGTAAGATCGAAAACGTGCTAAACGAGTACAGTGTAAAACGGGGGGTAAGTGTATATTCTGGAAATGGTTTTTGATTAGAAAATAGGATCTATGATATAGTATATATCTTCTTTTTCTTACTAAGATATTTTTTTACTTAAGTTAAATTGAAATTAAATTTAATTTTAAATAATCCTAAATAACAACTATTCAAACACTAAACTCTTTTGGTTTTTGGAAAAATAAGGTATTTTTCAATTATGATCCACTTTTTACGTGGTTCTTTTTACTTTAAATTAAAATTTTACTTTAAATTACGATTCAACTCTGTAGGTCAACAAACAGCATTGCCGAATTAGGTCTGAAGAGCAGCCAGGGGCAGTTCAAGAGCTACCAATGCACCCTAAAAAATGTACTGTTTGGTGCGGTTTGTGGATCCGTGGTATCATTGGACCGTTCTTTTTCAAAATGAAGAAAATCGCAGCGTTACAGTCAATGGAACAAAGTACCGTGCGATGATTACATACTTTTTTTTCCAAAATGGAAGAATTGGACTTGATTGCTCTCCACATATCACACGGCACGCGATACCATGGACCTATTGAGAGGTGGTTTTGGTGAGCAATTAATCTCACTTTTTGGAGCAGTCCTACGGACGCCAAGATCATGCAATTTGACCCTACTAGACTATTTTTTATTGAGCTACGTGAAGTCTCTCGTGAACAGGGACAAGCCTGCCGCAATTTCAGCCCTGGATGACAACATTACAGATGCCATTGGTGAGATACAGGCCGACATGCTGAAAAAAGTATGCCAAAAGTGGAGCTTACGGATGGACCGATTCAGGCGTAGCCGTAGGCAACATTTACATGAAATAATCTTTAAAAAATAAATGACAGGCATTGATGCACCGTTTCAAATAAATATTTCATTCACTGTTGTATATTTTCTGTTTTTTTTTTCAATTTTCAAAAACCAAACGCTTAAAAAATCACCCATTACTTTTTAAATTGTAGTTAGTAAGCGCGTTGCGCTGATGATTTTCAAAAATTGGTTTGGTCAAGTGATATTTATTATTTTCTTAAAAGCTAATATTACATTTTATTGATGTATATACTCCATATTAAACATGAGATTGTTATAAAGGATAAAGGATTTAAATAAAACAATGTTCGCAAAATTATCCTATTAAAGTACTTTCCTAAATTATTTTATGAACAATAAAGAGTTTGGTTTTGAGGGTTTGGATTTTAGTCCGGGGATTGACTCAAAAAGTGTTGATTTTCGAAATACATCATGCATTAAGGAAAATACTTTTGGTTCTTTGGGAAGCGTTTAAAACTCGAATTACCTGATTATGTTGAACGGATTCGGGTCCCAGCGCCAGTCAACGAAGAAGATCACATACATATCTCTGTAAGTAAAACAGCCTGATGATTTCCAATTTTACAAAGGAAGCTCAGGACAAAAGAGGCTGCCACGAAATCTGATATAGGCCAAAACTTTCTTACTGTATGATTTATATAAGTAGAACACAAATAAGATCTTAAGGAAAATTTGAGATACAGAAGATTTTAAATAAACTGATTTTTAACTATTTTAAACCATTATAAAGTTATTTAGCAGGGTTTGCAAATTTGAACTCTTATATTCCCCTTTTGGATTTGAATGCTGATCTTGAGGTATTTTTAAGTTAAGTTGATTTCTCTTCTCGTCTAATTTCTCTTCTTACGATTTAAGTTAATTTCTATAAAAAAACATGAGGTGTACTAGAAATGAGGTATTTAGCAATTGAATCAAAAATCTACATTTTTTATAATAACGGTGTGTCACTCAGTTAGTTAAGTTATATTTAACTAATTATTTATGAGAACTTATTCATTCGTCTCTAATGCAACCATTTAGTGCGATTTTTCTTAAAAAAGAAACGATTGAAATAAAATATGAATTATTAACTAGGAAGTCCTAGGTAATTTTCGCAAAAAAAAAACCCTGCTAAATAACTTTAAAACCTGACGTGATGGAGTTTTTTTTAATATTTTTCTCGTAAACAGCGCCCCATAATCTTTCTAAACTGAAAGGGGAAAACCATTACAGACCTGTGTTATTGATGAAATCTCCATTGTGAATTAAGAATTCCTTTTTAGCATGTGTCCAAACTTTGTCGTTTTTCAAGTAGTTTAAGGAGTTTTTATCATTAGCTGCAACTCGGTTAAAATTTGCTTTTAGTTGCTTAACAACACTGTCAACTTATGATTAATTTATTGCAGTAATCATGAGAAAATGAACATAAAAAATGAGTTTGACGTTTGCATGAAATTTCCTAAGGATTTTTTCATAGCTCATTCACAATAGAGCAGTTTTCTTACTTTTCAACACTGCATATCAAGTCGGCTATTAGTTTACTGAGTTGGCTGAACTCGTGTGAATAACCGAGTTTGTGTTGTTGTTTTGCATGTATTTAGTTATCCTACCTAGTGTTCTTTTGTAAGTCGGTAGCAAAAGAATGGGGCTATTGATAGGAATATTGCAGCCATTTTATACAAAACATTAATAATATGAACAGATAATCATATTGTGAGACCTTTATTGATTGACAGCAAAATCCTTACATGTGAAATTAAGATTTCATTTGTACTTTATAAATGCGTCTCAAGTGACTGAAGATGCTAATAAATATAACGATTTGAATTCTTTCAGATTGCTCCATAAAGTTATGCTTTATGTCGAATTAAGCCTTTAACGAAATCTTAATTTAAGGACTTTAAAATTTAAGAAAAAATTATCGTTGAAATATTGGAGTAAATTGATCAAACTTGCATTAAAATAAGCTGCTGTTAAAAAAAAGGCCTGCATTGTCAACACACATAAGTACGTATATAATTTTAACAGCGCGTAGTTTCTGTCAGTTGCATTAAATGAATTAATTTCAGAAATTAACGCAATTGGAAAATACAAACTTTTTGCACTTTTTATGGTGCATCAGATATACTTATTTACATACATTTGCACATCAATGTACTACCAATGGAATATATGTATATAACATCTGCATATTTGTACATAGATACATGTGTATTTCGCTTATATGGACAGCTCACAATGTATTAACAATGCACATTGGAGTATTTCATTCCAATTTGTGTGATTAATTAAAAAAATCAAATCGAAGATGCCCAACCGTGATTGATATCGTTCGAAAGAGAATAGAATTCTTCATCACTATACGAAATAATAATTGAAAAAAGTCAACGGTGTCCGTGCACTGCGATTGCAAATTTGACGTTTTCTTTACTTTTGGTGCGCGCATAGTAAAAAACACAAAAATTTTCTTATTCTCAAGTGATTTTTCTTGAAAACGTAATTAAGTATAATATTTTGAGCAATGGGACCTTCTACCTCAGGTATTTTTGGAACGTCAAATGAAATATTTTAGTACAAAAAGTGTCTGTTCGTATTTTTAATGTTTTTTTCCGTGCAGGCTTATAAAATGTGTGTTTTTAGGTATATATGTAAGCATATAGTTGTGAATACCACCCAATTCAGTCGAAGTCTATTTTTTTTTCTTGAAGCAACAAATATGAGTGATATGTTAACAAAAAAAAAGTTTGCAGATTTTCTGCGGTTTTTAAGAAAAATATTATTTTTTGTATGCCCATGCAATTGAAATACATACATATCGGTGGTTCCATGTCAAAACGCCCACGTTTCTGACATCACTATTTTTGAAAATTTTTAAACTCTCGGGGTTTATAGTTCTCCTGAAACGTATTATATCTGCATACTTTTTTTTTTAATTTTTATTTCTTTTGAAAAGATATACACTGTAAAAAATTTCAAAATATCTTAAAAAATACAATTAGTGCATGTATTCAAACAGCTGTAACTTCGAAACCGTAAGTCGTACAGAAAAAAATCTGAAATATACCTTAAAGATCTTGAATGAGTCTTTCTTGTGGTATACTCTTTTTTGACTCTTTTTATGAAATTTTTTTCATTTTTTTAGTCTGAAGTTTTGTGTCACATTTTTCATGGTGATCGCAGTAAAATTTTCGTTATAATACATCAATTCTTCAGGTTTATACAAAATTTTAGCGTGGGATTCCAACAATTGCTATTTTTGACAAATTTTTAAAATATGCCTGCAAAAGATTTCTTACTTTTTTACCGAAAATTTCATATATCTTTATATATACAATTCTTCTGTACATGGCTATGTCACTGAACTCCTCCTAAACGGCTAGACCGATTTTGATGAAATTTGGTGTGTGTGTGCGGCTGGGTCTGTAGATGGTTTAGGTTTAAAATTTAACCCGGTAGGTGAAGCTGTTGTTGCTGTGGCAGTGTTTAAAAAGGTATTGAGAGTATAACTCAGAAACGAATTGAGAAATTGACATGATTCTTCGAAATAAAGTTGTGCTGGGCTATACGAATAGTCGAAGCTATAAAGACTATAGTCGAATTGATATGGAATCATCGATATATGCAAGTAAACGTACGGAAACTTACAATGTGTACGTCAAGTTAGTGTTATTATTGTTGATGTTGTTGTTGTTGTTGTTGCTGTTTTTGTTATTTGTTTTGTTTTCGTTTATTTGTATAAATTAATAAAGGTTAGCAACTAGTGGCGAAGCTACTATTTGTTTACTGGAGGGGTAAAGGTACTCTACGTTTGTGTGTTCTTGTTACTTTTGTTGGTGCTTTTTTTTTCTTTTGTTTTTATTTTAATAAAATAATAAGCGTCAGCAGTTAGTGATATTTTATACATGGACCGGAAATAGTCTCTCATGCATTGTTGCCAATAGGTCAATTGTCCGAAGAGGCTCAGGAGGCCCGAAACAAAGACTTCAAAAGTTTCAGGGAGGATTTTGCTCGAAAATGTAGTAGGCAGAAGGCAAATGAAGACATTTTGAATAGGTTTTTGATCACTTCAGATCCTTTAATATGTTCTAAAGGAAAGCTGCCAAAGAAAAAAATTCAAACTTTGCCTAAAGCAGTTGTGGAGCTCCCTCAAACCCGCAAAAGAAGATAATGACAAAAATGTTGATATCAAAGATAATGATGATTACGAAAGCAAAGAAGAAGACGATGATGATGATGTTTTTGCTAATGACTCAATGTCAGATGATTGATAACATAAAAAAATTTAAAAAAAATTTTACAACCGCTCTATATTTCAGTATTGGATATGTATTTCATTAAAATTTATGAAAAAAAATAAAGTTCCATTAAAGTATATGGTTTTATGATGTTTTTTATAGCTTATAATTGTTTGTTAACTAAAAAAATATAAATTCCGTTACTGAGCGGCTTGGCTGATTTAATCACACTTTTTGCTATCAATTACCCCAGTGTGCAATGGTTGTATTTTTTTAATGGAGTTTTCGAAAAAATACACACAAAATAATTGACATTAAGTAGGGTCAAGTCCGACAATGAGATAGCAGTTGTAGTACTGGACACAATTGTCCTAGCAATATTTAGCATATTATTTGAAAAATAGTATTTTGAAAGCATTTGAACAAGTTTGAACACATGTAATAAACATTGAAGTTAACCCAATATTAATTGGCTTTTCATAATTGTAAAAGAACAATTTAAACAAAAGTAGCTGAACCAAATTGAAAAGTTGGCTCTACTCTCTATCCATCCAATCGGATGTACATTATCTTGAAGCATCAAACCAGTTTCTTCGATATTGTGTAGGGTATTGAAATGGGATCGATTTTGTACCACTGTCGTTTCGCATCCTGCGTCCCTTAAAAGCAAAAACCGTTCTGACAGTTCTGTTGAATTAATGCTTAATCAATTTTATATATGTATGTATTTTAATGCGTTTAAAAGCCGCTCATGAAATATAAAATGCATTTTAATTAGTTCATTTGTTTTTTCACGTTTGTATTTCTTTTTTTTTTTTTGGCAGGTGGCCAGAAATATTTACTTACAGACGCAATCACGTTACATATTTAAAATGAAATAATATATTTTAAGTTCACCTTTTGTAGTCTCATAGTTTAAAGTACGATTTTTAATGTGTTCTGTAGTACAGAATGTTCTAGAACTATGCAACACTTACGGTGGTTCTTACTTTAATTGTTTCTCTGACGAACACAAAAATCGATTTGTTTTATTACTTAATAGAAAATATTAATATTATCTGCAAGCTCAGCTTTTGGTATCAAATCAAAAATGACTCTATTTTAAGAAAATATTTATTTTTCAATTAATCTGCTTAAATAAAGGTCAATAATGTCTCTTTGAAGCCAAGTATATAACTTTGGAAATGTATTACCGACCGACAAATTATGTACCATCTCTTGATTCCCAAGACGGTTTGCATGGCATAATGTATTCTTTGCTATTATCTGTAGAGAGGTGAAGGCCACAAACAAAATTATTTTCAATTTTATTTTCTAAAACTGTCTGCCTTTGTCGGAGATCAAATTCTGTATCTGCAGGTTCAAAGGTATTAAACTTTCGGAACACACTAACACTTTCAGCCACGACCACCATGTTAGAAACCCTAAGTCTTTGATAATATGAGTACACTAAGGGAAATAATGAATATTAACATTATCCACGCCCGTGTAAAAATTTTATTTAAATATTTACGTGGATAAATAAAATATTTTTCTTACAATTGGTTTTTTCCGTATTTGCATTTTATCTATACCACACAGTGAAGCTTCTGACTTATTCCAAACAGCTGAAATAGCCGACAAGCAGCAACATCGCCTCTGTTCCTGCAGTTTATCAATGTAGTTTTTAAAATTAAGATTCTTATTTGTTGCTGAATACTCCCGGTTTGTTATACTTCTCATTTGGTTTTTGTAATGAAAATTATATAGCCTAGATGTTTAGCCAAGATGGAATGCTTCGGGCGTGCGATTGGTGATATTTTGTGATGATCTGTGCGGAGCACTCACGAAGCATCTTGGCTTAACATCTATGCCAGGCCCGTAGTCAAGGGGGGGATTTTAGGGTTAAACCCCCCCCCCCTTATGGTCCAAAAAGTATAAAAAAATAATATATTAGCAATAATATAACTTTGCCAATTTGCGAATACTTGCTGCACGTGCGTCTTTTTTCTCTAACAGTGCAAACTGCAAGTGTAAACAGCGAACGCATCAACACGTTTAAGTTTTCGAAAAAAGTTCGATACATTTAATTGAACTTTGCTCACCTCCAGCAATTTAAGAATTTATTGCGTTAACAGGTATTACGTGAAAGTGGTGAAGTTTTGATTGAGTTATGTTAGATAAGTTTAAGAGTTTCTTTTGTTAATTTTACTGTGCCAAAACTACAAAAATTAGCCCACTTAATTGGCTGCAGAAATCAGAAGTAAAAAAGGCTAGAACGGTGGGAAGTAAGTGTTTGATTTAAATGATTTTTTTTTTCCTTTATCAATGCGTAAATGTGTTAAAAAGTTGCCGAATATTTCTGAATGTTTGAAAGCGTGTTTTTTTTTTGGTAGCGTGTTTGCATTGATTGAATATTAATGGATTAATTTTTTTCTTGATGCGGAACAGACAAAATCCGAATAATAGCTGCGTTCGATTCGCCAGTGCTCAACTCAATTACGAAAAAAACGGCTACTCACTTAGCTGTTACTTACTGAATAATTGGCAACACTTTTGTTTTGACAGACCATAAGAAGTCTGTCAATAAAGTAAATTGAAAACGAAGAAACTGCTTAAGGGGGGAGATGCCCCTAGACAGGGTGAAATTAGTTTTGTTTAATAATTTTTTTTTAAGTTGATAACATAATTGGATAATTTTTTTATTTTCCTATATTTTTAGTAAATGGTGGCTCTGCAGAGTATCTCCTGTAGCTGTCAAAATTTTCCCACTTATATGAAGCAAAATAGGTTTTTTCTTCGAGTACTGATATTTTCAAGGGAAGGATAAACTTGTAATATCATAAAAAAGTTAAAAATTCAAATTTATATCGGCTGTTTAAGCGAAGGTTAAATCGACTATTTTTTCAACAGTTTTGACTCCAAAATAATGATTTATTCACACGATATCTTTCAACTTGTACATTCTTCCGAAAGGTACATCCGAGCTGTACGAGCTGCTTTTGTTTTGGAGTTCTGCTTCGCTACTCGTGCCTTATCGGTATTTTCGGCGAAAACTTTGCAATAGGTGCCAATAATTATACTCAGTTCGTTCAAAAGCTTCAGAATGGTGGTGTAGCCTTCAGTAAATATTCCAGCAGCAAAGTTAGCTGAAATTTTGAAACCCAGGCCTATCGATCCTGACTCACCAAAACTTATTTTGTGCTTGTATCATAAAGAACAAATTAAAAATTCTGATAGTGCAGTAAAAACTTCGAAGATTTCAATAATGCTGAAGCCATGCAAAGAATTTGTGCGAATATGGTCACAACGAGCAGTTTATCATTATTGTTTTTAACCCTATTCACGTCACGCTGTGTCTTTGGGTCACCAGCAATTTCAAACCAATATAAATGACTTGAAACTTGTTTTAAAGAAAAATTCGAAAAACCATTTGAAATTTATCCGAAACTATGAGGTATCTCCCCCTTAAAGGGAAATAATTTTGTTTTTGTACTCACATCACGTTTTGACAGAATCTATTACATTTTACTTATTCCGTACACAAACCAACTAAAAAATAAGAACTTGGCAACGCAACTTTACTCAACGCAACTGATAATTGACCTACTCTATACTCAACTAGCTGTAGACTTTGTTGTTTTTTTCACCTACAAATTTTGAAATAATCGACATGAATTGAGTATAGGCTGGTGAATCGAACGCAGCTAATATTATATTTCATCTATATTGCAGAATACAAAAAAGTTTTAAAGTGTTTTTTTTTCAAGTTTTTTCAAGTTTCGCTTTATTGTGAAAAATTTGTTACAAATTCATTTTTCAAAGTATTGTCCATCGCTAGCCACTGATTTTTTCCATCTTTCTGGCAATTATATAAAAAATACATTTTCATTAGTTATGCTCGCGTGTTCACTTTGAACCAAAAAAATATTTTGCTGGAAACCTCAACTTCGGTTTCTAGACTTTTTGACTCAAACGCAAGTTAATTATTGAGTAATAATGTTTTATTTAAGACCGTTGTTATGCGGTCGAGAATCTAGACTAACTTAAACATAATTCAATAACTTATCACTAAGCTTATAATTACCAATACCAATAAACTAAATAATAACTTAAATAAGTATGTTGCAATTGGTGAATTAGCTGCGTCGATGCGTACTCAGCATATTGGTGGGAGTGCAGGGTGTTAACTTCGATATCAAAAACTATGGATTTTTTTTTAATCCAAACCCCCCCCCTTAGGTAAATCCTGGCTACGGGCCTGATCTATGCTATATAATTTTCATTACAAAAAAGTAATCTTGAAAAAGTTGCTCACGAACGATTAAAAATTCAATCTTCTCGCGATAACTCTTTTTGCAATTGTATTCATTTATGTTTAATACCAGAGATAATGAGATAGGAAACTTCGTTTTTATTGTGAATTTTGTTGATTTTGACAGATAAAATTGCTTCTTCTTAAATTTTTTATGCACTCACGTATTTTGTATGTGAGTTGACCTCATAGTTGTCAAAATATGTACTACACCCAAAAAAGTCTTGCATATTTAGAAGCAAATTGTTTTAAGCTAAGCAAGAATATTGCTAGTAAAATTCGATAACGAAATTTTCAATACAGAACAATACTCACATTCCAATACAGAAATGTGAGTATTGTCCATCTAATTTATGGAGTTGCTTTGATAATAGACAAAAATATTATTCATAGAAAAAAATTTAATTTAAAATAAAAACACTTGCTCTATTGACAAGTGCTGTTGTTAACAGATAAACATAATCCAATTTCTTTCAACACAACTATATCTTTGTTTTAAAACTCTGTTCTAATTTGTATATGTATGAAAATGTTAGAACAAAAATTTTGAGTTAGTTTTTCCCTATGTGTATACTGGTGGTTTAACTGTCGAAAGTGAGATTTTCACCAGCACTCATATCCATCCCGAAGGGTAGGTTTGTCAAGAAATTTTACTACCACATTTATAACATTTGCATTAGTATTGACTGCATTTCAGCATATCTCTTGTTTGCTGAAGTTTCCAGTCCCAGTGGGCAAAAGCAGGGCTTCGAAGCGCTACTTGCAGGCCTTTATATGGATTTTGAAGACCTTCCGCACTCATATCCAAGCCCATTAACTTTTTTATATGAAACGAGCAAATTTTCTAGGCCTTCCTCTCTCGCGACTCTAAAGAGGCCTGTCAGAAGCTCTTTTTTGAGAATGCATGTTAAGAGACCTTCTTTATGAGGGCTTATAAAAGAACTCTCAAGTTAACTAAAAATAAAAAAAAAAATGCAGTAAACTGTTTTTTTGTTTTGCAATTTCTATTTTGAAGTGAAACTTTCTTAGGTCACTTTCATGGTTGAATAAATAAGGTTGTCGCATGGGTGAGAGCGAGTTCCCATAAATGTCAAATCGAAGTTAACTTCTCATACAAAATCTGAAAACAAAAATGAATAACATGAAAAGCGGTTGAAGTTGTTGTTGTTGCTTTTCATTGATTTTGACAATTATGGGTACTGAAAAGAGAGTACGATCAGCCACGAGACAACCTTATTTATTCAACTATGGTCACTTTACTTCATTTCGTCACCCGATACAGAAGAAAGATATGTTTGATAGTAGAGAGAATGAGAGAAATATATATAGTGTATATATATGACTGAAAAAACTTCTTTGTCACCGCTGAGAGTCAAACCTGCGACCTCAAGATTTCAAAAACAACGCCTTATCTATTGAGCTAAATCCGCCATTCAAAAATCTACTCTACATACCAATTAATCAAATTGCTGTAGATGCACAGCGGAAAAATAATTTCAGAGTTGTGGACCTCATATTTTTATATACATTTTGTTCACAAGTTATCAAACGGAGAAATAGCAGAGCGGTAAAACGTTTGACTATAACGCCAGCGGTCCGAGTTCAATTCTCGCACGTGACAAAAAATATAATTTTCTCGCTTTGTTTTTATTTATGTTTTTTATAGGAGAGCGCTGTGCTCTACATGGGCTACTTTAATTAACACTCTACTTGGGCTAACACTTTAATGTTTTACCTCTTTTATGTTTTGCGTTGCACAGAAATAAAATATTTTTGAGGCCCATCCATAGGAAGGGCTTCTAGAAGTGCTCATTGGTACAGCGATATTAGGAGGTATAAAGATGCCAATAGTAGTAGTCTTAGCATGCCTTCTTTAAGGCCTAGTATAATTGCCCACTGGGGTGGTGTTCACACGCATACTACCACAATTTTCAACTTTTGTGCTTGTGTTAGTAGCTCTCTCACTCTCTGCACTGCAAAAAATTCTAGTGTAGGAATTAAGCATAAGTTCTGTTATAATTATCAGTATCATTATCATTACCATTATCATTATCATCATCATTATCATTATCATTATCATTATCATTATCATTATCAAAATTAATATTATTCTGCACTCATAACTGCACCAAAACACATTTTCAAATACCTCAAAATTTTTTTGCAGTGCAAAACACACGACCAGGCGGCGTTAACCTCCTCACTTGAAGTTTCAACGCCAACTGATAGAGAGAACTTTGTGCTTTTGATCGTGTACGTGAACATCATGGTGTAATAATAATAAGGTGTAAGTGAATTTGACTCTTCTCTCTCAAAATGATAAATTTTTTCGCCCCGCTCCTGTCAAAAATAGCTGATGGTGGATTGGAATGAAAATAAATCAGCTAACGTGCAGTCGGTCGAAGCTCAATGCCATGTCTACTTCTTTTGATGGTTATTATCAGTTGAGGTGTTGAACATTCTTTCATGGCATTCGATATTTTCTTGAAGCAGTCGATGTGAATGCAAGACAATTTGCATGCTGGTCAAAGCTTAATGTCGGTGGCACCTTCCAGCGCACGTTTTTTATAAAATGACAAAACCATTCAATGGCGAACTTGGCAAATAGGCGAAGACAACTGCAATAACTTTTTGTCGACACAACACGGCACAATTAATTGAATTAAATATTTATTTAACCCATATTCGCACAATAACCTATAAAAACTATAACACATCATCATCTAGCAACTCAAACAAATAACACAATTGGATAACTATCAACGATTCCTCTCTTTCGCTCTCAATTTTTTGACAGAAAGAAAGCTATGATGTTGTCAAAAATTCGCTAACACCTTATTATTATTACACCATGGTGAACATCACTGATCCATGATACAATTACGAGGTAAGCTCATTTTAAGATGGCTGTTCAATTGAGACATTTTGCAACAACAAAGCTGTGGGAGCTACAAACGTCAAACGACAAAAGCAATAACATCAATTAGAAAAACTAAAAATTATCAGCTGATTTTGACAACTAGCGCACCCTGCTCTCCAATATAAGCCTACCTCGTAATTTTATCATGCACTGATCTAAAGCAGTGTCGGCCGACGCCAAAAATAATAAATACAAGATTATGCCATGCGCATGTCTGCCTACGTCATGATCGACACATTGTCAAAATCAGCTGTTTTTCACTGAGCAAAACATAAAAAACAACTGTAGTTGAAAAAAAAAATCGTACAGAACTATTTCGCACTACCTTTCGTCTTTTCTGCACGAACAGAAAATCAGTGAGAAGAACAGAGAAAGAGTCTTTTCCTTACTACGTCCCGAAAGACCTAACGTCTTGCGCAGAACGGTGCAACTTTTTCTGCCTCTGATGGCGTAATCTGGTTTCTATTATTTTTGGGCCGACGCCTATGCACGCGTGCTTCGTGAAACTTCGTATTTTTACACCGACATAAAACTGGCTGTCGTGCTTTTACACCGACGCTGCCGATTATTCATAGCAAGAGCGCTCAGTCAGTGATGTTAACATTATTTGGTGAAATTACTGTGTTAGCCCCGAAAAATTACAGGTTTTGAAGCAAAATTACTGTGAATTGGGACACAAATTACTGTGGAATTACTGTATCACTAAAATGAATAAAAAATCAATAAAAATTAATATTTTTATATAATTTTTTTTTATTATGTGTAACATATAAACATATTTTTAGAATAATGTTTAGTAACTAAATGACAAAAGCTCAACAGCATTTTTCATTTGATGAAGTGAATTTAACTTGACTGTATAAATTGTACACTACTTCGTTCTTAAAACGTAAATATAAAAAATATTTGAACTTAAATGTATTTCTGAGTCTTTAGTTGTTATTGATATCATTTAAGGTTGGAAAAAATTTTTTTTGTTTCATGTGTTCTTTATAGTTTTAAGAATATACATACACATTTTTGAATCGATATTTAAAAAAAAACAGAAGTTATACTGGTTTTCGTTAACCTATGTCTAAACTCCATACAACGAAAATAAAAAACTTTAAACCCGATTTCCTCGAAACAAGTTTTTTTAAAACGGTTCGATAGATAATTCGAAATCTATTGGCTCAATTTCAGGGTTTTTTTGCATTTTGTTCGTTATTTTGTCTTTTAAGCATCCCCCCTAAATTCAAGCATCTATTTTTTTAAAAAATTATAACTTGTATCTAAAAAAATTTTTTGAAAACAGCTCCGGTTTTTGGTTGTTACACGTATATTATACCGTAATAGTACAAACGTAACAAATATGTTTGGATAGTTAATGCATTACAAAAAATTAAGAATTTTAGATATTATTCATTGAAATGATCGTAAATGATGACAGATCTTCCTCAAAGTCTGAAATGGTTTCTTTGGAATTGTACGGTTGAAAAATCTGAATTTTTCATAAAAGAACAATTTTTTTTTGGTATTTAGAATTCCTTCTACTTGAATCGGTTTGTTATGTATTTTGGTTTCATTTAAATTAATTGCTGAAAAATTATTGCGACATGCAATATATAGAAGAAAATTGTTTTTTAAAAAAGGAAACATAAGGGTAATATCTACTTTTTTGGTTTAACAAACTTGTTCCCAAAACATTATGAAATTATTTTTGTCGATATTGTTTATTCGTCTTATCAATTGGAATTCGTTATAAATAACTAGCGTTATATTAATTTTAATTTATGATATACAAAAAATTTAATGACAAGAGGCATAATTGACGGATTTTTATTGAAACATATGCGATCTTAAATATTCATATTCTTGAGACATTCAATTTTAACAGAATTAAAAGGAAACCTTTTAGAATTTGAATTGCACTTACAACATAAAAATTAAACCAATTTATTCTCAATTCAGCAATTTTCTTTTCATCTATGCTTAAACTTAATAAATATACAGTACCTTTACCGCTCATATAAATCTTATAAAGGGGAAGATGGTGAGATCTATTTTAAAAATCTATATTTCAAAGTATATATATATATTTCAAATCTATATCCTATGTTCCATGCCGAAAACAACGAAAGAATTCGCAACGAAACGCATAGTTTCGCACTAAATACCAGGGATGGTCAAATTATGAGAAGAACAGAAATGTTACAAATGTGATTTTAAGAAATTTTTATCAAAGAAAACTTTGTATTTTAAGCCGGCCATTGATATTACTTGATATTTGGAAAGTTTACTGTCGTACTGTATGAGCAGTCAAATTACTGTAGAAAATAGTAATTACTGTCTCGTTAACATCAGTGCGCTCAGTCGATGTTTCGCTTTTGGCTAGTTAACATCACGTTTCTATGCGCGCAATTTATTATAAATAAAAAAAAAAAATAAATAACTGGTCATTTCAGCCCTTGAAAGGACTTTGACCTAGCTTCTTATGATCAATTGTGTTGTGCGTTTTTGTTTGTACACAATTGACCGAGAAATGGACCTACATGCTTAACGCCGACTCCGAACGGCGATGAACGGAATGTTCTTATTCTCAAGAAGCTTTACATGGCATTTTGATTACTCTCTGAGGTTTGCCATTGTCTGCAGAGAGGTGGCGGCCGTACAGAAAAATTATTTTAATTCAAATAATTTTCTGTCGCTGCTGGGGTTCGAATCTGGGTTTCCAAAGTTCTTTGACATAGTGGCCACGCACTTTAACCAACTACGCCACGGACGCCACGCGCAATTTATTACGTAATTTTAAATGCTTACAAAAAAAATTTCAAGCAAATGTGGGAATTAGCATATTTATTCTTTAAAAATTGTTTTGGGGAAGCGAAAACTTAATTTCTATAATTGAAATAATATGCAATATAAATAATATTAGTACTATTAGGAGTCGGTAAAATGTTATTAGTAAAAGATTACTTTCTTAATAAAAATGTAATAAGTATTGATATTAATAATAAATATATGCATATTGATATTATTAATAAAATATTAATTATTATTAATAACGCTGCCCCTTGACAATAAATAATGTTGTACATTATTTGCCTAGTAAAAAATTTCATTAATTTCAATTCACTTTCATATACCTGCATTCATTTAGAATGCCGCTTAATGTTAATAATAAAAAATTTCTTTAAGCCTCCTTTAAGCCTCCTCCAAAGAGATTCTTTGCTCTCACTTGGACGCACACTACTACAAAACAGAAAGAACTGTGTGTGTATTTTTTTGACCGACACTGATCTAAATCGCTGAAACTTCAAGCTATAAGGTTTGCGCCTTTTGGTCGTGTGTTTTGCACTGCACGAAATGTTTGAGGTATATTAAAATGGGTTATTTGCAAAATTATAACAATAATAATGGTATTGAAGTTACAATGATGATGATAATGATACTGAAAATGATAATGATGATGACAATGATAATTGTAACATAATTCTTGCTTAATACCTGCACAACAATTTTTATCAGTGCAGAGAGCAAAAAGTCGAAAATTGTAGAAGTATGCGTATGAACACCACTGCTTTAGATATTGAACGTTCACGATGTATGCAGTTATTTTATGTAAACACATTTCTCATGAGCGAGCTACCAAAAGCGATCCTTCGTAAATTGAGCGCGGGAGCAAAAAATCATTGCATTTAGCGTCTCGTGAGAGAACACGAAGGCAATGTTTTCGTGAACGTTCGATTTCAAAAGAATTTCTCATAATAAAATACAATCGCAAAATAAATTTTCATGAGAAGATTGAATTTTTTATCGTTCGTTAGCGAGTTTTTCCACACCCTGCTTCTTATCCATTAATCTTTCATCCCATTTTGAACAAAGACAGACTTGACTGATTAGGTGTAGCATCTGAAATCCTTGACTAAAAGAAAAAAAAATAATTTATAAAGAATGTAATTCGCAAAGGAATTATATTTATTGAATAAAAAATGAATAATTAACAAAACATTAATGCGTGAAAATAAAATCAATGCGAATGCAACCAAATTCCTTATGAATAGCATTCTTTGTTAATTGCATTCCTTATGATTTACATTCAAATAAAATCAAATTGAATTCATACCTTAACAGCTCTGACAATACTTTCGTAGCAATTGATATTCTTGTCGTTCTACTGGATCTCCATATTCACTTAATTCAATGTTGCTAATACGCCTTAGTGTTAAGATTATTTCTTAAACCTAGTAGATATTTTTTGAAATCCATCTCGTAAAAGCTGCCTAAATATTACCACTTTCTATGAATTGTTTGGCAGCAAAGTAGATTTTGAAGTTAGCAATTAATCATCGGACGAAACAAAATTTTGACAATAATTTTGAATTTGACTTTAAAATCCATTTGTCATTTGGAGACAAAACCATAAGCACACACATCAGTACACAGTCACATGCACACACATAGCATGAGATGACAGTGACATATAACAAAAATCATTTGTGGTTTTAGCCATTAACGTAATGCGGGCTGTAGAACAAGCTTACCCGCCAGCAGCGCACAACAACCAGTGACGGCGACCTAGAGTTGTGGACAAATGCCACACCTAATGTCGGTATAGCGTTTTTGACCATTTATAAATATTTCACTGTAAGCTGTCAATAGGAATGCCTCGAGTAATCACTCAAATCCCATAAAATACCAAATCAGAAAAATCTCGCATTAGACCGAATGTTTGAGTAGATCGAGCATTGATTGGGTTGGGTTGGAATGCATGATGATGCCCTGAGGCGTGAATTGACTGATATAACGGTTTGTAAATAAAACTGCCATTGAAAGTGATGTCGAAGGTGGTCGTCGATAGGCGTAGCACGAGTGAGTCACACCTTGTTCCCTAGCATTTGGGAGATTGAAATACCGCGAAGTGCAAGAAAAGTAAAAATGGTAACAACCGTTAATGTTTATATGTTTTAAATACACGCCAATGATTTTGGTGTGGGACATTAAGGAATATTTTATTAGTCTTTGTAAAGCTTCCTTGAATTAAAATATTTTACAAAAAACACTTGCACTCAAACACTTTAAAAAAACAACAAGCTGCCTAAAGTGCGACTTCCACAAAGAACATAAGCACTGACAACATTTTATGGCCAACACGAATAGACCACCGGGCCACAGAGAAGAACGACGCACACATAACCTCCGGTGGTCGATGCTTGAATCTGCAAGTTTATGTCCTCGTGCGTCGCCAAGCAGGAATAAAAAAAAAAACACCAACGGCAAGAATCTCGAATCACGTACGAGTTGATGCCATTGCTGCTCTTACCATGCGCTTCACCTGTAGCACCCTACACAACAAAAATAACTGCATTCAAACTGACACGCTTGCGCATGCGCAGCCTCATTGGGCTTTCATTAGGCTCCATTTGGCGTCACACGGGACTCAATTCATTACACGAAATCGGCTCCGAATTAAGTTGAGAAAACATGAGACAAATAAAATTTAGACTTACTCTCTTCTGTGCACCAGCTTTTCAACAGCTTCCTGAATTGCACGAAGACATCGTTGCCGCCGCCGCTGAGATGAGCATCATTCAAACCGTCCATGCCGGATGCAGATAAATCTTCAACTTGAGAAGCAGTGCGCAACAACGAAGCTCGATCAAAACCACAAGATAAAATATGCGCACCCGCAGACGTGTACAGCGCAGGATCAAATGGTCAAAGAAGAGAGGCCAAACGCAAAACAGAGTCTTCATAAGGACTGGCTACCCTTGAACACTAGATGAGCTGCAGATGTGTCACGGATTAAATCTAATTTGGTCCGTTTTCTTCATTAATTGTGTGCACACGAAGATGCGCTTCCATGGTCGCATCTGCGCAGTTGCACCATTTGCATGGCGTCTCTTGCGATGAATTTATTTCGATGGCGGCGCAAATTTAATTTCATTAATTCGTCGCCAGTTGCCGCTTGTGAATTATTTATTTTAATTTTTACTTTGTTTTGCTCTAAAATGTCACCAAGCACGCAAATGCACCACACATAATTGGATGGAAGAGTCCTGTTGAATCGAACGCAAAACTTCCCAGTGTGCAACATTTAATCATCAGAAGTATGGGAGGTTCTCTCTGTAGCTGTTGATTATTTTTATATAAAAATATATGCTGAAGAAGCTTTTAAGTTGTACAAAACGCAAGCAAAAAAAAATTGCAGCGAAAAAATAGACCCATTAAATTGGTGCTTAACAGCGTGTCCAACCAGTGTCATAGGCATAAAAACGGAAATAAAAACGCAAAAACCAATGACAGCGAGCACGCACTAGCGTGCTTTGTCAACTGCTGTAACGCACGTTGCAAGGACACAGGTCCTCAGAGGACATTTTTGGTCTAGACTGCTTGTGGTCTTGTTTGGTTTGGAATGGAATGAGTTACATCGGGTCCTCTGTAGTATCACTAGCACTTCCTTTCACGCTCTTTCATGGCTGAAATACTTGTTCAAAGACAACAATGGTGGGTGACACGCTTTGGAGTTGGTTGAAAAAACCACAAAAACAATTTCAATTCATTTAATTTATTTTATTTGTGCGGTTAAAAAAGAACACGACTTCGCTGCATCGAGAATGCAGCGACGGAAACGAGCATTCAGCCATTTTGCACCTAGAACGGACATGCAAATAATTCAATTAATTGCCACAGCACTCGGTAGGAATATTTTTGTCTCTATTTTTTGTTTTCAATAATTTAATTATTTGCTGCTGGATGGGAAGGTGCGAGCAATATAAATATAAATAAGTAGGTATAGCAGCACAGAGGGTAGAGGGCATGGTACTTAAATGAAAAACAATGAATGGTACAAGTACCCATGCCACAAATTAATGAATGGATTGGGTGCTAGTCTATGTTCTTTCAGATAAATATACACACGGCCACCACACACCGACACATGCAGCGTTTAAGTTACTCCACATTACAAATTACGCCAGCTTCACTCACCGGACTCCCTAGGACCATCAGCTTGGTTACATGCGTACCCCTCTATAAACGTAGTTGGAGTGGAATTCGGCCGGGTCCAGCAGTCAAATGAGTTATTGTGCTTGTTGTCGATTTTATTGCCACAGCGCGGTCATAAAATACGGTAAGTTATGGCGGTTTGGCTATTCGTTTGCATAGTTGTTGCTGTTGGTTTTTTTTGTTTTGTTTTTGTTATTATTGTTTTCTGCACCGTGCATACACGCAGTTTGTTGTATCCTTTAAAAAGGACGCGATATAGCTGGATTTCATTTATTTCTATATCCAAAAGTCTCCCAAATGGCAAAAAGTTGAATTTGTTCTGTTTAAATTGAATTTGCAAATGAATTGGGAACGATAGAAACAATTGGCACAATGCCAGAATGGGACATAAAAACTTTATATTCTACGAATACCTGCAAAGCGAGTAATTAATTAAGTTCATTATGGCAGACATTTTTTGTTCTTTGTAAAAATTTTATTATGAAAATAATCGTCAGAAATTCGGATTAAAGCATGCTTTACCCTCATCGGGTCAAAATATTTTGCCAACATATCCGGTCAAGGTGGGCTTGATATATCCCCCCTATAGGGCCGATAAGTAAAACATCAAGAAAACTGCTTATATTGCAAGTTATTTATTGACACATATCGTTTTTTATTGTACAGTCTTCATTTAGGTACAATATTATACCCCTTGTTCAAAAAGAAAGGTTCATTCACTGTGAACCGGACTTAACTGTCCGATTCGATTTTTTTGTAGGTTGCCACATGTGTCTATGACAAGGCTGTCAAATATCAGCGTCTCTCGTTGACATTTGGTAAAGGGATTGTTTTGTTTACAACAACTTTTTTCGTGTCTTCGATTTTTACGATGTAAGAAAAAAATTGAGCAACGAGTTTGTATCAAATTTTGTGTGAAATATGGTTTCAACTACGCCGATACGAGTAAAATGTTGGTGAAATGTTACGGTGACTCTGCTCTATCGTATCAGAAGGCAAACAAGTGGTTTAACCGATTTGTGTGTGGCCAAAACGAAGTAGAAGACGACCCTCGTACCGGGCGGCCATCTTGTCCGTCTACCGAAGAAAACGTTGAAAAAAATCAAAGAAATGTTGGTCAAAAATCGCAAATTGACGATTAGAGAAGCAATTCGCCAAAAAAGACCGCAGTTGTGGCAAAACAAATCATGGATTTTGCACCACGATAATGCACCATCGCACAATGCTCATCTTATTCGTGGCTTTTTGGCCGAAAACAACACGATAACCATCCAGCAGCCGGCAAGTTCACCTGACTTGGCTCCGTGTGATTTTTTTCCTGTTCGATCGAATCAAAAAACCGCTTAAATGCTCTGAAGGCCATACCAAAAACCGTGTTCCAGAAAGGTTTCCGTGACTGGATCAAGCGCTGGCATAAGTGCGCTGCAGCCGACGGGGACTACTTTGAAGGTGACAGTATTGATTTGGATGAATAAACATTAGATGGGTTTTGGGTTCCATACATTTTTTTAACATATTCCAGAACCTCCCTGCAAGGCCAGATTCTGAATCCTGGATGTAATATAAGCATGTGACGCGAAACAAAATCCAGAAAATTCGCAAACTGGATTGGCGCCGCTAAAAACGTGAATTTGAAGAAGTATAAAATGGATGTTTCAAATCGAGTTTCCTATTTAAATTGAAGTCCTACAAAAACTTTTGACTATAACATATCCTAATGTAAAATCCTCCGCTGAACCCAAATATGCCATCAGATTTTAAAAAAAATTAGACCTTGACCCAAAATTGGCCTACTTTATTAAGAATTTCCTAATTTTTTCTTTCGATTTTGAAAAAGAAGCTTTACCTTCGCCAAGGTCGCAGCAACTTTCTCAAATTATAATACTGCAGTATTGTTGGCCTTTTTATGAAGTTTAGGAATAATAAAAAAATTATTCAAATCGGGCCATTTTTATGGCAGAAAAACGATTTTTTTGTTAAGCTGAGTTTTGGGAAAAATTTATTTTTTTTATAAAATTTTTTCCCCTTTGTTTTCTGCATATTAACAATTGCTTTAAAAACATAAATTTTTTCATCGTCATCATCAGACATCATTGCAAATATGCAGAAAACACAGTGGCGTATCTACATACGGGCTGAAAGGGCTTTAGCCCCACCTTGGAGAATTTTTTGTATGGAAAAAATTGAAAAAAGTCCAAAAAGACGTTTCAGACCCCCCTCCCCCTTTGGCATACAAAACTGTAGTTGCATCCCCCTCTGGCGAATCCTAGATCCGCCACGGAGAAAACATAGTGAAGTTAATCTGAAGTAGTGGGATATAATTTTCTTGTGGAGCCGACTTTTAAGCAAACAATTATTTTTGAATAGATTTAATTCACTTTTTTTTCTGCAAATTTGAAATGATGTCATTCTTTGTTATGTTATATGGTTAACATTTTTGGCGTTCCTCTAACACCTGCAAAGTCAAGACAAAGTCGGATTCTAAGTTAGTAACATTTTTATTAGATCGTGTTATTAAATTTATTGCGCTTTCAGCACAATCGTTCACGGCAACAATTTTGCTGACCATTTCCTCAGCACGTAAATTTATTTTGTCAATAACCCAACGACTTGTATCGATGTTTAGAAAGCTCATGGGATCTCCTTAGTTGGAGATTCCCCCTATAGGAATATGGGGGAATCTCCAACGATACGCTTGATTCAACGTCAAATTGTCCAGTACCTCTAGATGCAACAAACGGCTTAGCACATGCTCGAACGTTGGCAATGTTACATTTTGAAATGATCTTAAAGTATTTTCTATAAACATTAATACGCGAAAATTCATTTCACTAAATACGGCTCAAAATTCGTCATAAAATAAAACTCACGAATTAAACAAAAGATATTCGATATTTTTTTATTGGATACAAGTATCTTGAACTGCTTGCTAAATTACCTCAAAAGATAAATGAACTGAAACAATTCTGGATTAACAGTCCAAAACGTATGGCAAATGTCTGAAGGGTTTCAAACAACGTATTTCCAACGTAGTGAAACCATAGCGTGTCAGAATGACGATTATTCCATCCTTGCCCAAAAGTCAGCTTAACAAAAAAAATCGTTTATCTGCCATAAAAATGATCCGATTTGGATAATTTTTTTATTTTTTTTAAACTTCTTAAAATGGCTAACAATCCTGCAGCATTTAAATTTGAGAAAGTTGCAGCGAACTTGACGAGCGTAAAGCTTCTTTTTTAAAATCGAAAGAAAAAATTAGGAAAGCAGGCCAATTTTGGGTCAAGGACTAATTTTTTTAAAATCTGATGGCATATTTGGGTTCAGCGGACGATTTTACATTAGGATATGTTATAGTCAAAAGTTTTTGTAGGACTTAAATTTAAATAGGAAACTCGATTTGAAGCATCCATTTTATACTTCTTCAAATTCACGTTTTTTGGCGGCGCCAATCCAGTTTGCGAATTTTCTTGATTTTTTTTCGCGTCACATGCTTTAATTACATCCAGAATTCAGAATCTGGGCTTGCAGGGAGGTTCTGGAATATTTTTGGAAAAAAAACCCATCTAATAAACATGTACTTAAATTATTTTCAATAAATGAACCTTTCGTTTTGAACAAGGGTATAAATAAACAATTTTACTGTAAAATACATGTTTATTCCATTATGATATCGAAAGTCATAAGGACGTTTAATTTGGCAATATTTTCCATATATATTTTAAATAATTTTGAAAAGAGACGTCAATGTGATGCTATATCTACTGATTTCTCAAAAGCTTTCGACAGAGTTCATCATAAGTTACTGTTAGAAAAACTCGAAGTAATTGGCTTCCACTCTAACTTTCCAAAATGGTTCGACTCTTACCTTACAGGACAGACACAATTTGTTCGGGTCAACAATACACTGTCAGATGCTGTAATAGTTTCTTCAGGAGTTCCACAGGGTAGTCACATGGGACCACTTTTGTTTCTTCTTTTTGTAAACGTCATTCCTAAAAAAATAAAATTTTCTCAGTGTTTAATGCATATGCTGACGATGTAAGAATTTTTCTATTATAAATGATATTCGTGATTGTTTAAATCTCGTGAGAGACTTGACCCAACTATCTGCTTGGTGCAGCAACAATTTATTACCATTAAATATATATAAGTGCCAAGGTTGATTTTCATTCGAATTTTATCTCCAATAATTCACCCATATAAACTCGGAAATATAACATTATCTAGAATAACTGAAAAAAAAAATCTTGGTGTTATACTTGATAGTAAACTTAGGTTCTAAAGGCATTAGACTTCATAGTAGCAAAAGCCAATACTATGTAAGGGTTTATAAACCGAAACTCTAAAGACTTTTGTGATCCTTTTGCACTATCGTTATATTCGCTATAATCGCTATATTTTGCTTTTGTAAGGTCCATTTTAGATTACTGCTGTATAATCTGGGATCACTTTTATATATGCGCTTCTAATAGAATCGAAAGAATTCAGAGACGATTTACGAGAATCGCAATTAGTCCCTTAAGATGGAATATTGAAATGCCAGAATATTATGTAAGAAGGCTTCTTGTTGGTATTTAATCCTTGGAAAATCGCCGTTAATATTTTGCCATAATGTTCGTAAGAGATTTAATTTGCTTTAATTTTGCTTTTCCAAAATAACACGGTTCCGACACACTTCTTTCATAGAAAATAATCCCCTAAAACCAGGTTTTGTGCGACATTTTAGCATCAATTCTTATTTCTGCCATTTGAGTTGAATTTTCAGCTTTGGTGTATTATATGACATTTGGTGTATTATATGATATTTGGTGAATTATATGACAACTTTTTTTTTCAAACACTTTAATCCGTTATATCCTATTTTTATGGGTCTTTTTTACCTTTTATCAAAAATGGGTAAAAAAACCCCATAAAATGAGAAGTTATGGGTTAAAATGTTCCACAAAAATATTGCTCGTAGTATTTTACATATATCTTAAGAACACATCTCATACCCAAAATGTAAGGATAGCATGAGATCCTATGCCGATTCACTATAAGAATGTTCAAAAAGGGGGAAACTTTAATCCCCCCTAAAATAAGACTCATACGTAAACTATCAAAACGCCGATACACGCACGCAAAGAAAAAAAACGTTTATCGCCAGTTTGCCGCAAACGAACTTCGTTTGTCGTGCTTGAAATCGTTTATTGCAAACGTTTCAACAGTTGTCATAAACGTTGAACGAAAAATAAACAAAATTTTCAGTTGTGAGAAACGAGTCATTTAGTTGCAGGAAATGAATTTCGTTTGTCATAAACGCGAGTGATTTTTAAATTGCAGCAATTGAAAACTTCGTTTTTCCCAACTGAAAATTTTGTTTATTTTTCCCTTCGTTGTATAAACATAACGCTTATAGTTTAGAGTTACTTTTTGGACAAATTGTTACTATATAAGGAAATTGGTAGTTTGCTTAATATGCGGACGAAGATAGCAACAGAGGTGGAATCCATAAGAAGACGGACGGACATAATGAGAAAGATTATTAATATAATAAATAATAATGACCGAAATAGCTTGCGGCTTATATATATAAGATATATTTTTAAGTTGTGACAACTGAATATTCGTTTGCGGCAAATACAGCTCGCAAACGAAGTATAGTTGGTGAATTTTTCAGTTGTGGTAAACGAAAAATTTCTTTGCGTGCGTGTATTGTTATTTTGTCCCCTCTATCAGAATCCGTTGTCGGAACCTTGTTATTTTTGTTTTTTTTTGTGTTGGACAGTGTAATTTAATTAAATTTAATTTTTATATGTATCAGTGTGTTACTGACATGCCAGTAAAATCGTAAATTGAAATCGTAAAAATATATATAAAAATATAATTATATCGGCACATATGTAAATATGAAATGTATGTAAAAATCTTAGGTCGGAAAACCGATGTTCAAAGATCCATAATTTCAGCAAGTTTGAGCATCTCCTATATTTTTTTAATGTATCTAGATTAGTCCCAGTAACGTTAAAGCATTTATATACACTTATTAACTTATTTTAATATCGTCTTTATTTTCCAAAGGTACAAACCATTCGCAATAACAATTATTGATCCATGCTAGTTCATTATTCTACTGATATTGCTGTTTCTGAAAAAAAATAAAAGGAATATTCACTATTAGCGGATGCTAGTAAAAGGCATCATTAGACAAGATCAATATAAAGAATTCTTGCAAAATTAGTGGCTGCCACAGGTAAGAGAATGATTCTTAAATGGGAGTTCCAAAAAATCACATCCCACAAAAATAAAAAAAAAAAATTGTGTAGGTTATATTGAGAAAGGTTAAAATCAAGTATGATAAAAAACCAAGTTACGCAAGTCATACAAGAATGGCACTGGATGACTTGCACCACAGTGTGTATGGAAGGGTTTAGTTTAACTTGAAAACTTGTTCAATTTTTCGAAGATCTGCATATTTTTAATAAACACGAATTTTCTCTTCCTTACACTTAACACTTTGCACTCTGAAGCTGCACACAAAACCCGAGTTGCTTTCAATACGCACTTGAAAAAGGTTGTTCAAATCAACTACAGAACCAAGCAATTCCTACGAATCACAAGAACAAAAGCTACGGCACGAAAATCGAAAAACTTCCTGCATCCTGCCAGCTAAGTCCGAAATAAATACGAGCCTCATAATTTGTGCAGCACTAATTGTTAAATTGTCCACTGATACTGCACTTTGGTGCAGGTGCAGCGACTAGAACTATGCAACTTTAACAGACCGTTAGATTCGATGGTGATGCCTTTGCTTTGTGGATGCAATTGTGTGGAAAACCCATAAACATGTTTTGAGGGTTAATTTAAAATTGTGGCTCCGCTCAATTCGCACAAAACAAAACACCAAATTAATGTTGACATGCACCGCACCAAGCTCCTTCTCATACCCTACTTTGCACCAAATGTCCTTCCACAAAAATAAATGCAACTTAATTCGTTTTGGAGGGTAAGGCGGATTCAGCCATTAAGGGCTGCTCCAGTCATACAAGTAGCTGCTGCTGTTGCACTCCTCGAGCGCCAGATGCGAATGTGCAAAATCCACCTCGCTTGAGCAAATATTGCAGCAATTTGGAGCTAATTTTATGACTTTTTCGTTTTAGAGGATTTCGAACGAATTTGCAAATTTTACACTTTGGCAAGTGCTCTTGACGCAGTATGGGATACACAGTTTAATATCCACCTATTGTCATACGCATAAAGATGTTACGCAGAGTCTGCACCAAATGCCTTCAGCAGCAGTAGCCATGTGCATCGCAGGAGGTGTTGCGGCAGCACGTTGCAATTGCATTTAATTTCATCTGAAATTTTAAATGAAAGGGGCTTAGATTGTATTAGGTCGAAGAGGTTAACTGAATTTATGCTGCGATTTGAAAATGTCCGACCATACACAGTATATAGCAAAAATAAGTTTCCACACGACCAAATAAAGTAAAACAAAAAAACTCGTACATAACTTTTATTTATAATGGTACTAGAAATGTTGTTAAAAAGCTATATTAGATATATTATAAGAATATTGACCGTATTAAATTAAAAATAAAAAAGTAACAACTAAAGAAATATACATCGAAAAAGTAAATTTAGATACCTATATATATTTATGTCCACAATGGCCACCTTTTTTATTGGACAGCTTAGCAAGTCGGTCTTCCATAGTATTTACAAGGATTTCGCATTGGTCTGCAGTTATTTTTTGCCAATTTTCGGTAATACATTTTTGACAGGAGACAAGTCCGGGCTTTGTGGTGGCCATTTTATAATGCTTATATGTCGATACGTCCAAAGTATAAGTTGGTAACTCGAAAATCGTAATTTTTGCGGGATGACCATTTTAGTGTTGTTTTCGTTTTAAAAAGAATACCAAAAACAAAAATCGAGTACAGGTTTCTGTTTATTGTAGATGAAATGAATGTCTATCGACTATAGGAAAACACAGTCCATAGGAAAACACATAGATGGCGTTTCTAAATTTTTCCATATGATTTTTAGTTAGTACTAACCTTCAAACGATATGTATATAAATTAAACAACAATCTGACTATTGATTCGTGAGTTATAGCATTTTGTGTGCAACCTTTGTTATTGAAAAAAAAATGGAAAAAATTGAATTTCGAGTTTTGATAAAATTGCTTTTGCTGAAAAAAAAATACAGTGCAAACCAAACAATGGCTTGATAAACATTATCCAGACTTTGCTTCATCGAGACATATGGAAGAAAAGTAGAAAGCTGAATTTAAACGTGGTCGTACCAGCACAAATGATACAGAGCGCAGTGGACGCCCAAATGAGGCTGTTGTTCCAGAAAACCTCAAAAAAATGCACAAATTGGTTACGAACGATCGCAAATTGAAGATACACGAGCTAGCTGGCATTGTAAAGATATCAGATGGTAGTGTTTTTACCATTACCATACCCAAACGAACATTTGGACCCAACAGTCGGCCTGTAAGGTAATGGCCTCTGTATTTTGGGATGCGAAAGGAATAATATTCATCGACTATCCCCAAAAAGGAACCACAATCAACAGCGAATATTACTGTGCACTTTGGTAACGGCCACATTTGCAAAAGAAAAAGTGTGGTTTCACGAAGACAATGCACCGTTTCACAAATCTATGAAAAGGATGGCAAAATTGAATGAATTGGGCTTCGAATTGATTCAACCCACCGTATTCTCCAGATTTAGCCCCCAGCGACCTTTTCCTGTTTTCAGATCTAAAGAGAATGCTTGCTGGAAGAAAATTCAATTCCAATGATGAAGTAATCGATGAAAATGAGACCTATTTTGACGATAAAGAGAAATCGTACTATGAAAGTTGTATCGAAAAGTTGGAAAATCCCTTTATTCGTTGTATCGCTCTCGAAGACGATAATACTATATGTTGAATAGTATTATCGAGCTTTATCAAAATTATGTTTTTTCTTACTTATCCTACGGACTTATTGAATGACCTGTTAGTTCTTACAAACATATTTCATGGGAAATTTAGAATTTAAACTTGTAATTTGGAGTTGTCTTCTGCAACGTTATTATTTTTTTTGCAGAGGTACAAATTAGCATACAACAAAAAAAAATAATAATAATAATGTGTTGCAGAAGACAAATTGGTAACTCAAAAACTTTTTTAAATGGAATGTTTTCTATTTAGACTTACAAATATATTAAATGGATAAAATATTTGGGCATGAGGTTAGTATTTATGACTTACAACCATAGTTTTTTTCAGAAAAAATAGCTAATAACTATGTACATGAAGTTGCCAATACAAACTGGTTTTTGTCCCATGCATAAGTTGGTAAATGAAATAATCAGAAAAAAAACAGTCCTTGCAATATATTTTTGACTTAAGATGCTAAATTTTTGCATGGAGACTTCACCTAAATATACCAAAGTTGTAACTTTAAAAAAAGCTGCCAATACCTCCAATATTTAGCTATAGGTTCAAAAAATCTGTCACCAGATGGAGTCCAATGCGCATATTCAGATAAACACTGTCCCTTTAAAAGTTGATTGTTGGAGTTATCAACTTAGACGTTGGGAGTATCTATGTATTTTCATTACGGACGTATTTCAAAACTTTTTTGACGGTGTGGATAGAAGCGTTGTCTTGCTGAAAAACAAAATCATTGCCTATCTACTTTTTGCCTTCAAGTACCGCTACGTTTTTTAAGATATTAAGGTAGACGACATTGGCTTTTACCTTGCCCTCCAATGCTATAAGTTTGCCTACGCCATTTGTGCAAATGCATCACCATACCATCACACCTTTTTCTGCTGCTTTTAAAGTCGACCTTGTGCAATTGTAAGCAAGAGAATCTGCTTTTTTTCTCCAAACTTAGATTCTACCATGAGAAAATTTTATTCTTATCAAGGATTTGTCCGTCCATAAGACATTAAATTTTTGGGGTCTTAAAGCATGATCGTTTTAGAACTCAATTCTTTTCTTCATATTTAGCTTGCTGACATACACAATTTAACTAGCAACTCGTCCACTTTTACCTGCCTCATGGTGTCTTCTGCGTATAGTATCAGTCGATTGGGCATCACGACCTTTGTTAAGCAGCTGGTATTCGTTAGCAGCAGGACTGAAGTGAAGGGATTACTATCCGAGATAGCATGTAATAAAGGCAATGATTTTCTCTATTCTCTGTTGATAATTGCTTGAGATTTCCCATATTTGTGACTTAAATTAGTTTAGCTATTTAAAAATATAAATAAAACGTTGCAAAACTTACCGATGTGCTTTTATTATAAATGTGAATGAACTGATTTCTTTATAAGAAACGAAATAATTAAATCATTTGATTAAAAAAGTTGTTTTAAAAACATTAATTTGAAACTTCATTTTGCAACGTCCTAGCTTGAACTGTATTCTACAAATCAAATATTTTCAAATCCGTAATTTCAGCGTCACTTAATTCTTATAAAATGATCGAATGATAACAGTTCTACGAAAAAATGCATCAGGTGCTGAGTGCAGCCACACTTTCCATACAAAAAGGGTAAGTTACATAAAAATTTGTATGTGAAAAATTATTTTTCCTACACTAAGGGAAATAACGCATATTAGCATTATCCACGCCTGAGTATAAATTTTATTCAAATATTTACGTGGATAAATCAAATGTTTTCCTTACAAACGTTTTTTTGAGAAAAAGAGAATTCTGGTGGTAATTTCATCGGGCGACACTGGCCAAGACTCGACGAAAGGAAACCGAGACAAAAGAACAGAAACAATGACAGCAACAATAAAAGCAACAGCGCTGCCATAAAAATAAACTTTAAGAAGGAGTGAAAATTAGAAGTAGCAGCTTCAAATGACACTTTTGTTTTTGTAGTAACATACAATTTAGTTTATCTATTTGATTCATAGATTCACTAAAATAGAAAGCATCGTTTTAAGGGGGGAAATATACCCAGAACTTTTTTTCCAGATATCTCAAAAAATAACAAAATTATAGCCTAGTGAGTGAACCCCCTTCTAGAGCGCGCAGTGCTGGCCCTTATTTTCAAACGCGTTTTTCTCGAAACCATGTTATTATTATTAAAGTCGGTGACCAAGTTTTCTCGAAGCTCAGTGAACCGATCGTTTCGATTTTTTCGCAGGCTTGTTTTATTCATAATAATCTCGTACTTTTTGTCATAGGATTTTTTTTCATAGCTTCATTCATTTTTTATAGGCAAAATAATGACGAATTTTCGAAAATCGTTAATTTACGTTCGGAAGTAAGCCATTTTGTGAAAAATCAATATTTTCAAAATCGGCTATGACAAGTACGAGTTTTAAGTATCTAGTTTAATAATATATTTAATTTTTTGGTTTCAGTTGAATTTAGGAGGAGCAATCTTGGTCACCGCATTTTCAGAGCGCTCTATAAAAAATACTGTATCTACCTTAATATTATTTTTTTTTTAATAAAAAAACACTAAACATACTCTTGAATGTGTATATTTTAAGGTATAAAAACCCTCATTTAAAAATATCCCTTAGGTTTCCTTAAAAAAATGCACAAACATGACCTTTTTTCTTCGGCCTCTGGGTATATTTCCCCCCTTAATCGTAAAAACTTGAAAAACTGGGTAAAATAAAATAAAACTTTATTTTTTAGGGAAAAACTTGAAAACTTTCTACACTCTCAAAAAACTGGCAAAACAAGTTTTATCTGCCCACATGGCAACACTGGACATTTGGTGCCCTAATATTGCACCAACTGTCAAATATATAGTATAAATTAGAGAACGAAAAAATTGAAGCGAGAATAAATAATACAGGCAAATGGCATTTGATGGACGCATTATGTAGAAAATAATATTATAAAACCATTAATAACATATTCAATTTAAATATGTTGTTTTTTAAATTCAATATTTTTATATAAATTTTCTAAATGCGATAGTTTATTTTCAAATAGTAAATATTTGAAGGATATTTTAAAAAAATTCGTGCATGATTTTAATATATTTTTTATTAATTCTGTTTAAATATTTAAATATTTCATTTAATTAAAAAAGTATTCAAATAAATTTTAAATATTTACGTAGTCGATTTATGCAAATGCGTTATTGGTGCAAAAATGACTCGCTTTTTGGATAAATTAAAAAGTTTTTGGATAAATTTAATATTTTTTTCCCTTAGTGTACATACTTTATAGGATAACGACAAAAAAATTTATATAACGCACCCTCCCTGTCAAGACATTGCAGCCGTTTTGTGAATTTATTTCAATTATCTGGTCAATATATAAGATTTTGGCATAAAACCGGAAGCAATTTAAATAATTTAAAAAAAAAACAAGAAAAAATTTATAAAAATAATTTCTATATGTTTAACCAATTATGCAACAAAAATGTAGCAGCTCATGCAACAAAAATGTAATATTGTTGCATGGAATTATTACTCTCTTAGTAGAGGTGCTATGGTAAAGTGTGTTTAACGACAGAACTGATTGGTTTTTTTGACTTAACAACGATAGTAAAACCAATTTTTGACACGTAAAACTACGGAGCCAACCGCTTAATGTAGTGAAAATGCAATGAAATGAAATTAATTATTTGCGCAGGCTAGTGTTCATTTTCGGTACAAATATAAGGTTTAAATTACTCATACCCGAAATCCCCCAGATATATTTTTTGGTAGCCGAAATTTTGAGATATATTTTATAAATAAAAAAAATCAGAAATCGTGAACTTGGAATTTGGAGAGCGATATGCTTTCCAATAGTTTTTTACTTGGAATTGACCGTAGAAGACGAAATCAACGAAGCAAGGATTCAAAATTTGTCTCGAAGAAATAAATCCGCCCTAATGAACATACTAGATAAAAATTTTATTAAAAACTATAAAATTTTTCATTGATAAACAAATCTCAATCAAACAATTAAAAAATAAAATTAAAATTATACCCAATTCTGATGATGACTACCGTCAACTGACAATGATTTATGGATATGCACTTGGAACGTCCAAACCTTTAATTGTTATGGTGCTTATTGGAATAATGTGGTATTGATTTTGGTATGGAAAGAAACAAATCTGATATTATTGCAATCTAAGAAATACGATGGAAGGGACCAGGTGCTTATGGCAAGCATCGGCAAACAGCGGTCATGCGGAGAAACACGAGTTTGGATGCTGCAATTCACGCCTGTGAACTTGTTGTAATCCGTTTCAAGGCAAAATTAATAAAAGCCTGATAATATAACCCTGATGTACAAACGCTCCGACAAGGACGCAGCGCATCGCCGGCCATAACATTAAACTCGTGCTTGGTGACTTCAACGCCAAGGTGAGAAAGGAAAATATCTTTGGTCCTACAGTTTTAAAGTTCAGCCTCCATGACAAGACCTCCGATAACGGAATGAGACTGATTGACTTTGCGGCAGCATGAAACATGGTCGTTAGTAGATTCAAGCATCTCAGCATTCATAAGACCATCTGGCTGTCTTTTGATCAAAAGACGCGCAAGTCTTTGCTACTCGACTCTCACCCCTGCTTCAAGGAAGCACTCCTCCGATCGACGACATATGCGCGCAGTAGACACATATTTTGCACTTTATGCGCACGGCTGCCGAAGAGGTAATTAGCTACCACCACGCTCGCCGAAACCAGTAGCACGATCAGGAGTGACGTGACGCCACTGCAGAGAAAGACGCTACCTACAAAGCCACCCTGCAGTCGGTTGAAACGCGTTCTACTAAGAAGCGATACCAATCAACCCAATCCTTAAACTTTCATTCTGTTTACTTTCCCTCTCCTCTTTCCTTTTCTAATACTAAATATGTATAAAATATACTAGTATTTAAGTAAGTAGCTTTCTAGTATGTAAGTAAGTAGCTTTTACTTTTATTTGTTCTTTTCTTCTTGCCTTTTCTTTTTGACGTGTTCGTAAAATCATGTCATTTAGGTGGGCGGATTACGCCCTTCGAACACCAAAACATGGAAAGGGGAGAGAAAAAAAAATAAAAAATAAAATAAAAATAAAACCTGTTAGAATAAGTAAATTGCCTTGCTTGGCCAATAAATAAATAAATAAATAAGAAAATTAGGGAAGAAAAACGCATTTCTTTGATCTATATACCCTGGTTACAATTCTCAGGGAGTTCTATTTTTGTATTGAAACCGCGTTATTATAAATAGTGGAATTTGGAATTTCTTCAAATCAAAGTTTTTTAACTTTGAAACGTTGAATTATCATCTTCAACATTTCAGTAATTTAATCAAGGGTATAATCAATAACTAAAATCATAATCGAGGTTTGGTGCGGTCTGTGAGCTAGTGGAATTATCGGACAATATGTTTTCAAGTACAGGACTAATCAGCGTATTGCCGTCAATAGTAAATTTTGTTTCTCGGATGAAATTCATCAAATCCAGCCATGTTGTGCATATGACCGAAATTTTGTAAAATACATTAGGGGCTTTCACGATTCAGAGCATTTGGCTGTGCATTTGAGCATGAGCAAAAAATCCATGCTTTTTTTCTCTTTACACTAACAAAATGTACATACAATGAGAAAAAAAGCATGGATTTTTTGCTCATGCTCAAATGCACAGCCAAATGCACTGAATCGTGAAAACCCCTATTATATTATACAGAATGTATTCTCTTGATTGAATACAAATTAATTGCAAACCAGTAGAATTGCATGTGTTTTCTTTAAATTCAAAGTAAGTACTAGCTTGAAAAATACACCAAATATAAACATTTTGTAGTAATTAGGCTATTTTAGAAAAAAAACTTTTCTTTTTTCGATAAGGGGTGATATACTGCTAAGGTTTTTTCCTGCATCAGAACAGAGAGAATTGGTTAAATGTTTTTTGTTTTTGTTTTTAATGTTTTACTGCACTTGGAATCCAAATAATAAAACCTCCTTTTACCAAGCATTGTGGATACGCAATATCAATATATTAAACTATTCACTTTCTGGAAATATTTTTCAACCTAAAAGTGTATTATAGACAATCGAGCCAACAATTAAGCTAAAACCTTAAAACACTTGTGTTAATAACAAAAGTGTTTGTAAACTTGTGTAAAATCGCTTGTTTTGTTGGCAATTTAAATGTAACTTAAGAGACACTTCAGCAAAAACACTCACCACATTCTCATTTCTACCCACTACACAAAACACACCCCACTCTCCTCAATCTACCTCGAATGCGTTCAATGTTGACCTTTAAGAAAGCACACAAAGTATTAAGAACATCGGGCTCTAGGGACTCACGTGAGAAGGACCAAAGATAAATTTGTGTACTTTTGTTGTTCTACAAGTTGTACTCGAACGTGTTCAACAATGACGGCAAATGTGAAAAAGAAGCAATGGCACAAGAAGAAGATGAGGAATAGCTCTTCTTTCAAGACAAACTGTTTACGGAGGGTTAAGCTGGGAAGACATTTTTCGAGATCTTTGTGCAAACAAATTTACTTTGAAAGTGTTAAAATGGAACAATTTACATGGAGTTCGCTGTGCAAAAGTTTGCTTGGAAGAAATATGTTGAGCACCCGAGAGGGTTTTTGAAGCGAAGGTGCAGCATAAAATGCATTTCTGGTGTCCAGCTAACACTCTACATGTTACACATAAGTTATTTTTTAACACTTAATAATTTAATTCATCGAACAAGTTTTGAACATCCCAAGCACGGATAAGCATTGCATTTTTTTTTTTTCTTTAGTTTTTAGTTTTTAGTGTTCAGTTTTTAAACACGGATAAGCATTGCATTTATCTTTATAATATTATTTTGATTCATTAGGAACCTTAAAGTTTTTATGTTTCGGCTTTTTTGTTATATAAAGTAAAATAAATGAAGTCTTAAGTTGAACGTAATTAGTAAATATGTAAGGCATGTTGCTACTTGGCGCGCTTTTTTTACAAAACAAAATTTTGTTATTAATTTTTAACTAAAATATTGCAAAAATTTTTATTTTTTTTATATATTTTTGAACAAAATCAAGAAAACACTTGCGTTTTTTAATTTCAAATCCTCAGAATTTTTTTATATTTTTGTCAAATTTAAAAACTTTAGTTCACACGATAACCATACTCATATTATTTATGAATTTGCCTTTTTTTTCTAGGTGCTGCCAAACTTTAGTTATTATGGTAACAATCAGCTTTTTCCAATATCGACACGTCAACTTTAAATCAAAGTTTCAGACATAACAAATGTTAAATATTAATAAAAAAACATTTTTTTTTCAAGTAATTTTTTAGTTTACTATTTATATTTATATAAACTTACTTAAATTTACTATTAAATTTATATATATTTACTCTAAAAATATTCTATTATCTCTAACCGTTTTCCAGTAAAAAATTTTCAATTTTCACTCGAATACCGAGAGCGTCAAGTAGCAACACACCTTAATCTGAAAATGTTTGCAAAGTTTAAAAACACTTTTAGTTTTATGAGAGTGCGACTTGCTTACTACTGAGGCTTGGATATTAAAGTTCTTGCCAGATTTTCTGAGATTTTTTACACTTAATTAAATCTTATATATTAATACGCAAACACCGAATATTGACGTACACCTTTTTAATGCTTATAATAAAAACTGGATATGTAACTTATATCATTCGAAAGTATTGTGCCACAGATGTGCCAAAAAAAAAATGTATTATGTGAAAACTGCATCTCAAAATAAATGTATGCATTCCCATACCCATAGCTGTAGTTTGAATCTCTCTCCCTTTCAAGATTGGCAAGTAGTTGTTTCTGCTATCTCTATCTCTCTCTCTCTGTCTCTCTCTCTCTCTCTCTCTCTCTCTTATCGCATTCCACATTATTTTTCCAAACAAAAATTGGAGCTGTGTGACCATTGTTGATTTAATACGGTTGTCTCGGGGCTGATTGAACTCTCTTCTCAGTACCCACAACTGTCAAAATCAATGAAAAGCAATAACAACAACTTCATCGGCTTTACATGTTATCAGTTTTCGCTTCCGGATTTTGTATGAGCTGTCAACTTCGATTTGACATTTATGTAAACTCGCTCTCACCCATGTGACAACCTTCTTTATTCAACCATGTGTGTGGCTTTGTTGGTGTAGTTCCTTTTTTCAAAATTTCGCTCTCTTCGATAGCCCCATAACAAAAATAGACAAAATATTAATGCAGTCATGAGACCGTGGAGAAAGCACCTTCAAGATCCAAAATGCATCAATCATGCAATTGTGTTGTATAGAATTGTAACTTGGAATGTATAGGCGCACGATAAAAAAAAAAAAAAAAAAAAAACAACATTTGGGAGAAGATTGGGAAAAAAACAAGGACAATAAATAGGACAAGGACTAGAACTCGGATTTGAACACACTAAGAACAAAAATGAGGAAAAAGATTTAGAAAGGAAGTGAGAGCAGGATTGGGAAAGGATTTGAAGAAGGATAAGGTCAAGAATTCGGACATGGGTTAAAACAAGAGTTTGGGCAATTATTACACTAAGGGAAATAACGCATATTAACATTATCCACGCCTGAGTATATATTTCATTTAAATATTTACGTGGATACATCAAATATTTTCCTTACAACTAGTTTTTTCCCGTATTTAAATTTTATTTATGCCACACACTGACACACATTCCATACAGCTGCCAAGCAGCCGCCAAGCAGCAGCAGCATCGCACTATGTTCCTATGCGATGCTGCTGCAGTTTCTTCGCACCAGCAGTTGCAGGTCTTATAGTTCTCATTTAGTTAATGTTTCAAGGGTAATATATCATGGATATTTGGCAAATATGATTTGTGAGTGCGGTGGTGAGTGCGATGCATGATGAATTCATGTAAGGTGGAGTGACAACTCGGTATTTTCTCAAGAATATCACTCCACTCTACATGATATCATCATGCATCGCACTCACCACCGCACTCACAAATCATATTTTCACAAAAAGAAAATAAAATATACCACTAAATGGCGTTTCAATATTTTTATAATAATTTTCCTTTAATGCGATAGTTTTATTTTCAAATATGTAGTAAATATTTGAAAGATATTTATATATATTCGTGCATAATTTTAATATATTTTTTATTAATTCTGTTTAAATATTTTAATATTTTATTTAATTAAAAAAGTATTTAAATAAATTTTAAATATTTACATAGTCAATTTAAGTAAATGCGTTATTGGTGCAAAAATGACTTGGTTTTTGGATAAATTAAAAAAGTTTTTGGATAAATTTAATATTTTTTTCCCTTAGTGTAGAAAAAATATCAGAATAAGAATAAGAATAAGAATAAGAATAAGAATAAGAATAAGAATAAGAATAAGAATAAGAATAAGAATAAGAATAAGAATAAGAATAAGAATAAGAATAAGAATAAGAATAAGAATAAGAATAAGAATAAGAATAAGAATAAGAATAAGAATAAGAATAAGAATAAGAATAAGAATAAGAATAAGAATAAGAATAAGAATAAGAATAAGAATAAGAATAAGAATAAGAATAAGAATAAGAATAAGAATAAGAATAAGAATAAGAATAAGAATAAGAATAAGAATAAGAATAAGAATAAGAATAAGAATAAGAATAAGAATAAGAATAAGAATAAGAATAAGAATAAGAATAAGAATAAGAATAAGAATAAGAATAAGAATAAGAATAAGAATAAGAATAAGAATAAGAATAAGAATAAGAATAAGAATAAGAATAAGAATAAGAATAAGAATAAGAATAAGAATAAGAATAAGAATAAGAATAAGAATAAGAATAAGAATAAGAATAAGAATAAGAATAAGAATAAGAATAAGAATAAGAATAAGAATAAGAATAAGAATAAGAATAAGAATAAGAATAAGAATAAGAATAAGAATAAGAATAAGAATAAGAATAAGAATAAGAATAAGAATAAGAATAAGAATAAGAATAAGAATAAGAATAAGAATAAGAATAAGAATAAGAATAAGAATAAGAATAAGAATAAGAATAAGAATAAGAATAAGAATAAGAATAAGAATAAGAATAAGAATAAGAATAAGAATAAGAATAAGAATAAGAATAAGAATAAGAATAAGAATAAGAATAAGAATAAGAATAAGAATAAGAATAAGAATAAGAATAAGAATAAGAATAAGAATAAGAATAAGAATAAGAATAAGAATAAGAATAAGAATAAGAATAAGAATAAGAATAAGAATAAGAATAAGAATAAGAATAAGAATAAGAATAAGAATAAGAATAAGAATAAGAATAAGAATAAGAATAAGAATAAGAATAAGAATAAGAATAAGAATAAGAATAAGAATAAGAATAAGAATAAGAATAAGAATAAGAATAAGAATAAGAATAAGAATAAGAATAAGAATAAGAATAAGAATAAGAATAAGAATAAGAATAAGAATAAGAATAAGAATAAGAATAAGAATAAGAATAAGAATAAGAATAAGAATAAGAATAAGAATAAGAATAAGAATAAGAATAAGAATAAGAATAAGAATAAGAATAAGAATAAGAATAAGAATAAGAATAAGAATAAGAATAAGAATAAGAATAAGAATAAGAATAAGAATAAGAATAAGAATAAGAATAAGAATAAGAATAAGAATAAGAATAAGAATAAGAATAAGAATAAGAATAAGAATAAGAATAAGAATAAGAATAAGAATTAGAATAAGAATAAGAATAAGAATAAGAATAAGAATAAGAATAAGAATAAGAATAAGAATAAGAATAAGAATAAGAATAAGAATAAGAATAAGAATAAGAATAAGAATAAGAATAAGAATAAGAATAAGAATAAGAATAAGAATAAGAATAAGAATAAGAATAAGAATAAGAATAAGAATAAGAATAAGAATAAGAATAAGAATAAGAATAAGAATAAGAATAAGAATAAGAATAAGAATAAGAATAAGAATAAGAATAAGAATAAGAATAAGAATAAGAATAAGAATAAGAATAAGAATAAGAATAAGAATAAGAATAAGAATAAGAATAAGAATAAGAATAAGAATAAGAATAAGAATAAGAATAAGAATAAGAATAAGAATAAGAATAAGAATAAGAATAAGAATAAGAATACGAATAAGAATAAGAATAAGAATAAGAATAAGAATAAGAATAAGAATAAGAATAAGAATAAGAATAAGAATAAGAATAAGAATAAGAATAAGAATAAGAATAAGAATAAGAATAAGAATAAGAATAAGAATAAGAATAAGAATAAGAATAAGAATAAGAATAAGAATAAGAATAAGAATAAGAATAAGAATAAGAATAAGAATAAGAATAAGAATAAGAATAAGAATAAGAATAAGAATAAGAATAAGAATAAGAATAAGAATAAGAATAAGAATAAGAATAAGAATAAGAATAAGAATAAGAATAAGAATAAGAATAAGAATAAGAATAAGAATAAGAATAAGAATAAGAATAAGAATAAGAATAAGAATAAGAATAAGAATAAGAATAAGAATAAGAATAAGAATAAGAATAAGAATAAGAATAAGAATAAGAATAAGAATAAGAATAAGAATAAGAATAAGAATAAGAATAAGAATAAGAATAAGAATAAGAATAAGAATAAGAATAAGAATAAGAATAAGAATAAGAATAAGAATAAGAATAAGAATAAGAATAAGAATAAGAATAAGAATAAGAATAAGAATAAGAATAAGAATAAGAATAAGAATAAGAATAAGAATAAGAATAAGAATAAGAATAAGAATAAGAATAAGAATAAGAATAAGAATAAGAATAAGAATAAGAATAAGAATAAGAATAATAATAAGAATAAGAATAAGAATAAGAATAAGAATAGGAATAAGAGTAAGGGCAAGTTTTGGAACAAATGATAGGATAAGATACAAGAATAAGGACGAGGATTAGGATAAGGACGATCGATTTTGATATGGTCGAATTTCGACCACAGGCAATGCTAGTATAATTATAATGATGACTATTAAGTTATCATATTTCGAAATAAATGCTCTCAGTTGTTCATTGCAAAGGCAATTTTTCCGATTTAATGTTTAAAAAATTTAACTCTTATTTTTAACTGCAAATTTTAAGTTTATTTTAAGACACTTGGAAGTTTTAATTTTCATCATTATGTCACTTTCTTTTTTTATTGAAATATATCAACTTTTTCTAATGATCTGATTTCTATGAAGTTTTTGGGTTTTTTGTACCTTATCGCGAGTTTTCAGATTAAAACTTCAGTCTTCATAAAAGCAGAGCTCTTAACCCGGTCTTATGTATTAAATTTGCCATTTTTGTTACTAGCTCGGAATTTCGTAAATTTTTTTAGCAAATTATGGGTTTAATTTATAGAAACACAATAGATCCACTTCTCTGGAAAATTGAAAAAGTCCTGAAGGGTTATTCAAATATTTGTGCTCGTATGGGTGCTGGTCCTTGTTGATTTATAGCGTTCATATTTGAGGCTCAATTTTGTTATTGGGCTTTATGACCCATAGCAAACGTGCATGACCACCTCAAAAAAATCCATAACATTCAAGGATGAAAAGTCATAAAGCAAAAATTTGTTAAGATATTTTCTAGAATTCAGTAGAACTAACCCAAACTTACCTCAAAACGGATAGTATTTATTCGTTTAAAAAAGTATACTCGCCAATCTACCAATATCATACCCTGATATACCCTTATCGATAATTTCTATCGTTGCAACTTCAAGCGGACGACGAAAATGTTTGGTCGAAAGAAAATCAGTTGACCACTTGTGAATCGTTTCAATCGATGGTAAGGAATTCCCAGAATATTTGACAAGCAATGCTTTGGTTTGCGAGAAGTTTTTCACGCAAGAAATAATGTTAAAATCGAAAAATTCACTTTTTAACAAATTTATAAAATTCTTCGAATTTGCATTTTTCGATAGGTGTCAAGCTAAAATTGGAAAACATATAAGTATAAAAATTTAAACGCGTTATTATTAGATATAATACATCACAAAGGTCACATGGGATTTGTGATTGTAAGATCACAATGTGATAATCAAGGGATTATGATTGTGATTGTAAATGTCTAAATCTTTGTCTATCTAAATTCTTTTTGAATACCAACCCTCAGAATATCAATAAGAACTTAACTTTTTCGACCTTTACATCACTTCAAAAAATCTTCATATGATTGTGGCCGGAATCTTTGTTAACATCAATAATTTTTATTAACATCAATAATTTTCTGATTGAAATCAGGTCATTTGTGTTGAAGGTTTTGGACCGTTACATTTCTGAAACTTCAAAACACCAACCCATGCATGAGCCTGTGAAAACATACCATTTGCCGTATTTTCTGTAATTTTTTCTGGGAGCGAATCGATATTCCCCTTTCAAAACTTCCCGGTTTTGAAATTCTCCTTTACAAAATTCCATTTTCCAAAATTCACCTTTTTCAAAATTCTCCTTTTTGAAAATCCTTCTTTATAAAATTCCTCTGTTTTAAAACTCTTCTTGACAAAATTCTCCTTTACTAGAAGGAGAAAAACTTTGAAGAGGGGCATTTTATATAGGGGGAATTTTTACCCCATCCCATTATTAATAATAATAATAAACTCACCATTTCAGCATTTGAAAGGACATTGACCGAACTTCTTATGATAAAATTGTGTTGTGCGTGTTATTATATGTTTGTACACAAATTGATCGAGAACAAGACCTACTAGTTTTATGCCGACTCCGAACGGTTAATGTGCATGTTCTCAAGAAACTTTACATGGAATTATTAACTCTCTGAGGTGTGCCATTGTCTGCAGAGAGGTGACGAATGAACAGAAAAATTAATTAAATTGAAAAAAACTTTCTGTGTCAGATGGAAATTGAACCAGGGTTCTCTGACGTATGGGTCATCACTCTACCCACTGCGTCACGGCTGCCACTATCCCATCCCATTATTACTATAAGTCTTTTTAGCTTTAAACCAATAAATCCAGGTTTTAAACCTATTCAGTCAAGTTTGCCATTGTTCGAAATGGGGAGGGAGATTATTAGGTCGAAAAGGGCAAGGCTTTAGCATGGCGGAAAGTCGTAAAGACATGTAAATTTCAATCTGAGCCAAGTGTTATGCCCTATATATGTCTATTCAAGCCACTAAGCAATCCTCTGCACAAACTGAAACTATTCGGTCTGTAATGCCTATTTCGGATATTGGCCGTCTAATGCCATGTCCACACAGAGAGTTTAATTTGAGTTTAGTTTGTGTTCAACCATAGCTGTTCACACAGAGATGTGTCGGCAAAATTGTGTTTAGTATGACATTTGTTTGTTTTCTTTTGTGTTTTCATATTTTGTCGGCACATCCACCACCGTGACATCAATTTCACTTGAGGAGAAGGCTGCACCCATCTCTGCATACACATGAGAATTCTTCCTTGCACTGCGCAAATCAGATTTTTTTTCGCCCCACACTGATATGAAGACTTCACCTTGTTCACTTGCCCAAGTTCGTTTCTTCGCTTTTTTGATCATTTTGTGCAAATTAGAACAGCTGTTTTTGACATTTCTCACTACAAAATTGTTCAAAGTACCTTGTCATCCAAAAACTTGCATCTGAACGTACTTTTAGGCATTTCTCAAATTGAGTTTTGATAATCACAGAAAGAAAGTTGAGTTTAGTTGAGATTCATCCAGCAAAATTGTACTGGGGAACTCTATAGTTTATATTGCATTCAATGACAAAACTCAAACTAAACTCTCTGTGTAGACATGCCATAAAATGCTCTAAATGCTAAAAAGACTACAAAGCTGCTTCACATAATTCGAATAATGTGGCCTCTATTAAAGCTCAGGAGCAGCTTGGTCAGTTGTAACAAATTCTAAGAAAAAAAACAAAAGTAATGAAGCGCCAACTGATGTTGTTGGTAGCAACAAAACATGTGACTTGGATGTTGAGTCCTTTTACAAAAAGTGGGTCCACTTGTTGTCGTTTAATCACGTCGAGTGTCAAAACGAAAAACATTATAGATTACGTACACAACCACTCATCCACAACCACTTTTGCAAAAATAATGGGGGTTCATCATACACATTAATCCTCTCCGGCCCTCCCTTAAAGGCCACTGTTCATATGTAAGGAATAAAAATACAAAAATCATTGAATTTGTATGGGATCCCCCGTAAGGAGTGGTCGAAGGGAATAGGTCCTCAAGGGAAAAATGTTACTTTTGCAAAAATAATGGGGGTCGATCATACATATTTACTCTCTCCGGCCCTCCCTTAAAACCCTTTCGTTCAAGTGTAGGGAATAAATATACAAAAAAAGAACTAATATGCCATTAAAGAACTGAACAGCTCGTGGGCATGTTTTTATGACTCTGTTTGTAAGTATCAGCACATTTTCGATCCTTGACGTGTATCAACTTAATTTTTAGTTGCTTAATTTGTCACAGGGCCAGCTACTCTAAAGTTGTAAGACAAACACTCAATAATTTTGAGGCAACATTGTTGCTAAGAACGTAGAGCAACATATTTAATAAGTACAAAAACTTGCTTGACTTTAGTGTTGTCATTCCCGGTTTCGGGTTATTCGAGAAACCTGGTTTTTATTGATTTTTCGGTGTTTTCGGTTTTTTTTTTAATTGTGCATTTCGAATAACTCGAAAAAAAGGGTTTTTCTGGTCGAGTTTTTCGACATTTTCAAATACTTAAAACTCTTAACTTTTCCATTTTTTTTTTTTTTTTTTTTTTTGTTAATATCCAGCGTATAAAATTATTTACAACATAAAAGTTTATTTATAGAAAAATCTGCAGCAAATTAAGTGGCAGCACTATTTTTTCTATTAAATACGTCCACTAAAGTGCAACACTTAAACAGCTTTACCAACTATTTGCCCAACATCTACAATAAGTGAAAGAGTATTTTCCGTTTCAACTTCAATTAAATCAAAACAAAGAAATAGATTTTTTTTTTAAAAAAATAGATTGTCACCAAAGCATTTAAATTGAATTTTATTCCTCAAATATTATTTTAAACGTGAAACGAAATGTTAAGCTGTGTACTTATTTTTTTAATATTAATGGATTAATTTCTTTTTATTGTATTGGATTTAAAATACTATTTTTATTTTTGTCTTACTGTACTATTAAATACGCTTTATAAAATTTTTATTTAAATGGACAATATGTATATAAAAGAAAACTATTTACGATGCCTTTTATTTTCCTCTCAATTTTTTATTTAAAAATTTAAAATATATTTAAAAATATATTTTATTAAAACCGGTTAACCGGTTTGAGCCGGTTATTTTTTAAGTATTCGAAAATCTGGTTTTTAAAAAATTTTCATTTTCGGGTTATTCGAGAAACCGGTTTTTACATTTTGTCGAATATTTGACAACACTACTTGACTTACAGGTTGTTAATTTTTAAGCATAACGCTTTCTGGTAGTAAGTAGAAGCAACATTTTTATTTTTTAGTACTCTTGTTTGTAAAACCAATACACAATCCTATAGATTATTGTGATCTTCTTCAACATAGCTTTAGTTAATACTTACTATTGAATCAGTGAAATTTCACGACGAAATCTTATGGTTCGATGTTTAGAGCATTAAACTCTCAATGAGTTCAATTCCTGCAGTGGGCAAGAAATTACTTTTAATTTAACATTACCTTGTTGCAATAGACGCAAGCAAAAAACAACATTCACATTTCACTCCAGCAAATCACAGAACGAGGCGTAAAAAGCTTCGCTTCAAAAACGAAAGAGAAATGTAAAATGTACTCATAAAGAAAGGTAATGATTTTTTTTAATTGATTTCATATTTAAAAAAACATAGGGACTACCCAAAGAATGCAATGGGTTGCCAATCTTACTCTACCTATTATTTTGTTTCAATTGACTTATTTTAGGTGCTGACTTAATTTGGAGTGGAATAACTCATTTAAGGCTAATTTGGTGCTCTTGAGCAACCACAAAAGGTGTTTACTTGTGTTGACTGTCGAATGTGTATCAACTCTTAAGCTTCTCAATATAACACAAGCCTGATTTTATCGCAAATGCTTTGACTTTCTTCATATTTGTTCAAACATATCATATTTACACAACGAGCCGAAATGTTTTCTATACGAGTATATCCGTAAGTAACTCTGACAAAAAAGGTGCCATCATCAGACAATTACACCCTGCGACGAGCTGCTCCTGCTGTCAATCATGTTGGGTCGCTTGGTTTGATGTAGTGTTTGTTTAACACATCTACAAATAGACGCGCACACTTAGTATGTAAGCAAGCAAAGGAAAAAAATAAATGTTTAGAGACAACATAGGAACTAGGCAAAGCAATCAAAAGGATGCGTCCATTCATGCTTAGCTGTCAACGACTTAAGCCACTTACAGTTAAAATATCAATTTAGAAACACAAGATGCACGTGGTTGGTTTGTATTAATCTTTGGCAATGAGAATTTTATAGTGAAAAAGAGCACCGATTAGATCATCAAATGTTAGGACAATACTATCAGTTAGAAGAACTAAAACTTCCACTGAAGATCATTGTGGAGGGAGACCTTTGTAAGTATGTGTTGTACAAATTTTTGTCACATCGTAACAAAAGCAGTTTTACGAGCAACTATTATTCACAGCTGTGTCGAGTTATAGGATTTCGTAATTCAGTAAAATATCGCACATACGAGTAATTGAAGTACCATCATAAGCATTGTGGACTTTATGCCGATATTTGATGTATACATATTTTAAACGATTAACATGCTTTATCGATAATTGTCTCAATAGACGGGATTATTTATCTCCAATTTTATGCTGCTTTCATTAGCTTGATTTGGGTGATTTCGGTTTTCTGACCATTTCTAAAAATATGCAATTACCGTTTGAGAAGTTATTTTGAATGCTTCTTTAACTCATAAATGCCCGATTATCTTATTGGTTATCATCTGATTTGGTTGAATTTCATACTCAGAGTATATTAAATAGAATAGCTCATATGCAAAATTTCATGCCCAAAAATTTATTCTTGTGGAATTCTAAGAGATTAAACCGTTTTAATCAACTCATTTTGTATGGGAGGTAGGTGTGGTTTTCATTCAATTTGGATCATTTTCGAACTTGATCTATATTTTTTAGATACAAGCTTAAATATCGAATTTCGTGATGAAAATTACGGCTGTAATCGTGATCACAGACAGACGGACAGACAGACGGAGAAACCTAAATCGACTCGGGTGGTGATGCTGATCAAGAATATACTAGGTACTTTTCTATACCTACCATTCCTCCTTATGGGCTTTGCAAATGGAGTGACAAAATTAATATACCACTTTTACGTTTTTTAAGCGTGGGGGTATAAAAATAAGGAACATTTAAAATTGCGGCAACAATCCTTCAAGGAACATGAGACGTAATAAAATGATATTAATTTTAAATTTTTGTGGAAAATTTTTCTTAAAAGTCGTTTGATTATGATCATAAGTGACATTTTAGAAAATAAACCTCTATGCGAATATAAAACACGTGGCTATAATGTTTGGATAAGGCTTATTCTCAAATAGACTTACGATAAATAACACGGTGTTACAAAATGAAAAAAAATCAAATAACTTGCCTCGAGACAAAGAAGAGATAGTAGGCCTGGTTGAACATAAGATAACTGCATACTTAGTTTTTTTAATATACCCTCAAAATCGGGATTTGTGGTCAAAAAACGATTTTTGGTAGGTGCATGTATAGTTTGTTATGTAACTCCGTTTTCAAAATTTAAACATTGATAAAAAGAAGAAAAATATACCTTTAATATAATATATAGACCTGTGCTTTTGTATATATAGTGCTTTTGTATTTCAGCCAATTGAAGTAAATGGTAGCTTGTTGAACGCAAAATTTAACAGGCTTTCAGAATCCCGCTAAAACTAATAGTGCCACAAAACAAAATTTGTTAACAAAACGTTGTTGAAGTTGAAAAAATTAAAAAAAATGAGAAATTTTCAAATGATTTTACCTGTAACTTTGTCAATTCTTTTTTTAAAAAAACGGACTATATATTATATTAAAGGTATATTTTTCTTCTTTTAATCAATGTTTGAGCTATTATAACGGAGCTAGATATAACGGAGTTACATAACAAACTATACATGCACCTACCTAAAATCGGTTTTTTGACCACAAATCCCGATTTTAAGAGAATATTGAAAAAACTAAGTATGCAGTTCTCTTATGTTCAACCAGACCTACAACCTCTACTATGTCTAGAGCCGAGTTTATTTTCACTGTTACACCGTGTAATTATTCTGAATTTCACTGATAATTTGATAACTCACAGCCGAATCAAAAAGTTTCTGTTTTGTGTAATAGATACATTTTTGTCTTTGTGGTACATTTTAATCACAGAAATAATTATTATTTTTTGCTCAAAATTTTAAAAGTTAAAAGATAATTATTATTTTTTGCTTTTTATAATAAAATGCTTAATTGATACGGTCTCTGGTCAGAGATGTAATTTTGGTAAGTTATGCTGTAGAAAGCCTGATAATTATATTTTATGCTTCAAATTTCTTGCTCAGAAAACACCACTTTGGAAAGCTCCCTGCTAAAATAAAAATCAGTTCATCAAAAAAATGTTGCTGTAGTTTTTCTAGTGAAAGTATTACATTTATAAGTATAACAATTAGTTGGACATTTACGCATCACTGTGTGCCGCAAAAATATTTTTGTTGGTCAAAGCGATTTATATGGAAAAAAGTTCTCTTTTAATATGGAGGGGTAGTTTTTGTCCAATTTTCTTGTTTTCTTACTCATTTTAAGGAAAAATGAATTCAAAACTGAGGTGCATACCATTTTTTTTTTCATATTAACAACTTAAAAAACTTATTCGGTTTTTTTGAAAATAATAGCACCCTTTTCCCATAAAAACCCATAAACACTTTAACCAACAAAAGCTTGCGGCACCTCTAAATCTTCTTCGATCGATCTTATATCTGAAATTCATTTCTGTTTCGAGTAACGGAAACTTTTAAGGTGGTGTCCTGAATCATATTGGTATATTTAAGGATACGGACCACCTTAATAAACATATACATAATTTTTCTAATTTCCCATTTTTCTAATTTCACTGTGCATGAATCGGGCTCTCTATTTGCAAGGTGGGGACAAATCATTTCAGCATAATTCGAGGACGCTGAATTTAATGGCGTTAACCGTTTTCAATCCTTTAGCCCGTTTTCGAGAAATTCAAGGTTCAAGGTCAATTATATATTTCATTGAATTTATTGGCTTCATGTTAATAAGTGAAACATTAACAATTACCTAGAGAACACTTTTTTTACCACAGTTTAACACTCGAGACCTGTCGCTTATGGTCCAAATTGACCCCATAAATCAAATAAAGCCGTTTTTTACGTATAAAAGCTTTATTTAAAAAAAAAAATTAAGCATTTGTATGCAATAATATTCCCCTGATATACCAACGCTAAATAAAATTACAAATTAACCCAAAATAACAAAACTTCTGTTTTCAAACCCCAAGACCACAAAAGTATTAAAACCAAATTTTACATATTTATTCCATAATCGGAGAGAAAAAAATTAAATTTTGTTGTTATAAACGTTTGCCTTAAGTAATATTGCAAATATTTTCATTATTTCAATCCACATTTAAAAACATTAAATCCTCCTAGAGTTAAAAAAAAGAGTTGGCTGTGTCGTGGGCACACCCGTAGGTTTTGACGTGACGGTATTTCTTGTTGTTGTTGATGTTGATGTTGTTGTTGTTGTTGTTGTTGTTGTTGTTGTTGTTGTTGTTGTTGTTGTTGTTGTTGTTGTTGTTGTTGTTGTTGTTGTTGTTGTTGATGTTGTTGATGTTTTTGTTGTTGTTGTTGTTGTTGATGTTGATGTTGATGTTGATGTTGATATTGATGTTGATGTTGATGTTGATGTTGATGTTGATGTTGATGTTGATGTTGATGTTGATGTTGATGTTGATGTTGATGTTGATGTTGATGTTGATGTTGATGTTGATGTTGATGTTGATGTTGATGTTGATGTTGATGTTGATGTTGATGTTGATGTTGATGTTGATGTTGATGTTGATGTTGATGTTGATGTTGATGTTGATGTTGATGTTGATGTTGATGTTGATGTTGATGTTGATGTTGATGTTGATGTTGATGTTGATGTTGATGTTGATGTTGATGTTGATGTTGATGTTGATGTTGATGTTGATGTTGATGTTGATGTTGATGTTGATGTTGATGTTGATGTTGATGTTGATGTTGATGTTGATGTTGATGTTGATGTTGATGTTGATGTTGATGTTGATGTTGATGTTGATGTTGATGTTGATGTTGATGTTGATGTTGATGTTGATGTTGATGTTGATGTTGATGTTGATGTTGATGTTGATGTTGATGTTGATGTTGATGTTGATGTTGATGTTGATGTTGATGTTGATGTTGATGTTGATGTTGATGTTGATGTTGATGTTGATGTTGATGTTGATGTTGATGTTGATGTTGATGTTGATGTTGATGTTGATGTTGATGTTGATGTTGATGTTGATGTTGATGTTGATGTTGATGTTGATGTTGATGTTGATGTTGATGTTGATGTTGATGTTGATGTTGATGTTGATGTTGATGTTGATGTTGATGTTGATGTTGATGTTGATGTTGATGTTGATGTTGATGTTGATGTTGATGTTGATGTTGATGTTGATGTTGATGTTGATGTTGATGTTGATGTTGATGTTGATGTTGATGTTGATGTTGATGTTGATGTTGATGTTGATGTTGATGTTGATGTTGATGTTGATGTTGATGTTGATGTTGATGTTGATGTTGATGTTGATGTTGATGTTGATGTTGATGTTGATGTTGATGTTGATGTTGATGTTGATGTTGATGTTGATGTTGATGTTGATGTTGATGTTGATGCTGATGTTGATGTTGATGTTGGTGTTGCAGTTGCTTTTGTTTTTTTTTTTATTTACTTCTTCATTGGTTGTGCTTTTGCTTGGTTCATTAACTTTGTCTTAGCAGCATGCAACGTTTTTTCATGGTTGTTGCATTTTTACTGCATTATGTGGTTGCCACCCTGTAATCATGACGATAAGAATTTTTTTTACTTAGTTCTAAGGCGTAATAATACATCTATGCTGTCATAAAGCTAAATTTACCGCAACACGTCTCCCGAGCGAGTTAAAGTTCCATGCAACGATATTACATTTCTGTTACATATGCTGCTATATTCCCAATCTGGTGACGTCGGAATTTTATTTTTTATTTTTGTCATAAGGCCAAGTATAAATTCTTTATTTTCCTTTTCGAAACTTTATCGTAGCTTATATGCTCAGGGAGTAAAAATTCAATGCAACGCTGCTGCATGAATGTTGCATTTTCGATCTTTGAGCGGCTCTCTCTGTGTCCCCATGACGGCAGAAATTTTTTGTCTAATTTTGTTGTAAGGACTTAGAATAGGTCTTTATTGGTGTATCATATTTTTAATCTTGGCGCTTATACTCTGCGAGTAATAATTCTATGTAACAAATTTTCAGTTGCGTTGCTTAAGCAGCTCCCACCGCGTCCCAATGATATTTTGAATTTTTGTTTTATTTTTATAATAAAGTCAACGAATCAACCTTTACGGTCGTACCATTTTTTAGTCACAGCTCTTATACTCAGCGAGTAACAATTCAATGCAACGCCGATGAATTTTGAAAAAATGCATTTTTCAACTTTTTTGGAAACCTGTGTAAAACGTAACTTCGTCACGTCAAAAAGAATAAATTTGGATAATGTTCTACAAAATTACGAAAAAACCTACAACGAATATCAATATTCATAAAAAAAAATATTAAATTTATCCAAAAACTTTTTTAATTTATCCAAAAAGAGAGTCATTTTTGCACTAATAACGCATTTCCATAAATCGACGACGTAAATATTTAAAACTTATTTAAATACATTTTTAATTAAATAAAATATTAAAATATTTAAACAGAATTAATAAAAAATATATTAAAATTATGCACGAATTTTTTTTTTAATATCTTTCAAATATTTACCATTTGCAAATTAAACTATCGCATTTAAAGAAAATTTATATAAAAATATTGAAATTAAAAAACAATATATTTAAATGTTTCTCACGAGCTGCGCCCATCAAATGCTATTTGCTTGCATATTTTATTTTTTTTTTTTTAAGTTTTTTCGTTCTCTAATTTTTTGCCATAATTTGCACCAACTGTCAAAAATAGTATAAATTAGAGAAGGAAAAAGTAGAAAAGAAAATAAAAAGCAAAATATGCAGGCAAATGACAATCGGTTCAAGACACTCATGAGAAAATGTCCGATTGTCACTCTTACCTTACATAATTGTATCATCCGAACACCCATCGCAGTCACCAGAGATAATGAGATGGGAAACTTCGTTTCAATTGTAAATTCTGTTGATTTTGACAGATAAAAATGCTTGTTCTTCAATTTTTTATTCAATCACGTATTGTTTTTGTGAGTTTACCTCATAGTTGTCAAAAATGGGCAGTACACCCAAAAAAGTTTTGCATATTTAAAAGGAAATTGTTTTTAGCTGAGCAAGAATATTGTTAATAAAAGTCGATAAAGAAATTTTGTCAATACAGAAATGTGCGTATTCTGCTGTCATAAGGAAGAGTGCGGCATCTAGGATGAAAATCAAAATCAGTTTTATTGCTTTTTCTTAAACATATTGCTTTCATCTTCAAGAAAATAAAATAAAAATTACGAATTCTTTGCTCAAATATTTGAACCTGAAGTGTCATATCTTCACAAATTAAAGCAATCATTCAAGCAAAAAAGCGGCATCTACACTGACTGTTCCACCTTTTTTGCATTTTTAATAAAATCGGTAAAATATCATTAATGTTGGAAAAAAAACTGGATGAAACTGTGCTGAAGAACCAAATTTTATAACCATCCAAACCCTAGTCAGTGAATTTTTGATAAATTACTGTAACTCATTTATCTCAGAATATTGAAATATGTAGATGCCGCACTCTTCCTTATGACGGCAGTATTGTCAATCTAATATATGTCGTTACTTTTATAATAGAAAAAATATTTTTTATGGAAAAAAATTTAATTTAAAATAAAAACACTTGTTCTATTGACAAGTGCTGTCGTTGACATACATATATAATTCAGTTTCTTTCAACAACAGCTATATTTTTGTTTTAAAAACTCTGTTTTGTTTTTTATATGCATGAAAATGTTTGAATAAAAATTGTAAGTTAGTTTTTCCCTATGTGTATGGTGGTGGTTTCGCTGAAAAAATTGCATTTTCACCAGCGCTCAATTTCCCTGGAGAGCGGTGAATTTAGGGAGAGGGGTGAGTTTGTCAGGAAATTTTACTAACACATTTATAATATTTGCATTAGTATTGACAGCATTTTAGCATATAGCTATCTCTTTTTTGTCGAAGTGTCCAATCTCATTATCTCTGGCACTCACAAAACATCTTGGCCAAACATTCAGGCTATATAATATTCAAACAAAAAGCAAATGAGAATTATAAGAAACTGAAAGTAAGAACCTTAATTCTAAAAACTTCATTGATAACTGTAGGAAGAGAGTGCGATGTTGTTGCTGCTTGTCGGTCATTTCAGCTGTATGGAATATGTGTGTAGCTGTATGGTATAAATAAAATTTTTATAAATAAATACGAAAAAAAAACGAGTCGTAAGGAAAATATTTGATTTATCCACGTAAATATTTAAATACAATTTATACTCAGGCGTGGATAATGTTAATATGCTTTATTTCCCTTAGTGTAATATATGAAAAAACTTAGTTTTAATATCTTTGGGATCTTTTTGGAGACACAGAAGTTTGTATGGTTTGGGTTAATTTGTAATTTTATCAGCGCCAATAGGTGTGTTTTTTGTCATCGCTATATGCGCTTACCAACATTTTTCATACAAAAAATTGCTTAGCTAAGACAGGATAATTATAGTCGCTTAGCTCAAAGTTGCCGATAGAAATACTATTGCCAGATCAAGAAAGTGGCACTACACGTAATTTAGTGGCAGCACTTTTTAAAAAACAACCATTTTTATGTCAGATCGGTGATAGAAAAAACTCTGTTTATATATAAACAAAAACAGTTGAAATGACCAATGCTGCCAAGCTTTGACGAGAAAATGTTAAGCGCTTATGAGCGTTTTTTTTTTTGACAAGCGCTTATATCGATGCCAAAAAAACACACCTAATATATTAGGGGATTACTATTGTATCAAAAAACTTTCTTGTTTTTGTTTAAACAAGGATTTTATATGAAAAAACGACTTTGATGTATGGGGTCAATTTGGACCACAAGGGTTGGGTTTCGAGGGCTAAATAGTTCTTAGAAATTATTCTCCAGATAATTGTTAATGTTTCACTTGTTGAGATGAAGCCGATAAAGTCAACGAAAAAGAAGTTTTTCTAACAAAAACTGCATAAATATATAATTCACATTGACCCTTGAATTTCTCGAAAACTGACCGAAGGATTGGAAAACAGTTAACACCATTTAATTCAGCGTCCTCGAAATATGTCCCAGCTTGTTTGATATTTGGACATGCACAGTGTTTTCAATGATGCCTAAACTATTCTTTCGGAAAATTTCTCCTCGTTTATTATTCGTTGTATTTACATACAATTTTTCTAATTTATAATGCTGCGGAAACTATTATTTAAGGAGATTTGTCCTTACATATTCTGACAGTAACTCAATACCAAAGATTTAAGTAAGTGTGATTGATTCTATTAACCGACAAAATAAAATTTTTAAGTATGGAAAGAAAAAATGTTTTTTAAAGAAAATCTTACTTCAATTGACTGCAGACGTAAAGCCACTTCATATTTATTGTTCAAAGCTTGTATTATATAAGCTTCCCATCCTACAACGGTATTCAATAGGTCATTCTTTTGCAAAAACATTGGATGAGTATTGATAAAGTTCTAAAACAATACAAATCCAATGATCTGCATGAAAAATTAACATATCCCAAGGCGTTTCGAAATCTTCTTATTCTTAATAAAGTCTTAACCAAGCATTTTGTGTTTGTATTTTAATTTATTATCATAACAGCAAATTGCTACTTTGTAAGTCGAGCACCACACTAGAAGTAGAAATATTTAAGTTCAAAATTACATTTGAAGAGAGGCAGAAACGTAGTGTTGCAAGATTGCCAGGACTGCCAGGATAGCAGGCTTGCGGCAATTGACAGCAGACAATTTGCAGTTGTGCTCGTATGTATTCGCTTTACTAGTCTTCGAGTCTATCTGTCTTTCATTTCCGAATATATATATGTCTGCGTGTCGGGTCGCCTGCCACTCTGTCATTATTTCCCACATCAATGTAGCAGAGGCTCTGTTGGCAGATGAATGAAATCTAATTGCAAGGATTGCATCTTAGGCAACAAGGACAATAAATTAAATTCACTTAAGGATACATCCTTGATTGCAAATAAGAAATCCTCACATGATTGCTGCCATCTTGCATTGTAGTGTAAAGTGGTGAGCAGTGAAGAATAGTGAAGAGCAAGTGGCAGCAGACACAGTAGGAAGTAGTGAAGCGAAATAATAGAAGTGGCAACACTTTGGGCTTGTTATCATTATGTAGCATCTTCTTGTCAGTGGCTTGGTTGGTTTGGGTTCAGTTTCATTCTGGCGCAGTGGCGCATTAATTGTTCGTTAGAATATTTGCTTCTTCGGGGAAGAACTGCAATCGAAGCTTCAACTAGGCAGGATGTTTCTCTTATGCTCTTCTTCATTGCAGTGTTTCTGAAGTCGATGCTATCTTGTAAGTTTACAAATGCAGAGACAAAGTGTCGTTGGAGTTTTCGGCTGACACATGGATTTTCCGTACATGACAACCAAGTAATTTATATGCTTGAATGCTACCACCGCCACCTCTTTTCTTTCCACGCATACATCCTCAGCAAGTCCTTGAGCGACTCTTCTTTGGCTGGTGGGCGTATGACTTGTTAGGGTAGCCGTGGTATGTACTGCATCACATTTCGAAAATATATCATTTAATTTATTATCAGCTTTGACTGCGTTGGAAAAATTTGAGATATTGTCTAATTGGTTATTTCGCAAAGATTTAAGGACAAAGAAAATGTTCGCTTTGCGGCATCTAATTGCACTAGATGCATTAAGTGACTCCTGCAAGAGAGAACTAATGACGGAATTTAATTTCCCTAAGACACGCACATTTCATGTAGTTCCGTAATCCTGTCGGGCAGGCAAATAAAGAATGCTTATTGCTTGTTCCAAAAACTAAACCATTTTAATAATAATCTATTTATTAATTCAACAAACTGAACTGTGGTGATTATAATCTGCCAATATCATACGCTGCTTATACTCATTAAAACTGTATGAATTGTGTTCTGGCGGTTTCTTGGGAATATTCACTACCTGTCATTTAGTTATGCTGTATTCGATAAGATTTCCTTAACTGACTACTACCAGTCGGTCCTTAATGGTGAGGATAAAACGTTGGTTCATGCGTGAATTCATAAAAGTCCTTCGAGCAATGCACTAATGAGCTTCTGAATGTTTACACATTTTGTGGATCATAACTTTTTAACCACAAATGTTATGTTTTTTTTTACATTTAACTGAATAGAATAACAATAGTTTCAATGTTATTGCCAAAGGCAAATAAATTCAGAGTACATAATTAAAAATCTAACAACATCAATTATCCTTTATTTATTAGGTTTAATTGGCATTTGTTTGCATGTGTTACATTCCATAGTTTCCTTGAATTAATCATTATATTGTTTGAACCAATTTCAGTTATTTCTCTACGGGTTTTTATTATAAAGCAGTAATTAATATATTTGGCTAATTTTATCAGGAAAAAATGTTTCTAAGCTACAAATATTTCAAGTAACATTTTTTACCAGAAATAAAATTATTCGCCATTTTACTGAGTACGGTAATGAACAAGCTGTAATCTAAGTTGACTGAAAAATACTAGATTTTTATCTAGTGTAGGAGTTTTACACAAGAGAAAACTTATAAATTGTTTTGTTTGGATGTTTGATTTATCTTATACATATATAAAAGAGACTCACGTCCGAGTGTGCGCGCATAACTCGAGAACGGGTCGTTCGATTTTTACACTTTTAAGCTTGATGGATTCGTATTGGTGCAAGGAAGGACACTAATTTTGCCACAAATCAATAAAATGCTATATTTCTGATCGTTTTGGCTGTATAAGGCTACAATTTGGTAATTAATTTTGTTTGATTGCTGTCGGAAACTGTACTAAAAATTGGTTACCATACCCCTTTTTACCGCCCACAAATCAATAAAAATTCTGTATACTGAAAAATTTTAGTGGTATTATACTAAATAAATAAAAATAAATAAATAACTGGCCATTTCAGCCCTTGAAAGGACTTTGACCTAGATTTTTTTTTTTTTTTTTTTTTTTATTATTGAGTCTTAATAAATTTTGAGATTTACAATGCATCTTAATTAATATGTTACTTTTTAGATTGTATTGTATTATCTAAAGCAAGATGGTAAAGTTTTATAATGCAACGAGCTAATAATGAATGTTTACAGTTAACAGATGATTTATAACAATTTTATAGCAAAGGTTAAAATAGTGATCAAGTTTTGCTCATAACTCGGAGGTTTGACATTGAGGAATTTTTCTCATAATGAACTATATATAACTTAAAACTAATATACAAAAAATTATTTATAAAATTTTATAAAACTATGTGTACATACAAGTATATATGTATAGATATATATATATATATATACTTATATATAAATATATAACATATTGTTGATTTTAACCTCTGTGTGTGTTTGGAAGTTTATTTTTGTAAAATTCGGGCAGAGTGTTGTGTTGATCAGAATTATATAACGATTCATTTATGATGCCAATTGGAGAAAGGTAACATGAATTAGACCAATTATATTCCTTTTCGTGAATGTATATTTCATTCATTAAAAAGTTGTCATGAAATTCAAGTTTGTCGACAAATCTTTTTTGAAGATCAAAAGCATAGTTACAAAGAGGAACTACAAGAGCCCTGTTGTAAATATAATTATTGCTAAATCTTTTAGTTGGCGATTCATAGTTTCTGTCCACACACAATCTTAGGACTTTTCTTTCGGATATTTCTAATTTTCTGGCTACCGTTGGAGAGATTGAGAACCAAATGGGAAATGCATATAAAACCGCAGCGCGAATACTAACTTTATATATAAGTAATTTTGTTCTTTGGCTAAGTGATTTGCTATAAAATAGTCTCGAAAACATTGCCGTGATCTTTGCAAATTTTTTAAGAGCTAGTTGCGCATGTTCATTAAACTTGAACAATTTATTAAACGTGATTCCAAGATATTTTATTTTATCATGAAAAGGGATATTAGAGCCATTAAATTTTAATTTTAGATTTTTGCTCTCTGGAACAACCTTTCTTTTACATTTACCTGAAGCATTTCTTATACATATGGCCTGTGACTTTAAAGGATTAACAGTGATACCCCAAGACTTATAATATTCCTTTATAACTCTGAGATGAATTTTAACTAAACGAAGAGCTTCAACAGGAGATTTATTATGAGCGTAAATAAGTGAATCGTCAGCATAAAGAATGCTTTTTGAGCCATTAATTTCATGAGGGAAATCGTGAATTAAGATGTTATAAAGATGGGGGGCCAAAATAGCACCTTGAGGAACGCCACTTTTAATAGAACCATAATCTGAATTTGAATTTTTAATTTGGACAAAAAAAGCCCTGTCAGTAAGAAAACTTGAAAATAATTTTATTATAAAAGGATCAAAACCAATATTAATTAATTTATAAATAATTCCTTTATGAAATGCTTTATCAAAAGCCTTTTCTATATCTAGAGAAACTGCTACTGTACAAGATTTTTCTCTTAAATTTCTTACAACGTCATCATGTAATTTAAGTAACGCATGCATAGTCGAGTGACCTGGCTTGAAACCAAATTGATGATGAGGAATATAGTTGGGGTAAATATTTAAATCCATCTTAGATTTTATAATTCTTTCAAACAGTTTCCCAAGATTTGAAAGTAATGATATAGGCCTGAAGTTATTCAAAGTAAAAGAATTTGGCTTTTTTTTAATAGGAATGACTTTAGCAATTTTCCATGCCAAAGGAAAATAGCCATTATTGATACAGTTGTTAAAAATGATTGATAAAAATTTAAAAGCTGAATTTGGAAATTTTTTAATTATAAAATTAGAAATTAAATCAGGGCCCGCAGATTTTTTTGTATTTAAGTTTCTTGCTAATTCTTGCAAATTATTCGCATTGATGAAATGATGATTAGGAATGTCTTGAACAGAATTAAAATTGTCGTTAAAATTAATAATTGGATCAGTGAACTCTGTCAAAACTTCGTTTATTTTTGTATCAATCAAATTTAAATTTGCTGCAATGGGGATGTTTTCCCTATAAATGTCTAAAAAGTGGTTTTTGAACTTTTGTCCAATTTCAAAACTATCATGGATGAAATTACCATTAAACTCAATCTTATGACAAAATTTCGAATATTTCATTCCAATAAATTTATACAGTTCTTTATAAGCAAATGGCCCAGGCTTTATTTTAGATAATTTATTATTAAGCATAATTGCTTGATGAGTTTTAATTTGATTTCTTATCATATTATTCAGTAATTTTATCTGCGCTGATAGCAATTGATACTCAGGATTTTTTCTATTATAATTTCTATGATAAATATTTTTCAAATGTTTTTGCCATTGATACTTTAAATACAAGAGATTTTTGATGTTAGCTGGAATTAAAAATTTTTTATTTTTAAGTTCAATAGTTTCCGAATGAGAGTTCATTGTGTCGATAACCGCTTTCGAAAATAACTCAATTGATTGATCTATTTCAGAATTAGAAAGATTTCGATTTGAGGGGGGAGAAATTTCTTCTAAAACATTATCTAGGTCTGAACGAAAATTATTCCAGATTGTATTTTTATAAGATATGTAAGAACGTGGAGAGTTAATGATAAAATCAAATTCTGGTAATGTTATTTCAATTTTCAAAGGAAAGTGGTCCGAAAAGGTAGGGATACTCACAACTGAAAAATTATTATTTATAGTGTCAATAATATTCGTACTTATTAAAAAGTGATCAAGATATGAAGAACCATTTGGAAACGAAGGATTTATATCACAGACTCTATGAAAGTCAAGAGAATTAGAATGAAGCCAGTCTTTTAAAGTTTTACCATTTAGATTTTCCAGGGAATCGCCCCAGTCAGGACTTTTAGCATTCAAATCACCTCCAAGTATTGTACCGTCAAAATTTTTTGAAAAATTCCGAATTTTGATTAATGTGTTTACCATTTGAGATGGTGAAGCATTACTTTGAAAATACAAACTACCCAATAATATTTTCTTTAAGACAGAATACATCATCAAAGAAATAATAATAAAACAGTGTGGAAATAAAAGATTAGGAATGGACGTTGTTATATATGTAAAATTCGTTTTAATGGCTATTCCTACTCCCTGGGACGAATTGTCACGAATAAAATTATAATTATTAATATAAATATTTTTTTTGAGGTGAGTTTCTTGAAGAAAAGCAATGTCTATGTTATTTTGATTAAGAGTTGTTTCTAAATCAATCTGTCTGCTTTTATCAATTAAGGATCTAACGTTGAAAGTAAGAATTGCAAGTTTATTATGGCCCATAAGTAATCAAAACTTCTTTGAGTAAAATCATGTACTCATTTTTGGCTTGTTCCTTAGGAAGGGATTTGTAAGTTGAAATGAAATTTTTAATTTTATCTTCAATGGCTGATAACGACGTGTCTTTAAAGTAACTAGATAAATTTAAAAATTCATCAATAATTGCTGGTCTTTTATTTTTGAGATTGGCATATGTTGCAAGAGTGGGATTTGTTAAAAAGTTACTCGCATAAGATTTCCCGGGAGTCACTGAACTTGCTCCATAAATGGCCGAAAAAACATTATTTTTAACGACCTCCTTTTTTTCTCTAGCTTTCCTGATTAATAATTTTTTCTTTTCTATGTAATTTTTAAAAGCTGGGCAGCCACGGTAATTGGCTGGATGGCCTTCTTGGTTGCAGTTAACACAAAATGGAGCAGACGAATCATTAGCCGTTCGTGCACATTGGCCTGGATCGTGATTCTGATTGCATTTAATGCACATAAATTTTTTGTTACAATTTTTTGCAATGTGCCCCCAATATTGGCAACGTTTGCATTGAATTTCTTTTAAATTTGATTTGGGTACTTCCCACTTTATAACTTGGTTAAGAATGAATTTTATTTTGCCCAAATCCCCAATCTTTCCACCAGGAACAAGAGTTATTAAAAAAGTCCAGAATCTATGTTGTTAAGCTTAGAATTTCGAGTGTGGAATTTGGAGACTTTTTCCACAACCCCAGGAGCTTGCAAATCGATATCAGATTTTATTTCCTCAATAGTGGTACCATGATAAAAGTCCTCTTAGAACGATATTAGGCTGTTTTAGCTCACTTGGTGTAAAGGAATACGATTCTATACCCTTTTCTCTGAGTAAATTCATCATTTCACCATGAACTTGAAGATCTTCAAAAAATATTTTGCTTTTGAATTTGCTTTTATTTATTATTTTATATTTAATTTTAGGAGTTCTAGAATTCAGTTGGTCGACGAGTTTTTTTATGTCGATATTAAATAAAAAAATTGGGGGACAATATTTTTTCGCGTTTTTATGTATTTGTTGAGGATCTTTATCCCTGACCGAATTTTTTACAGATTGTCTTACATATGTATTATTACTAATATTATCAACAGATAAATCTTGTAAGATTTGAAATCTATTCTGGTTATTTGGAGCTAATCCTTTATTAAAATCAAAACTTAAATTAGATAAGGATACATTACCAGCTGTATCTGTATTTTTGGCAAAGCCAGAATTGGAACGCTTTAGTCGCTTCTGATTTGGAATCTGGAATCCATCTTGAGTTGTTGAAAAAGTTGAATTCTGCAAATGAGCATTAAAATTCATTAAATGCTCATGTTGAGCAGCAAGAATCATATCTGGAGAGACGGAGAGCGTAGGAGTTATATCCATTTGGTTTTCGGAAATTAGTTGAGCATCAAAGCTACTGCAACTGGAATTCAGCATTTGAGATGAGGAGTCATCGGAAACTTGCAATACAATAGCTGATTCTTTATTCAAGGATGATGTAGGCTTTTCACAATCTGCTACTTCGGCTAGGCTGCTCTTGAAATTTTCACTTATATTTCTAGAAGTTTTGTCCGGAGGTTTTTTGATCCTTTGGTTCTGGCAGCTTTTAGTGCTCGAGGCTCTAGGAATTTCCTTCTTTTTCATTTAAGTATATTTTCAGGCTTTTATATCTTGACCTAGCTTCTTATGATCAATTGTGTTGTGCGTGTTATTAAGTTTGTACACAATTGACCGAGAACCGGACCTACATGCTTAACGCCGACTCCGAACGGCGATGAACGGAAAGTTCTCGTTCTCAAGAAGCTTTACATGGAATTTTGATTACTCTCTGAGGTTTGCCATTGTCTGCAGAGAGGTGGCGGCCGTACAGAAAAATTATTTTAATTCAAATAATTTTCTGTCGCTGCTGGGGTTCGAACCTGGGTTTCCAAAGTTCTTTGACATAACGGCCACGCACTTTAACCAACTACACCACGGACGCCACAAATGTGGTATTATACTACATTTTGGTAATTTGGTTTGTATGCTCACTGTCGGCGACTGCTGTTATAAAAATTGGTTGCCACATCCCGTTTTACCGCTCACAAATCAATAAAATGCTATATTACCGATGGTTTTGGCTGCATTAGGCTACAATTTGGTAATTTATTTTGTATGCTCACTGTCAGCAACTGTATTAAAACTGGGATGGACATTTTATAAGAAGTGTGGCTCTGTCCACACAGTTAAAATTTGTAATTTCGAATAGCTTTGGAAGTAAAAGTAACAGTACTTACATACAAACTCAAATTGGAGTTACTATTTGGTGATATCCTGCTAATGGGAAACTATAACGGGCAGTGAAAAATGACAGTGGTGTCAAACTATGGGTCTAAGAAAAGCTTTGAATATACTTATTATGTTCCCATATAGCTTTTTATAATTTTCAGTAAAGTTAATTATAAGTTTGAATAATGATTCAAATAAAGTTTATGGATTGATTTTGAATTTATGCATTCAAAAAGAAAAATTCACGTCTTTACCGTCGTTCGTCGTTTTGAAATATTGATTACCTCTCTAGGGTTAAGCAATAAGAAAGGATAATACCAAAAAAATAAATCCCACACCAGCTATAATCTTATCGTTGCCGAACCGCTAAAAACAAATTTTACTGCGCGGTTATTTCAAGTCTGACTCACGGCGCGTTTAATACGCCCCTTTTGATATGACTGAAATTATGGCTTTTGGTTTTTATTTTTTGATTTTTTTATATTTTTTTCGATAGAAAACCGTTTTTTTTTAATTTTTTCAAGTTTATGTCATAAGAAAAGACAATTTTCATTTTCTCGAACACGTTTGAGCGTGTTTATTTACAAGCATATCCAAAGACGTCCGCATGAAGATTTTACTTTAAATAGTACTCAAATTTACTTTTTCATAAACTGAATTTTTTTATATTTCTGCAACATTTTGTACTCCTCCAGTCGTACACCCGGGGCAAAATAGCTGCACCCAGAACCAAATAACCATTATAATAGAATTTGTTTACTATTGGAAATTTATCGAGGAATCTTATGAAATATTTTTCAAAATTTTAAATGGATGGCCTCGTTAAGATTTTCGTTTACCTAACCGTAAAGGCCGAAATAAGTGAAGGAGTCACTATAACAGACACATGCTAGTATACGTTAATGCCAAAAACTGAATGGAAAGTCAGCTGGCTGTTGTTAATATCAAAAATATCTTAAATTTTATTGGGCTTTTAAATACTGAAAAACGAAAAAATCCTCATTTTTTGTGATTCTGTGTAAGTCGATAAGACCCACTGTAAGCGATTTTTTTTAAATTTATTCCCTAAGCAAAGTTGTTGGCAAGCATAATAGGAAGAACTTTTCTGAAGAAACCGAAATGGAAATCCTAATTGTTCAAGAGTTATCGATATGAAAATAAGTTCATATCTTGAGTAATTTTTCATTCTGAGCTATATATCTTAAAAACAAATTTCTGTTCTAAGTGTTCGGTAAAGTGGTAAAACAAATGTCGCCACGAGTTTCCTCATACCAAAAATAAGTGAAAAACGTTGAAATTTTCAAATACAGAGAAAAAAGGTTAGAAAAATCGCACAGTGTAATCAATTCTTTATGCGTAAGCAAACAAAAATGCTATAAGAGAGAAGTGACTAAAAATCAAAGAAAGCACGAAATAATATTTCAATATACAGTGATGGAAAAAAAATAGAAACGGCAAGCACTTTAACATTTCGAAGAATGGTATTAAGTTTAAATGCAAACTATATGAATGTAACCGACAGTACACACAAGTTGGATATGGGCGTATTATATTGTTTACGCTTTTGCGCATAATCCGGTAAAAATACCAGCAATGCAAATTCTTAAAGTAGTGCACGCGATTTCGTATTTGAAAAAAAAAATAGAAACGCATTCTTGCTTTGTTAATAATATTAAATATATAAGTATTAAAGAATTGCATTCAAATACCGTTTAGAATGTTTTAAGCAAGTATGGAAAAAAATTCATAATTCTTTGTGATATTCTACCTTTCTCACCTTTTTTGTTCACAATGGGAAGCGGAGTGCATTGCATAAATGTTGAGCTCGAATTCCTCCGAAAATTAAGAAATAAAGTTAAAATTGAGTGTGAAATTGCAGTTATTGAAGTGCTCAAAGAAAAAAAAAATGTGTTCAGCAATTAATTTTGAACCAAAGAAGGAAAAACCAGGGAATATATTATTGCAATATATTCGGAGTATTATAAAGGATGTACATTATCGTGTTATGTGCAGTATGCTTTGGATCATTATCTTGCTGAAAGAAATAACGACCCAAAAGGCCGAGTTTGTCAGCGTTAGCCTGTAAAATATTTTTAAAAGGTCGTTATACTGGAAATGGTTAATTTTTCCAGACATATATTGCATATTTTCAACCCCAATCTTACCATACAACCCCAAAATAACACACTCCGTGTTTAACTGTTGGACATGTGTTCCGCGGATCAAGCGCTGTATTCTTTTTTGGGCATATTTTGTTGCCATCAGGTAAAAATATGTTGAATTTAATTTCGTTACTGAATACAACACTTGGCCAAAACTGTTCATCGTGGTGTGAATTTTTTGCGAACTACAAACGTAAACAAACAAACGTCAAACGAAATTACTTCAATTCAACATGAACACTCACAATTTCGACCGAAATCATCTCACAAATTTTAGCAATTTCGGGCCAGTGCGAATGTACTATTTATCTTGTTTTTGTTTTTGTTCATAATATTCTTACAAATAAAAATTGTTTAAAATTGTTCATGCTGAGGCACAAAAATACTTAAGCTTTTAAGTCAAGCAAAGACATTTAATTGGTGGATTTTTTGGTGGCAAATTTAAGACGTTTTTGGTGGATTGTTTCTTAGACTTCTTAAAAATTTTCTAACTAACTGGCAAAATTCGTTTTGTTTTCATCAACTTAACGCGCAAGCGAAACTACGATTATGACATTGAAGGCTCAATTTACTGGCATGTATGAAAAGCAAAAAAACACCGGCACAGATTAAACAGAACACAAAAAGATTAAAGTCTCTTCAATTCATTAGAAAATAAGAGCTATATGAGAGAAATTTCGTAATGGATATTTTAATCTCTTTTTCCTTAAGTATTGTTCGGACCCTAAAATATTTTAATTGCACTTCCTTCAAGAAACACTTTCATTTTATTGGCGCTTCACTGACCCGCCAGAGTCTTATATTACATGAAATATTTATTGTACGACAAGAATATATGAAGAAGAATAATTTTTTATGAGTTACAACTTCTCCCTATCAAAGTGCCGCATTGCTGCTGCCACACAGTAGCAACATTATTATCTGAGGCTCGGCTGCAAATACCTTCAGTCATTAAAAAAAATTTATATGGTCGTAAAGAATCGAAACGACTCCAAGTGTCACAAAGTCATCTACTCACAATTGCCGTGCATAAAAATTTAATTGAATACCAGATTGACGTATTGTGTTGAATGAGCCATTGAGTGAATGACTTTATTTCTGACAAATGCCCGTCGAATACGTGGAAGAGTTGTGCGAATGATTTTTATGGCTGATATGATCGAAATTCAGACATTAGAACAACTTAATTCCGTGAGATCAAATTGAATGCATATCTGCACGATCTGATAGATTCTTCGAGCAGCTTTCACATTCGATTAGAAAGGTTATCGTTGCGGGTCGCACCGCTTGGATTAACGCCATGTGACATGCTTAGTTGTTGTGTTAAAATGCGCGCATGCGCTTCACGCTTGTCGTGACTCTAATCGAGAACGCCGCAACGCCACGAAGTTCTTCAGACATTTTAGAGATTTATGGAAAACTTAGAAAGATATGACAGCCAGGGGAAATGCGTTGACGAAGGTGCGACAAGGGGCGTCAACTTGATGCCAACCAAAATAAAGCCTATTTATAAAAACAACACACATAAATACAAAACCAAAAAACTTCAAAAATGTTGATACAACCCATGAAATAAAGTCATTCGGCCCAATAAATTATGACACAATGTAAGCTCCAGCTATGTTGTTGCTATAATTTAATTAGTTAAAAAAAATGTTTTGGCTTCCACTGAATTAGTACCGCAATTAAAAAAATATTGTTGCATGTTGTTTTTTCCTAAATATATTTATTTGAAATTTAAATGGTTTTGGTGCTCATGGAAGATGGAAAACGTTGCCTTCGTGGAAAAGAATTAGAAAAGAACAGACACGGAAATAAATGAGGCGTTTAAAAATCTGTGAGCAGGAGCGGCGAATGTAATGAATTTATGAGTATTTTACATACAAATGCGGGTACTTAAAAAAGAAAAAAATATTTGAACATAAGACTTCATCATTTTTCGTTCATTAGAGTTGAAGTTTCTATTAAATAAAAACGTGGAGTTACTTAACAAACAAAACTAAATAATTTTAATTAACTTTTAACAACTTTAATTACATACATTTAACTTATTTTAAATAAAAAGGGACAAATGTATGGAAAATATTTCATCTAAATGTGTGAATCCATAGGCGTCCGCAGGAATTTTTGGATGGGGGGAAAAGTTATGCATTGGTGTGCACTCATATGAAAATGATGATATCAAAATGTAACACATAAGAAATAAAAATACATACAATTTTTTCACTCGCCCCTACCCCCTGGTCACCCCTGTGGACGCCCATGCGTGAATCTATTGAGTTGTTTGATAATTAAAGTCATTTTTCATATTTTTCAAAGTGAATTTATTTATATGAACAACATATATTAATCAATGATATATTCACCATTTTGTTGGATGACCTTTTGCCATCTTTCGGTAAGTTGAAAAACTCCACGTTCGAAGAAGCCTTGGTTTTTAGAAGCGAAGAACTGGTGCAACTCATTTTTGACAGCTTGATCGGAATCAAAAGTTTTGCCATTCAAATGGTTTTGAAGGGAGCAAAACAAATAGTAATATGATGGTGATATGCCAGAACTATAGGGTGGATGTGGCATCAGTTCCCAATTGAGCTCTATCAATATTTGACGGGTTATCAAAGAGGTGTGGGGTCTGGTATTATCATGATGGAACATCACGCCTTTGCGGTTGGCCAGTTCAAGGCGTTTTTTCTTGATTTCTTCGTTCAATTCCGATAGTTGACGAAAATAGACATTCGAATCAATAGTTTGGATTCTAGGAAGCAGCTCAAAGTATACTATACCATTGTAATCTCACCACACAGAAAGCATAATCTTCTTGTGGTGAATATTGGTGAGTATTTTGCTTGGTCCATGATCGTTTTCGGAGTACGTTATCGTAAACAATCCATTTTTTATCACCCGGTATGATTCTTTTTTGGTTACAATCATGGGTCGTTTTGGTTTTCAGCTAATAATTCAGCAAAGAGTCGCATATATTAATGCTTTTGGTGAGGTGGATTTCTTTTAATTCGTGAGGAACCCTAACATCCAATTCGTTAACGTAACCAAGCTATTGTAAGTGCAAGTAAACGGTTGAATTCGATATGTCTAGCTCCTCTGCCATCTCTCAAGTTGTCATACGACGGTTAGTTTCAATTAACGCCTTTATTTTGTAGTCATCAGTAGTGATTGGACGACCATTATGTGGTGCATCTTGCACATTAAAGTTTCCAGAGCGAAAGCAAGCAAATCAACACTGACACTGGAATCAGTAAGGCAGTCCTCGCCATAAACTTCACATAAGTTCGTAAGTAAAACAATAAAACATGCCGATAATGCTCTCTTTGATTTTCCATTTTCAACTTAATTTTTAATCATCTTGTTTTTACTAATGACGCTCAGTTTTTGACTGAAGATAGTCTAAAGTATAACCTTTAAAATAGTATGTTATAATATGTATAAGCCACGCAATCACTATGACTACTTTTTACACTACTATATACAGTTTCATCTATAAGATCTATAAGAAAAAAACGACATTATTTATCGAACAACCCAATAGTTTTTAATCTTATATCTTTTTTATATTAATTTTCATGTTCTAAGCCGTTCTAAGCCAACTTTGCAATAAGCAAACATCTTTTATTTTAAGTAATCAAAACTTTGTCATGTATTGTTGAATGCACAGTTGAAGTTACAAGCGACTTTATAATTGTCGTACTGAGTGTTGCCAGATTTCTTTTCAAACAAAAACTGGACAAAGGGGATATATTTATGAAATAACGGAAATCTGTTCAATTTTGCCAAAATTTGGAAAACATTTTAAAAATATTTTTAAATATAAAAGGTTGATTTTAAAATATAAATTAAGTTCAATTTCAATGTAGGCCATGAAGCCCTGTATTTCAATAATTTTGAGTAGGGAAAAATTATTAATTTCAAATGCTTTCATTAGCACAAAATGATTAACTCTTTAATTTAAAGAAAAAAACGTTTCATTTGATTTTAAGTTCAGAAAAGTGAGCATAATTGGGAAATTAAGTTGTGGTAAAGTGACACTTAGCAGATTTCCACGAAAATGTGAATTCGATAATTAAAAAATAAAAGAGAAAAGACTAATAAGTAAAGAATCTGTCTTAAGACAGCTGTTTCGACGGCAACAACACCAACTCATCAGTAACGGCCAACCAGTTGGTATAGCGGCCAACGAAAGAGCTGTCTAGTCTGCTGTGTAATTACTCTACACAGATTTCTTGTTGTTGGTTTCTTCATAAACATACTTGACCTCGAGCTCAACAATGAGCATGATAATTGATATAAAAAGGTAATTTTAATTTAAATTCGGTTTATCTTTTTTAATCTATTGTATTCCATTTCTCATGATTACTCATTATGATCATTTATTATTTCTCGCGGTTAAAAAAGTATTGTTAGATATTTACTCTCTGAGGTTTGCCATTGCCTTCGGAGAGGTCAAGACCGATAAGAAAAATAAATTTTAATTGAAAAAATGTTCTGTGTTTGCTGGGGTGCGAACCTTGTGACACAAAAATTGGTAACGATTGGCATCGATTCTTGCTCCTTTCAAACGCACTCAGCTTTAGGGGGGTTATATACCCAGAACTTTTTTTTCATATTTCTTTTTGCATTTTCTTGAAACTTCAAGTCTCAAAAATATGTGGTTAAAATTTCAAGTCGATTTCTCAAAAAGTAACAAACTTATAGCCTAGTGAATGAACCGCCTTCCAGAGCGCGCAGTGCTGGCTCTTATTTTCAAACCATTTTTCTCGAAACCATATTTTCAAACTCGATGACCAAGATTTCTCGAAACTCAGTGAACCGATCGTTTTTTGCAGGCTTATTTTTTTCAAAATAATCTCGTATTTGTCAAAGGATTTTTTTTTCGTAGTTCATTTATTAGTTATAGGCAAAATAATAACGAATTTTTGTTCGAAAATCGTTACTTTACATTCGGAAGTTCGCCAATTTGTACGAGTATGAGTTTTAAGTATCTAGTTTAATAATATTTTTCAGTTTTTTGTTTCAGATTAATTTAGGAGGAGCAATCTTGGTCACCGCATTTCACATTTTTTTTCTAACAGCGCTCTATAAAAAAGACTGTATCTACCTTAATACTAAATTTTTTTTAATAAAAGAAACTAAGCATACTCTTGAATGTGTATGTTTTTAGGTATAAGAACCCTCATTTAAAAACTTCCCTTAGATTTCCTTAAAAAATTAACAAACTTGCCCTTTTTCCGGCCTATGGATATATAGTCCCAATTAATATAGGTGGTTTTGCTTTTAATATCATAATTTTCAGTAATAATTTTTATGAAATATTTACCAAACTTTTTTAACGAAGAAATAACTTCTAATAAAAGATATTTTGATTTTCTTTAAAGTTTTTAAGAAAAACTAAACATATAAATATTTCTTGAATACAGGAAAGTATTATGCACTATTTTTTTTTTTATACAGCATTGAATAAAATAATTTCTTTAGATTTATAAGTCAATTCAAATTTCAAAATAAATTTGTAAATGTTTCAGAAAACTTTTTGAACGCGATTGAATCCGCAGTCAGTAACCTATAATTAGTTTTCAGACCTCATAACCCAGATTTGAGGATGCATTGCGCAATCAATGAACTTATGTTTTATGTTGAACTGGGAAGCAAAATTATGAATGAGTTTCTGCTGATTGCACTTTTGCGGAGGATCGGTTGAAATGCATTAAAATTAAGCGAAATTATTTTCTTCTTATTAATATCAGTCCTCTTTGGAGTCGCTTCTTGTAGAGTTATGCGATTTATATTGATGATATAATTTTCTGGACTGGAACTGTGACTGGAAAATCTACATATAAAAATATAACATTTCTTATCGTATCGTTTGGAAACTTATGGCAAGTTGATATTGCCATAAGTTTCCTCATCGTATATTTTGGAAACTTATGGGAAGTATTAAATTGTTGTTGTTTCCAAACCGCTTCTTTAGTAATCCATGTGGAAGCTTTTGCTTGTTTTGAGGCAATTTCAATTTAAATTTATTTCGAATTAAAAAATCTCTAATAATAAGGTGGTCTCGATAGTCGAGCAGTTAGCGCGCTTGACTGCAACCCTAGAAATCCCAGGTTCAAGCTCCGGCCAGGCTAACTATTTTTAGTTGTTATTTATTTGTTGTTGTTTCCACATTAATTTTTAAGACAATGGAGATGAATGTTTCCACTTTAATTTTTAAGACAGCGGAGAGGAATGTTTCCTTTCAATGAAATTGTGTGTATAAACGAAATACCATTATATTGCTGATATTCCAACCCGGGGCTCTGTGTTGCTTGCAAAAGCGATACCGCTGTCGGACGAGTATATCTGTGGTAATATGCTTATCTGGCTTGATTTTAAATGTATTATTTTGAGTTTTTGACATTTTGAAAAATTTATTTGTAAATAGAAGTTTGAACAATAGCTAAATTTCCATTAAGGGAGTAGTACCAATCTTTTGGTAAAAAAAATATATATTTTTAATATTTTTTAAATATCTTTAAACTTTTTGTGACATATTTATAAATGTTTAAAGATAACAAAAAAAAAATTTTTTTAATTAACCACAGTTAGGGAAAGAGTTAAAAATAAAAAAAAATATAAAAAAAAAAATAAATAACTGGCCATTTCAGCCCTTGAAAGGACTTTGACCTAGCTTCTTATGATCAATTGTGTTGTGCGTGTTATTAAGTTTGTACACAATTGACCGAGAACCGGACCAACATGCTTAACGCCGACTCCGAACGGCGATGAACGGAAAGTTCTCGTTCTCAAGAAGCTTTACATGGCATTTTGATTACTCTCTGAGGTTTGCCATTGTCTGCAGAGAGGTGGCGGCCGTACAGAACAATTATTTTAATTCAAATAATTTTCTGTCGCTGTTGGGTTTCGAACCTGGGTTTCCAAAGTTCTTTGACATAGCGGCCAAGCACTTTAACCAACTACGCCACGGACGCCACAAAAAAAAATATACAAATTTTAAAAAAAAATTTGATAAACGGGCAAAATTTTTTTGAAAATTTTGGATAGACCGCTTTTTTTAGGGGACTTTTTTCCCCAAATGTGTTTAATTTCCACGTAAGAGGCTGTCACCAATAATAACCAATTTGATTTTTTTTTGTTTCAGATTACCCGTTCCTGAGGAGCGAGACAAGTCATTTGTTTTTTAGGCTTGATTTCATGGCCCTCTACCGGCTGAACAAGTGATAAAAAAGATATTTTTTTTTGTTATCTTAAAACATTTATAAATATGTCACAAAAAGTTAAAAAATTGATATTTAATAAATATGATTGAAAAAAAAAAATATTCTACCAAAAGATTGGTACTACTCCCTTAAAAAGGTTGACATAACTCACTTTTCAAGCGTTGGATTAAAATAAGGATAAGATAAAGTTACATACATCTTGAATACGTTATATTAAGTTTGGATAAGAAATAAATTTTTTCCCTACTGATATTTAACTCAAGCAGTCAAACAAAAGATTTCATTCTTCGGGTAATTTAAAGTCAGACAAAAGTTTGCACTAATTTTCGAAAAGAACCAGCTCTTTTGCCATCAATGCCATCAACAATACCATAAAATAAACATTATTATATGCAGTTGGTTGTATGTAGGTTCTCGAACAGACATGACATATGCTGTCATTTTAATGACTTCCCTTTATTTCACTTAAAAGTGACAAAAGTTGACACAAAATCTCACCGAATTTAATTGAATGAGTTCTGCTAAAACTTGAACGCTGCCTGTGGAGATGCATAATTTACAAGTCATAAACACCATGTGAACAGAAATCCTCTTGAACAACTACATCAAACACTGCCACTATGTACACACTTAACCCTTATGCGATCACTTTTAAGTATATGTACTGGGTTTGGCATGGCTGAAGGAAACAACATATCAAATCAAGTTACCCCATTTTTTTCTAGTAGTTTTTCAATACATTTGGACTCAAAGGGAAGCATACCAACTACTTTATTTATTTCATATTCATGAATAATGGCTATTTATTCCGACATTCCTGAACTTAAGTTTAAACAACATTTACAGATCAATCGGTTGAGTTAGTTTGAGATAGTTGGTCCGAATATCATTGAAAATTAATTTTTGTGCCAAAGGGTTAAAGCGTTTAAACTGCATTCAAGTGACAAAAAAAAAGCGTGAAATGAGTTAATAACCTCAAATTTAATATTTGTTGTATAAATGAGATAGAGTGTGTGTGTGTGTGTATGTGCACATGGTTGTGTATGTGCGTCTGCTGCATAATTATAGTATTATTTTATGACTGCACTTTAATAAATGCAACACTTAGTTTGTTTTTATTATTTTATAATTGTCTTTGTTACTGTTTTTTATAGCCGCTTATATTACGTGAGTCATTTGACGGGTTTTTTAGCACTCGGCGCCATGTCATTATTTTCGCAATTGCAGATAATTCTCGAGATACTTAACAGTGACGTGTTGATACGCGATGTTTGTTTATTATTTTTTGTTTTTTTTTTTTTTTTTTTTGGCATTTGCCAAATTTGTGAACAAATTGTATTTTTATCTGCTGAATGACATGCAACTGACAAGCGATATTTGTAAGTTTTGTTTCGAAAAGTGTTTAGTTCGACTTCGAAACTGTTTATGTAGTTATGCAGTTAAGTAACTGCTATTAAATTTAAAATCCGCCCAACACACTATATGGTTTATGGTTAGTATTATATTTTTTAGAATAAAAATTCTTATTCACTCATATCATTGATGGGGGTTTACCAGAATGAGAATTTTTAAAGAGATACAAAATAATATAAATTTTTCATTGGATGGTGTTGTTGTTAAATATTCTCCATTTATATTAAAAGCCCTTCAGAATAGTTTACTGACTTTTTCATTGAATCTCATAAATTTTGATCTTTCCAAAGTTTTATAGTAATTTCACTACTTAATAAGAAATCTGCAAACGTACCCTGATGTATGGAAAAAACCTTTCCATTATGGTATCATATGGGCCGACAAGTCTAATATATTTGAATATCTTCTAAATAGAAACTACTCAACGACTACCTATTCTTTACATGTTGAAAAACGTTAAATTTTATGCCTAAAATAAACAAAAAACTAGTAAAGAATGTATTATAATTGGCTTGTCCGAAGTTAAAATATCCCACACCCGTGTGTTTTAAAGCAGTTTTTATACAATTTATCCGAATTTCAACCTAATTGCAAATTTTAATATAAAAGCTTATGGTTCAATACATTAATTTTTGTGGAATTTTTGAGAGATTTTACCAAATTGATGACGTAACTTTATAGGGGTTTCCATTCGAATTTGGCAAATTTCAAACTAAAAGAAAAATTGAACTCTTCAGATTCTCAACTTCAAATTTGTAAAGACGATATCAGAGTTCATTTGCAAAATTTCAAGTTCTTTAGTGATTAATTTTTGTTAAAAGTTTTAGAGTTTACTATTTTGATGCAGTTACTTTGCAAGGGATGAAGGAGTGGGTTCCATCCGATTTTTTCAAATTTCAAATTTAGAGTTTGTATTAGGAAATTAAACTTATATGCAAAATAATATCGCTCGTTTTCTTCAATAACGTTTTAATCAAAAAACATAAAAATTGAGTTAATTACACAGCAGCATTCGAACATTCGTGTTACCATGATCTATGATGTGTACAATTTTGGTAACGATATCCTCTTTAATTTTTGCAGGAGAGTAAAATTTGTGCTTCATTCACCTCAATATATTTCCGATTAGATCGTATTATATATCGATAATATTCAGTTTTTTTATCACTTTGTATGGATTAAACCATGTAAATTACAGTACTACTTGAATGTTTGATCTTTTGACAATATTTTGAAAATGGTGAATTAATTTCCTTTGTCTGTTCAAAACTTAAAATGCTTTTCCTGAAAAATCTAGTTTTTTGAGTTATAACGTTATTGTAGAAAACGAGGGATATGTTTTTAGAAAAAGTTTTGTGTATCTGTGTCGGATCTCATATATTAAAAAAAAAAAAACTTATTTTTTTTTCCTCTAAAAAACTTGAAATTTTTCTCTAAATGCTTCTTTAAATCAATTCAAGTTCTACCTTTTTTGTTATCACTAACAAAAAAATATTTAAATAAAAATTCTTATAACTTGTATTTAAATATTTTATAACTTTTATTTTTTAATGTAAACATATTTAATTCATTGAAATGTTAAAATACAAATAATAACTTATGTATTGCAATATTGCGCTCTACTATTGAAGGATGAAAGAAAACAGTAGCTTAAAATATTTACAGCAGCGATGTCCACAAAAATGTTTTGAACAGAGCAACAACTATTTTATCAAAAAGCCAAAATAAACAAACAAACGTTAAATACATGGCACAATGAAGAATTACCAAAAACGAAAAGACATATAAAACCAACAACACAAATATTAACAATACGTGGTCGCTTGGGTAATTAACAACGAAAAACAACAACAGCTTTGTTGGCTGTTCCAACAATCGCGCACAAGTTTAAATTGCAGAATACACAAAAGCAACAACATGAGGTATGTCATTGATGATGTCATCATACAACAACAAAGCTATAAGAAGCTGCAAGCTAAACTCGACGAGTTTCAACAGACATTAAATTATTGTAAAGAGTGTAAATAGTTATTCGATGGGCACCGCTGATTTACAGATTCACTTTGGTTTAGAAAAGTTAACGCACAAAGTTGCTTACAAATTATTTTGTCTAATAAATACTTTTGATACGCAAAACCAGAACAGAACTGTGTTTTAAAATAAACTTTATAAAGCAAACTAGTATAATAATTACAAGGTGGCATTGACAGTTGCTTGGGAAAACATCTCCTGTCAAAAAATTTATTCAAAAAGAGAGCACATAAAATCGGCCTGTTAACAAATAAAAACACAAACAATGTTGAAAACGTTATAGTGAAAAAAACAGAACAAGCTCAGCAGCTGCAGATGCAATTTTACAAACAGCTGTTTTTGACAGGAGATATTTTCTTGTAGAAGAGAAAATAAGCAATGGTCAATGCTACCTTATAATTATTATATCATGTAGTAAACCCATACGCAAAATCGCCGCAATCCATGGCCGTAATATAGGCCCAATAAACCTTTTTGTTAGTTCTCAACTTGAGGTGCATTTGATATCAAATAGCTTTCTCAAATCTCCAACGTTAATTCTCAACAGCATCTCAACACACGGATTATAGTGTTCTCAACTTAAAAGGCACTTTTTTTGTATGGTGATTTTCTTAGTTCTCAAGTTGAGAAATTTGTAATTCTCAACTTGATATCAAAGGCATTTCTCCAATTGGTCTCAAATGGAATATGTATATGCAAAAAAATTTAAATGTATATCAAATTAGGAAATAGAAAACAATGTATTGTTCTTGTGTTATTTATTTTAAGTTAATAATTTAAATAAATCAAAATAATAATTTGATAACATTAAAAAATAGAACATTGCTTTTTATAATTATAATTAAAAGGTTGCTAGCTCTTCCTTGAGCTCTCCTGATTTGGCCGTTTCTAATGTTACTTCCTCTTCTAAGTCCGCATCTGAATCACTTTTGGCCCCACTTAAATCATTTTCTAAAAACATAATAACGTTGGATGGACCCGCCGCTAAAGTTTCCTCTGTGCTCTGATGCTCCGGATGTGCAACGCTATAAGATTATTATCTGCTAACAGATTTATTATCTGCTTCACTTCTGTTTTAATTTTTTTCTTTGTATTTTTACTAATAATAATTTATAACAAAATAGCACAATACATTATTTACGTGTAAATTTTATTTACGCTTTTCAAGAAATCAATATAGTTAATTTTAACAAAATGGCACGATAAGCTTTAGATATTATTTTCACAATTTGACACTTAAACTTTTTGCAAACAATAGGTCTGTTTCCGTGCTTTACACTGTATAAGATTTGTGTAAAACGTGTTCTAGAGAGTAAAAACGAAATGTGAGAATAGTTGCAAAAGTACGGAAACAGCTTCTAGTAAGTTTCGAGCACAAAACAGCTGATTTTGACTGCAGACGGCAGCACAAAATTTTAAACACTTTCACTCAAATTATTAAAAGCCATTTTTAATGCAAAACTGAACAATTACTTAATTTTTATTTATTGTACGTAAATTTCTTTTTAGGCACACAATTTGTAAGTGTATTTATCGCAAAACATAAACAATTATGAAATGTAATTTGACATTTGCTTCTTCTTATTGATGCTTATTCTTCTTGATGCTTGTTCTTACTTTACTCGAAGTCTCGAGTTCTAGCACTCTCTGTGCACTTTGTGTGCTCGAGAGAGCGATTTTATGCTTGTTCTTCTTCTCCCATTTTAAGCACAGAAAGTACGGAAACAGAAAATAGCGCCCCACAAGTTACACAGTGTGCGTACGGAAACAGACCTAATAAAACATATGATTGACTGTTGTTGCCAGATTTTCATTTTTGCAAATCCAAATAAGTGATGCCACAAAGTTAGAAATATTTTCTCAAATATTCCTCAACTTCATCTCAAGTTGAGAAAAAGCGTTTGAGAAAATGCTTAATCTCAAATGATAAGGAATGTTGAAACTCAACTTGAGAATCATTAATTTCTCAAACGTTAGAGAATTTTTTTTCTTGTGTTTGCTGGGGGAAGTCAATACATGTGTTTGTATGTATTCTATGATTTTTATTTCGTTGTTTGCAAGCGCAATAAAAAACTTGCATCTTGTTTGCGAGCGTTCAGCGCGAGCGGCTTGCGTGAGCTTTACATTTTTCTGACTTTCATTACGTTGTTTACATGGTTGAATAAATAAGGTTGTCGCATGGGTGAGAGCGAGTTCCGATAAATGTCAAATCGAAGTTGACAGCTCACACAAAATCTGAAAGGTAAGGTCAATGAAGTTGTTGTTATTGCCTTTCATTGATTTTGACAATTGTGGGTACTGAGAAGAAAGTTCGATCAGCCCCGAGACAACCTTATTAATTCAACCATGGTTGTTTACAGACGCTCTATTAAGAAGAGACAGAAGAGAGCGAAATGTGAGCAGCAAATAGTTATGCTCTGAGTTTGATAACGTTGCTCTCAGCTGCTCTATAAAGAAAAGAAAAAGCAACATAACAACAGCAATTATATGCAAACTTTAATGAGCTATAACTTCAAAAATATAAATTTTTAAGAAATAAAAAGTTCAGTTTGCACATCTACAGGTCTAAACCTATCAAATTTAAATTTATTTAAATTGGACTTGTACTTAAAAAGCAAATGTCGGACAAATTTTTGAGTTTGCGTAATAAAGCAAACTAGCAATCACTGGTGCGCGTTGCTGCAACGCCATCAACTATAAAAATAATAACAACTGGTGCTGACCGCTGACGCCGTTCATTGTGTTCAGAGTATATTTTAAGAGTTTTGTCGTTGTTTGCAAGCGCTCTATTAATAAGAGACAGAAGAGAGCGAAATGTGAGCAGCGAATAGTTTTACTCTGAGTTTGATAACATTGTTCTTTGCTGCTCTGTTAAGAAAAGAAAAAGCAACATAACAACAACAATTATATGCAATTATATGCAAACTTTAATAAGCTATAACATAAAAAACATAAATTTTTAGGAAATAAAAAGTGTAGTTTGCACATCTACAGGTCTAAACCTACCAAGAAATATTAAATTTATTAAGATTGGACTTGTACTTAAAAGGCTTTACGCCGGACAAAATTTAAGCTTGCGTAATATATATAAGATAATATAATTAATCAAATCAGTATTTTCTCCAAGTTTGCAATAATTCAGTAAATTATTGCAGGAATCATATCAATTTTTTATTTTTCCTAAATACACTTTAGAGCCTGAACAGAATCAAAGCGATTAGCGATTGGCGAAATTTTCAAGGAATAGAATGCATGAAAACGTATGAATACGTCCGAAATCAATTCGCTGGTCTTCGATCGCGACGAACATTCGCCAGATTAGAATCTATTTTATTTTTACGCTGGTGACCTGGCGATCCTCTCTTTGAGTGGTGTCAAACGTGATAAGTGTTGCAGTATGTTTCCTAATGATGGGGTACGTTCAGTGCTATTTTCTTAAGTTTTATAATATTCTGACATTTGTGGTCTATGTATCTGTTTTCTTCATGTCAATTATGCATACACAAAACAAAACATTCTGACAATTCAGTCTGAACAGTTCGCCAATCGCTAATCGCTTTCATTCGGACGTGTTCTGAGCGGTTGGCGAGAAGAGAGGATCGCCAATCGCTTTGATTCTGTTCGGGCTCTTAGCGATGCCCAGCGCCTAACTCTTTCCACTCTTTACAACAACTTTAATATTTTCATCTTTGTTGGAATTCGCATACATGTATGCTGTGAGGTCCTTTTCGTTGTTGGTAAATGCAGCGATAGCGCACAGTTCATATATGTATGTGTTGTTTGTTTTATGTGTTTTTTGTTGTTGGTAATTCCTCATTGTGACACGTATCAAACGTTTGTTTGTTGATGTTGGCTTTTTGCTGAAATCGTTGTGGCACTCTTTAAATAGTGTTTGTGGGCATCGCTGGTCAGGTAAGCAGTTTGTTTTTTATTTCTTTTGAAATGAATTTGTTTTCAGCAAACTCCGCATTTAAATTTTTCTTCAAAAAACTTTTATAAAAATTTGATACTTGTAAAAAAGAATAACTTTCGTCTAGTAATTTCTTTTTTTTATCCCAAATTCGAATTTAGCAATTAATAAAAATCTTTTTCACCCATGTTACTCATAAAATCCTAAAAATTTATTAATATATCATCGCTCTAGTAAAAAACAAGATACATTCATATATGAAAAATATATTATAATACATTTATTACATTTTTAAATACATAATTTTCACTTCGTCTAGTTTAACTGAATAGTTTGGGATCAATAATTGTAAAGTGTTTGTTTATTTATTGTGCTTAAATGGCTAATGTGAGCATTTATCTGAATCTATTTGACATATGTGACAGCACGAACAAGCAAAAGAAACTCCCCAGTGACTACATATTTTATTCGAAATCCCCAAGAGGCAGACTTCAACCCCGCCTGCTGTCAACAGCAATCACGATGTACCTCGCTCCCACACAAAAGATACGCGTCCAAATTTATGTCATGCCAATGCCATAGATTCCCATCGTTATTCACACTCTTGCTGGTCCACTAAAGGAGCCACAAATCTTTGACATCGGCTTTTCTCATAGCATCCTGGATGTGTGAGCAGCTGTTAACGAGTGGCAATCGCATGTGTGATGGAATCCATTCAAAATGTCAAAGTTGATGATCGGACGATACGCTATTACTTTGGGTTCCGTCTCTTGATATTTATGAAATTTTAAGATATTTTACATAATTGCCTTAACGTTTAGAGAATACGCACATTTTGTAATTAGATTAAATGGTTGCCTGCAGTTGACGCTCACTCTCCGTTCGTTGGATCTTCATCAGTTATGGTTTTTGGCATGTAACCACACAATATTTCAATTTTATTGAGATTTCGCTGAAGTCCGGTCATGAAAGCCATAAATCTTTTTATATTCTGGTGGGCGTCAAACATAATTTTGTTTCTATCCAATCATTGTTCAATACCAACCAGACTACTTATATAATTAAAATTTTTAATCAATTGAACTTGTCGTGTATTTTCTTTTTTTTTTTTTGTGTTTTGTATTTTTTTTTTTTTTTAAATTTGACCCCCTTCTGTTCAACGGTCAACTTTAATCAGTCTAAGAGATTTGCATGCACTTGATGTGGATCTTCGCGTTGTCTTGTGACCAGTGCGTTGGTTGTGCGCCTGGGCAATAACTCCATTGGCTGCTGCGAATGACTCCTACCTGCATGTTCCTGCTGTATGTCTGCTGAGCCCGTGTCCACTGCTCATCGGGGCGCATTATCAAGCTTCTAACAGCGACCCCTGTTGTTCGGATGTCTCTGTGAGTGGCTGCGTTTGTTGGAACCCCGCAAGGAATATGACTGCGCATAAGTCAAGTTAATTTTGAGTTGATTTATTTTGATGTTTCATCTGATGTTTACTCAAGTCCACGTATTTTCTACTTTAGCTTCGTTGTTGGCTTTAAGTTGATGCAATATTAGACCATGGCTTTGTATTTTAAAGCGTTTTTGTCTTTGGGATTGAGTTTTTAATTAGTTGCTGATGCAATTTAGGCATTTCTATTTTCCACCTGATTTGTAGATAAAAGTGTGTATACAAGACATTTTCCAATAGTCATAGTACTATGAAATAAATATTCTATTATTTCTGCTTACCTTTCGAAGTTTGCGCATCACATCGTAAGTGGGCGAGGTCAAGGGTTTTTTTTTTGTGATCATCTTGTGGAACTGAAGGAATAAAACTTAATCTGTGTTACACAACTTCATGTGCTGAATTTCACATTTATTAAATGGATAGAATATGAATTGCTACGGTTAGCAAATTACATCTGATACGACATGTTTTAATGTCTTCTGGTTGTTTTTTATACGCCCACTCGTAAGGGGTATATTGACTTTGTTACTCCTTTTGTAGCACACATAAGGATGCGTGGCAGGCTTAGAAACGTTTATACATCCTTGATCAGCAATACACCTATACCAATTAAGCCATGTCCATTTGTCGCCGCAATTGCACCCGTAATTTTGAAGCCTTTGTCATGAGATTCGATATATTATTATAAAGTGACGCTACCTCCCACATAACGGTCACGCCATCTAACTTAAAAAATACTTAAACACGTTGTTATAATTCTTAGATGAAATTAATGAAAATTAAATTTATTTTTTTATAATTATATAATTTATAATTAAATTAATGAAAATTTCATTAAATTAATAATAAGACAATTGATTATAATTAGATTTAATGCTTCTCAATAGAGTTTTCACAGAGGAAAAGTTTAGTTCGGTGGATGCTTAAGCCATAAATTTTTTGTTTCTTCTTTATTTTTTCTTATATTTTAGAAACTTTAATGTAAATAAGTGTCTGTCAATAAAGAGGTCACAGTGCTGGGCAATTCGGTGTGTCCACGCTTCTTGAGATCTCATCAAAAATTATTTTGCTCGTCATACTTTAAGGTGAGTTTTCCATAATAACATGTGCCTAAATCAGGCCAAAACAAACACGAAAAAAATCAAGCATTATATGCTTGAATCAAGCAAATAGTTTACACTCAATAGTTACACTCTATCAGTTTACGCTCAAACGTAAATTTCTCAGTTCAAGCATTATTTTGCTAAGAGAAAAATGCTTAATTCCTGAAACATTTGCTTAAAACTCAGAAATATTTTTTTTTTTATATTCAAAACTAATATTTGCTTGAAGCGAGAATAATTTAATTTATTCAAATAACAATTGCTGAAAACTGGAATAATTTTCTTGATTTGAGAAATTGATTTGCCTTGAATTAAGAACAATTTGTTCGATTCAAGTAAACAATTTTCTTAATACTAGAATGTTTTGCTTGATATAAGAAACTTAACTTCTTATTAAAATGAAAATCCTTCAGCAAATATGTAGGATGTAGGTGAACCGATCATAAAAAACTACTTGAATATACAAAATATATTTTGTAGACGCTTACCTTCGAACCATTCCATACACACTGCTCCTGAAGCAACTTCAAGTTGACCTAAAATGGCAACGTAAACTGAAAGTCTCCAAGTGTTTGTAATGTTTTTCTGATGAAATATCACTTTGAATTAAAATCCTAGCTGATTTCGTTTTAAAAATATCTCAATTTTTGCATTTTCACGTGATTGAACCACCTTGTACATTAGACAGCGCAATATATTCAAGTATAAAAGTGTTTATATATGTATAGATGTATGTTTGTATATATTTATATATATATTATACCTACGTGTGTGTTTGTGTGTGTGTGTGTGTGCGTGTAAAATATTGAGAATTGGGATATTGTTTCCACACCATCTACGGAGATAAATATCGCGGCGCGTTTTTTTTTTAAGTGGTATCCCTTGTAGACCAATTCCACTATCCCGTCCCGTCCACAAATTACGTAATCACTTTTATACTTAAATTGGGTCAAAATGGACAGCCTTTAAGAAATTCAGCCATAGTCAAAACTATGTACACATCGCTAATATTTTTAAATGTTTTAAAGAAAGAGCTCACTTTATTTGTTGTTGGAAAAATTTTCAAAGATATTTTTTTGTTGTTGCATTCTATGCAGTATGTTAAATAAAAACAAAAGTTTTAGCAAACCTAACGATATATCACAAAATAAACTAATAATTGATAACTACTCTCTGGCGTCATAAGTATTTACACAGCCTTTCTTCGAGTCAATAAACACAATTATTTACAAACATAAGTGCTGCACGACCTTACTTTTTAGGATTTAAGGAAGATACATGAATGTTTTTCCAAAAGACTCCTCGAATTTACAGGAAGACTCATCAGTCCACAAAACATTGTGCGAAAACTGTATAGGCCAGAGAATAGTTATATTTTGCTAATTTTTTTTAATGATATTTTTCGTTAGGTTTTTTAAAACATATTTTCTTTACTTTGCATACTACAAAGAATACAACAACCAAAAATTTCTTTGCGAAGTATGCAAACAACAAAAAAGGCGAGCGCTTTCTTTAATCTATTTCTTCTGAAAGTGTAAATAATTTTGACTAGGGCTATATACATCTATCATTTATTACAAATGTTGCGAAGTTAATTAATTTTCAATCTCTCCCAAAACTTGTTAAATTCCCTGTGAATCGACTCTCCAGCCTGCTCCGACCACAACTTCCCGAACTTCATCTTTTGCAGGGCTTTGTCAATCATTTGTTTTGGAGTGGTATTGTACCTCTTGTTGGGTGGGAAAAAACATTGATTTGGGCCACAAAGTTGAAAGTAATGGCTAAAAATGATCAAGGAGAGATCTTTGAAGGCAATGCATGCAGACAACTTTTAAAGGAATCTGCAAGACTTAATGACCCCGATATTTATGAAACGGTTGGACCTTATGCCTTGAAGCCCTTTGAGTGTGCTTTTCAGACAATGAATAAAATTGTAGATTCTTGTTTTATAACCAAAAAAACCGATTTAACCGATTTAGATAAAAATTTGATAATTTTTCCAAAGCCATTGAGAGTACTGGTGTCTCGCAGTTGATAAAAATACATGTTATATTAGATCATTTGAAGGATGCTATTATAAAACTAGACTGAGATGGTTTGGGATTGTAGTCGGAGCAGGCTGGAGAGTCGATTCACAGGGAATTTAACAAGTTTTGGGAGAGATTGAAAATTAATCTTATTGAAGATTCATCATACTCAAGTCGCTTAAAAAATACTGCAGTGACCTTTACTTCGCAACATTTGTAATAAATGATAGATGTATGTTTCTTAGAGGCTGTCCAATTTGACCCAATTTAAGTATAAAAGTGACTACGTAATTTATGGACGGGACGGAATAGTGGGGATACCACTTTAAAAAAAAAAACGCGCCGCGATATTTATCTCCGTAGATGGTGTGGAAACAATATCCCAATTCTCAATATTTTACACACACACACACACACGTAGGTATATTATATATATATATACATACATACATACATATATAAACAGTTTTATACTTGAATATATTGCGCTGTCTAATGTACAAGGTGGTTCAATCACGTTAAAATGCAAAAATTGAGATATTTTCAAAACGAAATCAGCTGGGATTTTAATTCAAAGTGATATTTCATCAGAAAAACATTACAAACACTTGGAGACATTCAGTTTACGTTACCATTTTAGGTCAACTTGAAGTTGCTTCAGGAGCAGTGTGCATAGTTTGTCAATCCGCACCATCTTAAGCATGGTTTCATGTAAATATGTTTTGAATTATAAGCATGCCAATATAAGTTGAAATGAGAAAAAATTGCTTGATTCAAGTTAACAATGTGCTGAAAACTTAAATAATTCTCTGCGATTGCTTAAATATAAAAAAAAATATTTTCTTGATTCAAGTCTTGATTCTCTCCGTGTATCAGCAAAACTTTCTAATTGGCAGACAATTAATAACGTTGATCAAGCAAATTCTTCTCACTTCAAGCTAATATTAGACTTGAATTTAGAAAAAATATTCTCTGTGTGAAGATACGACAAAAAGGAGATCGCTTCAATTCAATTCAAAAGTAGATCAATACTTTACAAAACATCTCAGACCATTACATATAGTTTCTCATCGAACTTTAGTGGAGTTATTTCAAGTGCATTTTTTCCAAGTACCAAGACCTAGACCTAGATGTACATAGGTGAATTAAATTTTTAAAGACGGAGAAAAAAAATTAAGCATTCTTTACTTGAATCAAGCAAATAGGCTTGAGTTTACTCTTGAGTCAATTCAAGCATTATTTTGCTAGTATTGAGCAAATTTAAAACACATGATATTAAGAAAAATGTTTAATTCAAGAAACATTCGCTTGAAACTGAAAAATATTTTTTCTAAATTCAAGTCTAATATTTGCTTGAAGTGAGAAAAAATAGCTTTATTCAAGTAAACAATTTGTTGAAAACGCGAATAATTTGCTCGATTTGAGAATTTGTTTTCCTGGAATTGAGAAGAAAGTGCTTCATCCAAATAAACAATGTTCTCAATATAAGAAAACTTTGATTTTTCTTTTTTTTTTATAAAGAGAAGAATTTGCTTGTTCCAAGTAATTAGTTATCTAAAAATAAGAAAGTTTTGCTTGATATATAGACTATTTTTAAACAACCACCTTTATAAAAATTAATTATTTATTTATTTATTTCAGTCTATGAACAAGGTTCTTACAGACTACGTAAATAATGAAAAAAATATTTTAATATAAAATATATATAAAAAAATTCCTAATTTATATTATGACTATTTAATAAATGCTTCATTGACAATTTAGACATCGAGAAATCAACATTACACTTAGCTGCTAAAACATTAAAATTCCATAACGCTCTATATAATGGAGAATTGATAGCATAGTTTGTAATAACAGTCTCAAGGTAAAATATATCCGATCTTCTTAGCATTCTTGATGGAACATTGAAATCAATTAATTCTTATAACTCTGGTCAATCAATATTACCCGATACTAGATCATAAATGAATGAAAGTGATGAAATAGTTCGTCGAGATTGCAGAGATTGTAGATGAATAAGCAAACATCGACCATTATAAGATAGCCTCTTTGAAATTTAAAGAAACGTTCAAGTCGTAAGTCGTGGACCGACACGGAAGAAAACCATTTTGAAGCGGTGAAATGAGACTTTTAATTGCAAAAAATATTTTTTGCTTAACGATATGCTCAAAGAGTTTAGACATTGTGGATTCTTTTGAAATCGGTCTATAATTGGCAATATTATTTTTATTTCCTGATTTAAAAATAGGTGTTATAGATGCCACTTTCCAGTCAGATAAAAAAATTCCCGAATTTAAGGATTTATTGAAGATTATTTGAAGTGGCTTAACAATGGAAACACAGCAAGTTTTGAACAGATGTGAAGAAAACCCATCAATATCAGGTCTAATGGCACTTTTAAGATTAACAGGGGTATATCAATTTTGTCACTCCGTTTGTAACGCCCATAAGGAGGCGTGGTAGATATAGAAAAGTGTATATATTTGTGATGTATTTAAACGCAGTTCAACTTGTAGACTAAACATTTATTCAATTAAAATTATGTACATGTCTTACTGCTAAGCTTTAAGTATAGAGGTAAAACATAAACAATAACTAGTGATAAATGTAACGAATAATCGATACATATCATTTCCTCCCAAATTTAAATTAAACTTATGTACTAAAGACTTATTAATTTTATATAATACGAAGTTTTCCTTAAAATAATTTTAATTCAATGATTGCGTTTTCATTGCACAATGTTTTTAATTAATTACTAAAGTTCATACTAACAAATAATGAACTTTAATACATTATACTTTGATTTCTTTTTGTCTTTTAATTCGTTCAGATCTTCTCAATTCACCAAATTCATTTTCATCAAAACTACGTCTTCTTTTCTGAACTGATTCATTAACTGCATAAGTGAATGGATAAGAACTAAAACGAACAACTTTTCCATAATATTTTCTTAGCTGATTAAGGTGTGCAACTCTGCGTTTTCCATTAATATCTATACAAAATCTTAAACTACTTAATTTTTCAACAATTTTTGCAGTAATCCATTTACAATAGTTATTTAACATATTTCTATACAATACAATTTCATTTTGCTCAAAACTCAATATTTGTTTTCTTTTATTCAAAACTGGTTTTATTTGCAAATTATTTCTTTCACATTTTGCTCCTTTTTCAAAATTTGGCTTAGTTTTATACATTTTCTTACCATTTTGTTTTGGGTTCACAAGATCTAATAGTGTACGAGGTTTGTATTTGAAAATTAAATTTGCTGGAGGTACATTTGTTGTAGTTGTCGGCGTACTACGATATTTCAAAAGGAAATTGTTAACTTTAAAATCCCATGATTTATTTATATTTCTTGTATCTAATAATTCCTTCTTCAAACACTGCTTTACAATCTGTACTCCTCTCTCTGCACTACCATTAGACTGTGGATGATATGGTGGCGATTTTAGGCATTCAATACCGCTACACTTACAAAACTCTATAAAGTCTTTCGAACCAAAAGGGGGACCATTGTCACTAACTATTTGCTTTGGTAAACCAAATACTGCGAAAACTGAACGCAAGGTTTCGATGACAACATTTGCTGTTGTAGTTTTCAAAATTTTCGCCTCAATCCATTTGGAATACGTATCAAACAAAACAAAAATGGTTATATTTTCTAATTTGCAGAAATCAATATGAATGCGTTCAAACGGAAAAGTGGCTTTTGGCCAAGAGGTTAAAATTGGTTTAGGCACCTTTTGATTTATTGAACAAACTTTACAACATCGATTAAATCTTTCAATATCGCGATCAATACCCGGCCACCAAACGTATGTTCTCGCTAATGCCTTCATTCGCACGATACCAATATGAACACTGTGCAACAACTCAAGAACTTCTTGTACTAGCGCAGGCGGAACAACAACACGCTCGCCATAAAACAAACAACCATCTTCCGTAGCCAACGATACGCGATATCTATAAAGTATTTCTTGTTCTTTTGGAACAATTTCAGGCCAACCACCAACAACATTTTTTTAAACCTCATTTAACACTACATCGTTTTGTAATTCTTTTCGTATCTCATTTAAATTTATCGGAAGATCCCTGACTAATTGAAAAATATTGATACTATCATCTTCTTCGTTTGTCATCTCAGGCAGCGGAAGTCTAGATAAAGCGTCAGCATGGCACATCTGCGAACCCTTTTTGTATTTTATTGTATAATTGTACATCGACAAAAACACCGCCCACCTTTGCAACCGATTCGAAGCCACCACAGGTAAATCCTTCCTGTCATTGAATATTTCTCTTAATGGCTGATGGTCACTTTCAATAGCAAATTTGTTACCCAAAAATGAACTTATGAAACTTTCGAATAGAGAAAACTATCGCGAGAGCTTCCCGATGAAGCTGTGAATAATTTCATTCAGCTGGTTTCAAAGTGCCAGAAACGAACATAACAGGGCGCTCTACGCCATCGATCACATGCGATTATACACCACCAACACCATATGGGCTTGCATCACAAGAGATTACTATCGGTTTTTTCGGATCGTAGTGGGTTAAAATGCCAATATCTAGAACTAACTTCTTGCTTCGTTCAAAAACTTTCTGATGTTCGCCTGTCCACAACCAAATTACGTTATTTTTCGTTAATTCATACAACAAATACAATTCAGCTGACAGATTTGGTATACAATGATTATAATAATTTATCATACCGAGATACGATTTTAGCTGCATTTTATTCATAGGCGCAGGTGCTTTAACAACCGCTTCAATTTTACTTTTTGACGGGCTAATACCATTCTCACTAATTATATATCCTAAATACTGGATCTCCGACTGAAAAAACTGGCATTTTTCAAAGTTTACTTTTACATTGAATTCTAATAATTTATCAAGAACACTACATAAATTTTTCTGACATTCATCAATAGTTGAACCTCCAATTAAAATATCATCAAAATATATCTGGACTTTTTCCAGGCCTTTCAAAATTTCATCTACAATTTTCGAAAATATTTGCGGTGCTGTTTTCAAACCATATACCAATCTTGTAAACTGATACAAGCCTCGATGCGTATTTATAGTTAAAAGTTCTCTTGACCTCTCTGACACACCGACTTGCAAATACGCACCTGTCAAATCAAGCTTACAAAAATATTTCCAACCAGACAAACTAGCAAGTATATCATCTATACGGGGTATCACATAATGATCCATTTCAACAAATCTATTCACAGTCCGTCTACAATTAACACATAATCTTATTGACCCATCGCCTTTGTTCACAATAACCACTGGACTCGCCCACTTGCTTCTATTCACAGGAACCAAAACACCTTGTTCGCACAGTCTATCTAACTCAACTTCAACTTTCTTTCTCAAACCAAAAGGTACAGTATATGCTTTTGCAAAGATTGGATAGTACTCTTCTTTGAGCTCAATTTCAGCTAAATATCCCTTAATGGTTGAATTACTTGATTTTGAAAACAAACTTTTATACTTTTCTAAATTAAAATCTGTGCAGACACTTTTATTCAAACTATTCACATTACAAAACATATCACGCCACTCCGGTAACGAAACATCCAACCAATTTCTTCCTATCAATGGCTTAAACTTGTGATCCGAGTCCAAAATCACCAATTCCAATTTATACATTTGGTCTTTAAAAATAACATTTACAAAAATACATCCAACAACAATGACACTGGCGCCGGTAATAACTTTCAAATTTCGCTCAAATTTTTCTAATTTTAAATGTTCAAAATAGTTATCATAATCTGAAATATGACATACGGAAACGCAAGCTCCCGTATCCCGTATCATTACTTAACTTTGAACCCTCCAATTCAGCAATAATTTCTAACGATCTTGTGGAACTGCATGCAAAAAAATTGTATAAATAATTTAAATCGTTATTTGTATAATCATCACAATAATAAATACTCTTAATATTAGACCTACTCTTACGTGCTACACCATGCAACTATTCTTCTGCTTTGCCCAACAGTTCCTCTCAATATGTCCAAGCTTTTGGCAGTAGTAACATTTGATCTGCCGCGCTCTGCTTTGACTCTGGCTCCTATACTTTTCTCTGCTAGTATTGCCGAAATTTCTTCTGCTGCTGCTATTGCTACGTTCGACCGGCGCGTATTCTCTTTTTGGTCTTGAACTTTGTACTGACGAGTTATGATGTTTGATATGATGGATCGAACTTGATCTCATCATTTCCATGCTGTTGCTTGTCATATCCATCGAAAGCGCAATTTGGCAAGCTTTTTCGAAGTTGTCTAGCTTACACTCGTTAAGCAACCGGTTTTGGATGTGCGCGTTACTCAAGCCGCACACAAATTTGATGAGTAGAGCTTTGTCCAGAAATGTTTGAAAATCACATGTTTGCGATAACTGTTTCAATTCGACAATATAATCCGATATTGATTCGGTGGAGAGTTGCTCTCTCTTAAAAAATTTGAAACATTCCACAATGATGTTCTTTTTTGGTTGAAAGTGTTCTTTCAATTTTTCCACTATATTTGCAAAAATGTAGTCTTTTTCGGTTTTAGGTGCTAATACAGAAATTAATGTTTTATACAGCTCAGCACCTCCGAGACTTATCAAAAATGAAATTTTGTCTGCATCTTTTGTTATTTTATTTAACGATAGTAAAGGGTGATTTTTTTGAGGTTATGATTTTCATGCATTAGTATTTGACAGATCACGTGGGATTTCAGACATGGTGTCAAAGAGAAAGATGCTCAGTATGCTTTGACATTTCATCATGAATAGACTTACTAACGAGCAACGCTTGCAAATCATTGAATTTTATTACCAAAATCAGTGTTCGGTTCGAAATGTGTTTTATCGACAAATTTTGTTCAGCGATGAGGCTCATTTCTGGTTGAATGGCTACGTAAATAAGCAAAATTGCCGCATTTGGAGTGAAGAGCAACCAGAAGCCGTTCAAGAACTGGCCATGCATCCCGAAAAATGCACTGTTTGGTGTGGTTTGTACGCTGGTGGAATCATTGGACCGTATTTTTTCAAAGATGCTGTTGGACGCAACGTTACGGTGAATGGTGATCGCTATCGTTCGATGCTAACAAACTTTTTGTTGCCAAAAATGGAAGAACTGAACTTGGTTGACATGTGGTTTCAACAAGATGGCGCTACATGCCACACATCTCGCGATTCTATGGCCATTTTGAGGGAAAACTTCGGAGAACAATTAATCTCAAGAAATGGACCGGTAAGTTGGCCACCAAGATCATGCGATTTGACGCCTTTAGACTATTTTTTGTGGGGCTACGTCAAGTCTAAAGTCTACAGAAATAAGCCAGCAACTATTCCAGCTTTGGAAGACAACATTTCCGAAGAAATTCGGGCTATTCCGGCCGAAATGCTCGAAAAAGTTGCCCAAAATTGGACTTTCCGAATGGACCACCTAAGACGCAGCCGCGGTCAACATTTAAATGAAATTATCTTCAAAAAGTAAATGTCATGGACCAATCTAACGTTTCAAATAAAGAACCGATGAGATTTTGCAAATTTTATGCGTTTTTTTTAAAAAAAAAGTTATCAGGCACTTAAAAAATCACTCTTTAGATGGTTGAGTCTACTTATATACAGCGAAAAATCATCGCCGATGTTGAACGCTTTAATTGTTCCAATTACTGCTGTTGGAGTTTCCGTCATAATAAAGTTTTAATTCTGCTTTATTCTTGCATTTAATTAAAAATGGAAAAAACACTTAAAACTGTCTTTCAATTTTAATATTTTAATTTTTGTCTTTATCAAATTAACACGTGGATTTTAACCGCCTCGTCGCCAAATGTGATGTATTTAAACGCAGTTCAACTTGTAGACTAAACATTTATTCAATTAAAATTATGTACATGTCTTACTGCTAAGCTTTAAGTATAGAGGTAAAACATAAACAATAACTAGTGATAAATGTAACGAATAATCGATACATATCAATATTCTCGATCAGCATCACCACCCGAGTAGATTTAGCCATGTCGGTCTGTACGTCTGTCAGTCTGTCTGTCTGTCTGTGATCACGATTACAGCCATGATTTTCAAGCTAGCATCACGAAATTCGATATATAAGCTTGTTTCTAAAAAATAAAGATTAAGGTAAAAAATCAACCAAATCGCATGAGAATCACTACTACCTCCCATACAAAATGATTTTATCAAAACGACAAATCTTTTAGAATTCCACAAAAACTAATATATGAACTTAATATCGTGCTTACTTAACTTAAATAATTTAATAATATCGAGAAATTAACGTTTGAGTGTAAACTGATAGCCTATTTGATTGATTCAAGCATAGAATGCTTGATTTTTATCTGCGTGAAGGTATGCTTTTTAGGTTTTTTTTTCTAAAATGCAAAACAAAACAAAAATGCAAAGAAACAAATTGACTGCCCTCTGCTTCTATTACATCGTTAGTTAGAGTAATCTCCGCTAAAAAGAGCATTCTGTGTTGTAAAATGTACTTGTCACTCGTGCTTCGTTAAGAGTAAAGATTCTTAAAAAAAAAACCGAGTACAGATTCTTGTTTTGGTTTTATTCATTCCTGTTCATGATGGTGGCTCACTGTTGTACCCTCCACATAACGATTTCGCAATATGTTAGCCCGTAGGCTTCCTGGAATTTTTTAAAAAAAGTGCCTTTTTTGGACAAACCCCCACTTTTTCTATGGACATGGTTTTTGTTTCGCTGTAAAGTAAGCCTCTGATATGTTAAGAGTATTTTATTACCTTTCCAACGTTGGTTAAACGACATCAATCGGACGCGATATAGCGTAGTTATGAAGATTTAAGTCGAAATTGCAATGAAATTTATTCAAAAAAGACTAAAAAAAAAAATACAGAAGCAGCAAATTTCTCAAAATTTTTTATGCAGATAATAATCATTTTTTGAAGTTTTGAAAATACAGCGAAACATAAAACTTGTCCATACAAAAAGTGGGTTTATGACCAAAAAAGGCACTTTTTTAAAAAAATTCCAAGAAGCCTAAGGGTTAACACAACACGAAATCGTTTTGAGAAGGGTAGCACAATGAGCCAAGGTACATTTTAGACCGAGCTTATCGAACATGTTTTTTTTTTTTTTGGAGACCGACCCGCCCTACTGTTCATGTTATATGTATTTAGATATTAAAGTTCATAAAAATTTTCGTGATTGCGTTTTGAAATATTGTGCTCATTAAACTTACAGGCGTTAAGTTTTCTTCGTTAATATGCACTTTTGCAAGATATTTTTTTTTGAACTGAGACTTTTGGTTGCCTGGAAATGGCTCCATATTTGAAAAATGTCAGCAAATTTTCGATAAGGTGAAATTTGAAAACGTTAGCTTAACCCTCTGCAGCTGACGTGCTCCAAATTTAACAATATACCTAACGTGGGTTCTGACGTGGATTAACTGATTTTCTATGATAAAGGTTCTGACTGTAACTTTCTTGACCTTATTCCATATGACAGCCAAAAATTTTAGGCTAACATAAAAATAAAATTTTAAATAAAATACGGTTTTTAAAAGATAAAAACAAATTTTTTATCTTTGAATTTAACATTTGTACGCACGAAGTTTTGATTTTCGGTGTCTGTCAGACTACGACGTCAGCTGCAGAGGGTTAAATCCATAAAATATTCATTCACGGATCGTATGTTATTGCTGTCAATTGGGGAACTTTCTGCAGAAGCAGCTGAATCAAAAAATAAGGACGTAAAACGTTTTCGACTTAGCATACTCGAAAATCATCACGTATTTTGTCAAATACAGACCTCTTAAATCGTTCACTTTTACCAAAATCTGTGACCTGTTTTTGCTCTCGAAAAACCTAATGTCCCCAGTTATATTTTTTACGCACCAAATTTTAAATTTTCAAGCAACAAACAAAGAAAGCAACAAACACACTTTGAGATCTGCGGCGAATAAGCGAATATATTAAATATTAAAATCCTGTTAATTATATTATTGCTTATTGCCAATTTTGCAACGGAAAAAATATACATGTTGCGCTCCGCTGATGCAAACAAAGAACTAGAAGATGCGTTGTACGATGACACAGACTTTCATCCCAATGATGTGACAATTTCAGATGATAACTCTTCGTAAAAATAACCTTTTTTATTTCTATTTTAAAGCTATGACAAGGTACCAAATAATCTTTGTGTTTATAACTTTAAATTTTTGTTAACTTCGACAATAAATAAGTACTCACATGAAACTCCTGTTTTCTTCTGTTTTTCTAAAAATAAAAAACCTGTTTTTTTTGTTCGACTTATTGAATTTCTCCTGTTTTTTATCAAAAATGAGATGGGAAGGTTAGTAATGCATGTAAATAAATATTTTATTACTTTTTTTTTGATTTTTATAAATACTAAACTATTTGAATTTTAAATATTATGGACTTTCTAGCATTCATTAAATTTTATGCTTAAAAATAAGCGAGCTACAATTGTCAACTCGAAGATTTCAAAATGTGAGATTTTATGTGTAACTTCTTAGTCACACACACTAAAGGAAAAAAATATTAAATTTATACAAAAACGTTTTTAATTTATCCAAAAAGCGAGTCATTTTTGCACCAATAACGCATTTGCATAAATCGACTACGTAAATATTTAAAATTTATTTAAATATTTTCTTAATTAAATAAAATATTTTAATATTTAAACAGAATTAATAAAAAATATATTTAAATTGTGCACGAATTTTTTTAAAATGTCTTTCAAATATTTAATATTTAAAAATAAAACTATCGCATTTAAAGAAAATTTATATAAAAATAAAAAAAAAAAAAGATAAATAACTGGCCATTTCAGCCCTTGAAAGGACTTTGACCTACACAGAAAATAAAAGAATTGATTTATTACCTAAACTAGTTTAGCTAATGTGAAAGTTTCTATTTCACCTAATCTTTTCAACAACTTTTCTACTTACACAGTTAATTTAACAATCATGCATTAGGTAATTCACCTAATTAAAATTAGTTAATTCAACTAAAATTTTGCTTATTAAATCATCTAATTCTTCTAGTTATTTTACCTAATGCAAGTTGTCGATTTGTTCGTACACTAGGGAAATAACGCATATTAGTATTATCCACGCCTCAGTATAAATTTTATATAAATATTTACGTGGATAAATCAAATGCTTTCCTTACAACTTGTTTTTTTCCCGTATTTGAATTTTATAGGAGCACAGCGCTCTCCTATAAAAAACATAAATAAAAACAAAGCGGGAAAATTTTATTTTTTGTCACAAGCGAGAATTGAACTCGGACCGCTGGCGTTATAGTCAAACGCTTTACCGCTCTGCTGTTACGCCGTTTGATAACTTGTGAACAAAATGTATATAAAAATATGAGGTCCACAACTCTGAAATTATTTTTCCACTGGGCATCTATAGCAATTTGATTAATTGGTATGTAGAGTAAATTCTTGTATTGGAAATTTAGCTCAATAGATAAGGCGTTGGTTGTTAAAATCTTGAGAGCACGTTCGATTCTCAGCGGTGGCAAAGAAATTTTTTTAGTCATTTATACAATGTATATATCTCTCTCATTCTATCTACTATAAAACAAATCTTTCTTCTCTATCATGTGACGAAATGAAGTAAAGTCACCTAAGGAAAGTTTCACTTCAAAATAGAAATTGCAAAACAAAAAACATATTTTTTGCATATTTTTTGCACGGCATTCCCACTCTTAAGTGGGATTAAGTATCTAAATAATTAGATGATTTTTTTACACTTAGTAGGTGGTTTGCCTAATCTGAAGTGGTCACAGTTTAAACAAAATTAGCTTATTCTTCTAATAAATTATGTGTCTTATCTATTTTATGGTTGAAGGTACACCTAAATATTTAGGTTTTTTTAGCTACTGTCGCAGTTAAACTACCCAATATAATTGCATATAATTAACATTTAGAAATTGGTAGCGCACCTAATCAAATTCGTTGACTGAAAATCACCGGATTACTTTAGCTGAATTGACTACATTTTTAGGTAAAAGTTCTACTCTTTTTTTTCTGTGTAGCTTCTTATGATCAATTGCGTTGTGCGTGTTTTTAAGTTTGTACACAATTGACCGAGAAATGGACCTTCAGGCTTAACGCCGACTCCGCACGGCGATGAACGGAATGTTCTTATTCTCAAGAAGCTTTACATGGCATTTTGATTACTCTCTGAGATTTGCCATTGTCTGCAGAGAGGTGGCGGCCGTACAGAAAAATTATTTTAATTCAAATAATTTTCTGTCGCTGCTGGGGTTCGAACCTGGGTATCCAAAGTTCGTTGACATAGCGGCCACACACTTTAACCAACTATGCCACTTATATTTATATTCTTATATTAATTAAACTTATATTATATTAAACTTATATTTATTTATATAAAAATACTGAATTTAAAAAACAACATATTAAAATTCAATAATAATTAAAATGTATAAAAAGAAAAAATATGTAGGTAAATGACAACCAGATAATATCAAGTTGTCACTCAACCCTATATCATTTCATAAAACGACTACCCAAATCATCTTGGCCAAATATCCACCCTGTATTACCCTTGCAAAATTAACTAAATGATAACTATAAGAAACCTGCAACTGCTGGTGCGAAGAAACTGCAGCAGCATCGCACAGGAACAGAGTGCGATGCTGCTGCTGCCTGGCGGCTGCTTGGCAGCTGTATGGAATATGTGTGTCAGTGTGTGGTATAAATAAAATTTAAATACGGAAAAAAACGAGTTGTAAGGAAAATATTTGATTTATCCACGTAAATATATAAATAAAATTTATACTCAGGCGTGGATAATGTTAATATGCGTTATTTCCCTTAGTGTAGAAGTTACAAAAATGTACGAATTCACTGCTTAATTATTTTAGTTAACACTAAAGAAATATCGATATAATATATCGGTATTTCCAACCTTCAAATAATTCGTGTAAAAATTTCATGACAATCTAACGTTTAAATCAGAAGTTGCAGTGATTTAAGTGACGCTACTGTTGATATTTTCAAAATAATGGATTCAAAGCAATTCCGTGTGTTGATTTATTGATGGGAAGAAATACCGTCCAAGCTGAGCAATGGCTTCGAAAGTATTATTCGGACTCTGTTCTGTCAAAAGCAACCATTTGCCGATGGTATGCTGAGTTTAAATTTGTTCGTACAGACACAAACGATGCTGAACGTTCAGGACGCCCAAATGAAGCAGTTGTTCCACAAAACAAAAAAAAAAGTACACAAATGAGCTAACTGAGGCTCTGAAGACATCGAAAGGCAGTGTGGGAACAATATTACAGGAACATTTGTCGATGAGAAAGCTGCTTATCAAATGGATGCCGCGTGTTCTCACACCGGACCAAAAACAACAACGTGTCGATAATTCGGAGAGCTGTTTGAAAACAATGGATGAAACTAGGATCCACCATTACACACCGGAGTCAAAACGGTCGTCAGCTGAGTGGAGAGCAACCGATGAAAGCAGGCCAAAACGACTAAAAACACAACAGTCGACTGGAAAGGCATCTGTATTTTGGGATGCGCACGGAATTTTGTTCATCGACTATCTCGAAAAGGGAAAAACAATCAACAGCGATTATTATATAGCGTTGTTGGAGCGTTTCAAGGATGAAATTACGAAAAATCGGTCCCATTTGAAGAAGAAAAAATTATTTTTCCCCAAGACAATGCACCGTGTCACAAATCGAGATAGAAAAGCGGTGGAATAAATGTATTGCTCTTGAAGGAACCCATGTTGATGAATAAATAAGAATTTTTGCAAAAGAAGTTTTTTTATTACTTAGTCTAGGGACTTATTGGACCATGTCTTAAAGATCTTATATTCATGAAAAACACCCCTAAATTTCAAAGCTTTATCTAATGTATTTTGCAAGTTATAGAGTTTTGAACGCTTCTCTATAGTCACTGAACCACTGTGCATTGCCACTGACAGATAGATGCAGGCTGGATTCAATCTTTTAGATATTGACAAAAGTGGCAAACTGTTTGGATTCAGGCTAATTTCTCCTTGGAGATAAATTTATCAATCGTAATATAACGATGTGATATTTGAGCAGTATTATGTATCAAGGAATCTATATAAATATTTCTGATAACAGTTAGTTAATCCGTGTTTTAATTATACCCCCACGTTTAAAAAACGTAAATGGGGGTATATTAATTTTGTCACTCCGTTTGTAACGCCCATAAGGAGGCGTGGTAGGTATAGAAAAGTATATATATTCTTGATCAGCATCACCACACGAGTTGATTTAGCCATGTCCGTCTGTCTGTCCGTTTGTCCGTCTGTCCGTCTGTCTGTGATCACGATTCCAGCCGTAATTTTAAAGCTATCATCACGAAATTCTATATTTAAGCTTTTATCTAAAAAATGAAGGTCAAGTTCGTAAATGAGCCAAATCGGATGAAAACCACGCCTACCTCCCATACAAAGCGACTTTATCAAAACGGTAAAATCTCTTAGAATTCAACAAAAATGAATATATGGACTTGAAATTTTGCATATGAGTTTTGATGTTCAAAATACACTCTAAGTATGGAATTCAATCAAATCGGATGAAAACCACGCCTACCTCCCATACAAAGTGACTATATCAAAAAGGTAAAATTTCTCTAAAATCCACAAAACTTAATGTATGGACTTGAAATTTTGCATATGAACTTTGATATATAACGTGTACTATGTGTATGGAATTCAACCAAATTGAGTGAAAACCACGCCCTCCTCCCATACAAAGCCATTTTATCAAAAAACAATAGCGAATATTTTCTGTTAAAAATATAACGAAAACGTTTTTACAGATAAACATTTTATTGATTGCTTAAGACTTTGAATATACTTTGGTTCGGCCGTGGGGGTATTTTAACTTCGGCCCAGTCGAAGATCATTTCTTACTAGTTTTTTTTTTTGTTTTTTTTTACATAAAGAACTTTACAATATTTGAAAAATAGTATGTGAACCCAAATTTTCAATAATTGAGTACATAACATAGAATGAGAAATATTAAATGAAAATTCAGTGATGAATTTTTTCTTTTGGAACTTGATGACTTGATGTAATTCATTTAAAATTAACCCTAGAACTGTATCGTGGGGTGAAAAAGCACCCCAGACTGTCTTAAATCTCGCGCCAGACACAAACGTCTTTCGTTTACGGCCCGGGACAGTAACCATAATTCTGTTTCAACGTCTGAGAGTAGAGGGAGCATGCTCGCGGCATCCGTACCACGTGCTTGCTCAAGCAGTGAACAGAAGAAGTGCGTCTGGGGTGCTTTTTCATCCCACGATACAGTTTGTGTATATTTTTCGTCATCTTAAAGTTTTTTTATTTTCGTGTTGTTTAAACTTTTTGGACAAGTAATGAGTGTATAGTAGCCCCACTTCACATATATTTACATATATACGCTCCCTGCAACTTGATTAGTCGCACTTGTTTTAATAACAAAAAATGATCTGCTCTCAATATTGGTTAAAAAAATAACAACAACAACTACTTGGAATAAATTCTCATTGAGTGTACTTGCCAACAACAACCAAAAATGTGCACTCTCTTTAAAAACAACGGTACCTGCTAACAAGTATTTAAACAGATATAAAAATTATTACAATTCTTACTCGTTCATTAGATTAGACGCAGTACGAAATTAAAGTTTTCAGTGATACAAGTTAACTTTGAATGAGGGAAGATGTGTTCATTGTCCCCGAATCATCGACAGAAAATATGGAGCCAAATGCTCCAAGTTTAAGGCCTTCGTGTGTCCAGACCATAGAGCTATTATCTGTCAGGAGTGTGGTGAGCAAGAATGAGAGATAAACAAATTTAATATTCTTCTCAATAATTGTGCTTTTTAATTTCAAATAAAGATGTTTTTTTCCAATTTGAACGAAATTCTTATTCATTGTAACGATCTGTGCGGCAAAAATCGTTTTTTCAATTTCTTGCAATTTGCACACTTTGATTTCTCAAAATAAAAAGCATTTTTGGAACATTGGCCAAAACCACTACAATATCCCTTAAACATAGTATCTCCCCTATAGAACCCCGTTGGAATTACTAGATTTAGTCAAAAATTCACTGAGATATCGTAATTTTAACGAAAAAGAAAATTTTTCCTAGTTTTTCACGTTTTTTGCCCTTCTTGGTCAATATTCCCGGACCATCCAAACTTTTGGTCAAACAATTTAGTTCACGTGATTCTAGATTAAAAGACGATTAAAATGAGCCCCCATGGAACTATCAAAGTCACACTGTCTCCGAGATACGGGCCCTTGAAAGTTGGGGTGTTTTTTCACCCCGCGATACAGGATTAGGTAAAAAAAATAGCGATACAGTTCTAGGGTTAAACAAATCAATTTGTCACTGGAATATTAAGGAAATACTTCAGCTCAACTATTTTTATTTGCTCATTTAATTTAAGTTTTTGATAAGAACCCAGCTAGACAGCTCTAACGTAGTTACAAACACAATGAAACAAAATTTGGTGTTCACTAACACACTCTTACATTTTGATGTCATGTTAAACAAGGAAAGTTGTATGTGTTTAAATAGCTTACTCCTTTACGCAGCAAACAAGCTGAAGGTGTGAAAAAAAACTTTAAGCAGTGCAAGTGTAAGTCACGCATTAAAATAATACCCTAAAATAAACAATTAAACTATGGTGGCCGTGGCGCATTGGGTAGAATATGCAACTTATATGACAGAGGACCAGGACCGCGGTTCAATTATCGACTGACACAGAAAAATTTTCATGATTTAATTAATAAAATAAAGTTCAAAAGTGAAAAGTAATTGAAAATAAACAAACTAACAAAATAATAATAACTTTCTTTCTGAAGAAACAACGCAGAATTTTCCTTGCTATCGAGTAAAAAATAAAGCTGTTATTTTTGTTTTTTTATTTTCTTTAAATGTTTTGCTTAAATTTATCTTTTGTAAATCTATCCATTAATAAAAATAGAAAAAAAAAAAACATTTTTAAACAAAATAACAAGAAATAAATCTGGCTTAATTTGGTGAAGGGTTTGAACCCGCGCATGTTTGCGTTAAAGGTCAGCGCGCTAGCCGCTACACTATGGTGGAAATGTTTTGCGAGGCGCTAACTGCGTACTTATGTAAACAGCTGAGCTTGTTATTAAATCCTTTATGGAATTTGTAATTGGTGTGAACAGAGCAGCTAAAGATTTTTTTTAATGAAAAAATCATATGAGGCAGACTGAAATGGCAGATCACACGTATAGGAAAAATGCGTTAGATTTCATATAGCGTAAGCGATACAGTTGTTGACACTCATAACGAAATTTGTAGAAGATGCTGCTGTAAAAAAAAATTGGTGTATTTCCTTTATATAAGGAAGCCGTTTTTACTGATGTTAGAGGGTTTTTTATAGTTTGGATATTATATCGAGGTAAGAAAATAAGTAGGATATGGGTAAATTGTTAATTTTCTAAAACTTAACAGAAATGTATAGTTATTGACACTCAAGTACAAATTAGTTCATAAAAAAAGGAATAACTAAAAAAGAGTTCATTGTTAAACAAAAATCACATTCTTAATTCTTAATTGGCATTGCCAATACCGTTATCAATATCTTCAAACTCTTCCACTTTCTCAGCTCCGACCAATGCAGCAAAATGTTCATATGTGATGACATTATTGGTGGAAGTTTGCGGTTGGGTGGCTTCTTCGCTTATTTGCTTTTTTGAAGATTTTCCTAGACACGCTCTGGAACCATTTTTGATAATTTCAGGCGATATGGATGAAACGACAACTTCATTAAGCAAAGGAGCAAACTTTTGCCTTGTAAGGGATTGGCCAATGTTTTGGCGACGCCACTCAGCAACTTTCTTATTCCAGCCAATTTTTAAAGGCTTGAATGCTGACACATCCGCTGGCTGTAAAATGCGTGTAGCATTTGGATAAAATGCGATCAGTATTATTCCTAATTGGACACACAGTTTACTAACTGGTAAAGTTAGGTGAGTTGCATGGCCATCGACGAAAAATATCACGGGAAAATTTGTTCCAATGCTGACGAGATATGGATGAAAAACCTTTGAGATGTACTCATAAAAAACTTGCTTAGTCATCCAACCGTTGTCACTTATACCTAAACCCCATCCATCAGGCATCGATTTTCTTATTTCCTCCGGTATTCGTTTATATGGATATATAACCATAGGTGGAACCAATACGCCTGAGGCAGAGAATGAGAACATAACGGTTAAGTTTGACTTAGCAAGTCCTCGGTCGATTTCGTATATATTTCGTGCGCCTTTTGCTGCTAGCACAGTTTTAGTTTTCGGACATAACAAAAAATTGGTTTCGTCACCATTAAATATTCGGCTACCATCATTTAGAATATTCAGCAAATTGGAATCCTGATCCTTCAAAAAATTTTCAATTTGCACAAACCACGATTTTATATCCGACGCTGCAACTGTTACACTTGCCGATGTTACAGGATCTGGCGTTCTTAATGAAATTAAAGGGTGTCGTTTCAAAAACGCCTTAAACCAACCGTTTCCTGGTATATTTTCTGCACCAAATGGATGATCCCTTTCTTCCGCGTCGAGAAACTCCTTAACAGCATTAAGCACATCCTCTTTTCTTTTAGGAAAACCTTTTCGCTGGGACGTGATTATCCACTCTTCTAGAGTCAGCTCTTCGGCACTGGACAACACGGTTTGAGGACCTTTCCTTACTTTGACAAACTTGTCACTTAATCGAAACAAAAGTGTGGTTCGAGGGATACCATATAATTTAGCTGCGGCTTTTTTCGACATTGAAAGCGTCCGTACAGCATCAACTGCTTTTTGGACATCATTTTCGCTGTATTTCCGAGTTCCTTGTGACATTTCGTATCGTACAGATAGGGCTTTCAATGAAAAAAGGAAATGAATAATAATTGACACTCTTCCAAAAGTATAACTATTGACACAGTGTCAACTACTGTATTCCAATAGAAGACAGTAATTGACACCATGGTGTCAATAATACGAATGAGAAAAAGTTTAATACAATAGTTGACACACAATTTATTTAATTAATTATCCACAAAGAGTATAATTTGTACACATTATCATCAAATTTACACTTTTATCTTTAATAATAAATCAACACTTTGCTTCAACTTGTCTTTAATTTAGTTAGAATAGTTACCTATATGTGCAAATTCCTTAACGATGTACACTATTTTTGGCGGGAAATCAGGCGCGGTAAATCATCGATGTTTACATCTCCAAATCAAAAACACAAATGAAATTTTTTTCATAGATACAAACGAAATTTTGGAGAGAGGGAATAAGAAGTAGAAGAGAAAATGTTACTTTTGATATTGTGTATCATGCAATTGCAGCAAACCTTGTGAAATTAGATGGTGTCAATAACTATACCGAAATTGTGCAGTGTCAATAATTGTATCGGTTACGCTATTGCTAGAACAAATATAACGTAAGTTATATGGAGAATTTTATATGAACATAACGCCTTATGCCATCTGTCTAAGCATTATATATAGCATATCTAACACCCAGCCGGACACCATATATATGGCATATTCCTAACGCCAAAGGCGTCAGGTTCATATAAAACTCTCCATACAAATTACGTTAGGTTTGTTCTAGCGTTGGGAAAAACCTAACGCCTTTTTTTCTATCCGTGTGATCTGGCATCTCTGTCTGCCACATATGTTTTAACCATTGCAAAAAGCTACAGCTGCTCTGCTCACACTAACAACAAATTCCGTAAAGAATTTAATTACAAACTCAGCTGCTTACTTAAGTACACAGTTAGCGTTCCGCAAAACCTTTCCACCATAGTGTAGTGGTTAGAGCGCTGGCCTTTAACGCAAACATGCGCGAGTTCAAACCCTTCACCAAATTTTTTTTTCGTATAATTTTGTTTAGAAGTGTTTTTTATTTTTTTTAATGGGTAGTATTTAAATTTTATTTAAATTTTAATTTAATGGGTAGCATTAAAAAAAATATCTCTCAAATATTGGCTACTATTTTTTACTCTAGTAAGGAAAACTTGCGTTTATTTAGAAAGGAATTTTGGCCATTTTTAATAATCATATTTCTCTTTAGTGTATTTTACATTTTACAAATATATATTTAAACTTATTAAATTAAATTCAATGAAAACCTTCCTGTGTCGGACGGTATTTGAACCGCGGTCTCTGTCACATAAGCTGCTCATTCTACCCAAAGCGCCACGGACATCATATTTTAAGCTTATCATTTAGGATATTATCTTATTGCGTGACTTACACTTGCATAGCTTTAAGTTTTTTCGCTACTTTTTTCACATCCTCAGCTTGTTTCCCAGTGGGCAAAAGCAGGGCTTCGAAGCGCTACTTGCAGGCCTTCATATGGATTTTAAAGACCTTCCGCACTCATATCCAAGCCCATTAACTTTTTTATATGAAACGAGCAAATTTTCTAGGCCTTCCTCTCTCGCGACTCTAAAGAGGCCTGCCAGAAGCTCTTTTTTGAGAATGCATGTTAAAAGACCTTCTTTATGAGGGCTTATAAAAGCACTCTCAAGTTAACTAAAAATAAAAAAAAAAAATGCAGTAAACTGTTTTTTGTTTAGCAATTTCTATTTTGAAGTGAAACTTTCTTAGGTCACTTTACTTCATTTCGTCACACGATAGAGAAGAAAGATATGTTTGATGAGAGAGAATGAGAGAAATATATATAGTGTATATTATATGACTAAAACTTCTTTGTCACCGCTGAGCGTCGAACCTGCGATCTCAAGTTTCAAAAAGAACGCCTTACCTATTGAGCTAAATCCTCCATACAGGAATCTACTCTACATACCAATTAATCAAATTGCTGTAGATGCCCAGCGGAAAAATAATTTCAGAGTTGTGGACCTCATATTTTTATATACATTTTGTTCACAAGTTATCAAACGGTGAAATAGCAGAGCGGTAAAACGTTTGACTATAACGCCAGCGGTCCGAGTTCAATTCTCGCATGTGACAAAAAATAAAATTTTCTCGCTTTGTTTTTATTTATGTTTTTTATAGGAGAGCGCTGTGCTCTCCTTGGGCTAACACTTTATGATATGTTTCACTTCTTTTATGTTTTGCGTTGCACAGAAATAAAAAATTTTTGAGCCCCATCCATAGGAAGGGCTTCTAGAAGTGCTCATTGGTACAGCGATATTAGGAGGTATAAAGATGCCAATAGTAGTAGTCTTAGCATGCCTTCTTTTGTTAAGGCCTAGTATAATTGCCCACTGGGTTGCTGCGTAAAGGAGCAAGCTATGTAAGCACATACAACTTTCCTTGTTTAACATGACATCAAAATTTAAGAGTGTATTAGTGAACACCAAATTTTCTTTCATTGTGTTTGTAACTACGTTAGAGCTGTTTAGCTGGGCAGTTAGGTGTCTAGCTGGGAAAGGAATAAAAGAATGTTTTAGAAAGTGGACGAGATATTTGTTTTCAAAAGTCAAAACATTAAATATCAGATAATTATTTTTTAAATTTTGCATTTCAAATTCATCATTAATTTCACATCAAGATCTGAGAGTTTTCAATATTAAATTAACGGATATTAAAACATAAACATAAACGGTCATAAAAACGGAACGGAAATGCTCACTTGTTATCAGCTCCCGCTTGTGTCAAGAGCCGATTTTTTATTTCTGTAGCATTCGCTTGCGAGTCCGAGCCGTTACTTTTAGTATCTGTTGATCCCGCTCGCGAATTCGACCCATAAAAAATTTTTGGTCCGACGAGCGCGAGCTCTTGAAACATTTTTATTGGCTCCTGTTTCCAAAAGAGAGCATTTTTAAAATATTGACTGGCTCCGGATCGCGAGCGGGAGCTGCAAGTCACAAAAATGACTCGGGCTCGTGAGTGTAGACTGCATATAACAATAAATTGCGAGTCAGAAGTTGCAAAAGAAGCTACTCACGAGCTAGCATTTCTGTTCTCAGATTAAAAATTATAAATATTTTAAATCTTATTTTTCGGATCATAATTTCATTATCTAAATTCTAATATCCCAGCAGAAAATGTAATGACTGTTCAAGGTGGAATTCAAGCCTGACAGTTCCTTTGAAACAGCCCCCAATTTTTCATAAAATCGACCGCTTCCGCATACCTGAGATTTGGTTTAACTTTTTTAAATAGCCTTAATTATATTTCAGTTTGAGTCTTGAAGCCACTACTGAAGAATGGAGAGATGATTATTTTTAGAATTTCAAGCCTAAATTCCGGGGTATGTTTGACAGGTTTGAGTTTTCTGTTGGAATTCTTACACTTTCAGATAATTTATCAGTTACAAACAAAACAAAAACATAACGTTCAAAAATTGGCAATGAGGTTAACTAGCAAGAGAACCTTTCGATCCCAAGAGTTTGCAGCAAACCTCCATTAAAGCAAAAATAATTAATCAAAATTAATTATAAAACAATTTAATGCGTTTTACTTAGAATACATTGGTTTAAATGTTTTCTCTAACTACATCCATAAATCAATCTATTACTTCTTGTCGCTATTAATTATTCAAAACTCATTTGACGCTAATCCTCCATGAAAATTCCCAGCAAATCAATGAATACGTATTCTTTATTTTCGAAGACAAACACAAATTAGTTCATGTTGGGCCATGGGGATCCAAAAGGTCGTCAAAAGAAACCATAAAGATAACAAATATTAATTAAACGCATCAGAAGCCAAGTGGGATAAAACCATAAAAACCAGATTAATGAAAACATTTGACCACAACAAACGTTAAAGAGATGGACACAAGCCGAAATATCAAAATTCAACATATTTACACGTGAATAGAAATAATTGCTACTTTGGGACACAGCAACTCAGCCAGCGGGTTAGTATTAATCGGATCAAGAGTGCGCTGCACACAGCAAGCCACTCTAAGTGGACAGGTTGTTGGAAACTTCTACGAAACAGCTGCCTGTGATAAGAGTGTAACTCATAACATACCTTGATTTCGTGTGAAGTGGCTCATCCGCTGCGGCACTTATGAGTTATTAATAGTGCCAACTTAATCACAATCCAACAACAAAAATACCTACCTATATATGTACGTAATACCCGACTGCGCAAATAACCACATTAGACAGAAAACAAATAAAATTAAAAACACATATATTACCGACCGCCTGGTCTTCCATCAGCAAAAAAGAATACACAAGCAGAGCTCATGGAGTCCCTCGTAAGGTCTGAAAAAAAATATGGTTTACCTAGAAAACCAGTAGCCGCCGCTTATGACAGCTGAAAAATGACAACTAATAATTTTAGTGTACACCGAAAAGCAGACCGTGCGCCTGGATTCTCAAACGTGAGAGCATACAAAAGACTGCCACAAAAAACCGAGAGACATAAAAAATCCTCAGTTGGAGCGGTTGATTCATGGAAAACATGAGCCGTCACTCAGTTAGTCAGTCAGTCAATGAATGCCTGCCGCTACTTATCACAATGTCGGAATCTCAGCTCAACGAACAGTAAGGAGCCATGCTCTGGCTCCAGCTGATGATGATCTACAACACAAATCCACAAAATCAGGAGCCTCTGCAGTGGTCATAAGTATGCACCTCGTATCACACATTTTTGTGGGTTTGCTGACTTATGAGATGTGGTCGCGCTTACTACACTTCTTTTGTTTATCTCCGTAAAGAAACCTGAAGATTGAAACCATTCAACTTTTTTAAGCCGCGATCACCTGATGATCATTGAAAATATTGCTATCATTAATAAAGAAAAAAGGAATGAGCCTCGTTGTGTTAGGCATTTCGAGTAGTTTTATGAGGATCGGATTCTTACGTTTTGCTGACCCTTTGTCATTAAAATTAAACTATTTTTCAATGGTTGATGCCGTTCCTTCGCTACGTATTCTTTTTATTTGTTATTTTCTTTATATTTTTCATTAATTACGTAAAATGTCAAAAACATGCTTAACGTTGTTTTTCCAAGGATTGTTACGATTGACATTAGATATAAAGGATTAACTTAAGTACCTGCATGGAATAAAGATTTGTCACCTTTTTTTGAAAAATTGCTTTAGATATCTATTAAAAAGTTTCTGTGAATTCTATAATGGGCCCCATTAGTTAGAATTTAAACTTGCTTATGAGTGAAAGTAATTTAATAAAATCAGTCATCTTCCCGAAAAAACTCAGTGGCAGATAATTTAACTTTCGAGAAGAATTGCGATAGGAAAATTCCAAGCTAATCGATAACGAGCAAAAAAAATTAATTTAAATTGCCATACTTATATATGAAGATATTATTTATCTAAAAAAAGGGTTTGAGCATTTAGCGAAACTAGTGAAAATTAAATATCTTTCCTGCGGAGCCACTTTTTTAAGTTTGATAAAAGGCTAAATAACTGTAACGCTCGTCCCCATAAAAAGCAAAAAAGTTATGTGAGTCAGAAATTATAATTCGGAAAGTGAGGCAAGGTTATATACATATCGCTCGTTTTCTACAATAACGTTATAACTCAAAAAACTAGATTTTTCAGGAAAAGCATTTTAAGCTTTGAATAGACAAATGAAATTAATTCTCCATTTTCAAAATATGGACAAAACATCAAATATGCAAGTACCACTGTAATGTACATGGTTTAATCCATACAAAGTGACAAAAAAAAACTTGATATTATCGATATATAATACGATCTAATCGGAAATATATTGAGGTGAATGAGTCACAAATTCTACTCTCCTGCAAAAATTAAAGAGGATATCGTTACCAAAATTGTACACAGCATAGATCATGGTAACACGAATATTGCTGTGTAATTAACTCAATTTTTATGTTTTTGGATTATAACCAGAGACTGTATACTCTATAGACTTTGGATCAGAAGCACTGGAGCAATTCCACTCAGAGATTCGGATGTCAAGATGGGCACGGCGAAAAACGGTGGCCAGGCGAATTAAAAAGCAGCGCGTCGATAAACTTATGTTGCTAGATTTTGTTGATAGACTCTAAAACGTCAAATCAACAAAGTTGTCGGTAAGCCATGTTTATTTTATTTTTTCCACTGGAATTCTATGCGGACGGACTGTTGGATTGTTTACATTTTTTTTGCACAGTTTTTGTTATTGCTCTTCCTTCTTTGTTTTTCTGCAGGTTTTTGTTGCGCTAGGATTTGTAGCTTAATATTTGGCGATCGTCAGAAATGTTATGCTCTTGCGATTTTGTCTATCTCGATGAAGCTATAGGAAAATCGTTGTAACTTTTTTAATTCAGTTTGAATTGAAATGCAGCCAAGGATAAAATTGTAGATAATTTTATCACCTTTAAAATGACATCAAAAATTATTTTTTTGCTAAATTTATTAATTTTTTTATTTTAACTAAACTTATCTTAACTTATGATATCTTTCTATCTAAATTCACCCCTTCTGAACCAATATAATAAATATAAATATAAATATACAATATTTCATTATAAAGGGTCCGTCATCTAACGTTTTTTTTCAACTAGTGCTTATTTCGTGAATGGTAACAGTTAGCACATGTCTGATTCGACAGATAATTAGTTTTATCCTCCCGCTAAACGAATATGGTTGTGTTTACGCTTGAACAACGCTGGGAAATATTGCGACATTACTTTGAAAATCATGGTAATGTTGCAGAATGTGTGCGAAAATTGCGTACGGATTTTGGAAGAACAGAAGCACCTGACGGTATGTTCGTATGTTCGTTATCTTGTGAAAAAAGTGAAAGAAACTGGCATCCTCATCGATAAACCAAAGCGTGAAAAGTCAAAAACAGTGCGTACACCCGAGAATATTGCTGCTGTGGCAGAAAGTGTGCGTGAAGCGGCATCAATTCACGGTCGTTCTCAACAATTGAACATTTCGGAGACATCATTGAGACGAATTTTGCATAAAGACCTTGGTATGACGCCATACAAAGTCCAATTGGTTCAAGAGTTGAAGCCAACTGACCATCCAATGCGTTTTCGCTTCGCTGAGTGGGCCTGCGATCGACTTACAGAAGATGCCGATTTTGCCAAAAAAAATCATCTTTTCAGATGAAGCTCATTTTGATCTTGGCGGGTTTGTAAACAAGCAAAATTGTCGCATTTGGGGCACAGAAAACCCGCACGCATACATTAAAAAGCCGATGCACCCGAAACGAGTCATTGTTCGGTGCGGATTTTGGTCCAAAGGCATAATTGGGCCATTTTTCTTCGAAAATGAGCAAGGAGTGGCCGTTACAGGCAATGGCCATCGTTATCGGGCCATGTTGAACGAATGTTTGTTGACAAAAATTGAAGAGGAGGATATTGGCAACATTTGGTTTCAACAGAACGGCGCTACGTACCACACAGCCGAAGCTACACTCGATGTTTTGCGCCCTGTTTTTGAAGATCGCATTATCAGCCGCAGAGCTGATGTCGTTTGGCCACCTCGGAGCTGCGATTTGACACCGTTGGACTATTATTTGTGGGGTGCCCTCAAAGATAAGTGTTACGCCGACAAGCCAGAGACAATTAACGCTTTAAAGGACAATATTCCTGAAGCCATTGGTGAAATACAGCTGCACACAATCGATAATGTGCTTAAAAATTGGACCAATCTGGCCAGCCGAGGCAGCCATTTGAATGAAATTATTTTCCATTATTAACCCGAAGGATTGTACATTCAAATAAAAAAAGAAATTTGAGAAAATATTCAGTAAAATATGATGTCATGTAAATGGCCGCCGCCACAGATGATTGTCATTTGAGCCCTTTTTATGGTATTTTCCATCACTTCGGCCAAAACTTCCGGCGATAGGTCCTCACATTCTTGACGGATATTGTCTTTAAGAGCTGCAAGAGTCTGAGGCTTGTTGACATAAACCTGCGACTTCAAAAAGCCCCACGAAAAGAAGTCTGGAGCGGTCAAATCAGGCGATCTTGCTAGCCAGTGCAAATCGCCAAATCGGGAGATTAGGCGCCCGGGAAATGCATCCTTCAGCATATCGGTTGTGGCACGTGCAGTGTGTGCCGTTGCACCGTCCTGTTGGAACCACATGTTTTCCAATCCCAATTCATCAAGTTGCGGCAAAGAGAACTCGTTGATCATTGCTCTGTAGCGCTCACCATTCACAGTAACCGTCTTCGAAGAAAAAAGGTCCGATGACTCCTCCAGCGAAAACAACACACCATACAGTGACTTTGAGCGGGTGTAATGGCTCTTCGTGGGTTACACGCGGATTTTCAGTGCCCCAGAAGCGTAAATTTTGCTTATTTACGTACCCGCTAAGATGGAAATGCGCCTCATCACTTATGATTATTTTTGATGAAAAATCATCTTCCTCTTGGTGGTGATTAGTTCCGCGTTCTGGAGCAGTGTAGCGTAACATTGCTTATTAACGTGTATTTCGCATGTGTTTACTACACAAATGTCAAAACAGAACTGATATTAGGGGCCAATCGCAAAATTTATAGCATTTTCTGATAGAAGGATTACTTTTGCGCCACCTTGTACATTGTATTGTCGCTGCTGTATTTGCCTTGTTGCACTAAAATATGCAATAAAAATATTTTAATAAATTAAATATTTAAATAAAATAAATAAATTAAATAAATAAACCTTGTTTGTTATTGTAAATAAACTATAAATCAATTACACTATAACGAACAAATAAAATATTTTTAAATTAAAGCAGATTCATTAAGTTTTATATAAATTTTAAGACTGAATTTTCTATAAACTATTTTGTAATAAAAAAAAAATCAAAACGGATCTTATTTTAAGTATTTCAAATAAAAAATACTTGTTAAAAAAAATTAAGTGTGGAAACAATAAAAGTTAACAAATTAAAATAAAATAAAAAATATAAAACTGAAAAGCAGAGTGTATTTTTATTATTGTTTTATAAATAAACTAAAAGCTAATATATAAACCAAACAACATTAGAAATAAGTTTTAAATAAAACACAATTACGAAAAATTTGTTCAAAAATGAAACAGTTCATATAAAACACAAATAATAAATTATAAAATATAATTTTGTAAAGATTAAAAGAAAATTAAATAAAAATCGAAGTGTTAAAATAAAGCAAGAAAAATAAAATTTAAAAATTAAAGTGTCAAAAGTCTAAATAAAAAATATAAATGATATATAAGATAAATATGCATAAATAAATATAAGTAAACATTAAATTTAAAACTGGAAATTAAAAAATGCATGTACTTTATTTTATTTGATTTGATTAATTGATTACTTTTTTTTCATTGATGTGTTTATATGCTGTTAAAACTATACTGTTTTATTATCTTTTTACACTTAATGATTTCAAAATATATAAAGAATTTTATTTTATTTTTATAAATAATACTGATTTTCATAATATAATATAATAAAATTAATATTGAATTTAGGTGTTTATATTTTCAAGCCTTAAAAATTCGATATTTTTTTACAGTTTTTTAACTTTTTTTCATAATGATAATGACTTTTTAATAAAATTTCATTTTAAAGGTGATAAAATTATCTACAATTTTATCCTTGGGTGCATTTCAATTCAAACTGAATTAAAAAAGTTACAACGATTTTCCTATAGCTTCATCGAGATAGACAAAATCGCAAGAGCATAACATTTCTGACGATCGCCAAATATTAAGCTACAAATCCTAGCGCAACAAAAACCTGCAGAAAAACAAAGAAGGAAGAGCAATAACAAAATCTGTGCAAAAAAAATGTAAACAATCCAACCGTCCGTCCGCATAGAATTCCAATGGAAAAAATAAAATAAACATGGCTTACCGACAACTTTGTTGATTTGACGTTTTAGAGTCTATCAACAAAATCTAGCAACATAAGTTTATCGACGCGCTGCTTTTTAATTCGCCTGGCCACCGTTTTTCGCCGTGCCCATCTTGACATCCGAATCTCTGAGTGGAATTGCTCCAGTGCTTCTGATGCAAAGTCTATAGAATATATAGTCTCTGTTATAACGTTATTGAACAAAACGAGCGATATAATATTATATATTTGGTTTGCCAAAGTAAAGAAGCGTAAAAGACGAGCAGCGCTTAAGGGGGGGGTAAGGTTTGTTTCGTCTAAAAAAGACCTTTTGCCATGAATTTTTTTAGAAAAAACTATAACAGTAGGTCTATTTTACATATTATGATATAAAAGTTCAACATTTTAAGAATATTTAAAATAATTTTAGTTAAAAAATAGAGAGAAATAACGGATTTATTGAAGATCTCCGCAGGTGCCTCGAAAAAAAAGTCTTTGTGCGGTGACCAGCCTACAGCATCACTGGATCATCTGAAACCAAAAAGTCAAAATGCTTTCTTTAGTTGATTACTTTATCTCTCCAGTGACGTAGAGTTTTTTTTAATTTTTCAATTTTTCAATTTTTGACACCATCTCGAAGCCAAAATTACGATTTTTGACGAAAAAATCTACCTTTTTGTTATTGTAAAATTGTTAGTAATTAAAAAATTATTTTATAAAATAAGTAGTAAACTCGACGTCACTAGTGAGCTACTTGTATGTAGAATATGTCTACGAAATTTCAAAACGATCGGTTCAGTAGTTTTTTCTGTAGGCTGGTCACCGACTTTAAAAATTACATGTTTGGGAAAATCGATTCAAAGTTTTCTACACTAAGCAACACTAGTTGGAGGTAGGGTCATTCAACCTACTGTAACTTCGTTAGTTTTACTCCGAATGACCTAAAAATTTAATACAATATTCTTCAGATGTTGTACTTGCAGAAACAAAAAAAAAGGGGGGAAAAAGTTGTCAAACCTTACCCCCCCTTAAGGCGAATCCACAGGCATACAGGAGGTTTTGCGTGAAAGAAAAAGCGAGGAATAGGGAAAGGAGAGCTAAGCTGATGGATAGGTCGGAGGAGGAAAAGAAGAGTTTGTGGCAGCAGGTGTTGACAAGAGTCAGAAAGTTCATAGAAAAGAAAAAACTTAAACACGATCAAGTAAGAGCTGATTTAAGAAATTCCTTGGAATCACATAAGTGTAGGCGTACTCTCCGTAAAGCCGTGATCAAAACTAAGAAAGCCCATGCCCTTCAGCCTATCCAAAAAAAGCAGGGATGGAAAATAACGATTATTTTTTTATTTTTGAATCAAAAGATTATTTATAAAAAGACATTGTAAAATAGTTTTAAATATAGCAATATTAAGCTAGTGCGCCAAAGATTTCGTTTTTGGCGTGATTTATTTTTTCATGATTTTTAAGATAGAAATCATCTTCTTTCAATTATATGTGATCGATTCTTTTTTCGATCATATATAACTATTATTTTGATATCGTTATTTTTTCGATCATAAATAAAAATTATTTTTTTATCGTTATTTTTTTCAATCATAAATAAAAATTATATTTGATCCTTATTTTTTCAATCAGAAATAAAAATCATTTTGTAATCGTTTTTTCGATCGGAAATATAAGATATATTTTATCGACATTTTTTCAAGCAGAAATAAAAGTAATTTTTGATCATTATTTTTTCGATCAGAAATAAAAATCATTTCTTGATCGATATTTTTTGAAGCAAAAAAAAAATAATTTTTATTTCTTTTTGAAGCGAAAAAAATAAAGATAAAAAATAATTTATATTTCTGATCGAAAAAATTACGATAAAAAATAATTGTTATAAAATGATTGATAGCGATAATCGTTATTGGCGGTCCCTAAAAAAAGGGCTATGCTTCGCGAACTCCTTTCGGAGGAAAATATCACTGGACAAATTCGACCGAAAAAAACAGGCAGCACTTTCGACAGGCCCGCCTTGAGCCTTGCGTGTTTGGCTAAATCAATGGCAATAGGCTGGACCGTCTGACACGATCAGCGGTGGCGTTAATGCCTATGAAGGAGTAGCAATGATCCGAAAAATAATTTGTTAGCACGGGGATAGTCCTTGTCCTGACAGAAACATGAACACAAATACATTGATAAAAAGCATGTCTTTAGAGAGCGTAAAACAGTTGTGTTAAAAATGGATGGCAGTAAAATTACTGCAAAACTGTGGGATTGCTTGTGCAGTACACGGTGAGCCACCAGAAGTGTCTGACAGCCTAGAAAAAGTAGGCGATGATGTGTGTATATGGTAGAGCTGTATAACACGGAGCAAAATGCGAAGTTTTAAAAGTGCGTAAGCGTAGTTTAAATCAGAGCGAAAAATCGGAAGAAACTGAAGGCGGTGGCTTGATGTATAATCTGAAGATTAACAACATGAAGAGACTCACCTAGGACTACTCACCCTAGTGTGGTCTAGGATTGTTAGGAGAATTTACGGGCGTGATGAGGCCACTTCTGCCAAAAGTGGTCTCAGAGCGTTCAAGGTGAATTTGGGCACAAAGATAACCTTGACCCCATGCAGGGTTGTCGGGATGCTCAAGGTATTTTGTATCACTGTGGTTGCCAACGCAGTGATGCAGAATTGGTGATGCTGGACAGGTTGTCGGACGTCTTTTGGTGACTCAAGGATGATTGGGTGTAAATAAGTGTTGAATATTATTATTCTTCACAGTCATGTGTGATACGCTTTATGTCAGTGTGTGTGATTGCTATGTCGGGGCAAATCCTTTAGCCCAGGAGACTATCGTGGGCTGGCCCTTCGGGGAGTTTCGTGCTGGCTGTGGTAGCACAATGTCGCGTGCAGGTCTGTGATGATCGGTGTGGAGTTGCACTTGTTTACAACCGGGTGACAATGCCCTCATATTGTCAGAGATTTTAGATCGGTCTCAATTTCTACCAATAAATGTGGAAGCTGATAACACTAGCCTTCCATGATTGGTACTATGTCTCTCTATCGGTATGCAATCCATACAGGATATTTATTAAATTAAATATGCTTAAGTGTGGTGGTGAAACCGTTATTGAGACTATAAAATAGGGCGTTGGTCGCGTCCGGGTTCAAGGAGTTGGGTTCGGTGGATTGTCGGAAGGACGCTAATGAAACGTAGCTGGGTTAGCGTCCGGAAGATCATCTGATTGGATGGACGTTAATTACCGTACGTTGCTATATTAGCGTTCCTGAAGATTAATCCACTAGATCTCTTCTTCTTGAACCCAAAGACTCCTTGTGCCAAGGGGCACCGTAGAATAGAGCCGTCAAGGCAGGTGTCTACGTTAAACACAACCGGATGTTTTCTGTTTTCGACGTTCGTCGAGACAATTGGGGAAGTCAGAACGTTCCAATAAAATGGATGCAATCCTTATCAGAGATTCTGCAACCGGTGCCAAAACCAAGATTGTCAAACGGGACCTAATGATTACTGTTAGGGAGGTTTTCTCGCTGTTTATTCTTAATAGATGGGAACATTTGAGTCCGATTCCAAATGTACAATAAAATCATTATTTTATGTACTTATATGGGAAAAACATCGCGTACGGAATAATAGCATACTCTGAACTAAAGCTACATTATTTCAACAAAACACTGAAGAACTGTTATAAAAAGCAACTAAGTAAAAATTGTTTTCTTTGATTTCTTAAATAATATTTTGCACTCGTAACGCCCGTCCCAATTCAGGTAACGCCCGGCTCAGTAATAAATTTTAATTAAAGAAGTTAATTTTTATTCGAGCATGCATTCTTTTTTTTTTTTTTTTTTTTGACACTGAGTTTTTTTTGACTGCACATATCTTCAGCAAATAAAAATATCATTTTGGGACTCTTGAGAGGAGGACGTCATAATTTTAAAGAAATTAGTCAAATGTTGGGTGTAAATCGACCCACAGTCTCAAGAATTGCCAAAAAGGTGTAAATGTAACCTAACAATTAATGGGCGCCCTTCTCGAGCTGGAAGTGGCAAAAAAACAGTTGAACGCACTGATCGCTTCATTATCCGAAAAGTATTGGAAAACCGTGCACAACCACTTCGTGAACATTTGAAATCTTTGCAAGCTGAGGGAATCAACTTATTTAAGAGCACGTTGCAAAGAAGGCTTTAGCAATATGGAATGAAAGCTATCGTCCGAAGAAGCCACGCATCACCAAAAGGATGAAGAAATCCCGACTGAGCTTTGCAAATGCACACAAAAATAAACAAATTTCCTTCTGAACAATGCAAGTCTCAAATTTTTATTTTTAAACCACGATGCAAAACTTTTTGCTACATTATTTCTATGTTTTGACTGTAATATTTTTTTCAGATTTACTTTACGGATGAATGTTCGATTCATGTTCTCACGGAGGGCACCAGTTTCGTCAGAAGAAGACCAGGTGAAAATCTAATAGAAAGCTGCATATAACGCCAAATAAAACATACCCCATCACTAATGGTTTGGGGTGCAATAAGCTCACAAGCCCCAGGTCCCCCCTGTTTTGTAGAGGAGACAATGCGGCAATATTAGTATATTAAGCTTCTAAGAAACGTGTTTTCTTTTTTTCAGTCCTTTGTCTTTATGCAGGACGGTACCACCATGCCGCACGGCTAAATCTGTAAAAAATTTCCTTTCGTCTATGAACTTTCACATTTTTCCTTGGCCAGGTAATTTTCCGGATTTAATTCCAACCAAGAATGTCTGGCACATCCTTAAACATAAGGTTTACCTTCGGAATAACCCTTGCATAACTATTTTGAAAGAAAATATCATTGATGTTTGGAGAAATCGATTGAAAAAGAAAAAATCATAAGATTTCGAGGAGATGGAAATATAGTATAAATATATAGCACTGAGGAATATGACAATGAGACTAGAGATTTTTTTGAAACAGTGGTGTCGAGTTCGATATTCGATCCTGCGACTTGAGCAGCTCTAAAGTTTTCGGTGGTGGCACTTATAGGTATATTCGAGATATTTTTATACGCAAATTAAAAAAAGTGGTACAGATGGTTCAAGATCCTCGCTGATATTTTCTGAAAGTCAAGAATTCCGGTGTTCGAATGCAGCAGCACGAAAACTAGTCCCAGCACAAAGACCGTGTGAATTCATTGATTATAAGGTGGGGACCAAATGGGCGCATAGATTGCCAACTTGTTAAATAAGAATATGGAGAATTAGCTTGATGGACAAATATTCTAAGGCGGGTGGTTTCTGTTGCCAAATCTATCTTAATTATTTAATTAATAAAAACTAAAAAAAAGAATTAAACACACTTTATAATACTATACAATTTTGTTGCCTCATTTTAGTTATATTAGGGCGTGAAATGATAATGTTCCTTGGAGCGCAAAAAAGCTAAATCCGGCCACGGACAACACATAGTTGGCACCACTATATTCGTATATGTGCTTACCTTCAAATACAGTCTGACGTTTTCTTCATAAGTTTCAGTAGTTAAAGTGATGCTACTTTTGTAATTGACAAAACAATGTAAAAATCTGAATTTCGTAAGTTGATAAAGCATTGGGTTTTAGTGGGTAAAAATACTGTTCGAGACCTCATACTCATGATCGCACAAATGATGCCAAGGGATTTTGCACGTGTGGTGGTACAAATACAAAATCCTTAAGTTACCATCTGAATGTTGCATTTTAGACCTCCCTACTTTTTTTTACGTTCCAAGAAAAAAACTCGGGTTTTACAGCTAGTACAAGGTGGAGCAAAAGTAATCACACTATTGGAACACCCTTTAACTTTTGCAAATGGCGCCAAAAGTCAATTCGGTTTTGACATTTGTGAAGTAAGCAAACGCAGAATACAAATCGACAAGACATGAATCGGTTTACTACGCAAGAAGGCGGAATAATTGTTTCCATTTTTTTGCGTACCAATTTGTCGGTTGTGTTGGCGCAGCGTGAATTTAGACTGGGACAACACGAGATCTTCCCCAGGCTGGCCGGCCCAGGAGCAGCCGTTCTGCTGAGAATATCGCTGCTGTTACTACCCAAGATGTCGAAGAAGAGCCCGGAATAGCGACCAGATGACGTGCCACGCAATTGGGCATTAGCCGGCGGTCCCTACAAAGTGCAGACAATGTATCAGCTGTTAGCTGTTGACCGCCAACCGCGTATAACCTACGCTCAAGCCATCCTGAATCTCAACGAAGAGGTGGACGATTTTTCATCGAAAATTATCATGAGCGATGAGGCTCATTTCCATCTTTGCGGTTACGTGAATAAACAAAATAATCGTTTCTTGGGCACCGAAAATCCGTATATCACCCACGAATAACCATTATACCCGTTCAAAGTTACTGCGTGGTGTGCTGTTTACGCTGGAGGAGTCATCGGGCTATTTTTTTTTTTTTTTTAAAACGCCACGGGCCCAACGACAACTGTGGACGGCGTGCGCTACAGAGCCATGATTACCTAATTTTTTCTTCCTCAATTGGATGATTTGGGACTGGAGAACATGTGCTTCCAACAGGACGGTGCAACGGCGCACACTGCTCGAGCCACAACCGATACTCTGAAGGAAGCATTTCCAGCACGCTTAATCTCTCGTTTTGGGGATTTGCACTGGCCGGCCAGATCACCCGATTTAACCGGTCCAGATTTCTTTTTATGGAGTTTTTTGAAGACGTGGGTGTACGTCAATAAGCCTCAGACTCTTCAAGCTCTTAAGGAGGATATTCGCCAATAATACGAGAACCTGTCGCCCGAAGTTCTGGCAAGAGTGATGGAAAATGCCATAAAACGAGCCAGTGTAGTCATCAACGCTGGCGGCGGCCACTTGGCCGATATCGTTTTCTCAACTTGATGGAATTAATTCTAATGGTTTAAATAAACAAATTTCACAAGCAAAACTAAAGTATTTCATTAAAAAACAAATTACAGCAAAAGAACATTGGGTGATTACTTTTTGCCACCTTGAATAACATAAATAGAATAGCTTCTCCTAAGAATAGAAAAAACTTCCTTCTCCTTTTAATAGAAAAAGCTTAATAATGATAGACCAATGATTACCTGCACTGAAACTAACCTTTTTCATCTTGCTCCTCCTTTTCAGCAATAGTCATCTTCTCTTAATAAAGAAACGATCAATCATTTGTTTTAATCATTTATTTAAGATATCATTTATTTATTAATATTAGGTATTTTATTTCAACGATTTATAATTTTAATGTTTATCACAGATTACAATTTCTCAACTAAAGATTACACGTTTTTGTTTTTATTACTCAGCTCGAAATCTCTTGATTAATGTGTGAATTAACTATTCAAGTTGTATGCATGTAAGTATTAATGAAGTTGGCTACAGTTAAAATAAAAAGCTTAATTCTACACTTAGTTTTAAATGGTTTTGGATTGTTTTTGTTTTGTTTTTATTATATTCTTGTCCATAAATAATTTTAATTACTTGAAGTCATTAAACTTAATGACTAATCTTCAACTCATAAGTTATAGTCTAGTGCAAGTGAGTTGTGTCTGTCGTTTAAGTATCTGTGTATGTGTGTGTGTGTGTGTGTATGTCTGTACTCGTACATATACTCATGCTTAGTATAAAACAATAAAATTTTGCGGCACGAGAACGAATAAACTTTATAAACAGATCGTAACTGCTCCAATGCCTTAATTGTTAAATAATTTATTTTTCACTTAATCATAATGTTAAATAATTGTTAGGAAAAGTGTTGAAATTATTGCAAATTTAAGTAGTTGTAGTTGAAAAAGTGTTGTTATTTTTGGTTATTGCAAATGTCCCGGAACCACATGTGTCTCTCTATTGCACTCGAGGATTAGTCCACCAAAAGTAGGAATAGGCTGATCATAACGTAGGTCGGACCAAAAACCTGCAAACAAGTAAGATTTTTAATTCAGTTATAGATTATTTGAAAACTGATATGAAAGGAGATAGAATTAGGAGGCAGATTAAATAAGTGTGTCTTTTTTTTGGAATTCCCAAGACCCAATTAAATACCAAGACGAACACGCATAATTTCAAGATATAACCTACCTCATTTCGTTCAGCCCTCTGATCGTGACGTTGCCATGATGCCGACATAGTTACTGCTGACATGGTTGCTTGGCGGCATTTCGTGACTGTAGGGTCGGTTAAGACTGCCAGAAGAACTAGCGTAGCACATACCGGTCATAGGGGCTGTTGTTGGACCGACCTGAAGGCTGTTGACTGCCGAACCGTTGGCGCTCGAGTGCTTCATATTCGGCGGTGTCTGCGGAGGAGTGTCGGGTTGTATCTCGGAAAACCCCATACGTTGTTGTTGCAGATGCTGCGCCTGGTATTGTTGCAATTGGTGCTGATGTTGCTGGTGGAGGTGGTGGTGGTGGTGCTGAGGTGGCTGCTGATGAGCGCTCATTGAAGGAGGTGAAGTAGGGGTGGTAGGCATACCAGTGCTGCTGTTGCTGTTGCTGCTGCTGAAAGCGTTGGTTCCGTACCCCGTAGGTATCCGCGAATAAGGCGATCCGGCGACGTAACTGTTCATCATACTCAGCGGCGAATTGAGCGCTACTGTTGTATTCACTTGTTGCGGCCGCTGCGACTGTTGTTCCATCGGTGAAAGATGCTCCGGCATATTGCTGCTGCCGCTGCTGCTGCTGTTGTTGATGTGCGGCATTTGTTGCTGTTGCTGATTCTGCGCTTGTGGATGATGTAGCGCCTGTTGCTGCGAATAATACTGTTGGCCCAGATATGATGCTGGTGGAGGTGTTTTGCAAGCGACTGTGTCTGCCAGACTCCAGATTTTGGGCTTGGTAGCTGGAATCGGAATGCCACAGTCTCTGCTCAGCTGGTTTTTTGAAGCTTCGTATTCATTTGACTCGTTGACACCAAAGCCATCGCCGTGTTGATAGAAGCTGGGATGATGTTGCTGTTGTTGATACGGATTGTAGCCAGGATGAATGTAGGCAGAATTATAAGCACTTAGACTACGCATAGCTGCAAGATTTTCCGGCTTATGATCATCATCTGTAGAGTCGTTAGTCTTGTCGTTCTTATCGTTATCGGATTTGATATGCTGGGTTTCTGAAACGAATGTCAGGATAAAGTATTTTATTTACATTTCCATAAAATTGCTACATATAGACGTTAGCTTTTGTAAAATATGAGAATGCAACATAACAGTCTTGTGCATAGAAACATCCCTTATAAACGAATAGCTTTTAAAGTTGACTTCAGTTTTTGCTACTTTAATCTACCATCTATCAAACAGAAGTTAATTCACTTTGTAGGAAATATTTGAGGTTATCATGACCACTCTGCGATGCAAATAATGCCACTACTAAATACTCTACAAATATACGGGAAAGTAAATAGCGCTCATCAAAGCGGACAAAAATTGGCGAGCGTGGTCTTTTGTTGCGCTACATTAATTTAAGTAGAAGCAATTTGCCCCACAAATGAAGTGCTGTGACTTCGACGCCGTTTTTATTGTTTGTTTTGGCGGAAAAAAACGGCAGAGGCTTACTTAGAAGATATTCAGTGATGATATTGAATATATATATGTTCGAAGATAGAAAGTTCCCTAAATAATACACACCAAATAATATTATACTTGACAGGAAATAATCCTGAACACTGGGCAAAAATTGCTCAAAATTAGTTTTAAGAAAATTGATTTCAAGAAAATAACTCTAGAATTTATAAATAGTCATTCCTATTATCTTCTTCGATTTCTTTTATGACGGATTTTTACAATGTGGTTTGTTCATGTAGCAGAAATGTGAATTTTGTAGATCCAACTTTGGAATGTTAGAATTCTTTTGCCGGAAGGATGTAATATTTAGGAATGAGAATAAGTATTACACACCGAGAAAAAAAGCAATAGTAAAATCACCTTAGCCGGCTTGAGTAAAGAAAATTATATGGAAATTAGAAACTTATGGCTATTCACCAAAGTAATATAAGTATTGTTTAACCCTTTCAGTGCCAAATTAGCCCTGGCAATGTGAAACATTCCAAACTTCGTTCAGGGTCAGCTTTTGACTAAAATAAGCTGAGTATGAAGTTTGAAAGCCGTATTGCTTTCCTAATAGATACTACAAAAATTTTTAGAAATATTCAAAAAAATGTTAAAAACTTCTAGCGCTATAAATATCACATATTTTTTCTAACTCAAAATGTAAATAAGATCTCTTACATTCGTTGTATTATTTTTAATTACCTTTAGCTTTAGAAAATTCTCGGAAATATTTAAAAATATAATTTTTTAATTTGCTCTTTTTTGAAGTCGCGTGGCCGCGTGGTCGCGCTCATGAGTTCACTCGGAATAACCTTGAAAAACATGTTATAAAAATTAATTTTCGTATTTTTTATTTTCTCTTCTTTTTCATCACATTTCAATTTATTATTAAAAATGTATTGTTAAAAAGTGGGGTGTCCCAAACTAGAAACAGAGCCACAAAGCAAACTGTTGCCGTATGGCAACAAATATGCCGAAAGGGTTAATACATTGCTTTGAAAGCACATACTTCGATACCCTGCCAATAAAAAAATGTTTGATTCACCCAAGCATATAACATTTTAACCAATAGTGTATTTAAACCACCGAAAACTTTGACACTTTATCAAAATGGTATGAGCAAAATTTATCACTGAATACTCCCAATTTGTCATAGTTCCCATTTAGTTTTTGTAATGAAAATATAAATTATATAAAAATGCTTTATTAATGCTTCTTAATTTAGAAGTTTCATCTAAGTGCTTGGGTAATTTTGCACAACAGCAATATACAAAGTTTTACCTAAGTATATGTACATGTCATACTTGTCCTTTGAAATTTTTTACAAAAACAATATACAGTAATTTACATAAGTAGATGTATATTTAATACTTCTTCCTGTATATATATTTATCTATATAACTTTGATAGTTCAACAAAGTTTTTTGGTGAAAACTTGAACAATATGTTCGCTAGAATAAGCATGCACGCTCATATAAATTGTCGAAGCTAATGTGTAAATTACAAAATACTTCGCTAATTTATCATCCAAATCAATATCGCTAAGGTAACATGTAAAACTTAGGTGTTTTGACCAAAAACTTAGGAGGCTGAAAACTGCCAAAGCCATCGTATAAATTATACTAGGTTTTTTATTCATTTTGCAAGTTTTTTTCTTGGTGCACAAGCTTAAAAATTTAAGAGACTTCCGTTAAGGGTATAGATCACTCTAAAATTTTCGAAAAATCAGTGTTGTTTCTTTTTAAATGGTCCCTTATAACCTCAAAAATTATGTCTCAAAATATTATGGCCAGGAAAAATTTCTAGGTACTTCGTTTTTGAATATTAGTATAAAGCTGCCTGGTACTACTACTACTCAAAAGTTCAAACAAGTTTATCTCAAAATTGCATTTTTTAAGTTGGCCGAAAACATAACTCAGACAATTTTCAACCGATTCGCTTGAAACTTAGATATCTTAAAAAATATATTGTGTATGAAAGACGAAAGTTTTTTTTATATTGAAGAGTTCATTTGTTATTAACAATAATCTGATGATTTGTTAGGCAAATATTTCACTTTCCACTTTAGAAGGGGCGCCATTTGGCCGAAAATCAATACATATTATACTATATACATAATAGCAGATATTATATATAATCGAAAAAAATTCATTGGCTTTTTATAATTCAAAAATTACAGGAGCTGTTTGTCCAGTCGTGGACCCTGAAAAAACGGAGACGCCATCGTAAAAACACTAGTATACAGTCACTGATATGTATCATAAACTCCCCTTTTTGGAATCTCGATTTATTGTGTAGTGGCCTAACGCCTTAATCAATGAACTGATTCTTATTTCAATGAGTGATATTTGAACCGAAAAGTAATAGTTGCGTCGTTCAAGATTCTTTCCGAAGTGCTTGCTGCAGAGCTGAAAAAGGAGGCAGAAAAGTAAATAAAAATTTCCAAAGTGGTGAAAAGAAATTCTGCCAAATCATTCCAATCGCGATATTGCTTATTCATAAATATAATACGGGCAAATATTTAATAAACTCGTGCAGACAATTTTTTATAACAGAAAATAAAACTTGGCGATGAAGCGATTAGGGCGGTTATCTTTTTCACAAAGGGAACGTCGTCCATAGAACTTCGATTCCAAGAATTTGATGAAGTCATTATAATAAACCACGCAATAACCATAGAATTCAGCGTCCAAAGTTTTTTCGCATTTTCTCAATATTAACACATTTAAAGCCATAACCCAGAAATCATTGAAAAATTACAATGTTATGAATACCCATGGCTCAAAATAAGTTCATGTGGGAAAAATTTATCAAATCAAAAAGTGGTTGGCTTCGAGTGAAATACAAGACGTCACAATTAACCACGCAAAAACATAACCAGTTCCTAATTTCCACTTGCGAAACTTATCATACAATCCTTCACAATCATTCATATTTTATTAAAACCTAATTTTTTCGTTGTAGAGATGAGAACAGAGATCTGGTTACAGATACGCAATGCGCACTGAGAATGTGGAGGCATCATTTTTCCAATCTGCTTACGAGTGATTCCGTTCCCCCAATTCCGCCCATGGAGAATGCAGTTCGATATAATCAATCGACGATGACGGTGTAGAAGTTCTACCACCTAGCCATTACGAGGTTAGAGTTGCTACCCAGCGGCTCAAAAACAACAAAGCAGGGGGTACTGATGGCCTGCCAGCTGATTTGTTAAAAGCCGGCAGCGATGAATTGATGAGGTACATGCATGAACTCATTAGAAAAATATGGCTAGCGGAAAGCATGCCCGACGATTGGAATTTAAGCCTGATTTGTCCTATTCTTTAGAATGGAGATCGTCAAACATTTGCAAAAAATATTTCCAAAAATTTACCAGAAGTTTACCATTTACAAAAAATTTGGCCACAAAGTAAATGTGCGTCAAACGCCCAGTAACATGATGGTAATAAAATATTTGACGGCAGACCCCGCAATATGCGCCAACTACCGAGGTATAAGTTTTATTTCCATCGCATATAAGGTCCTCTCGAGCGTACTGTGTAAAAGACTTACGCCGCACACAAAAACACTAATTGGATCTTATCAGTGTGGCTTTCGACCTGGTAAATCCACCATAGATTTTTACAATGCGCCAAATCCTGAAAAAAAACCCACGAAAATCAAATCGAAACGCGTCATATTTTTGTCGATTATAAAAATGCGTTCGATAGACCGAGGCGGGATTGCCTACAAGCAACAATATCTGAGTTCGGTATACCTGCAAAGTTTATAAGACTCTGCAGGATGACAGGCAGATCCGCCAAGGTAGGAAAAGACCGTTCCGAAAACTTCAATACTGAACGAGGTTTCAGACAAGGCGACCCGCTATCTTGCGATCTTTTCAATATCATTATGGAGGGGATCCTATGAAGAGCAGGTGTACATCGCAATGATACCATTTTTGTGCATCGCAATGGTAACACAAAGGTGTTCTTCTCCATGCGTACGCTTATGAAATTTATATTATCGGTCGGATCAAGAGAGATGTCACTGCTGCTTTCACCGTTATTGAAGTATATGCTGCAGGCATCGCACAACTATCGCATACGAATGCACCACGAACTGTATGAGCTATACGACGACATTCAAGCAGTTCAGCGTATAGCAATCCAGCAACTACGCTGCCTAGGTCATGTCCATCGTATGAATGACGGTGCTCCAGCGAAAAACCATGTTTACGATGGCTTTACCAGATCAAGCAAGCCCTACCCGAACTTGGTGAAACCAATTGGATAAGGCGTGCGCGAAGCAGAGGCGCCTGGAGAGAGCTGATTAGGTCGGCCGTAATAAGTAAGCAAGTATTTTTTTAGTTTTATTTTTATTAACTATTTATAACAAATTACACTGTACTAGCCCGAACTAAACGTCAGATTGTTATGAAATTTTGAAAGGTTCTATATGAAGGTAAGGACTGCCTACCAATCAATCGTCAGTAGTGGAGCCAAATATGTGTTCTCATATGAACTTACTGAGTGAAAGAACCAAATATCTTTCACTATGTATTTAAAAACTAACTTTTCTTGATGTTTCATAGACTCCGATGCTTACAGTCCGATTGATATAAAACTTTCAGATCATTATAGTCTGGGTATTTATCATACGATATATAATTTTATGGTAGGTGGCGCTCAACTTGTAAATTTAACAGAATTATAATACTTGGTACTTATCAAAACGAATGTCTTTGGAATCAAAGGCGATTGTTATAAAAACCAATTCCCACAAAAAATATTAGTATTGGACAACGGGTCGTGGCATATCCCACACAGCTTCAACGCCTCACTGATGAAAGCTTCAGTCTTAAAATTGAAGGGTAAGGTTGATTAAGAATATTTAAGAAATATCAAAAGAAATATGACTGGGATTGAAAAACAGGGCGTGGCAACTACTATGACTTTAAATCCAAAACTAAAGACGTGATTACTGTCTTATTTCTTTACTATACAAAGTGTTTCCAATAGGTGGCGCTCAACATCAAAATTTACAAAAACACGCTAACTTTACACTTATAAAAGCTATAGTCTTACGATTTATAACTGCTATCAAAACCTATTCGCTAATCACTAAATCATAAGAAAAATGGTCGTGGCACCTTCTAAACGACGCTAGTACTACAAACATGATAACTTCAGAACTAATCATAGCATTTGTTTTAAACTTAGAAAATATATTTATATATGTACTACACGGAGAGAAACAATCTATCTTCTTTATATATAAAAATAAGTTGCATTGTGTATGAAATTGATGTTCTCTGTAATGCGTGAAAGGTGACGTCACCGGCATTGTTTCTGGAAATTTCCCATGAAAGGTGACGACAATACGAATGTTTTTTTGTATAAATGGTCTTTGTATGTGTATTGGTTCATGAATTATAGGCATTTTAGTGAACTTATCAACAATACAGGTGTGAAAAAATTCATGTGCGCACACATGGTGTATATGGCCACACAGGCCATATTTATGATACTGAATTGCTTTGGAACTAAATGTCGTATAACAAGGAAGGTCTTTCTACTGAAAAACTGGCACGGGCAATCGAAAACGGGGCGTGGCTCCAACCATATAAGCCAAATTTACAATACAGAATAGCTATAGAAGTAAAAGTCACAGAACATTGAATGTAGATACCATTTGGTGATGTCCTTCTACTAGAAAAGATGACATGCATTGGACAAGGGGATGTGTCTCCACCCATCCAAGCCAAATTCATGACACAGCAAAGCTATGGAAGTAAAAGACAAAGAACATAGAAGTAAGAATGAAGTAAGTACTACTTGGTAATATCCTGCTACTGGGAAATGAAAAATGCAAAAAATGTACAATAGAGAACGATGTTATAGACTCCAAAATTACTGAGCCGATTGAGCTCAAATTTGCGCAGTAACTATGGGGTCATTCATAAATTACGTTACCAATTTAGTAGAGAGAGAAGTTTTAAATGTACTACGATAAGTAACGAATGGGGGGAGGGGGTCTCAGATATAGTTATGTGACCAAAAATAAAAAAAACTCGAAAAAATTGAAATTAATACAACCCAACATTTCAAAACATTTTCATCCTTACATCTTCATGTTTGACCGTCTAAATTGAGTGTTAACTATTGGCAAGTGTAGTAAGGGCATAATTTTTCTTGGCTTGCTTTTCGACAGTTATTTTTCCTATTTTCAAATATATTTTAATCAATTAATTTTTTTATTTCAAATACTACGTTACTTTATGGGGGGTGGAGGGGAGTGTTTTTGAAATGCACTACGAAGAGTACCGGAGAGGGGTAAAAAGAAATTTAAAATCGGTCCCGTAATTTATGAACGACTCCGATTTTTCGAGTACGAGATGGTTTAGAAATAATACCGCTGAAGGCATTGCAACATTTTCCGGTACTTTCTTATATTAAACAAATAATTTGCTTTTTCTAAGAAAATTTTAAATTGAGCCTTATTTTCTCAAATCAAGTACTTAAAACTTAAAGCAAAAAAAAAATTTAATAATGAGAATTTATTTCTAAAAGTGAGTAAAATAAATTATTTGTTGAAACGAGAATAAAATGCTTGATTCTAGAACTTCGCACAAGACTTGAATCAAGAAAAAATTTTTCTTATTTCAGCAAACGCAGAGTTGGTTTTTTTATGAAAATACAAAATTATTTCAAATTTGCTTGATTCAAGCTTTCAATCTTTAGCTCTTAAATCTTTCAACTTTCAACCGTTAGCCTTAAAATTATGAGTGAAAAAATCACTTTCCATTTCTCATCTGAAGATATGCAATCCATTATCTAAATAATAAAAATAAATAACTGGCCATTTCAGCCCTTGAAAGGACTTTGACCTAGCTTCTTATGATCAATTGTGTTGTGCGTGTTATTAAGTTTGTACACAATTGACCGAGAACCGGACCTACATGCTTAACGCCGACTCCGAACGGCGATGAACGGAATGTTCTCGTTCTCAAGAAGCTTTGCATGGCATTTTGATTACTCTCTGAGGTTTGCCATTGTCTGCAGAGAGGTGGCGGCCGTACAGAAAAATTATTTTTAATTCAAATAATTTTCTGTCGCTGCTGGGATTCGAACCTGGGTCTCCAAAGCTCGTTGACATAGCGGCCACGCACTTTAACCAACTACGCCACGGACGCCACTCAATCCATTATCTAATCAGAATTAATTTACCACGATTAATTAATTTATCACAAGATATCAGAAAATCTTTTAAAATATAATAAGTTAGGTTTTTTTTTTAATTTAAAAACACAATAGGGTTATTCTCTATGCCTAGGATATGCCGTTGCACGTTGCAAGAATAGGAAATATACAATCCGCCATTGTTGTTTCTCAATTGCAGATATTATACATTTCCTATTCTTGCACCGTGCAACGGCATATCCTAGGCATAGAGAATACCCCTAATGTAGCTAGCTATTTGCTATTTATTTACACAAACAAGATAAAAAATAATCTTATATATTAAGCACAACTTCCTAATTTTAAGACAATTTATTACTTGGATCAAGTAAAATCTTCTCTTTAAAAGAAAAATTAAAATCAAATCATTCCAATATTGAGAAAATTGGTTTTTTTGGATTTATTTTCAGGGAAAATAAATTTCTCAAATCAAGCAAATTATTCCAGTTTTCAGCAAATTGTTACTTGAATCAAGCAAATTTTTCTCATTTCAAGGAAATATTAGACTTGAATATAGAAAAAATATTCTGTAGTTTTAAGCAAACGAGTTTTGAATTAAAAATTTTTTCTTAATATGTGTTTTAAATTTGTTGTGTTTTAAATTTGCTCAATTCTAGCAAAATAATGCTTGAATTGAGAAGTTTACGCTTGAGTGTAAACGGATAACCTATTTGCTCGATTCGAGCATAGAATGCTTGATTTTTTTTTCTCTTCGTATAGTATGTCCATAGTCCACGTAGTATTTTGTTTTTCGATTGGTAGTGTTCAGTAGTGCAATTTGGAGTATATTCTTTTGGAAGTTGCAAATTATCTTGAGAGTAAAAAAACAAATAACGCTCAGTAAGCGATTAGGTAATATAACTTGAAATAAAGCTTCTATATAATAAAAGTATAAAAATTCTTATTAATTCGAAGAGTAAATGAATCCATCTCATTGGTCTACGTTAAAGGGGGCCGGTATCCATAAAAACAAAAACAAAAAAAAAACAGCTTTTAAACTGACCTCAAAACAACTCCAAAATCGAAAAAAATATTTTAAAAAAATAACTTATGCATTTTATGTCGAATTTTAGGAAACGATATACCTTCAAAAAGAGCTTAACTAATAAATACTATATATTATATAGTATACTATATACTATGTATACTATATATACTATACTTTCCTGTCAGAGCTTTTGGACTTCTAAAGTCATATTCAACTGGTAAGCGCTTTACCTCGATTCACCCCCACCGAACTAAATGTTGTTTTTCTCATAAAGTTACTTCATGCCCAAAAAGTGCTTTATTTGGCCTTGAAACAAAAATGTTATAACAGCTCCAAATAAAAATAAAAATAATAGTTTTTTCGTTTTAGAAACGAAAAAATCAACTACCATTAGTCATTTGTTTAAATTCTTAAAAATTTAGTGACTCATTATTTATATTCAGTGAGTTATTTTTTATCAGAAGTTATAGACAAATGTTGTGAATAATATCTTTAAAATTGTGCAATCTTCTCAAGTCAGATTGAAAAGAATCGACGTTTGCAGAAAACTGTTTCAACTCACTTCTAGAAAATTCAAATGTAATGATGTTTTATTCCCTAATGAATACAAGAATTGCTCTTTTTTATATATTTCAATAGTTTTTCCCCTGAGCTTATAAACCTGACCGGATATTTTAATGAAAGGAATTAACATACATATAGGACTCACCCTTACGATTTTCTCCATCCATTGGGCCGGCACCGTAGAGAGCTTCAGATTTCTCCGACTCATGTACATCCTTGCCATCCTTTTCGTCATCTGACAGCATTGCATCATCGTCATCTTCTGTCTTATTTTTTGGTTCCCAAGTCATCTTGTTCTCCTTCTTCAGGCGCCGACGAGCGTTGGCAAACCACGTGGATACCTGTGTCAGTGTCATTTTTGTAATAATGGCCAACATTATCTTTTCGCCCTTTGTAGGATACGGATTCTTTTTGTGCTCATTCAGCCAGGCCTTAAGAGTTGCTGTGGACTCGCGAGTAGCATTTTTTCGACGTGCTGCCAAGTCGTAACCGGCACCATAACTTAAAGATAGATATATATATATATAAAACTAAGCGATAAATCAAATTCAAATAAAAAATATATTAAAAATGATTGTAATTGAGTTGTTTTTTATTGCTCCCGATTAAAACTTCCCAACGTCTGCCACTCGTATCACCTGGTTTTTCACAGATAACCAAGCAACCAGTGTCTACTAGTTGTCTACCAAAGTCGGTAACACCGCGATGCATGTCGGTTACTTTTAAGTGCTCAACAAATACATAAAAGTTTGCTCCCAAGGGTATGATGTATGCATCCGTTGGATACTTAATCGCGGGAAATGAAACACAAAGTATAACTATGACGACTCCTAACAATGGTATGGCGCACAAAAGTACACCGCATGAAGTGCTGCGCAAAGGCAGCCGCCATATGCAATTTGTACATATTGTCACGAGAAAAACAAACGCCATCGCGCACAGTCTGTCCCGCTAGATGCCGCTAATGACTCGTATGAGATTGTTTCCAGTGGGGCTTTGTAGCAATTTGTTGTCTTTGCTTGTTATCGCTTGGAACACCTTCGAATGATAATTGATTGGAGCTACTTAAGTTTGCCGCTGTCCGTCTGTCTAACTCACTCACTCATTGCGTCGTACTGCTCATAATTACGGGCAATAACAATTTTTCAATTCAATTGAATTGTTATTCGAAGTGTTGCTGTTAATGTTGTTTATCAATTGATTTGTGTTTACTTTGGCAACAATGTTGTTGAGTGCGCCTGAGTGATTTTTAATGGTGTTGCGACATTAGCGGTGTCAATTATTGTTCACAGGAGGCAATGAACCAGAGACGAATACTTTGTTATATTTGACTCCTACGCTGTCGTATTTTCATTATTTAATTTAATATTTTGCCGAATTAAAATATTTTCTGGAGTTTATTTTTGAATCTTACAACTACACTTAAGTCCAACTAATCCCTTTTGTGCAGAAGGAATTTTAATCTTATATATTCCACTCTCATCTTATAGTCGAGCTTAGGCTTTAAAAAGCTTTCAAGTTTGCACTTGTTGAGTGTGCTTTCGAAGAATAGAAAAGCCCTCATAATCATGGCAGTCATTGGTATGCTGCCTGCAGCCACAGACAAGAATGTTACTCCACCAACAACCAACTAGTTGGTGTTTTCTAGTGCCGTCGGCTTAGTCGTTGGATGATGATGAAATCCATGCACAAAAGCAAAAAGGAAGAGCACCGAACACTGCTCAATGCAATGTAAATTAAGTAAAATTTAAATTCAGCTAACGTCTGCTCGAGACTGCATGGGCTGGTCCAAAGACCAACAGCCAAAAAATTAAAGACTTAGTTGAATTTAACAAGGGAAACTTTTCTCAATTTAAGACTGATCACATCTGTTATGCACAATATGGTTAGGAAGTGTTTAACTTAGAAGACACTAGCATTTTGAGATTTTATTTGATTGGTTTTGTGCCTTTGCCAATTGATTTGCATGCTTTGTCTATGAAACTACTCCGGATTTTTCATAAAAGATTTTTGTCATCCAACGCTCTTTTTTGTTATATTAAATACATGAAATAATGCAACAGTACTACGTACTATTGCGAAAGTGCTACTATTTTACTTTCAGGCAAAGTATGTTATCATTATTTTTTGTTTAATAAAATCTTGCTGTTTTATTTTTGGCACGCTAAATTGAGTGCACAGTGAGGTAATAACGAAAATTAAGATTATTTCTCAATTTTAAATATAAATTTAATAAGGAATGTATTATCTTCGTCTTTTCCAAATTAGAGATAGTGGATATCGTGTGTTATAAAATATATCCGTAGTTGTGAGGGTTTTATTACTCTGATGACGTCAGCTTGTATGGGAGATAGACTTGGTTTTTATTCAATTTACCCAAATTTCAATATAATTATGTTAAAATATCTCATGTGGGAAATATCAATCAATACATTAATTTTGTGATATTTATCAGGGCTTTGCGATTTTGATGACGTCACATTGCATGGGAAGTAGACGTCGTTTTTAATAAATTTTGCCTAATTTCAAACTAAATGTTTTAAAAATTCAAAGTATAAGTGCAAAATTTCAATTGGTTAAGTGATTAATATTTGCAGAATTTTTATATTTTGATAAAGGTACAACGTAAGGGAGGTAGGCGTGGTTTTCATTAAATTTGAATAAATTTCATATGTAGATAGCGTATTTGGCATCATTGGTTATGTGAGATTTTAGAATTTTGGTACGAAGTTCACGACATATATTTCAGGAATAGATGAAACGACTTTTTTTTTATTGTTTTTAAAAATATTTTCCTATATGTTTAACACATTTTTGCATGCGTTCGAACCGTTTTCAAAAAAATTTTTCCCATTATCTCATTGTGCAACAAAGGCTCTTCTGGCATCGAAAATCGTTGTCCACGAAGTTTGTCCTTGATTTGCGGGAGCAAAAATAAGTCATTGGGTGCAAAATCAGGACTGTACAGCGAATGACTCATTAGTTCGATCGTCTGAGTGCTTCAAGATGCCTTTGAGTGATAAAAATCACTACTGAATCGTTGTAACAAGTCTATTAAATCAGGAGAAGAATATTTTGAATAAAAACACCGGAAAATAAACAGAAATCGTGTTTTAATTATTTTTTCTAGAGCCTGTCTGGGATATTATTTGACACACTATGTACATGTTGTTACTCTCGTATAATCACTTTGTATGCGAGGTAGGATTGGTTTTCGTCCGAATTGGCTCAATTTCAAAATTATGAATCGATACATTAAACTAGCAAACAGACAGACAAACATGGTTTTATCGACTAAGAGGATTATGCTGATCAAGAATATGCATGTTTTTCTATACCTTCCACGCAACAATATGGTTCAATGATTGATTTTTATTATTAAGTAATAAAAAAAATGTTGATATTTGGGTAGTTCTATAAACGAGCGAATTTTGGACGGCCCGGTTTATTGGTCAATAAATATTTTGAAAAATATATTTTTTTCTCAATGAAAACTGTAAACCGCAAAGAAAAAGAAATATTTATCGCCACTTTGCCGCAAAGAAACTTCGTTTGTCGTGCTTGAAATCGTTATTTGCAAGCGTTTCAACAGCTGTCATAGTAATAGTCAGTTCCGAGAAACGCGTCTTTTATTTGCAGGAAATTAATTGCATTTGTCATAAACGCGACGGACTTTTAAATTGCAGCAATTGAATAATTTGTTTTCCCCAACTGAAAATTTCGTTTGTTTTTTCCTTCGTTGAATAAACACAACGCCTATAATTCAGAGTTACTTTCTGGACAAATTGTTACTATATAAGTATAAGTATTAAAATACCAATTTGCTTAATACGCGGACGGTGATAGCAGCAGAGGTGCAATCCATAAGAAAGATGGACACATTCAATTTTCATTCAATTTTCTTTTCTTGATTTCTTACAAACACAAATATAAACAGTCGATAGCTAGTTGGATTTGTATTGCAAATTCTTTAACACAGCACGTTTTACGCCATAACTTCTGAATCCTTCAAAGCACACCTTAATTTTATATCGTTAGAAAGGTATTGAAACGCACAAAAAACCAAAATAAAGACACTGAAGAAAAATTATAGCATCTATTGTTGGCATGGCATTAAACTTTGAAATTAAGAATGGGCCAAGTTAGAGCAATTTTTCCAAAATTTTTATATTTTTTTCTTTAAATAGATAAAAAAAAACTTTCCAACGATATCTTATTTACGAAAATCGGATTTAAATTGACTGAGCTACGTCGTTTCAAAATACACCCTATTTTGGCCTTGAAAAATGGTTCTAAAAATGTATAACTTCGGATTTGGTTTTCTAAGCAATAAACCAATCTAGGAACAAAATTTGAGCCAAATCGGAGATGGTCAGTGCGACTGATAGGTCACCTCAATCTGAAATGGGCGATATATATACATAAGATATATGTTTAAGTTGATGACAACTGAATATTCGTTTGCGACAAACACAACTCGCAAAAGAAGTGTGTTGGCGAATTTTTCAGTTGCGGTAAACGAAGAGTTTCTCTTCGTGTAGGTTGAGCTTAGCCCTTTAATGCACAAGGCGCCCGATTTTGACCGAAAAAATATATTTTATGTAAAATTGAGTAAAAATAAAAACTGCGTTTTATAGTTTTTTTAAAAAAAATTTTTTTTTAAAAGTGGTTTTATCTATAAAGATTCAATGTGAATTTACCCACATCTAAAATCCCTATTAAAATATATCAAAATAAAAGAAATGTGTTATGAAATTTTTATTAATTCATTAATTGTAAAAAGTTAAAATTATCAAAAACTGCAGGGAGTGCACACTGTATCTTTAAAGATACAACCAACTAAAGTGACCCAGTGAGGTGCCAAATGAACGAAATTTTTTCGAACCACTTAAAATCACTAACAGACATGTTTTGAAAGCAGTCAGTATTTTTTCCTAATCAAAATTATTTATCTGTTCCTAGAAAATTTTTTTTTGATTTTGTACATCATTTTTTTAAAAAGTATGACAAATAGAAGTAAAAACTATTTTTTTATTTAAGACTTATAATATTCTAAATTATATAGAACCGATTTGAAAAAAATCAAACCAAAAATGTAACCGTAGGAATTTCTTGAATGGTTGTATCTTTAAAGATACACGGTGCATTTAAGGGTTAAAACGCAGGATTCTAAATTGGCTATTCCAAACCTTTATCCAGGTCTGTTTGAAACAGCCATTTACCTACGGCTAAGGGTTCATATGTGGAAATAAAATCATTACATTAATTTTTTAACGCTATATTATGGACATGTCCATTTTTTACGATAAGAGAAAATCATGAAAAAGTTGTAATTTTTCAATTATTGTAACTAAGTCAGTTTTTACGCACTTTTAAAGAAAGAGATGCCGTTATGAACGAAGAAATATAGATAATTTTGAGATTATTATTTTGATTAAAAATTCATTTTCATATAATTTTTATTTCATTTTTATCGGATGAATATCGATAATTACTGCTTGTTTTGTTTGAAATTGTATCTGTCAAAGTGATTGAATTTTACTTTTGATCGAAAAATATCGATCATTGATTGATTTGTTCATCTGATCGATAAAATATGGATAAAAATAATTGGTACAAACTGATTTACTTATAGCAATAATCGTTTCATAAATAGAATCTTACCCATAAGCGGCCAATGTCGGATCGTACGAATAGTAACCAGTTGTAGGCTGCAAGCCAGCTGAAGTCCATGCTGTCATTTCAGTGCCCGCGGGGCTGTCCTTCAAGCCATATGGATTGCCCTACGAGATAATAAAACAAATGCATTTTAAGTGCGAGATATTGTTATCGATTACATATTAGGCCAAGCAGCAAGCGTTTGCATTTAATAAAATGTTAAATTACAATGTTTTTCTTTTTTTATTCTTGCGCTAATTTATTTTCAATAACAACAAAGTGTTTCATTTGTGCATGCGTGCACGTATAAAATACACAAATGCATCGAATTAATTTGCACCTCATATTTTTTAATTCATTCCGTTTTCATTTTTAATTAATACAAACGGAATTTAATTGCAGAATATTTAATTATTTCTAAATATGTACATAAATTTTAAGCGCGCAGCCTTTAATTAAAACAATATTTTTTTAACTGAACAAGCTAACTATTGACCACTTAACAAGGCCACCGACTGTAACTTCATATTTCATTGATTATATTTACAATCAATACAGTCACAACACAATCAAATTTAGTGTCTGCCTGCAGTCAATGCTGAATCAATGTTCTTTTAATATTTTTTATATTTATATTTATCTGGTTGTTCTAACGTTTTGTGAAATAAAAATACTTGCAGCAAAAATATTAAAATTATTGAACACAATCCTTACAATGCAGAGGAGTAGAAAAAATTCTAAAACAAAAAAAAAACACTGACTTGTAAAACAATTCAACACCCCCTTTTTATCACTTGACAACAGTTCGGGTGTCAATTCACTACAATTCATCTGATGAGAATGAGTTGCACTCTTCTCACAATCCCTAAAGTCTGTTTGAATCATATAACATTATGTAGTCCTTTTGTAAATGTTGTTATGTTTGTTTTCAAAAAAGCAAAAATGCAAAATTGTGGCACAAATAAAAATCATAAAAATTAAAAGAAAAGTAGGAAATAACATTGACATGTTTATTATTTTTCCTGTTAACAATGGAATGAAATAGAAAAAAAGGAACTTTTGTAAAAACCTATTTTTTATTGGATTCGAAAGAAATTCATTACGATTTAAGGCTCCTTGATGGATTTTGGTAAATGGTTTTAACAGTGGAGGCTTTTAAATTGATAAGGATTATATCATGTTTATTACTGCTGAGAGCTTTGGCGAGTAAACACGTTATCATCGCCACTACTTATTAAACTCATAACTGACACTACTTCATGTTTAAGGAACCGTATCGTTTTGTTATTTTTTCAACGTCGGCTATTTTCGATTTACACGTTAAGTTTTTAGGATGGAAGCAATAAAAGATATTTTAATAAAATAAATAAATAATATAAATAAACTGGCCATTTCAGCCCTTGAAAGGACTTTGACCGAACTTCTTATGATCAAAAAATTGTGTTGAGCGTGTTATTATTAAATGTTTGTACACAATTGATCGAAAAACTGGACCTTCTAGTTTTATGCAGACTCCGAACGGCTAATGTGCATGTTCTCAATAAGCTTTACATGGCATAATTTACTCTCTATTGTTTGCGATTGTCTGCAGAGAGGTTGCCATTTGCCGTTGTCTGCAGAAAAATTAATTCAATTGAAAAAACTTTCTGTGTTGGATCGAAATTGAACCAGGGTTCTCTGGCGCATGGGTCACGCACTCTACCCACGCCACGACCACCGAAAAGATATTTTTATAAATAGAAATTATGGAATCTTGAACTTATTGTTAGCTTTATTGAAGTGATGTTATTAGCTCTTATAGTACGTTGAATGGCTAGGCCGAAGTTAAAATATCCCCATCCTCGTGTTTATTATGTAATATCCGAGGTGATGAAGGTTTTATTATTTTTATGACATCAGTTTCTTTGGCCGACAGGCGTGATTTTAAGTAGGTTTTTAAAAATTAAAAACGTAGAGTATTTGAAATCAAAAGTGCAAAATTTCAAGTGTTAAGATTAATTTTTATAGAATTTGTATGACGTCATTTCGTATGGGAGTAACATCATCCGATTTTGACAAATTGCAAACGTAGTGTGCCACTGCAAGGTTTTTATTCATTTTTGTTGAAATTTTAGAGATTGCACCATGAAGTAACACACCCTATCTCTTTGATTACATACACATTAGTTAGAGAAAATTTGAAACTTGGATCTAATAGTCTTTTAATAAAGTCTTTTTAATAAAGACTTTAACAATCCTGACTTTTATGGTCTTAATAGGGGAAATAGGCAAAAAATTGTTTATTACTTTAAGGATAACAAAACCCAATTTAGAAATCAGTTCACACAAAAGCTTTAAAAGCATTTTCTCGAAACTTTATTTTAACGCGGTCTCCTGTGGAGAAGAGGGAAGTTTTTACCGCTTTTGATACGCTTTTGATACATTTTGATAAACGCTTGACGTTATCACCCTCTTTTGAAAATATTGGGTACAAACAAAAATTTAACATAATTTACTTTCGTAAAATAATCTTGGAACTCCATTTATTTTTATTACTTTTTTAATAGTGGAATTTTATCAAATTTAAAAAATTTTTAAAATAAAAAAATTGTAATTTTTTTTTTAATGTATTGTAATTGAGTCTTATATGCTGTATATTGCTAAAAAAAGTTTTATAGTTTTATGAAATTCACATTTTTAATTCTAATGGACTTAGGAAGGTGGCAAAAGTCAAATATTTATTATTGCTTCAAGTTCGGAAATCATAATGATTATACATTTAATTTGAAAAATTCTCTAAATAAAGCTCTCCATTTTAGTCAGAAAAAAATTGAAGTCAGTGGATAATATATATTGGCGGCCTCGGCAGTCGAGTAGGTAGCGTGCTCGACTGCCATCCCGGAGGTCCCGGGTTCGAATCCCGGACAGGCCATGGTCCCACGCTTTAACCTTTCGCATTTGCAATTTTCTTTCCTCATATCTAATCAACTGAAATTGAAAACTCATCAATATATACGACTTGAAGTTGTAGTTGATGGTAGGGAAGTTTGAGGATGTGATTGCCTTATAATTTGAATTGACTGAGGTAAAGGCATAACACTTGCCTCAGATTCAAATTAACATGTTTCTACGGCTTTCCGCCACGCTTTGACCATCCTGCATATACATTTGTTTCACTGCATTACCCTTTCCCTCTTACTAATCTATCACCCCATTTTGAACCAAGGCAGACTTGGCTGAATAGGTATTACACCTTAAATCCTTGGTTCAAAACCTAAAAAAAAAATAAAAAAAATTGTATTGTGCGTGTTATTACTTGTACACAAATCGCACTCCATCCTCAAAATTTACAAATTTTAACTGTTTAGTATTAAACTATTCGGAGTGATAACCTCCATCAACTGTAAAAATTTTGCACTCATCTTTTTTCTCTTTAATTAAATAAAAAATCGGTTTGTCTCCTTGTTTTGTATGGATTCCTTTGAAAAACAAACTGGTTTTTTGTTTCTCCTGAAAATTTTGAAATGTTGAGTTGTGTTTTGACAGAATGATAGAGAACGGGACCTACTAGATTCATACCGACTCCGAACGGGTAATGTAAACGTTCTCAAGAAGCTTTACATGAAGAGAGCTAACGACCGCACAGTGTCAGATTCTTCAATAATAGCTGGACAAAACCCCCAAAAAATATTTGTCCCAATCACCAAAATACCTTTTTTAATTGAAATTTAAAAGTCTGAACAAAACATATTTTCAATTTAGTAGTGATAGTGTAAGAATTCCCTAACATAACGGTATAACGAATGTTAGGTATGTAGTACTGAAAAAAAAAACACATGTTGCTTACATTAATAGTTCCACAAGTTAGCTGTGATATTGCGATTTTGTGAAGTAATTTTTTAAAATTTTTTGATATTGAATAAAAGTGTGAATAATTTTGTACCGATTGGTGTAAAAATATTTGCAGAAATAGTGGTAAATTATATTTTGAATAATTTTTGCTAAATAGCTTGTTTTTATGAATTTTGTTAAACAAAACAATAATACTGCAGCCTGCATCTTTTTTTGCCGACACTTGCCAAGGAACCAATTTGCACCAGAATAAAGAGGAATCTGTGTGCATTAGTGTTTAAAAAAAAATTGTGCTCCCAGTTGCTACGCGCTTGAAAATGAGTCCCGGCATCTCTCGTCTTGAGCTTTTTGAAGTGTGGTATTCAATTGTAAGAACTGATAGGTTCAACCGAATTGTGGACTATATTCTTGGAAATTTGAGTGGTGGATCGCAAACTAAAGTCGATGAGGACAAAGTAAAAGAGTTTTCGAGGCGGTTTTGCTCAAATTTGGATTGCAGGACCAATGCGAGAAGAGTAAAAACGCGATTTTTGAAAAATAATAAGAATTGGTTGGATAGCGAAATAAATATATCTTCTTTTTCGCAAACAAGCTCCATAGCTAAGAAATCTGGTAGACCGACTAAGGAATTTTCGGATTGTATGGAACAAACAAAAATGAAAAAAGCAAAAAAACTTGCAGTCCTAATTTGAATCTTGAGTCGGATCCTGAGTCCGAACAACAGAAATTTTACCTGCCGTGTAATAAGTAAAATAATTGAAATGCATGTCTAAATTCTATATTTTTTTATTGTTTACGTTTTAGTTCTAAAGCTATATAAATATTTACAAAATAAAAATACTTCTGTTACATAAGTTATTACTTTATGCATTTTATATTTTTTTTAATGTTGAAAATTTTAATATTTATACCTTTGGTGACTTTTTAAAATTCTATATACACACATAGTGGGCGTGGTTGTCAACTTATTTTTCCAGTTCTTTACTATAACATTGGTATTGAGTACAAAAAAGCATGCAGAAAATTTCAAGTTGAAAACTTTTTCTTTGTGAATTTTATCGCTATTTTTCACATTTCATTATATAGGACGTAGGCGTGGCTTGCATACGATTTCATTTATTTTCAGGTAAAAAATGGATACAAGAAAGAAATGCTTCAATACCAAAATTCAAGTCTAGTGCTCTGAGTTAATGCATTTTATTGAGATTTTTCTTATTTTCAAATGCGTCATTTGTATGGTAGGTGGGCGTGGCAGTGCCTCCAGATTGTTCATATTTTTATCAAAGATGCATCTATCCCAAACTAAGCCACGTGTCAAATTTCAATGCTCCATCTCAATTAGTTTCCCAGTTACAGAATTAAGTGTAGCTATTTTTGTAAAATCTGACACTGTGGACCGATCAGAAAAATTTATTTCAATTGAAAAAATTGTCTATTGTTTCAGCTTGGGTTCGATTCTGATCTTCGCATTGGCATCGAGTCGTCCACACTAGGGATGTTACGGAGGTGAGTTTACCGGAACCGGAATTTTTCAATTTGATCTATCGGAGCCGTAGTCGGAAGCGGAGCCAAAGTCGGAGTCGGAGTCGGAATCGGATAAAAGAAAGATGTGATCGAAATAAATCGAAAAGGTAAACGGAAAAAAAAACGAAAATAAGCAAACTTTAACGTTGAAGAACAGTGCTGCCAGAGAGTTTATAAGTAATCAAAATTATTTTACGGAGAACTGCGCTCGTGTGTGAGATACGTCAAATCGTATCGAATCGATCGAATCAATGCGTTTCGATCTTCGTTATAGCTCCGGTTCAAAATTATCGGAACCGAAGTCGGAGTCGGAAGTATAAAATCAATCGGAAGTTCCGACCTTTCGGAACCAAATTCGAAGATCCGTTACATCCCTAGTCCACACACTGTTTAACACTCACACTCACACTCACACTCAGCCACGGCCGTTTTAATTTAAATATAGGTGTCAATTAAAAGCGCCGCGGACAAAGCATAAGATCATAATTTAATCTAAAATATCATCAAAAATTTAAATATCCCGTTTAATTCAAAATAAACTTTTTTTTAAAATTATTAATGTTATTGTTAATTATATAAGTAATAATAAAATATATATCTTTGATTTTGGATTTTATAGCATTGATCCTCAGAAACTACATTTTTTAATGGCCATCTCTCAAATCAAAATATTTAGTATGAGCTCTATTATTAAAAAATATAATCTCGTTATACCTTTCTGTTCTCGAAAGATAACATCCACGATCTTCGTAAAATTTTGACATAGCTAATTTTATTTTTTAAGACTTTAAATGTCTAATTAATTCCATTTAGATAGTAAATCATAAATATTTGAACGCTCTTTATGCCTCTTATGTGAAGACGTATAAGGGCTGTTAATCAATTCTAGCTAGTGTTGAACATTTTAAATTTATGATTTTGTATTTGTGTGTGTAATTATAGGAAGAAAGGCATATTCACTGCCACTCTTCTTTGGAAAGATTTTTATGTTAAAATCATTCGATCAGATAATGATAAATTTAATCATAAAAAAAATTATTCTTTTTCTAAATGCAACTTTTAATTTAAAACAATAAATAAAGTTTTATCTTGCAGTGGCGTTCCTAGGCTTGGTGACACCCGGGGCGGATACTCATGGTGTCACCCCTAAAAAAAAATTCTAAATGCAGAAAAAAACCAACTCGATGATATTAAGTGTTTTTATTATTATCTTTATGTTTTCCGAAAAAAAAAACAAACAACATGTGACAAACAATAAGAATTTGTAAAAAAACAGAACAAAAATATTACATTTTCAGATGTCTACATTAAAGTGGGTCGAAAAAAGTTTGAAAAGTGCACCCCTTATTTTAAAGATGACCTCGAGACAACTCCAAAAACAAAAAAAAATTTTTTTGGACCCCCGGAAAAACCGCCAAAATGGTATTTTTTCCATAACTTATGCATAACATATCCGATCTTAAAAAGTGTCGAAAAAATGCCGAAAAAAAATCCGATATGTCGTTTAAAAGTGCTTGACGAGTACTACATTTTGTCCTCAGAACATTTTTACTTCCAAGGTCATATTTGACTAGTAAACGTCGTTAGTCCGATTTGCCCCCTAAAATTGTTTTTTTTTCTCATAAAATTAAATTCCTAAGAATTTGTTTACATCTTACAGCTTTAAAAACAAAGAAGTTATAATGGTTCAAATATTTGGTACAATGCTTTTTTCATTATGTATGAATTACTTTTATTTTAATCCAAACAAAATTGAATATTAACTGAATTATTTTTAAAAATTAAGTAATGAAATTAAAATAAAATATTTTCTTTAACATATTTAGGCATAAAAACGTTATTCAAACTAAATTGCCCACGAATCATGACAATATTTTCAAGTTTCCGAAAAAAATAATTAATTAAAACTAAATAATATCGATCTTTGCTACCAGGGCATAAGTTGTCAATAAATTATATAAATCAATCTCTATAGTTGTTATATGCGTTACATGATAATTCTCTAGATCAGTAACTCGTAACTCTCTCCTTTACTCAATAACTGATAATTATAATAAAACGGTCTAATATTAGATGTCAACTGAATAACACAATAGTATTACAAATTCTTGGGTGCTAGTTAAAAATGTTTTTCGAAAAAAAGAAATCAATAAAACAAAATTGCCTACTGAACGCGATTTTATTGAATATTTATTGTTTTTGAAACATAACGGTCATTCAAGTGTCCGCAAAAACCTTAAACTAAATAATTATATATCAATAGTTGAAAAAGTTCTTCAAGAATTGTGACAGCGTGCAAACATAAAAAACAAAAAGAAACAATAATAAAAAAAACTGTTAGTTTTAAGAAATTTAATAAAGAAAGTTCTTTACTACAATTTGGAACTGCTATAACATTTTTGATATATTAACAGGCCAAATAAAGTACTTTTTGTGAACAAATTTTTAAGAAGTTTAATTTTATGATAAAAAAATTGATTTCAAGGGGGTAAATTGAGGTAACAGGGCTTACCAGATGAATATGACTTCAAAAGTCCAAAAGCTCTGAAAAGAAAATGTAGTGCTAGTTAAGCCCTTTTTTTACCGGTATATCATTTTTTGAAATCGGATACAAAATGCATAAGTTATGGAAAAAATACCATTTTGGCGGTTTTTCCGGGGGTCAAAAAAAAATCTTTTTTGTTTTTGGAGTTGTCTCGACGTCATCTTTAAAATAAGCGGTGCACTTTTCAAACTTTTTTTTTATGGAGACCGACCCATTCTAGTCTACATATTTAGATATGTAGGCATAAGGTAAAAAGAAAACTTATTAACTTCGCAGTCTTAAAAACTGACGGAACAAAAACATTACGTTTTCAGGTACATATTTGTATATGTATGTAGGTATAAGGTTAAACAAAGAAAGAGCCATTAATAAGATGGCGTTGTCTTAAAAACTAACTTTTCTTTTTTTAAGAGCTGAAAAATTTGAAATAACCTCATCGAAATCAATATTACTTGCAAGCTCGTTTTCAATGGTTAAAATAGCAAGATCGGAAAGCCTTGCCTGTCCCATGGAAGACCTTAAATAAGTCTGAATTAATTTTAGCTTTGAAAAACTCCTTTCGCATGAAACTACTGATACACAAATTGTTAGAAATAATTTCAATGCGACACACATTTTTTAACGTAATGTATTTGTACCTTTTTCTTTCTGTTTGAGATATTAAAAAAAATATCAAAATGAATAGTGTCACCCCTAAAATGGTGGTACCCGGGGCGGACCGCCCCCCCTAGGAACGCCACTGGTATCTTGATAAATATACAAATGAAAACTTTTATGTGTGCGCTATGCGTGAATTTAGTATTTAATGACTACAAATATAAACTCGTAGACGATTTCTTCAAAAGAACTTAGATATCGATAATAAACTACTTTAGCCTACCGCAGAACATAATATAGGGTGTTTTTTTTAGAGGTTTAATTTCAATTTCTTTAATGATTTGTAATTGTGTTCTCGGTGAAAACTACGTTTTAACGGATACGTATTTTCCGTATCATTAAAAATATGTGTGATGCGAAAACGATCCATGATTAGTCTAATTAGTCGCTCGGATGGACGATTAAGTCGACCGTAAAAGGGATGTTGCGCATGAAAACATTTCCGAAATAAGCCATGATTTCTTAAATAAGTTTGTTTAAAATGTCAGTTTTTACAGTTTTCGTAAAATGTCAAATCTAACTAAGTACAAATAGTAATATTTGACCACCGTATATGTTACAGTTAAATTCTTATAAAAAAATGGAAAACCTCCAAAAAATTTCTATATAAGAAATCAGCCGATATTTAGCTGAGAAAATAACTAAATTGGCTTTTAAAAATCTATGTTCATTCATTTATAAGAAGCATTAACATTCTTTTAACGTTACTTCACTAATTGTTGTTGGTTTTTGTTTTTGGCCAACATAATTTATATCTACTTATATTATTATTTTTATAATTGTCTCACAATAATTATTACTCATATATATATGCCATATTATATGTCGGTATGTTAACATTAAATAACTTTGAGATTTATCAGCTGATTGACTTGAGTACACTTTACACAATGCGCCGAAAAAGTGACGTGTGTATCGTCGAAAATATCGTGGCCAACAACCACTTATTCGTCGTTAGGTTCCGAATTTTTCTGAGCACGGGACATTGGGAGATCGTTCACATCACTTTCATCAACGCCGAAGACGTTCCAATGAACTAGTTGAGGCGGTAAGAAAGAGTGTTGCCGTGAACCCATGTGTGTCATATCATCACCGCACTCAGCGTTTTAACGTAAGTGGAACCACTTTGCAGCACATTTTGAAGGACGATTTGCATTTGTTTTCTAATAAAGTGCAATTGACTCAAAGAATATATTGCTAACAGACCGTCCACATCGCTTGGAATACGGCGAAACAGTTACTCTAATAGTTGACACTGAACCTGAAATTTGAATGACCGACCAGGCCTATTTCACACTCTCTGGCGCCGTAAACAAGCAAAATTGTCATTTTGGGGAATGGAAAATCCACACGAGATCCATGAAACATCATTGCCTGACCAAAAAGTGTCTTTTCAGAGAAGGCGAAAAAAAAGTTGGTATACTTAGTTACACCGAGGGAAAAAAACATAGAAACAAAGAAAATACACTTTGCCACAAAGACTTTTATTGGTTAGATTGTGCCCAAAAATAAAAATCGTTACGGCAAAGGCACAAAGTTTGTTAAATTTCCATGAAAAATCTACTTTAAATCAAAGACTTGAGTTTTTGTGGCGAATCCTCAAAATTAAAAATTTGATTTCATTATAACTATCTTTCTGTGTCCGCTTTTTCTTTCTATTACTCATCCCCGTCTTTCCATTCCTCTTTCCCCACCCTTTACAATTTAATGTAGGGTTTGCACTTAAATGCAATGTGTGACATATGGCACAACCATAGAATTTATCCCCATGTATGAACGAGAGTAATTTTGGGAAAAATAATAAACCTTTTGGGTAACACCGATTTAAAGCTTTCGTTCTCTTCAAACGGTTATACTTGCAGAATTCAGCTGACTGAATCGTTTGGAGCAATATTGAATAAATGTTGAATGTAAAAAAGACCATGCATTTAAGGTTTAATTATATCTTATACATTCTATCAGTTGCCTTATATACGAGACATTGCCCACAAAGTAACTGCGAACTATAAGCGTGTGTTTTTAAGAAAAATATGATTTTGTAGAAAAAATTCTTTAAAGTTACAGACTTTGTTTTTGAAACAATGATGCTCAAAAAAGTAATGGAAATCGCAGCAAATATGGCACATTTTGCTTTGGCCAATAGAGGCGACCCTTGATCGATTTTATTCTTATCAAAACATCTTTAATCTAATGTTCTTTAACCCAGATATGCCGACGGGCTTGCTGGTGCAATAATCTTTACACTTTTCCTCAATTCCTTTATTCTGACACCAATGTATTGCAAAAATTAAGAAAATTTAAAAAATTTTTTTTTCTTTGATTTTAAAGCCGTACTACATGTAGTAAGCTAGCAAATACGTCAACTAAAATCACATATAATTTCCTTTTCCACAAGTACTTTTGCTACTTATTAGTTATTAGAACTATTTACTATGCAAAAACACAGAAACGCAACAACAAAATATAATTATAAAACTTTTTCTCATCGTTCAGACATCTTCACACTATTGATAAGTTTATCAAACTGACACCTTTGATAAAAAAAACACTCAGATAATTACAATAGACAAAGCTTATCAATGTACGTCTTCTTGACCGCTATGTTTTGTAACGCAACAACAAATAGGTTAGCGTATTTAAAGCAATGTTACTGCCGCACACTGAAAAAAGTAGGTGTACTATATATAGTACGGTCGGCATATCTGGGTTAACCCATTATCTGCAGTGCAAAATGTAGATTATAAAGAGCATGTTAAACAAAATATATGATTGATAAATAAAACGAAAATGATAAATGAGTAATAAATCAGTTATGAACAAATTAAATTATGAAAATTAAGTAATTGTTTTTAAGAATTTTATGTTGCACACTTGAATATTGAGAATACTACACAGAACCAAAAACGTACTTAATAACAAAGAAAGAGTTCTTTGTCCCAATGAATTATACATTAAAATTGGTCCAAAGTATGAGTTCCTTGCTTCAATGAATCTTTGTTCTTACGTTATTTCTTTGATATGTTATGAAGAAAAATGATGAATTAATGACACATACAACTGTTACAATAAGTTAGTCTGTCCTTAGAAATTTTAAATCAATATCAAGATATATTTTAGAAAATCAGTTTCTTATTGAGATAAAATTCTCTAATGGTTTTTTAGATATTACAACACAAGAACTGGAACAAAATTTTAATGAACACGAACAATGAACTGTTCCTTAAAATTAAGAATTATTTTTAATAGTTCTTAAAAATCAATGAAGTTCGCTTTATGAACGAGATTCTTTGATTTTAAGAACAATATTTGGTTCAGTGTACTAATAGCATCATAGTTTAGTTGATAAAGCCAAGATTTTAATTCAAAAATATTTATTCTGAAGGTTTCTTATATTTGATGGAAGACAATTCTAAAGGCTTGTTGCAATTAAAGAAATGTTGGAGATAATTTAGCTATTTTTTCAACCTTTATATCATATTGGTCTATTTGAAAGTCACACCCACAATTTGGAGTCAAGTCTTAAAAAATAATTGTAAACTTCAACAGTACAAAACATAATTCGCCTGCTCACATGCCAGCAGATCATCAAATAATGCCAAACATATCTATCATTTTATCCAAGTATCGTTCGAATCAACTCAGTTAATCTTCAAAGCTTCGAACATACATGAACTGAATCCTACATCAATGCTGACATTAATATCACGCATAAGCCCAGGCGGTGAACTTCTGAATTCAATTACCAACGAGTGGTAAAACTAGCCAATGAGCAACATGACGATGTTCACTCAAACTGACTTCATTTCATATCAAAGGATGTTTGCTTCTTTGCTTCAAACACAACACTTGAATGCAGCGACAAACACACATAATCCAATTAGAAATGCACTGAACAGGTTTACTTACCAAAGGAGAGTAGAAAGCCGAACTGTCCACTCCAATGCTGGGATAAGGATTCTGCTCAGTCGACGGATATGGTGTGCCGTAGACACCAACACTGCCAGCCGGCATGCGTGAGTAACTCGAGAGAGCCAAACGTGCGGAATCATACTGACAGGAGCACACAGTTTGTCCTGATACTGGATCCGTCACAATCGGCCGTCCGTTTTCGCAACAGGATGTCCCGCCGGCTGATGCAACTGCAGTACTGCCGTCGCCAACAATACTGGCGACAGCAACAGCACCACCACCATCAACGACTGCGCTAGCAGCAGTGCCCGCATTGTTGGACGTTTGCGAAATTGCACCTGGACTCAGTGGCCCAGTGGTGACACCGGTCGTAGTCGAACAGCCAGATGGACTAAGCGATGCCTCATTAACACCAGACAAGGGCGAAGAAGCAGTTGCTGTAGGGATTGAAGCTTGTGGAATGCCCGAGGCAGCAGTTGATTGTCCAACGACAACGCCACCATCAACACCACCACCACTGCCACCGCCGCCAAGTAACTGCAAAGAAATAAAGAGAAACAAGAAACAATTTTTAAAGTAATAATATGGAAAAAATTAAGAAAATTAATGCATGGCGGAATCTACAAACAGGTGATTTGCAGTCACCAACGAAATCGGCAAGTTCTTCAAAAGAGATGTGAGATCGACCATCCGATCCAGTCAACAGTGACTGTTAGTCAGATTCGCTTGCACTACGCTGTATAGCAATGCATACGATTTCAACTGTATACAATCTCAAATCTCGAGGAGAAGTCAGCCAAGCAGATTAAGACGATAACTCCAAATGTCAAAATATTTTATTGGCTCAGCGCAATTTGCGATCCGTTCCATCTATTTTCACTTCATTAATTTTCAATTTATCACAGTCAGCTTTGATGCGAGATGCCTGATGCGAGTGTAGGTCTACTATACGATCCCATACAAAAAGGTAACTCACAACAGTAAACAAATATAAGCTGAAGACTAAACAAAAAATAGTTTCAAGCCAAGCGAAGCACAAGCAGGTATGTGCTGCATGTTGAAAGACGCATCGAAACGAACTCTTAAGAATGGGAAGCGGCCGTTTCGTCTGCCTGTACGTTCATTCGCCATCGCTCGGTCCAACAGTGGTCAACGCTGGCTGTCGCATTTTATTAACCTTTATTCGGAGGACGCAAGGAACGACGAAAGAAGTCATAAAAACGAAGACAAATTTGGACAAAAAAAAAAAAACCGAAAAAAAATACTTAAGTCTTTCAGACAACCTTCTAAGAGATAAGACTTTAGTTTGGTCGGTTTATCCTCTTCTTCATTGCGTAAACTCACAGACCAAAGATACTTTATCAGATTTGAACCTTTCTCAAAATTCAACTTGCTCGACAGCCAGCTTGTGCGGGTATCCATGGATTCATTCTTTTAATGTTACTCAGCATCCAAAAAAAATAAAAACAAAAAAAAACGCCATATAACGCCAACGACAAATTACGATCGCCATGCGAAGCGTCATCGTCCTAGTCATCATCAGCCGCTGACTGCTCGAACTCAAGCTGAATGTCATCCTTGCCAGGCAGGCAGGCTGATTTCATTGAGCTAACCACTTTGCCTGCGCTCTGCACTTTTTCTGAGTGACTTATGTTTAATTTTATTTCTAAAGGCGTGGACAGCACTGATCGCCAAGAGATCTGATCCAATCGACATACTCCGCATATGCAAATTTGCAATGAAGCATTTTAAATACAAGTAAAAATGTTGACTTCGCAGATGGAAAGGTAGCCCAATGCTCTGTAAGGAAAACGTATCAAATTTCGTAATGACTGTCAGAGTGTTGAGATTTATTGTGTTTAACTTTGTTCCGAGCGATACTTTACTTTACTGTATCCTGTCAAACATTTCAAACGAATAAACAGCCTATTCTGTGTGAATGCGCAACAAGGTAAACTAAGTGAAATGTTCTTTTGGCCCATTAGTAGACCCACAATCATCAAGAAGTCTGTTAATTATTAACTACCACATAAAATGGCGTGCAGATAATTCCAATATAGATATTTCCATAACAAGTGAAATCAGAGCTCTTCCCATAAAACATCCCTAAAAAATAATAACGAACACAATCTACATACTACTTCGCTACCGAAGGACCTCCTCCATCCACACTAGCCTTCTGGGGTTTTTTTTTCTCTTTTTTGATTATAACTATTTGCAACATTGTTAACGTCCGAAGCGACCGAAGCGTAATAATATTCCTAATCTAATAATGGTAATTCTGCTCACAATGAAATGCTTTTCAACACCTCCGGATTAACAGCAGAATGACTGGACGACGGAACGACTGAACGACGTTATCTAATCACATTCGTAATTCGCAGTTAGCACTGACTGTCCATTAAATTGGCCGGCTATTAAACAATTCTCGGCCAAGATTGTCCATAAAAAACACTGCGCTGCCTACAGGGCAGTGAATCCAGCGGATTCAGAACCGTGTTGGCCACAAGCGACACACATTATAATAAAATCATCTTCATGAATGAAATCATATGAATTCTGAATGAATGTCCACAAAATGTAGTAGAACAACAACAAGTGGCCAACTTGTGGCCCTGGTCGCCGTAGTTGTCGTGGTCTGCATTTTTGCCATGTTCTTTTTTATGATGTTTTTGTTCTGACTTGTTTTTTTTTTTTTGTTTATTTTATTTTTGTGTGAACATAAAAAATACATTTCACCAACGCAAGTTCCAGGTTGCACCATCAAACAGCACAACATCCAAACTGGTCGGTTATTATCTGCACGCAAGTCAGTTTATTTTTAATGATCCTTTTCATTGCAAACTGAACTCAGTTGCAGAGTGGGTTACTCGAAGGAGCCAGTTCTCTGTCGGTGCACTGCTTGCGGTTTCAAATTCATCCGGAATTTATCGAAATTACCACAGATAGAACACAACGAGCATAACGAGTACGATATGAACGTTTAAATTATTGTAAATGTTTTTAGAAGTGTTTCTTATATTTGCCAGAATTTAGGACCATTTAATTTTAATGGATACGAGGCTATTCCGAAAGAGAGTGAGAGAGAGTATTTATTATGCAGCAGAATGTAGGAGATTAGGGCGTTAGAAGGGATGGCTTAAGTGAGATTTAAGGAAGGTACAAAGTAGTAGTTTTGCGAAAGTATTCGTGTGGATATTTTTTTCATTCACAAAATTAACCATTTTTATAATTTTTCGATAGTAGTTAATAAGTGGTTTGCGGTGCTTATTTCTAATCGGGCCGAGAAATATTATAAGAGGCCTTGAAACACAGAAGACGTGAGGAAGACGTGTTTTTTTTTACAGCAATATTTTGATGTATCCATTTTTGTAGGCGTCCCATTTAAAAAACAGTATTCTTAAGACGAGTCTATTTAGGTGTTTCTGTAAATTCTTTTGTGGGCACAGTGTAATATTTTCTTAACCCTGGATAACCAATGTTAGTCGTTTCGACTAACAATGTTATCTTTTTCTATCTCAAGAATTAAATAGCTTATCGAAATGTCAACAATTAAATAAAAATCAAAGACCAATATTTACGTTTTTTGATTTCTAGTGAAATTTTCTATTGTTTTTCATTTTTAACAGCTTGAAACGTATTTTATATACCACCTTAGAAATATGATTGGTTACCCAGGTTTAAACTATTTGCCAATTGAAATGTGGAAATAATATTTCAATAGAACAGGGTGGTACCTAATGAGCATGTGGGCTATAAATGCTAATAACTTGTTTATTAATTTTATTGCAATATTTTGTGAAGAGGACTTGTGGAACTTTATATGGTACAATTCATCATCAATCAACAAGCCATAGTTTAGGAAATTTTAAAAATCAACAGTCCAGTTTTTTGACTCAGCATACGTAATATAATTTTTTTTTTATTGTATTCAACAATAAACTGTATAATTGGAAGTAAGGTTGGCAAGGTTGTAATTTAATGGCTGAAAATTTTAAACGTATTTGGTAGAGTATGAATCATCCACAAATAGCAACAAAGAGATGTTTATGCCATTTAGGTGGTCACTGGGATAGTTTTTGGGTACATTACGCATGTTCCCCTGTAATTCTCAGCTATGTATATTAAAAGTACACGTCAACTGACTACCAGGACAGAATAATATATGACCTTAAATTCCAGTAAAATTAGGAAGAAATTTTATTGACCTCTGTATTTTCCTGACTGCTTCATTTGGGAGCATGCACAGGAAAAAGTGCACGGAGAGAAATAATATTCTTATATCAAGCAAATATTTTGCTTGAATTTTTCTCTTCATGAGAAAAAGAAAAACCAAAGCATTCTAATATTTTGGTTTTATATTACCAAAGCATTGTTTATTTGATTGAAGAAAAAATTGAAGGAGTTTCTTATGATCAATTTTGTGGTACGTGTTATTAAAATATGTTTATAAACAAATTCTCGAGATCTGGTTTTCTGGAGACCTACAAGTTTTGTTCCAATGGCTAATGTTCATATTCTGAGATTTATCATTATCTGCCGATCAGAAGAATGAATTTGTATTGTAAAAATCTTTTTATCGTCACAAGAATTAAGTTATGACATGCCTATATATAAGGGTGATTAAAAAAAAAACATTTTTTCGAAAATCAACCGAGCTCGTTAGAAAATGGGATGGTTACATCAAGATATGAATACCAAAATTAAAAAAAAAAATTTTTAGATTGTGCTAGCAGCGGTTTTCTGTTTTAGTTGAAGAAATTCGTTGAAAAAGCCTTAAAGTTGAAATATATATATCTCCCCCATTCTTAAACATATAATTATGAAACTTTCATGGCATACGTACAATAGACTTTTGGATCCAGATCAAAAATTTTTTTAAGGTCCTTGAGCGTAAAAAAAATAATCGCATGTAACTATGTTTGGCATGGGAAAATAATATTTTTTTAATGAAAATCCATTCCTCGGCAACCATTTATTCCATTCTTCAACATTATTTTGTAGACTTCGAATTAACTTGGATAGTACAGCTATGGGAAACTAATGCTGTTGGGAACTTTTAACAAAAAACATGTTAAAACAACTAAAATATATTTTATTCTGCCTTTTTTTGTCAAAATTACTAGTGATCACCAATGGCGGATCTACATACGGGCTGAAAGGGCTGTAGCCCCTAATTTCCCCCCTTGTAGAATTTTTTATGAGGAAAAACGCCCTAAAAGCGGTTTCAGCTTCCCCCTCGGGCTACAAAATTGTAGTTTCAGACCCCCCCCCCCCTTGGGCGAATCCTAGATCCGCCACTGGTTATAAACCCCCGAATCTCGGGCACAGCTTCCTACAATTCGCATTAGAGTGAGCTTGTGTCTCAAGTCTTTTTGCCTTTTTTCCACTTTAAACGGTCATACCCATATGCTTGGGTGTGCATATTAGATAGGAGTAATTTTTTCCATGCTAGTAATATCCAGTTTCGAATTCTACATGAAATTCTGAGTTAAAAAACTCCTTGTGACCATATATTTCCAACCATATATTGAATCACCTTACTTTATATATATAAAAAAAGAGGAAATAACTACTTCAGCCTTTGAAATGACTTTGACCGAACTTCTTAGGATCAAATTGTGTCGTGCATGTTATTAAATTTTTGTACACAATTGATCGAGAACTGGACCTACGAGTTTTATGACGACTCCGAATGGCTAATGTATTTAATTCAATTTAATTTAATTTTATTTTGTTGGTACTGTACACTTAGTCTTTTATAGTACTTCATTTGAGACACATAACATTAATAAGCGTATCTTAAGTAGCAAGCTTTAATATAATTTAATTTATAATAACAGTATTTAATTAGAAGACAATTAAATTTATAGTTTAATTATGTTTCAACAAATTAGAAAAAATAAGATAAGTAGGTGATCTATAGAAAAAGAGAAAAGAAAGCGATCGATAGAAAAAAGGTTAAAAATTATAGATTAAATTGCATGTCAAAATGATTATATATTGCACGTTTAAAGCTGGTAAAACAACTATTTGTTTTAAGCAATTTGAAAGTGAATTCCAGTAGTGTCAACTATGTTGGTGCAGTGTATTTCCGTGTAGCCTGGTCATCAAACAAAAATGTTCTGTATGAAGTGAAGCCAACAAAACAAGCATTGTACATTTTGAAAGTTTTGATATGAAATAAAATATCGAACAATAGTACGACAATTAAGTAAAGCCAACGGAAAATCATAGTGAGCACACTATGTGTACCATTCATCCACATTGAAAAATAATCAGTAATCGTTTTCAGTTTTCTAAAGGGGTAAAGAGTAGTAAAGAGTGTCGGTCGATTTAAACTAAAAGATTTCAATATACGTTATATCTCGCAAGCGAAGCAAGATAGGCCAAAAAGAACAGTAGTTTTGGGTTCAGTAAAGGGACTCGAACTCAAGACGCATGGGCAGAGAGGTCGGTCGAAATGATAACTTAAATAATAAGAAAAATCGTCTAATCTCGAAAACGAAGCAAGATGGGCGAAAAATAATAGTTATTGTGGCGTATACGAAGTGATACAATATTAAACCAATAAAAAACTACTAAGAAAATATCTTCGACTGGGCCAAAGTTAAAGTACGCCCATGGTCGAACCAAAGTATATTCAAAGTCATAAGTAACCAATAAAATGTTTAGCTGTAAAAACCAGGCCAGTGCGAGTACTTCGAACGCCAAGTAATTCGTTTTGATTCGTGTCGAATAGCTCGACTTGAAACTCGAATTGAAAATCTCGTATTTTCGAGTAATTCGTTTGAGCAAAAAATTCGAAAATTGTCGAATAACTCACGAATTTCGAGTTTCTCTGAATAATTTGTCAAACAAATTTTGATGTTGCTATTTCCCTCATTCATTTCAATTTAGTAACTAAGAGCATACCCATATTAAAATGCTTTCTCATTCCATCTTATAACATTTCGTCGTTCGCAAATTATTGTGTTCTATATGACAAAAATGTTTTTTTGGTAAATCAAGTTTAAAGCTTAGTAAAAAACTGAACCGAAAAATCTGCCGCGATTTTCTTACCAAGGAAAGTTCAAGAGTTTGTGGTTTTTTCTGTCAAAAAAAATGTTCATCTTTGGAAGCGTTTTTTAGAGTAAGATGCGTTTAAAAAAAAAAAGAGTTGGCTGTGCCGTGGACACACCCGTAGGTTTTGACGTGACGAAGTTTCTTGCTGTTGTTGTTAATGTTGATGTTGATGTTGATGTTGATGTTGATGTTGATGTTGATGTTGATGTTGATGTTGATGTTGATGTTGATGTTGATGTTGATGTTGATGTTGATGTTGATGTTGATGTTGATGTTGATGTTGATGTTGATGTTGATGTTGATGTTGATGTTGATGTTGATGTTGATGTTGATGTTGATGTTGATGTTGATGTTGATGTTGATGTTGATGTTGATGTTGATGTTGATGTTGATGTTGATGTTGATGTTGATGTTGATGTTGATGTTGATGTTGATGTTGATGTTGATGTTGATGTTGATGTTGATGTTGATGTTGATGTTGATGTTGATGTTGATGTTGATGTTGATGTTGATGTTGATGTTGATGTTGATGTTGATGTTGATGTTGATGTTGATGTTGATGTTGATGTTGATGTTGATGTTGATGTTGATGTTGATGTTGACGTTGATGTTGATGTTGATGTTGACGTTGATGTTGATGTTGATGTTGATGTTGATGTTGATGTTGATGTTGATGTTGATGTTGATGTTGATGTTGATGTTGATGTTGATGTTGATGTTGATGTTGATGTTGATGTTGACGTTGATGTTGATGTTAATGGTTATGTTGGTGTTGATATTGATATTGATGTTGATGTTGATGTTAATATTGATGTTGATGTTGGTGTTGATTTTGATGTTGATGTTGATGTTGGTGTTGGTGTTGGTGTTGGTGTTGGTGTTGGTGTTGGTGTTGGTGTTGGTATTGGTGTTGGAGTTGTTGTTGGATTTGGAGTTGGTGCTTTTCGTTTAGCTTTTTTTTTTTGCTTCCCCATTGGTTGTGCTGTAATTTCAATTAATCCAGCAAAAGTTATGCATATGCGTCACATTAGGCGGTTCCCTGAGGGTTTTTAACACGCCGTCAAATTTTTTTTTTATTTTTGTCATATGCCCGAAGACCTCACCTTCGTTTTCGTTCCTTAAAATTTACCGTTGCACCAGTAGTCACAGAGTTAAAAATCCATGCAACGTTTTTTCATGACTGTAGCATTTTTACTGCATTATGTGATTGCATCCCTGAAATCATGACAACAAGAATTTTTTTGTAATTTAGTTGTGAAGCGTAATAACACATGCCTGCTGCCATAAAACAAAATTTACCGTAGCAATCCTCCTGAGTGAGTAATAATTCCATGCAACGATATTACATTTCTGTTACATAAGCTGCTATATTCACGACCTGACGACGCCGGAAGTTTTTTTTTATTTTTGTCGTAAAGCCATGTATAAAAACTCTATTTTCCTTTTAAAACTTTTATCGTAGGTTATATACTCATTGAGTAAAAATTCGATGCAACGCCGCTGCATGAATTTTGCGTTATCGATCTTTGAGCGGCTCTCTCAGTGTCCCCATGATGTCAGAAATTTTTGTCTAATTTTGTTGTGAGGGCTTCCAGAAGGCCTTTAATAGCGTATCGTATTTTTAATCCTAGCACTAATACTCAGCGAGTAATAATTCCATGTAACAAATTTTCAGTTGCGTTGCTTACGCAGCTCCCACTACGTCCCTATGCCGTATTAAATTTCTTTTTTGTTTTTTTAATATAGTAAAAGAATTAATCTTTATGGCCATACTATTTTTTTAATCATAGCTCTTATACCCAGCGAGTAACAATTCAATGAAACGCAGATGAATTTTTAAAAAATTCATTTTTCAACTTTTTTGGTAACTAGAGCAGTACAACGTAACTTCGTCACGTCAAAAATAATTTGTTCTATATGAAACTCTTCTTGTTTTATAGCATATAGAACAAAATGTAATATTTATTGGAAAAATGAAAAGCAATGTGATTTCACTCAACAAAAACTTTATTTCATATATTATAATATTAACTTAATTTTAAACTTAATCTTATACATATGTTCTTATGAGTCCACTTAAATCAATACCTGTTAATTTCTTAAAAGGTACGTTTCGACTACAAAATCAAGTAAAAAACTAACCAAATTCATTTGACTTCGATTCCACGAAGTTCATGCTTGATTTACGGAGATTTTTTAATTGAAGGAAGTTTGATAAAAAAAACAAAGACAAAAAGTTGTACCTATATTTTAAATTGTATTAAACAAATTATTAGGGGTATTCACGGGTTAATGCGAAACACAGTTGCGACGATGCGAAAATGCAAGATTTCGAATTTTTGCTTCATTCCAACAACAAACACATTAGAAGCAATTTTGCAACTCTTCTTGAATTACACTGCTCAAACCTATTGCGAAAGCGCACAAACAGTGATGCCAAACAGCTGGTTCATGTTATGGGTGTTTTCAAGCATAGTTGCCATCTGGGTAAAACTTTAAAAAGGCTAAGTTTGTACGTTGATTCAAATAAGTAAAGTTACAATATTGATGTTCACGCGTTAGTGCGAAAAATATGTTGCATTTTCGCATTCTTGCAATTCGCATCAACCCGTGAATACCCCTATTGTAGTATGCCACTGCATCAAGTGATAAAAAGTTGTATAAACTTTTGCTTATCCATTCTTATTCTTAGTATTTAGCTTTTTTTAAACTTTTTTTTTGTTGTAAAATTTAACTTCTAACCTTATGTTATTTATGATGGTGTTTTCTTTTCTTTTTTGTTTAATTTTATTTACCAACTTCAATCTAAAGCGGGATTTTTTCTTTTTTGTTTCATTTCATTTGCCAAGTGCAATGTGAAGCTAAAAAAAAACCAGAAACAAAACAAAAAAAAAGCAAAATACAAAGACCTCCAAATAACTACTTTAATAACTTTATTTAGACTTGCATATAGAACAAAATAAAAAAATATTTTTTTTACTTAGTATTTTTGCTTCGTTTTTGTTCTATATGCACGATTTTTTGCATATAGAACACAATAGGTTACGAAGCTTGTCACAACAGTGTTGTATAGCACAAAGTCGATGTCTCATATTTCGAAAACTATAAAAGATAAAAGCAAACTGATGACACAGATCGATAGATCTCGAAAAATTTGCCAATATATCAGTCTTATCTCAATTTTTTCAATTTTGTGATAAGAACACAATAATTTACGAACGACGATTTGGTAAACATTTTTTTTTAGCATTGTTGCTAAAAAAAAACTCGTGGCGATCGAATAACTCCGACTAAAACTCGAAACTCGAGGCAATCGAAAATGCGAATTATTCGACTCGAGTTCGAATATATACTTTTTATATATATATATATGTATTTACTTTTTTAAACGTGGGGGTATAACAATTCAAAGCATGGAATATGAATAGGTGTGTGCATAACATTTTTCCATGTTTTACTTCAGCTGGGATATACTGCCGTTTTTTTATATGTTTTGATGTTTAGATGTTATGTTGTTTGTTTGTTTTGAATTGAAGTGCTTATCAAAATATCTTCTTCCAAAACTGCTTTTTTGTAATTTAACGGCTGAAGAGACGAAATACTTGAATAATGGCAGCTTGTGCAGCTCTCTAATATATTATACATATGGGACAATATAAATGGGATTATATGTATGGGAAAAGTCCTAATCAAAAAAATATTTTCTTCATCTCTAGTTTTTTCCGCGAAAACAGAAAAAAGGTGTTATTGTCAGGTTGATTTTTTTTTAATCTGAAATCGATAAAATTATAAGTAAATGTCCCTCTTAACTAAGGCGTAACTTGAAACCTGTAAAAAGTTCCCCGAAACGATCAGCGCATATCTCGACTCCTCTTTGTCGGACAGAAAATATGCTTGGAAGAAATATATAAATCAGATAGTTCTCTTCAAAAATGCCTTGAACAGTTTTTACGAAATGCACCCGATTTCAATGCTATGGGACTATATATGTCTGAACAGCGCAAAGTAGAAATTTCATTCGTAAAATCAAAAATTTCGTTTATCTATCAAAACATTTTTAATTGCAAACTCTTGATTAAAATGAATATATTGAAAATATGAAGGAAAATATTGACTTATTGTTGCAGTTTTTTTCGAAATTTTTAATATTTTAGGAATCTTACAATAGATTTTATTAAAAAATAACTTTTTGTAATGAGTACAGTGCCGATATACGTAGTACATAGATTGTTGACTCATTACATATAATTATATACAGTAGTTTTGTGATGAGTACATTCAATTCTTTATTGACTAGAATTTTAAAGAAAATCACAAAATTTCTGTGTGTAGAAAATCCTGTCATGAGTATATAAATTTATGTAGTTAGTTCATAGGTTTTTCCGTCGGTGAAGTTTGATAAGGTATTCATACCGGATTAAATCTTAGCCAAAGATTTTCTCAGAAGATTTAAGTTATTTTTAAGTCTTATCTATAAGTTATCCGCCGCATATATAATGTAGGAGCATTAAAAATGGGTTGATCCGATCGTTGATCGAAACGTTTGCAAATGAAGAAGCGAATGACATAAAACAGCAAAATCTTATGCCGTTGAGCGAAATCGTGTGCAAGCGAGACATGCACTGAGTGCATATTTTATGTATTGAGTACAGTTTCTGTAAAATGTAACAAGAAATATTAATTGAGTACACTTGCTTGTATTTCTTGAAGTATGCAATGTATTCAACACATAATGCACTGTATTGAATACATTTTTTATTCATTTTATAAAGTGAATAAACTTATATGTAACCAGTACAAGCTCACTTTACCCAGAACATGCAGCTCTCGATGCGTTCTCATACAAGACGAAGTACATAAATTTTACATAGATGTCTATGTACTGATTACATGAGTTTTTCCCTCAGTGTAAATACATTCATTAAATAAAATGAGTGGTTATAAAGCGTATCTAAAATAAAAATTGTGTGCACTTCAACTAAATAAGCACTGGGTTGAAGTGAAACCTTTTTCGTCCTTGTCAAATAAATTTCAATAAAGAAGTTAATTGTTTTAACATAAAATCATGCTAATTAACATTTAACATTGCTAATTTCATTTAATCATTTTTATTCCCATATTTAATTAAATATACTACCGAAAATACAAAAAGTTAAATTCTAACGAACAGTACTTTTCCAAATATATTTAAAATAGTTTAGGTATTGAATATAAAAACTAAAAATTTATTAGATATGCACTAGTTGATCACCCAGAAAAGAGCGCGCGTGTAATGAAAATACTGCTTAAAAATGCATGGAACATGGAACATCTTTGGTGAAGCCAATGTAAAGTAATGGCTCACTGTTGTTGCAATGCAATAAAAGTGTATTAACATGAAATTATGGAAAATGCAATACAATAAATTCACAGCCGTTGAACATTTTCCAGAGAAAACCTATTCAAAAGATCAAAGCTGTTGGTTGCTTCTGCATTCTTTGCCGCGACTAACAAAATTATGGCTAATTATTATTTAATTTTCAACAAATTCTTGCAAATCTCTGGCCAAAATTAGCCCAACACGAGTCGAAAAGAATTCTGCAGATGCAACTAAAGTGAGCGCAGCGCCACGTTTCGGTGATTTACTAAAAGTCAAAAGAAATACCAAAGTGGCAGAAGACCTAAAAATTCAATTTTGCTTTTTCTTATTGTTCTGAAAGGTGTTGTAAGGTACGAAAATATAACAAAATTTTAGTCGCCAAACGAGGGGCGAGCGAAAAGATGCGAACTAACAAAAATGCATGGCAAGTTCGAATGATGATGATGATCACTGATGAGCCATCTTTAAGATACATGTTTTTTTTTGTATTTTCTTTTTCTGTTTTTTGTTTGTGCTGTACAAAGGTAACGAAATTAATGAGTATCTCGTGCCTGCGCTGCCAACGGTTGCGTTCTAAAATCGAAATACAATGAATACGAATGAAATCCGAAGAGGTAGAGTGCGACTGCGACTGCAACTGCGAGTGTGGGTTACGACGATCAAATCTGAAGGAAAAACTGAAGCTGTCACTTTACGGTTATTAATTTTATGATTTATGTTCGGGCGCACGAAATTGCACGATTTTAAGCTTTAATGTTGTTGGTGTTCTTGTTGTTATTGTTGTTGTTATTTTAGTTGTTCGTTTATGGAGTCGTTTATGATTTTATTTGGTTTTGTTTTTTCTTGGGAGCTTACATTGGGGAGCCACAGTCGAATTGAATGAAATAAAACCACAGCGAGTGTCCTTTGTAGTAGCACAGAAACAAAACAACAACAACAGCAGCAACAACAATGCATATGCACAGACTACTGGCAGTCAGCAAATGTACCTACCTCTGGGAATCAAGTGCGGCCAAGTGGCTTCCTGCACGGTGGCGGTTAAAAACGTCTCACATGCGTTTGCATCCTTGGCCTCGGATGACAATAATAATAATAACTCTGTTGTTGGCGTCTTTTGTTGCTGCTGTTGATGTTGTTTTTGTTGTTGTTATTGCTGTTCTTTCTGTTGCTGTGGTTTTTGTTCGCACAAACATTTTTGCATTAAAAATTCATAAATCAATTATGGAATGCGCAATGAAAATATTAGTTTTTGTTTTTGTGCAGGATAATAAGGATGATGACATCGCCACAGAAGGCGCTGCGACTGGCGCATCCCAACGTGCTTGCAGCAACGCATCAGGCAGGCATCCGTTCACGTCTGCATCGCATATCGTACGAATGCGAACTATTTTGAACGCAATGCGTGAAATATACGCTTGGGAAGTGTTCACGTCGCGGAATTTGATTTCATCTCTATAATTTATTGGATTTTTTTTTTTTATTCTATTCATAACTTAACAAATATTTTTAAGCCAACAACTTCCAATTATGGAAAGGCATAAATTGTATAGAACTATCGCCTTTAGTAAATTTCTTCATTTATCTACATTAGGTGCGCTTAAAGCTAGAACAAGCCCGCCTCTAACAATCTCTAACAACCACAACCAAGTAGCTACCAACAACATACCTCATGCAATTTAATTTCCATCGATAATCTTGGCATCCATTATATTAATTATATTAATTGAAACAAGTTTGCATATTAATATGTATACGTGTGAGTGAATGTGTGTTTGTGTGCAGTTGCTTTGTCTAGGCATAAATTTTCGTTGATGGCAGCAGCCACACACCAACCAACGCACTCACACACACAAATCTACATAAAATCCTGCTCTAATGCAAAGCCAAGGAGTTCCTATAATTTATATGTATGCTATATATATGTATATATACGACACACCCTGGGTTCCCGGTCCTGGTCCTTGCCCTCAACTCTGCAACTTGGCGCGCTGCATTTTACCCGCTTAATTATAGGAAGCCATTTAAACATTATCGTTGTTTTTGTTCCTGTGGTCGTCTCTGCAGTTACTGCCGCGTCCTAAATAATGTCCTGCTCTATGTTGAATATTCAAACCCGAGGCGATTTATTTATATTTTTTTTTTTGTTTTTAGTATGTACCTAAATTTATAAAAACGAATTTCAAGCACTGCTCATTAGTTCGAAATGTTTTAACAATTTTACCCAACCGTGAGTTCCACCAGCCAAGTTAACATTTCTAATCGGTACCATTAAGAATCGCATCACGTTGCTGAATGTATGTAGCCGATTAAATCTACCAGAGCTTCAAATTATGTTAATCGATCGATTATTAGTTTCGATTATTAGATTAGATTTTTTTTTTATTTTATTTAAAAAGCAGTTACAACAGGAACAAAAAAAATGTTAATCATAAGTGCGGAGTTCTTTTCCACATCATAAGCGATCTTGTTAGTTTTATTTTCTGTCTATTTTGTATCCGCTTAAGTAGAAGAGAAACATTTAAATAAAAAAAAAATGTATTTTGGGCATGGAGCTTGATAACCAGCTTCCTAATTTTTTAACTTTTTAAATGTTCAGTCGCAAATGGGAAGGTAAAAAATAAAATCTCTCAGGCTCAGTGACGGTGAATTTCATTTGAGCCATTTGGACCAATCCGGTAATTGGCGACATTTTTGACACAAATGCTTCTGGGATTTATAATTATTAAATGAACTTACCACAAAATCGATTTCTTTTCTAATACACAGATATCTAATAATATTCTATTGAACTTATAAACATATCATTCAGTTAAATTTCTGAATTAAACGTTAATTCCTGAATGATAATGCAGAAGCTAATACTGCAGATGTCAACAAAAAATTGTCAAATCTATTTTAATACTTTCGAGCCCAGAGTATTATATAACTATGTTATAAATATATTACTTAAGAAAGCACACTAAGATCTATTCAGTGGCGAACAGGTCATACCGAAGGATCCAGAAAGTTCCGTAAGTGCCGTAGCATTTTTGGTCAGAAACTGCAAATAAATATAAGAAAATCCGGAATCTACAAGTTATTACGCAATATCAGCACCACCCCTTTTAATTAAGTCCTCACAACCCTGAAATTAGTTTTTTAGTATCAAAGACGTTTGAGACATTATTATTTTTAAGAAAATTTTGATCATTCGATTTTAAGTTCTTTACATGTATTCATTCATACATTAGCAAAGACCGTCACTGCCAATCTATTATATTAAAGGGCAAGCCTAAAGGAAACTGTAGCAAAGAATAATATTAGAATAAAGATTACTATTTCTTTATTCTATTATTACTATTATTATTATTGTTATTATAATTATTACATAGATATATATGTATAGGAAATAAAATGTAATTTAAAGCTTTAAAAACTAAAAATTTGTAAGAAAAAATTAGAAAGATTACTAAGAGATAGAAAGTATACGAAGGTTGCAAGAGAAACTAAAGAGAAAAAAGGTGGAGAGTTCTGATTAAAACTGATCATTTTGATTGTCTTTCGAAATTTTGTAAGAAGAAATTGTGCAAAATCGCTTATTGCATAGTATAATAATAGAAGAAGATGCAGCGCTCTCTTTTTCATTACCTCCGATATTGTGAAAATTACTGCTGTAACGCTCCCTGCTTTCTGTTAATAGTTTTTTTAATCATTATTGACTTAATATCAATAAAAAACACGAAATATAAATATTTTTACATTTTTTTATTAAGACAACAAGACATTTTCAACTGTTTAACTTCGTTTTCTCACGTCTTTCTCATAGCTTCGAGATTTTATATGAGTTGTCAACTTCGTTTTGACATTTGCGGCAGTATGCTCTCATCTAGCAAGTTTACATCTATAATAAAAGCTATATAATTTCAAGAGCTGGAATGTCTTTGGCCTAGCAAATGGTTGCAAATTTTGTTGTGCGTGTTGTTAAATTTTTGTACACAAATGATCGAGAACTAGATCTACTAGTTTACCTTCGACTAATGTGCATGTTCTCAAGAAGCTTTACAAGGCATTATTTACTCTTTGAACTTTGCCATTGTCTGCAAAGAGGTGACGACCGATCAGAAAAATTAATTTAAAACAAAACAAATTTTCTGTCACAGCTGGAGTTCGAACCTGATCTCAAATTGTCATCGAGTGGTCCACGCACTGTTTAACACAATTGGCCACGACCCCCAGAAAAGGTGAAAAGTCACTGGAAATAAAACAGAAGGCGCAATTTGTGAATTACCATCTCTAAAAAGAACGCATTAAAATCTTCAGTTCTGTTCAGTTAAGTTCATCGAAGCAAGCATCCCTGAAGATTTTTGTAGACATAGACAAAAGAAAATTTAGCGTCTTGTTTAATAATTATTTTTTGCGTCGTAAAAAATACCACACAAAACAAAACATCGCTTGTTAAATATTATGAGGACTCCTAGCTACCGATTGGGATCAGTGGTTTACTGAATTTCGTCATGGAATTATGAACACAGAGGACGCCTAACATTCTGCTCGTCCGCTTGGGGTTACAACGCCAAAAATCGTTGATTATATCCATGGAATGGATAATGGAGGCTATGGACATTTCAAAAAAACGGATACGAAGCATTTTGTATACATTTTATTATTGCGCCGTTTTGTAACCGTGGACGAGAAATGGATCGACCATAACTCATCAATGACCAAAGAATATTCAAATACTGGACTTGTCCTGGCGAATCGAAGTCGAAAAAGGCCAATAAGTTATAGCAAAAAATGTTTGAGATATATACGAAATCGTCCATATGAATTAAATTTATCACCGGCGTTTATTATGCAGAGCTTTTGGATTGAATCAAAGCGAAGCCATCCTTTTAAAATCTGTATTTTGTAAAGAAAAAAGTGCTCTCACACCATGACAACGCACCGACGCACAGTGCACTTTTTGAGCATAAAATTTGATATTAAATAAGTAAAGTCGAAAAAATTTTTGATCGGAATTCTAAAATTTTTACTATTTTATTACTAAGAAATGTCCATATTTTATTAATCTAATTTTGTTTTTTAGCTTTCTTCAACACCTGAAAAGATATATGCTTCCAACTTTGGAAGTTTTTCCAACTTTTTCAAGAAGTAAAAATTTTGATATTTTTTTTTCAACTTTAGAACAACGTCGTGAAGAAACCATTTGAGAATTTTGAATGCAGTTTTTTTTATAAAATTTATGTGTTTAATATCTTTTGTTTTTATGTATCAATAATATTGTATTTGTTTTAAGTAGTTTACCATAAACCATAAACCATAACCTAAAACCATTTTTTGAAACTATCCATACGAATCCAGAATGACATAGATCACAGTGTGCGCTGATGAATTGGGTTTTATGCCAAATATGTTTTTTTTTCCCGGAAGTTCGCGATGTAGAACAAAGTGTTAAATCTTGTAAAAAAACCCATTGAATTTTAAGATAATTCCGGAGATATGAAGGCTTTATCAAAAATCTGTTTGACTTTAAGAATAAGGAGAACGAGCTTAGATAATTGAATGAAATTTTTCACACATATTCCTATGGACCCAGGGATCTAACATATGAAAACGTTTCTGGATACGCCTAAAATTACGCCCACCTCCCATACTACCCACAATAGAGAAAACTCAAAACTAAGCTTAAAATTGAGCTAGAGTGACAAAACTTGGCATGTTTTTTATCAATTCTAAAGTACTAAAATTTTCGTGATATTGATAAAAACCAGAAATTGACGTAGTTCATCCAATTTCCAAACAATTTTAAAATACGGTGTAGGGTAGGCCAATTATCACTTTTTATTAATTATTTCATGCAAGAATCCGTGTTATGAAACATTGCTTAAAGATAGCGTATGAGTTAAAATTTCAAGAGTTCAGGCAAAATAACAAACAATTTGAAAGCCTAAGTGCAAAAGAAAAACAAGAAACTAGAAATAACTTTATAGCTGAAGAAAAGAAAAGAGTTCAAGATGAGTTTCGAGAAGAAACCGGACTACGCATTGATATCCCTAAGCAAGGCTTTGGAAATAGTAACGATGGCAACACTGCGAGGCGTTTTTTTGAAGATGTTGCAGTGACAGCATCAATAACAAAATCAATATGGAGCTTTTAAGAAATTTAAAAAAAATTTTTATTGCCATCAATTCTCGTCAACACATTGACGCAGAAAAGTTTGAAAAATTCGCATCAAAAACGCAGAACTTGCACAAATTTATATGGAAGTTGGAAGTACATAACTCCAACTCTTCATAACATTTTGTGGCATGGAAAAGATATAATAAAATATAATTTTTTCCCAATTGGTGAGCTATCGGAGGAGACCAAAGAAGCCAAAACTAAGGACTACAAGAATTCAGACTAAGTCACACAAGAAAAAATAGTAGGTAGAACCAAAATACTGACTTAATTAAAATGCTAATGATATCGTCGGACCTATTAATAACATCACTGTGACACAAAAATGTACAAAATAAAATTTTTTCTGAAGATAATTTGGAGGAAATCAGAGATCTTTTAATAAAACAATGAAAAAAATTTCAAAAAGTGTTAAAAGTGTTTTCAGGCAATATTTATATTTTTAATAAGCACAATTAAAAAATTGTCTCTTATTTTTCATAAAATTGTGTAAATTTGTCAAGAAAAATAAATTAAGCGCTGTTAACTGAATTTTAGTTTAAAAAAATACCTTTAAAATCATATAAAAAAAAAAATCATGTTTTGAACCACCCTGTTAAAAAACCAAAAAATTTTTGGAAAATTTTTTTGTTATTACTATATAGCGCAATCAATTTTCTTAAACATAAAAAAACCGGGATGAAAAATCTCAAGTGGTTCAAAAGTAATAGATTTAATATCAAAAAAAGTGCCAAAAAAGTGCACTGTGCGACGTAGAAGTTCACAGTCGCATCTCTGTCGTTTGTCATCCACCATATTCTTTAGATTGGGTGTCTTGCTACTTTTATCTACAGCCAAATTTGCCGAGATTGGGCTCCCACGAAACACAGTGTGACGAGCCCATATAGCGAGTGGACAAAAATAGAAGGAGTTATCCTAGAATCATGATATTTTGTGAAAATAAATTATACGATGAAAGAATTATTTTCATAAAAAATTGCTCATTTTCGCTAAAACATGCTCCAAAAAAGTGAGCATAAAGTCCTTATTATTGAATTTCGGCGAACCAAATTATGGGAACATGTTGAGGAAGTGTTGATATTCGACATACTAAAACTAAAAAAAAAAAACAAAAATGCTTTTTTTTTGTTAGTGCTTTTCAAAATTTTGGTTTTTTTAGATTTCTAGAACCTGTCCTTAGTTCTACAAAAATTTTTTTGCGTTTGCTTTTAATTAAAAAATTTTTGCTAAAACACATAAAATATATATGAATTAATTTTTTTGCATATTTTTTATACTAAAATTTACACCTTAATAAGATATGTATATACAATGTCAAATTGTAAAAAGAAGAATTTCATCATCTTTTCAAGTCAACTTTTAGAGAGTGGCATGTCCGTAATTGAAAAGATATCGCAAAGTCCTCTTACATGCAGAATATTAATACTCTAAACTATTATTCTGCATATTAAGATTTATAAATTTATGACTTTTTTTTCGTAAGCTATTTTTGTCCGCACTCGTTACACTGTGCGACATGGTCATCGCTAAAACAAGCTCCTATTTATGGAAGGGTTCGAAAAATTAAAACAGGCGGGAAGCATATCAAGCTGCAAGGAGATTATTTAAGATTTCAGTATTGAATTAATTTATTTCTTGTTTCATTTTTCAGGAGCTTTTCATCTTGTTATCGTTATGGCTCGATTATTCTGCATCCGTAGTCACTTGAAGTAAAGTTCGAGTAATAGAGAGTAGTTTGATAATCGGTCAAAATAAGAAAATTTGTCAAAAGTACGGAAACCACTTCAAGTTAGTTTCGAGCACAACAGCTGTTTTTTAACAATTTAAAGTAAATCAAAATTTAAATGGCTGGTTGGTTTATTTAAAAAAATGGAAAATGAGCTGGAAGCATCTGGCAGCAGTATATCTAATAGATCAACACTTCCATTTGTGTGCAATTTGCTGATTTTAACTTTTAACTCAACACAATATAATTTGGACACTTTGACTATCAGCTGTTTGAGGCTCAAGATTCGTGCTCAAAGAAATATCTAAAGTAAAGTACAAGTAATAGAGAGTGACATTTTTCTTGTTCTTCTTCTCTCTCGTGCTGGAATAATGTCTAAGGAAACGATTTCGAGTAACTTCAAGTTACTTGAAGTGAGTACGAAAACAGACCTTACATGTAATTTCTTATCTAAGTTGAAACCGTGGGTATGGCTTTCTATTCGAGAATATCTGTCGTCACAAGGAATAATAGCCTAACTCAAAACATCGTAAATACGGAAAGTTTTATTTTTCTTACCTCGTCTGTTTCCCGGTAAAAAGTGAACTGGTATTTGTGGAAAATAAAAGGACAGTCATGTATCTAAAAGTTCCATGTTCGATTGTTCCATTAACTTCCAGAAAACAGACGAGGTGAGGAAAAGAAGACTATCTGCGATTTGGCTCAAATTTTGTTTTAAGATATGTTTATTGCTTAGAAAATCAAATCCGGAGTTTGAGATTTTAAGAATTTTTTTTCGCAGACCCACAGCCATGCGAATGCCAAAATAAGGTCTTTTTTGAGACAACGTAGCGATTTTCGTAAATAGGATTTAATTGGAAAGGTTACTTTGTCTTTTTTTCAGGGAAAAATGTAATACTTTTGAGAAAATTGCAGTAAGTTAACCTTTTCTTAATTACCTTAATTATTCTTAGTTAAATACCATGCCTGCAATAAGCGTTATTATTTTTCTCATTTTCATTATTTTAATTTTTTTAAATTCCAACGATATAAAATGAAGGTGTGCTCTTAAAAAGTTAACAAGGTACTTTTAATAAAAATTCAACTAGCTATCGGCTTTTATTTTTGTTTTGTTATTTTTTATTTTATATATATTATTTATATTTTATATTAATATTTATTCATCAAAGCAATATCAACAAGTGGGAGACTCTCGTCACTTAAAAATAAAACTGGAACACAAATGCTCGAGAACTGAACCTACAAGCTTTATGCCGTTTCCGAACTGCTAATGGTCATGTTCTGAAAAAGATAAACCGGTATAAACTCTTTGAGTTTTTCCATTATGGGGTTTTAGGTCAGCAAACAATTGTCAAGTATAGGACAATACTCTAAATACAATAGCAAAATTTAAGTCATATCACTTCAATTTAAAGCACGACCTTTATCTTGCTGTGAAAAGCAAGTATAGAAAATTATTATCATTTGGAAATGAGTATTTTCCACCGAATTTTGATTTTCTTTTCTTACAAATCATTTTAATAGATAGAGTTAAGTTCACAATATAATCAGCTTTTACTTGAATTGGCTTCTTTTTTTACGATTTGCTCTCATCTTGCACACCTTACAATTGTTAACTAACATGAAACCCCCTATTGTATTATACCACAAAGAGTGAAGTGCTCAAATAACATTTTTTAAGTAAAATAGTTTCCAGTTTTTTGTTTTTCAAAATTGATTTTATGTCAATCCAAAAGTCATTTAAAATAGAAATTTTTATAGTTTTAAATAGCAAAAGCATCTAAAAATAAAAATATTAACGTTTTATGCAAACTATCTTTTTTGATCAAACAAAAAGAGAAAAATCTCACAGTTGTAAAGTTTATAAACTCATATCATTAAGTAAATATTTCAAAACTGTTGCTTAAATGCTTCTCTAACGTTTTATTCACAATAAAAATTTAGTGTTTCCTCTCGGTGGGTGGGCCTGTTAGTTTATTTTATAATAACCGCATTAAATTTTATGGTTCCGTTCGTCACTATTTTAAATATTTAAGAAATTATTTAATATTTTTATTATTGAGAAAATATATCGACTTCACTTTTTAATGACATAAACAGAGTCATTGAGCCAATGCTCATTTTGGCCGCTACCATCGACCATGGCCATTGGAACCATGTCTAGCAGATAACTAATTCAGTTTTTAGTATTAAGTTAAAAAATTCATTCTATTCGGTTGCAGCTTTGCATTATTTGGCAACGATCAAAACAACGTTATTATCAGTTCGCCTGCCATTGATGGCTAGAAACTTGAATATGAGATATCATGGTTAATATAACTGAGTACTCAGATGGTCACATTTATTTAAAAAAAAAAAAGTGGAAGACCAATTTGATTAACAGTTGGCTTCAATTATTGAAACTCCTTATTGCATTAGAAAAAATCGAGGAAAGGTTAAAAACCATTAATGAACTAAGACTTGCATCTCTTTTCCACGTAGGATCTTGGGTTGGACAATGGCCCCAAACTGAATGACAACAATTATAAATGAAGTTATTTATGGTCTAATAAATTACTTTGGATGTTGTCTTGTATTGCTTCGTATTATTAAGAATGTGCTTTTATTCGATGATGTTTATTTACATAAGCACAAAAATTCTCAAATTCCAAATTTTTCTTTATTTAATTTTAATTTCCGCTGAAAGGCCAAGCAATTGTGCTTAGTGGAGGCTTATATTTGCCAACAGGGGGTATGTTTTAGCACGTAGGTGCATTCTATCAGTCCGGCTGATCCGGAAACTTTTTAGAATGTAAATCGTACATGCGTATGGCACGGGTCAGACGTATCTATGAAGATCTCATACCTCCGGGCGAATAAAAAAAAAAAAAAACAGGACATTTTTGAAATTTTTATAATTAATGAATCTTTAATGAATAATTAATGAAATTATCAAAAGCTAACAGTTATGTTCATTGTACGATTTGTTCAAAACAGTATTTCAAAGATTAACATTCAATGCGTTAAAAATCTGACTTCTTTCCCGCTTAATATTTATCATAATATCATAATATAGAAATAGAAGGTACGTACATACGTCTTTATTCAACTTTGGCTGTTATGGCTTGCGGTCACAGGCCGTGTAAGGGTGTTTTGACAGGTGAAATCGAAATGTATGTTGCAGACAGAATTCATTATTAATAGGTCGAATTGAATATATTATTTTTGCTGTTACTCAGACTTTCATTGTGTAGGGTTGAGTGTCGCACTTAAATTATAAATTTTGTCATTTGAAGTTTTTTTGAGACGAAATATTCGATACATACAATATAATACGCAAAATTTCGGATTTGCATCAACCACTTTTTTATCTAAATCAGTATGTTTTTATTATAGAAAAAAATATATCATAAATGAAACTGTTGCATGCATGTATTATAAATAGAATTTTGCTTTGTCAGGCGAAAAATAATGTCTTATGTACTATGAAAAATATATATAAAACAAAATACAAAAAAAAACCAAATTTGTATATGAAAACATTAAATTACAATTTAAACTTCTTAGGAAATAAAACAATAAGGAAAATATTGTTCTAACGGGATTGTTGCTCTAACGGGATTGTCTACTCATATTGTAATTAGGCTTGTGGCGTTCTTCAACTTTCTTTAGACCTATGTTGACTTTTAGGGTTGCAAAATAGGTCGTGATTATATGTATTTCAGAGTTTTGCAAAAAGGCATTTTCTGGTTCCGACATATCTGAGATTTCATCGTGAAAGAATAAGAGAAACCAATCTCTTAAATTCATACAAATTTTAATTTTCAAAGTCATTAGGTTACATATGAAAAAAGGTTACATATTGTTTGAGATGATAACTAAGGATTTTAGGTATAACACCTATTGGTGGGTAAGAAGTGGTAATCAAGAGAAACATATGTAGGATATTCTAAACGTGGAGAAAAGCTGTAGAAATTTGTCAATACAAGTTATAAAGCAATGCAATACATAAACTATAAAACCGTTAATATTAATGAATTAACAGTTTTGACTCCTGTTGACAATCAAGCGAACTACCACTCTACTACCCACGAACAGTAGACTGAGCCCATACAAAAAAATGGTTGAAGCCGGTCAGTCCCTAGGAGTACCTCCGCTGGACTTTATTAATTTTTTACATGATTTCGTATAGAAGGAACATACAAAAGTTGACCAATCGTGACTAAACTCAGTCAGAAATCTATAAAAATATATTAATAGGTTTGTAAATTATTAAATCAGTTTGACCGTACAGTTACGCCCATGGACCTATATTAATAATTTACATGATTTTATGTGAGATGGTAGGTACATACAAAGGTTGACCGATCTTAATGAAACGCGGTCAGAATACTAAAATAAAAAAAAAATTTCACGTAAATTGAAAGGAAAGACTCTCATTCTCTTATTTTTTACTGTGATAATGTATTTTTAATACTTAATATTATTATAATTTTTTAATGCAAATGAGTGCAATGACAATAAAAAAAAATCAGAGATATAACAATTTTGGACCATTTTTCAAAATGCAATTTCACAAAGAATCGTTAAAATTCGGTAATTTTGTTTTTTTACTGTTTCAATTGGATAATTTTTTAAATTTCCTATATTTTTATCATTTTCAAAATCCTGCGAATACTCCAATTTAATTTTTTTTTCCAAATAGTAAAAACTAATTTATCTTTCATAATTTTTATAAAAACCAGAAATAAACTTATTTTGAAAATTTGAAGCATTTGATTATAAAAATAGTTTTTCTTAGACGCTCAAAAACATAGAATTTACAACAATAGAATTGTCTAAAAGTAGTGTTTTTAAAGGGTTATAGAATCCACAAGCATTATTTTTTTTTTTTTTTTTTTTTTCTAGACTGAAAATTTGGGTCCACTTAATTTGAAGTATTTCCTTTATAACGATAACCATTTGGTTGGGTTTCGAGACAAAAAATTTTTTTATTTTTGTCCCCTATACGCAACGTAGCCAATAATTTCATTGCACCGAATAAAAAATACAAAGCTGAAAATCAAAAAAAAAATTAATTTGTTTCCGAAAAATAATTCAAATTGGTGAAAGAATCAAACAATTTCATTGGAAATCAAAACTAAAGATGACCCGAAAAAGCAAACGTTAAGAAGTTCCCCATATACCGAAACGACACCTTGACTTAACTCTACTTATTGAGGTTTTCTTTTAGCTTCAAATTTAGAAAGAAAGTTCTAAACAATGCCGTCAACCACATTCGAACCATCCACCAAATAAATTAGTTTCCAAAAAGAATAGTTTCTTCCCTTTCAGATTCTATTCAATCGCATGAAGGAGTCACAGTAAGAATGAATATTGGTAGCAAACAGGTTTAAATGGGGCAAGTTCGGCATTAATAAGCGCTCGACTTTTACGTTTTCACAAATCACTTCAATAATTCAGTTGATGAATTAGTTGCTGTCAAGTTACTCAGTTGAAAAATATTGGTAATCGTGGCAATAAAAAATTAAACAACAAAAAAATAGGCAGTCAGAAAGTCGATGAAAATAAACGAATTTTACTGATCACATTTGGCCAAATTGCTGAGCTCACCAGCTTCTTCACAAACTTCAGTCTGACTGCTAATTCAAGTAAAACTCAACTTAATTTTGAGTCAAGTAAAACTTAATTTTTAAAAACCTGCTGTTTTTAGATATGTTGTGAAAATTGTGAAAAATACCATGAAAATAAGTTGAACTTTGACGAAAATTGCAATCTTAATTTAAACGTTTTTTGTTATTCTTGTGAAAACGAATACTTCTTGCGGAAAATTTTATTTGTTATTATAGACGTTTAATTCAAAATCCAAGTTTCATTCAACCCGATATTTTTTCGAGCGCAATTATTAGAATCTATCAAAATTGAGAGTTCTGTGAAATTGAACAGTTATGATTAAAATGTGAATAAGTGTTTGACTTACATTTACAAATATTGTGTAATTTATTCAAAATTACACATTATTGCTTAAATAAATAGAAAATTGTGCATGTTTCTTATACCTGATTTGCCGACGGATATCCGTATCCGAACTGCGCATATGCAGCCATATCTATGCAGCGTTCTATTGACACCTCACTTCAAACGTACTCTCTACGTTCGCCAGCAGATGCTGATGTGTTCAATGAATTCGCAGGAGATGCACGCTAGTTGAACGGAGCGACAACACAGTCGTTCAGGATCTGCAAGGATGTTCGATGCTGTGACTGTTGCGGTTCGACTGAGAGCGGGGCGGAAGTTGCGCTGTAGATGGTGCTGTTGTCGCTACTTCCGTGTATGAAATTGTCGAAACAAATTGTCGAACTTTTGTGTTAATGTCGTTGAAATGTTTTGTTGTTACGGCCGTTATTTAAGCCGTTGCTGTTGTTGTTTGTTATTTTATTTCTTTTTATATTCAAAGTAAAGTATTTGAAACGCTTGTGAAAATGAGATTTTTTTGTTTTGCTCTCGTTATTTTTTTTATTTCTTGCCTTTAACCCAAACGATTGTGGAGATTATGTTATGTATGAACTTTGAGCGTTTGGGTGATCCGTGCTTGTAACGGGATTAAATAAATGTTTTACACGCGGCAATAACTGTCACGTTGTCCATCGCACTTTGTTCTGTTGGTTTTGTTTTTATGTTTATTTTTTATTATTGTTTTTTTTCTGAGTACTGTGCGGAACGTTTTAATATAAGTTAGGATATTTTAATTTTTATGCGGTCCACTTAAGCTTAAAATTGATTTTAACACGTCCTTCACATGAAATTGTTTTTAAAAACAAAATATTTTCTCATTTTAAGTCGTCCTTCAGCTTAGTTATTGTTATATATATATATACATATATATTTTTTTTTTTAATATGAAAACGGTTGCACCGAAATTTTTCCAATATTGCGATAAACAACCTGCTTGCCGGCCTCGAATCCGATTTATATTTTTAATAATATGTATGTTGACTCAGTTTTTTTTTTCTTTGTTTCACCTCGTCGATGTTTACCAACTCGCGTTCGAACACAAACTAGTTGGACGCATTCGCTACTTTGTGTGGATTTCCTATCCAAGTGTATCTCGCTGCACAAATAAGTAGCGCAAGATAAGAACAGCACTAACCATGCAGAGGCATGACACTAATGTGGAAGACAAAGTCGGCACATTTTTTATTTTGACGTTTCTGATAAGCATCCATTCCAACCGGAGTGAAGGAAGAGATACATGTTTTTCACACTTTTTCAACTGTGCGATACAAATGTGGACAAACGGTAGATACGCAGGGGATGGTGTTTTAACCACGCCTTCGTTTTGATAGCCATCGACTGGAAGAAACGAGTAGCAGACTAACGATTCGCCATTCAACCGGATGCACCAACGAACTAGACTTTATTTATCAACAATTCTAAATTTGACTTAATTTTAACGTATTTCAAAGATACCTTCTTCCCCTATTTGCTGGAATTTATTTTATTTTTGGCATTCCAGCCCAAGGGGCTCAAAGCCATATAAATTGTAGTCAATGTGTTTTAATAAAAGCCAAGTGATAATACGTTTTTTATACGTTTACAAAAGTCATTTTTAAGATTCTATTTTTCAAAACTAAATATTATTCACGAATGTTTGCGAACAGGAAGGCTTCAAAGAATTAAATTTTATTTATTTTTGAGTTTATTCATTATTAGAAAACGAGTGATTTTTATGAAAATGGCGACAGAAACAAAGGCTTTTACTTTTTGAGAATCCAGCTTAAAATCAGTATCAATATCCAAAATTGATCGTTCTTCCAAATTGTCGTCCAACTCGACATTTTCTCAGACAACGATGTCGTAGGACAAACGGAAATTTTTCGATTTGATTCTCGAAAGTTGAACTGATATAAATGGACATGGGCTAAGAAAGTTTTTGGTATTCTGGCAGTCAGAATCGACTCAGTTCTTGGAATTGATCTGAATTCGATTAAGGACCTCCGGGAGTCTTTCAAAAAAAGAAGTTACACTTTTTTGAAATTGTTTTTTGAAGCCGTATTTTATTTAAGACCAATTTTTTTTACATTATTTAAGTTTATCTATTCAAGATTTATCCCTGACATTTTGGTCCAAAAATATTCGTCAATAAGGTAGCAAAGTACAATGCCCCGAAAGACCTTAAATTTGCGGTGAGCAAAATTTCTCAAAAACTACTCATCCGATTGCAATCAAATTTTCGACACTCACTTAAGGACTCGTTAAGGGGCGTTTAATCGTTCGATTTTTTTTCTATTCGTATTTTTTTATTTATAAACGACCTCAATTTTATGCACAAGAAATGAAAAATTTTCTTTTTACGCCCGCCATTTTGTCAAAAATTAATATTTTTCAAAAATCAAAGATTAAGCGCCCAAGAACTCTTTACTAAAACGGAAATTTTTTTTTATTTTTTCAGATGAACCAGTCTGCAGATATTTTGCTCACCGCAAAATTTAAGCTCTTACGCGGCATTGTATTTTTCTGCGTTCTCAGCGAATATTTTTGGACCAAAATATCAGGGATAAATCTTCAATAGATAAACTTTAATAATGTGAGAAAATTTGGTCTAAAATAAAACACAGCTTCACAAACAAAAAAGTATAATTTCTTTTTTTGAATTTTTTTTTCAGTCTCAACGATTCGATATCGAATCACCTTTCAACTTTTTTGTGACTCATTAGCGAATCAATTCTTTAATTTTAGCGATTCGTTAGCAATGCGCTTCTCTCATTTTTAGCAATTCAATTCCTAATCATTGCTTTTATTTTGAGCGATTCGTTACTGAGTGACTTATCCCTTCATTCTGTATCACGAAAAAGCACACCAACGATAAGCAAGACATGGTAAGCAATAGATTTTTGAATGTAAGAAAGTATTGCTGATCCTTTCTTTTTTGTCGTTCGTGCCTCGTTTCGTGATAGTGAATGATGGGGTTGATCTATATTTTACGATTCCTAAACGAATTCTTATGTCCCCAATTATTTTCGATATATTATTTACCTTTCTTATTTTATTTACAAAAAATTTGTAATCTTATATATTAAAACGCAAACAGAGTACTTTACCTATATTTTTTCCCCTTTTAAAGACAACACATTGGAATGAAATGTATATCATATGAAAGCTCTGGTTCATACCAAGTGCACAATATAATTTTTATTCAAAATTTCTGTCATTAAGATAAGATTCGTTTCGGTGATTCGTTATTGAATTGTTTTTTTTTAGTTTTGGCGACTCGTTAACGAATTCCTTTTTCGGTTTTGACGGTTCGTTAACGAAGGAGGAATTTCTCCCGCTCGTGATATTATAAGTGAATCGCTTCTTATGATTGCTAATGAATGAAATGTACAAGAATGCGATTCGTAAGCGATAATATTAGTGAATCAGTCTGTTTATTCGGAAACTTACAGTTATGATTTTTATTTCGTTTCTTTTGTTTTACACACGCAAACAAAAAAAAGTTTATCGACAGTTTGCCGCAACCGAACTTCGTTTGTTGTGCTTGAAATCGTTATTTGCAAACGTTTTAACAGTTGTCATAATAATAGTCAGTTGCGAGAAACACGTCATTTAGTTGCAGGAAACTAACTTTGTTTGTCATAATTGCGAGTGATTTTTAAATTTTTTTCCCAACTGCAAACTTTGTTTGTTTTTCCCTTCGTTGTATAAACACAACACTTATAGTTCAGAGTTACTTTTTGGACAAATTGTTACTATAGAAGCAAATTGGTAATTCTCTTAATACGCGGACGGAGACGGAGCAGCAGAGGTGCAATGAGTGCAATCCATAAGAAGACCGACGGACAAAGGGAGAAAGATAATTGATATAATAAATAATAATGACCGAAATAGCTTGTGGTTATAGCATATTAATAAGACATATTTTTAAGTTGATGACAATTGTTATTCGTTTGCAGTAAATACAACTCGCAAGCGAAGTGTTGTTGGCGAAATTTTCAGTTGCGGTAAACGAAAAATTTCCTTGCATGTACATTATTTTAGGCATTTACTTTTCTTGATAATATTATAGTGGCAGCCGTGGCCAAGTGCTTTTAGAAGACCGTGAATCACTCGATGCCAATTCGAGATTGAATTGGATTAAGTTCGAAACACAGCTGACAGAACATTTTTTCAATTGAAATTAAATTTTCTGATCGGTCGTTACCTCTCTGCAGACAAGCGATACCATGGCAGGAAATACTCTATAATATTTTAAAAAAATTTCAACTATAGACAAACAAAGAAGCAGCATAACAACTGCTTGAGAAGATACTATTAACCGGGAGTCTTAAAAAACACCGCATGAATCCGCAAATGAAGTTCGGTTCAGTTTTCTACGCCATCCGTAGACACAATTAAAATACATTTGAGTAAAGCTAATCTGAACGTAACCGTAAGTAAGTAAAAAGTATCGTCATGGGAATGCAAAAGAATGGAAAAGGGTGTTGCTTTTAGACTAATCTAAAATAAATAGAGTGATACCCAATGGGAAAAAATAGGTCCACTGCCTAAGGTGGACTTTGACCCAAAATACACCCGAGATGCACTAAAGCACATAGGAGGAAACATTATGATTTGGGGTGATATTTCATAGCATGGTCGGACACTTCGAAAAATTGTAGCTCTTATAGACAGGTTCCAATATATTGGAATAGTAGGGAATGTAAAAAAAAAAAATGAGTGATGGAAATCTTAATTTGGACCTTTACAATTTTGGTTGTTTTTTTTTTTTTTTTTTGTTAATTGGGAAGATGATATCCGTCAAGTGGCTGCCGCCATTGTTAAAACACATTTGTGCCCGTTTTATCGCATTTTCAATGACTTTCCGCAAGATTTCCGGTGATAATTCCTGTCGAATATTATCCTTAAGGCCTGCGATTGCCTGAGTCTTGTTGGTCCGCGTGTGATGTAGAAATTGGTCGTTCCAAATCTGTATAGTTCGCGGAACTATTTTCACAGTCGGACATAGTTCGACCAATCGTTCCTTCCATTAATTTTTAGCATGTTTAAACAGTTCCGGTTGCAATGGTTTCAGTTTTTTTTTTCATTAAGCAATATGAACCGACATCTCTTTCACACATATTATGGCTTACACGAATTTTGTGATCGATTCTGCACCGAGAAAAAAACGTGTGCAAAATTAACAAAAAATCTAGTATAATTTATAAGATGTCTTTGGCAATTTAGAGTTTCCTAATTTTTTTGTCAAAACATCTAAGTTTTACATGTTTAACTCACCGATATTGATTTGGATAAATTAACTTAGTATTTTGTAATTGTAAATTATGGCTTCGACAGTTGATATTAACGTGCTTGCTTAATCTGACGAACGTAGTGTTCGTCCATTTTTGATAAAGTGTCAAAGTTTTCGATGGCTTATCTACACTATTGGTTAATATGTTATATACTTAGCTTGGGTGAATCAAACATTTTTTTTTTGGCATGATATCAAAGTATATGCTTTCAAAGCAACGTATAAAACAATATGTTACTTTGGCGAATAAGCATAAGTTTTCAATTTCCATTGTTTCCAAAATTGTTTCCAACCAAGCCGGCTTAGGTGCTTTTACAATTGTTTTTTTTTCTCTCGGTGTGTGATGTTCTGGGAGCATGTTTCCCCAAACTAGTTCCGCTGTCTTAAAAGGCCCCGGAATTTTTTAGTACAAGCCTAGTGTGATGCACGAAGAACCATTACATCCACTCGAAGCCACTGTGTGGTGCTGCGTTCACGCGGGAGGAGTGATTGGACCGTACTTTTTTGAGGGCGGCATCGGCAATACAGTTGCTGTTACTGGCGAACGCTACAGGGCCTTGATAAACGGCTTCTTACTGCCGTAATTGGATGAGCGGGGTTTAGTGAACATGTAGGTTCAACAAGACGGTTCAACCGCACACACAGCACGAGCCACAATGGATATTGTGAAGGAAGTGTTTTCTTTTCGCGTAATCTCCCGTTTTAGCGATTTGGCATGCCCAGGAAGATCACTCGGGTTAACCATCCCAGACTTCTTTCTTTGGCGCTACTTGAAGCCGCGGGCTGACGCCAACAAGCCTCAGGCAATCGCAGACCTTAAGGAGAATATTCGACAGGAATGCGAACAGTTATCACCGGAAATCTTGCAGAAAGTCAATGTGATAAAGCTGATAAAATGTGATAAAACGGAAAATGTGATTAAACGGATAAATGTGTATCAACACTGGCGGTAGCCCCTTGACGGATATCATTCGGACAAATGTTTGAAAATATTGCAAAAAGTTGTAATAAGCAAATAAAAAATGAAACGCCATTTTATTTCTCTGTTAGTTTTTATTTTAATATAAAAAATAAACAACAACAACAAGTTCTTGTAACTAAAACAATAACAGTTAAACAAAGAACTCAATTTGAGCTTTTCAATAGATTATTAGTCTAAATTAAAAAAATCAATAAGTAATGATAAAAGATACATTGGAAATATATTAATATTTTATGGTATATCATTTGGCGTGGAGTACTGGTTGAAGTAGTTGTGTCATTGAGTTGACCAAATTATTTCATACCTGAGGTGGTATTGAATTCAAAGCTTGCTATAGAGCCTTTTTAAATGAATTTTTGGAGTGTTTGGGCGAGTGTAAGCTCTTTTCGCTAGTTATTTCCACAGATGGTCGATCACGTTAAAGTCCGGGTACTGAAATGGGGTCTGTAAAAGTTTGGGGCGTTTTTGGATCAACCTAAGTAAAATTTTTCTAAGCTCTGCTTCACATTCTCCATAAGAATATTGAGGTAGAAGAAGATGTTTTTGGTAGACTACTGTGCAAGCAGCCCCAAACCAGTACAGAACCACCTCCATGCTAAACTGTGGCACGCGTCTTTTTCGGCTGAAATTCTGTATTTGTTTGACGACACACATGCGGTTGTTCATCCGATCCGTGCAGATTAACTTTTTTCTCATCTGTAAAAAGCACATTTAAAAAAAAGTAAAGAATTATAATAGCATCATTATTAAGCTTTAAAACACGTTAGTACTGTTTTCCAAAATTGATTTATGTTTAGCAACTATTCTTTTGCAAATTTTATGCGCACCTTTTTATTTCTTTAACTAATAAATTGCCTGTGGCGTCCGTGGCGTAGTTGGTTAAAGTGCGTGGCCGCTATGTCAACGAACTTTGGAGACCCAGGTTCGAACCCCAGCAGCGACAGAAAATTATTTGAATTAAAATAATTTTTCTGTACGGCCGCCACCTCTCTGCAGACAATGGCAAATCTCAGAGAGTAATAAAAATGCCATGTAAAGCTTCTTGAGAATAAGAACATTCCGTTCATCGCCGTTCGGAGTCGGCGTTAAGCCTGTAGGTCCATTTCTCGGTCAATTGCGTACAAACTTAATAACACGCACAACACAATTGATCATAAGAAGCTAGGTCAAAGTCCTTTCAAGGGCTGAAATGGCCAGTTATTTATTTATTTTATTTTAATAAATTGCCTTTTCCTTTCGATTCTTCCATAATAATTGAGCCTGTGCAAGGAACTTCGAATCGTATTCATGCAAACATATTTTCCTGTGGTTTTTTTTTTAAAGATATTAGTCACTACTGTAAATTATAACGGTATTTTTAACTTCCTTGTTATTTTGTCCGATTATTTGTTGACCATAAATTGAAACGGAGCTTTTAGTCTGAATAAAGATTTTTGTTATCTTTTTTATCTGATCCTAATAGGTACAAACTAACTCAATAAATAGCACACCAATTTATTTTTAGTTGTAACTACTTTGTACTACTTAATATATTAAAAAAAAATAACATCTTTTTCCGATTATTTGTTGGAAGCACTGTATATCTTTAATTTAAAGAAAAGTTTCATTGAATCGGAAATAAACATTTTCTAATTTGTGATTGAATATGTCGATATGTCGGACAATTTTAGTCCCCCATCATCACGCCAGTTTCCTTCCGGAATCCAGAGATTGAAATATTAAAAAATTTGCGGAACAAATCTTTCAAATCCAACCTTTTATACAAACTTACAATCCATAAAATACTTCTTCTACATTCATAAAAATTTTTGGGATAGTGATTACAAGAAAAGTATGTGAATTAAGCAAAAAATAAATTTATTTTATAAGATATGTTTATAAAGCTTGATGTTGTTGTTGCTTTCAACAGCAGAAGCCGAATATCAGAGAAGAAATTTTGATGGCCAAAAGATTAGAAAAGACGAAAATTTTAAAAAGAATTTATTAATATGATATCATAATATCCTTGATATTTAGGCAAATAATTAATTTTTTATTTTGAAAACATGTTATCTACGCTTGAGGTCAACAAAAATTCTTTTGTGTCATCTTAAGTCATAATAAAGTACCTATGTCCCCGTATGCAGCGAGGATGTCTGGTGCATTGACGTCAAAAGTAGGAGTAATTGTATGATTTATTTTATAGAAACTATGGTAGATATCCTTTCTTGGACAACTTGCACAGGAGCTGAGAAGTATATTAGATTTTAGAATTTAAAATAACTTGAAAACTCAAACATGTTTTATCAATTCAATAATTGACAAGTAACACATCAAACGTATGGTTGTACTTTTTTACTGTAGTATATTGAGTTGCCCACGCTTTTCAATTAGCAATTATTTCTAGTTTATAAGATTTCATTAAATAATTATTTAAAATGCATATTTTTAAAATGTTTTAACTAGAACTCTTTTTCATTCATGTAAATATACCCAGCAAACATTGAGGTTTGAGAATGATTTGAGAATGATTTGATATCAAATGTATTTCTCAAATGTCAAAGGTTTGATATCGATTTGAGATTGATTTGAGAATGATAGCATTCTCAACAAAAAAGGGGCTTTATTCTTAAAGTGAGAAAGAGGTTTATTATCAAATTGATATCAAAAGTTGATCTCAAACCTGTTTCAAATGTGATTTTCAAACTGTTCTCAAATCAATCTTAAATCAAACTCAAATATTTACTCAAACATTAATTCTAGATTTGAAAATGATTTGAGAATCACATTTGAAATCAAATTTGAGAAAAAACAAATTCTCAAACCTTTGACTTGTGTTTGCTGGGTATCTTCATGTATGGGTAACTTATCCGAAATCATTCATTTTTATGAGTAAATAAATCATTTACTTAAAAATAACGCAAATGGAAAGAATGCCTTTTTTAAATATTTTTCTGTAAAGCTTACGATCAACGTTGTGGAATTAAAAAAATATAAATTAATTACACAGTGCGACAAAATGGAACGAAGTTGAAATACCTGGGAGATAATGTTATTTTTCTGGTAGGTCTTATTGAGTTAAAGAATGTTCTATACTTTAAATTTGCCGGACACCCCCAAAATCTGGACTTATGGTCAAAAAATCGATTTTGCCTACCTTTTCCCACTTATTGGCTTATAACTTACCTGATTCCCAACCGATTTTAAAAATTTAACCGGATCCTAAAAGACGATATTTGAACCTTTCCAACGATATATATACTGTTTGGGACAACTTGAGAAAGCTGTGTGTATTTACTCTGCAAATACAACTTTTTTTCAATTTTTTTTACTTTTTTCAAATTTGACGATTTTTCTATACACTAAATTATATTGAGACCACACTAGTCCTGCACGGATTCATAGAAAACATTTATTAGAAATTGTAACGCAATTTAGTTTATGAAAATTGGTCAGTAATTGACAAAGCTATTCAACTTTTCATGAAAATAGATTTTTTTCCAAAAATACATTTTCAGTATGACAACTCAAAAATGTTTGCTTGATCTTTTTTTTTTTAAGGCGGCATCATTAGTTTCGTGTTGTAATGACCAGCAATACTCCGAAATCATTTCAATTTTATTTTTTCCTTCAAAATGTTTTTCTATTGTTGCCATTTCTTGGTGAAAATGTTCTCCTTGCTCATCGCTTCACTGGCCTAAGTTCTCTAGGAAGAAGTCCAAATGCAAATGGAGAAAATTAATTTTTATTGACATTTTGCATCCCATTGCACTATATGCACATAAAAATTCATTTACAACTGCGACATAGTCGTCGCTTCTACTTGTTCCACAAAATTTGCATCTCTCATGACTTTTTGGATTAGAGTTCCAATGAAAATACCTTTATGTAGTTCATAAATATAAAAGGATTAAAAAGTAATAGATATGAAAAATATACATTTTACCTCCTTTTTTTTCGCTTCACTTAATTTTGGAAACACCCCTTTAAGATACGCAAAATCCTCGCCGTTTACATCTAATATTTTAACGCAATGTTCATATATCCGAGTTTCAGATGCAGTGCTGGTAGAATAACGTTCTCAGCCTTGATTAAAGGAACGTTAAGAACGTTTTGAAAGCCTATTTTATGTGATATTTTATGTGATACAAATTTTGTAAGGAAGTTTAATTTCGTGGAACAACGTCCGTGGAAGAGTTTTGTTTAGCTGTGCACTAATTTCCTCGGAAACCATAGAAGCGACGAGTCTGTCGCAATTGTGAATGAATTTTTATGTGCATATAGTGCAATGGGATGCACCACGTCTATAAAAATTTATTTTCTCCATTCATATTTGGACTTCTTCCCAAAGAACTTAGCCCAGTTAAGCGATGAGCAAGGAGGACATTTTTACCAAGAAATGGCAATAGAAAACATTTGCAGGATTTCGGATTATTGCTGGTCATTACAACACGAAACTAATGATGCTGACTTAAAAAAAAAAAGATCAAGCAAACATTTTTGAGTTGTCATACCGAAAGTGCATTTTTGGAAAAAAATCTATTTTCATGAAAAGTTGAATAACTTTGTCAATTACTGACCAATTTTCATAAACTAAATTGCGTTACAATTCCTAATAAATTTTTTCTATGAATCCGTGCAGGACTAGTGTGGTCTCAATATAATTTAGTGTATAGAAAAATCATCAAAGTTGAAAAAAGTAAAAAAAATTGAAAAAAAGTTGTATTTGCAGAGTAAATACACACAGCTTTCTCAAGTTGTCCCAAACAGTATATATATCGTTGGAAAGGTTCAAATATCGTCTTTCAGGATCCGGTTAAATTTTTAAAATCAATTGGCTATCAGGTAAGTTATAAGCCAATAAGTGGGCAAAGGTAGGCAAAATCGGTTTTTTGACCGTAAGTCCAGATTTTGGGGGTGTCCGGCAAGTTTCAAGTATAGAAAGTTCTTTAACCCAACAAGACCTACAAGAAAAATAACATTATCTCCCAGGTATTTTGGACTGTCGCACAGTGTTATATATGAAATGATTATCTTAAATATTCAATATTTTTCCAATTTCAGATGATGAAAATAAAGTGAGTTTGTATCAGTTGAATTCGTATACATTGAAAAATATGTATTTACAATGAACAAATTTGAAATGCTTCATCCGTATCTGTGAACAGACCAAAGACGTCCCAAAGGATTAATATCAACTCTACAAATTTATTTAAAACAATTTGCATAAAATGCTTTTCGTTACTCCTCCTGCGTCCATGACTCAACAGAAATAATATCTTTTGTTTCTTCGGATTTTATTGCATTGGAGTGAAGTGATGCACAAAATTCACAAAACTTCAATTTAAGATGCTCTACAAACTCGGTGCACACATGGTTCAATGAATGGTTGGATGAAAACTCCACACGTGCGCCGCATGCGAACATTGAAGCACATTCAGAAATAGACACTTCCATGTCCAAATGCTTTCCAGGTGACATGAAACAACACTTAGAAGCATCCGCAATTGTTGCCTCATACACATGAACACACCGATTCAAACACATGCAAAGACATTGCCCATATGGCAGATACAATGCGTATATCGGCAGTCTTTGACGACTTGGTAGGGCATTCACATATGTCTACATTTTGTTGCGAAATTCAATTTTCAATCTACATTTAAATTGTTACAAAAATATTATCGACCTATCCATAGAAGATGTCGTCAAGCTTTCTAAAATTCAAAAGTTTTACTAAATAAAGCTTAAATTCAGTCTAAGAACGATACTTGTTTGGCTCCGCAGCAGCGTTTGTCCTGAGGGTGACTACCTCCTGGAAAGCCACATTAACACATGTACTGGTTCTCATAATGTAATCCTCAATAGAAAATATTCCGACATAGTTAATTTTAAGTATAGAGTGTTGCGTGTTATTTCTTTTTTTTTTCATTTTTACTAAACAACATGTGAATTAACTTTTTTATTGTGCAAAGTAGAAAACCTTTTAAATCAATTGTAATAAATATTATTACTTTGAATACCAAACATATTAATATTTCTTGGAAAGGAGAATATAAGCCTCTTGCAAAAAGATTAGGAATTGAAAGAAACATAAGGTGCTGAAGTAAATTTGTAATAAATTAGAATTGAGGAGCCATGTGTGTAAATGTCACATACTCTGCAACTTGTTGCTGTCTGGCGCCGCTGATCTAGTCTTAAGTGCTGCTGATATGGTCAAATCACACAAAAACTCTTGCCATCTATAGTATTTCAGTGGAATTCACTTGAAATAAATGATGGCGAGTTAACACCCACTGCATGATGATCGTCTTATGTTACAGGATTTCATTTAGGAGACTCAACGTTTCGAGTAGTTCTGGTCTCGGTTTCCAATAAAGAACAGCGTACAGAACCAGCTGCGATCATCTCAATGAAATTTGAGGATCATTTGGAACATCAGCGCAGTGGGCATGCGTGAAGCACTTAAAATCATATGGAAATCTGTGCAATTAGGACATGCATGTGAAAGACGATTAATGTCCTTGTGCTCATACACAACCAATCTCAGAAGTTTTTTGTTTTCTTTTGGTCTTCATCTCAATGAAGTATCATGTATCAATAATTGATATTGTTATTAAATATACGAAAAGAAATAGCTGTACGTAGCTTTATTAGAAATGAATTATTTTCATTATCGTAGGATATTTTTATATTTAAAAAAATACCTGTCTGATTATTGAAACCAAAAGCCAGAAAGCTAAAAAAACAAAACAAAAAAAAATTAGTTTCATCGAAGTTTTTTCGGTCTCTATCAGTTTTAGCTTCTAACAGTATAGTTGATCGTTGAGGACTTCAAAACACTTAAACTATTAAGGGATATAAACACAGTTTATTAATTGTATTGATTGTGCAACACCCACTTTCCATTCTTGGCCTTGTTTTTTTTTTTCAAAAAATTTGCTTCTGTAAAAAGAGAAAATTTCATTCATTTTAAATTTCGTAGCTGTAAAATAGCACCCATTAAGTCCGTGATTATTTCTGATATTATCTATTCTTGTACACAATTTTAAAACTTCAGCCTAATTTTATGGAAAGTTATTGCATTTCAAGAATCACAGCTCTATCAGCCAACGCCTTTTTACCCATTCGCGCTCATATTTCTGAAGTGGCTATTTGATGGTATTAACTATCGTTCCCAATTTTAAAACTTCAGCTTCTTTTCGTGTCAATGTATCCAATATTACACTTCAGTTGTATGGAAAGTGCCACGCCCCATTGAATTTGTTGACCATATTTTTTTAAGTGGCCATGTCTGACAGCATTTATAAATAAATAAAATAAATAACTGGCCATTTCAGCCCTTGAAAGGACTTTGACCTAGCTTCTTATGATCAATTGTGTTGTGCGTGTTATTAAGTTTGTACACAATTGACCGAGAACCGGACCTACATGCTTAACGCCGACTCCGAACGGCGATGAACGGAAAGTTCTCGTTCTCAAGAAGCTTTACATGGCATTTTGATTACTCTCTGAGGTTTGCCATTGTCTGCAGAGAGGTGGCGGCCGTACAGAAAAATTATTTTAATTCAAATAATTTTCTGTCGCTGCTGGGGTTCGAACCTGGATTTCCAAAGTTCTTTGACATAGCGGCCACGCACTTTAACCAACTACGCCACGGACGCCACGACGGACGTCTGACAGCATTTACCTTCTGATAAAAAAATACCCGGAATTTCCGATTTTTTTTGTTTTTTCTGTGCTGGTATTTGACCAAAAACAAGGTTCATACCGTTCCGCAAGCTCTGTATTCACCCAACATGGCTCTTTGTGACTTTTTCCTATTCCCACAACTCAAGTTACCTATCGCGGAAATAATTTGAGATGATTGAGGCGATAAAGGAGAATTCGCAGAAGGAGCTGAAGGCGATTCTAAAACCAGCATATGACATGTTTGGAGGATGCGTTTAAGATTAGAGAAAGCGTTGAAATATGTGTGTTGTTTGCAATGGAGGTTACTTTTAACCCATTTCTTGCCATTGTTGCGTATACGCAACACCAACTTTAATTTGAAATACAAATGTGTTATAGAATAAAAACCATGTCGCTATTGCACTAGGCCTAAAGGTTGACATGTTGCTTATATATAAATAGAAACAAAAATAAAAATCCATTCGTGGAAAGGGGGTTAGGGGGGTCTTGAAAAAGTCTCCAAAAAAGTATCTTTTTTAGAAAATTAATTAAAAATATCTATATTTATTATAAAATTAACATTTGTCTGAAATATTGCAGTCAATAGACCAACCTAACAGACACACTCCATAATGACCGAAAATGTATACCTTACCTGTCTTGGTGACCACTTACGTCATGGTGTTGCGTATACGCAACATTGGCCGTTAACTGACATATAGCTTTTTTTCCAAATTTTTAATTTATTTTTGTTTGCGAGTTAGGTTCTTCATATTACGATACAATTATGACTTCCGGAATAAACTTCCATGATGGGATCTGTATTGGTCTGTTCAACCAGAATTTGGTGTAAAAATAGTTAGGATGTCGTTACCTCGCAACAGATTCCGTGACATAAAAAAATATTCTCATTTGACAGAAAACGACAACATTGATACGGCTGATCGATTTGCAAAAATTATGCTCCTTTTGACAGTGCTAAATGAAAGATATATGCAATAGGGTTTGCGACTTATTCAAGTATTGACAAGTAAATAATCCCATATTTTGGAAGGCATTCATCTAAAATGTTAATCCGCGGACAGCTTATCAGACTCTGGTTCAAATATTGGTGCTTGTGTTCTTAGGATGGCTATCTGTTTCGTTTGATGCAATATGGAGGTGCTTCTGTAGCGCATAACAACGATATTGGTCTTGGAGCATTGTTATATTGTATTCGCTGTGAAATGTTGAGAATCCTGAGCACTATTCAGTTCATTTTGATAAGTTCTTTGCATCTTACTATCTGATGTGTTTACTAACTGAGCGACGTTTTCGTGAGACGGAGACAATCCGAAAAAATCGCATGTGTGCTGCGGATTCTAATTTGAAAAACTACATGTTCGACGACATGTTCGATGAAATGTGGAGGTTACCATTGCTACCAATCACATTCCTCTCGAGCCAGTAGCAATGGATCAACGATATGATAGAAATAAGAAGACAAAAATGTCCATAATTCCTAACGTTATGGCTGAATATAAAAAATATATGGACGGCGTCGATCTCCACGATAATGGAGTTGCTAGCTATAGAGTTGTGGTTCGAGGGAAGATGTGGTGGTGCCCACTTTCGACGAATACCTGGAAAATACACGTCATGGTGTGCAAAATAAAAAATACAAAACATTTATCACAATTGAGTTTTAAAGCGGAAACTGCCCGCCTTCTAATGTTCACTCAACAGCCTGATAACAAATCTGAATCCGATTAAGTTTCTAACAATGAATACCTAGATCCCAACCTACCTAATTTCAATCAGTAGCATCATATTGTCAATGAAGACAAAATCAAAAAGAGAATGCATTGCAAGGTGTACAAAAGTAATTCCATTTTTCGATGCTTCAAATGTAATGTATCCCTCCACCCACAACAGTGTTTTGAAAAATTTCACAAAAATATGAATAAATAAATAAAAAAATGTTAATACATATGGATAAAAATAATAGATATGGATGAAATTTATTCTACATTTTTCAAAGGTAAGCAAAAAAAAAAACAAGTAAGAAATGATCTTCCACTGGTCCCAAATTTAAAACCCCCACGGCCGAACCAAAGTATATTCAAAGTCATAAGCAATCAATAAAATGTTTATTTGTAAAAAAATTTTCGTTATAGTTTTAGCAGAAAATATTTGCTATTGTTTTTTGATAGTCACTTTGTACGGGAGTTAGGCGTGGTTTTCATCCCATTTGGTTGAATTTCATATTCAGAGTGTATATTAAATAGCAAAGCTCATATGCAAATTTCAAGTTCATATATTCATTTTTGTGGAATTTGAAGAGATTTTACCGTTTTGATATAGTCACTTTGTGTGGAAGCTAGGCGCGGTTTTCATCCGATTTGGCTCATTTTTAAACTTGACCTTTATTTTTTAGATAAAAGCTTAAATATCGAATTTCGTGATGATAGCTTGAAAATTACGGCTGTAATCGTGATCACCATGTCCGGCTTAATCGACTCGGGTGGTGATGCTGATCAAGAATATATATATTTTTCTATACCTACCACGCCTCCTTATGGGCGTTACAAACCAAGTGATAAATTAATATATCCCTTTTACGTTTTTTAAACGTGAGGGTATAAAAATAAAAATGTTGTTTAATTCATGCTGCTTAACCGCCAATGTTGCGTATACGCAACAAATTTTTCCGACTAAACGGGAAAACTAATTTTAATTTTTCAACTTGCAAAACCTTATTCGACCTCCCAATGTCACATCTTTAAAAGGGTTTAAACAAATTTTCAGTACTTCGGGTACCGGCCAGAAATGGGTTAAGGAAATAAAATTATAAGCGATTAATAATTGAACCGTTTTCGTTTTATCGAAGAATTCCGGATGTTTTTTTATCAGAAGGAACATCTGTTCTCAATTTTAAGAATTCAACTCAATACATGGCAAGCTATATATCGATTTTAAAATTTAAGAGTTGTATTTGAAATGCTACGCCCTACTAGAAATGATGAAATTAGCCATAGACTTAACTGAAATAACCCTCTACATCAGTGGGGCCCAAGAAATTTTCAGCTCGGGCCAATGCTTAAAAAACAAACACAAACGGCTTTACGCAACCTCTACGCAACCTTGCTTAAATTGTTATTCATAAACATTTTTTCATTCGCTGCTTATGTTTGAATTTGAAGAATTCCTATTCGCTGCTTATGAAGAATTCCTATGGATTTGCAATGGCCGCCACATAAAAAAATGCTGCAAAGGGCGCATATGTAGTATGTCTTTGATATTAAACGAAAAGACAAACAAAAATCATGGTTGTATTTACGCAGCCTTTAAACGCCAATTTCGGCGTTTAAGCTACGCAGCTCTCAAACAACTGCGAAAAATGTTTATGAATAACCTTTTCTTGTTTAAAGCCCGTTTAAAGTTACGCTGCCTCTAAAATGTGGTTATGAATAAGGCTGAAAATGTTGCAAATGTTGTTGTTACAATAACAATGCTTGCATGAAAAATTACTTGACACACAAGTAACGGGACAATCAGTTTCAGCATCGACATCATCGAATGTGCGTTTTTTTATTTTGGCTTTGCATGCATTTGTTTTTGTAAAGTTCTCTGGAAATGTGCTGATCACTGAACGAGTGCGGTTTGTGTTGTTGTTTTTTGCAGATGTTCTTTGATTTTGGCTCATCGCAAAGACAAAAATAAGATAGAAAAAATTTAGTAAAAATAATAAGAAGGAAAATTTTTTTTTTTGTCTTTGAAGTCATAATCAATAAGGTCAGTCTGGCTTATTGATTTATCTATAGTTTCTAGCCAAATGATCCAAATGTAAAGTTCTTAAATACTTTTCTTCTTTGATTTGATTTAAAGAAACAAAATTAAAACATTTTATTAAAAATGTATTGCATTTCACAATAATTTTTTTGCATGAATGCATAGTTATAAAACAACTTATAACTTTAATCTATTTTAAAACTTTCGTTATTCAATAATTTATCCTCTGGGTCTAGATTATATTCCCGTTTTGTATTTTGTTAAATTATTTTCATCATGAATAAAAATCCTTTTAATTTTTACTTCATTTTGTATTGCCTTGAAAGCTTAAATTACAACTTGATTAATAACTTCATCACCTACACTTCAGAAGGATAGAAAAAATTGTTTGTGTTAACACTAGAAGACCGAAAACTTATAATTTAGCAAATATTTTGGAATAAAAAGCTTTTTAATTTTGTTTATGAGGAACCAATTTTTGAACATATGTATTTGAAATTTCGATGGAACATAAAGATTTATCAAATGCATCATAATCAATAACACCTCTATATCGAATTTATTTTTTTTACATCTCTTTTGATATTTATTTTATAGATTTTATAGAAAATTTTTCAGTTGAAATTAGTTTTCCTGGTCAGCCGCCAACTCTCTGCAGACTAGACATGGGTAACGCTGCGCTACGTTGCGCTATTGAGTTGAAGCATTTAAATGTGTTCCTGCGCTTACTCACTTCTTTTAAAAAAAGTAACGCAGCAATTTTAATCTGTTGCATGCACATTTTTCTCTATAGATTAGAGAAAAGTATATTTCTTATATATATAAAAAGTATATAAAAAAATTCTCTATGCTTAAAGTATAAAATTTGTTCATTTTTAGTGAATGCTAAAAAAATATGTTCTTTGTCCAGTAATGTTTTATATTAATTAATAAAACTTTTACTAAGTTTAAGTAATTTTAAATGAATTCATTAGCAATATTAGTACTTTATGTCAGATAAATTGTTTCAGGATTTTTTATATGATTCCATTTATTTTTACTAGGTGAAGACAACATGCTCATAGGTCAACTTGCTACTTCATCACAAAACTCACCGCATTCAACAATATGATCATATCACACATCGCACTATGCAATTCGAAAACAGCCTGTGATGATAATCATCTTGATAGCACAGATATCATAGTATTTCAAACTACTTTATGTCACAACTGCGCTAACACATTACGCTGATACAGTAAACTGCGCTTCGGTTGGTGTATAGCGCAGGTTTTTTTGCTGCGTTACCCATGTTTAGTATGATAATGATAATGACGAACCTCAGAGAGTATATATTGTCATGTATAGCTTCTTGAGAATATGAACATTAGCCGTTCAGAGACGGCATAAAACTACAAGATCAGCTCTCTATCATTTGTTCACAATAATTTAATAACACCCAAACATAATTGATCATTAGACTTTCATTTCAAGGGCGGAAATAGCCAATTCAATTTTTTTGTCTTCATTGATTTCAGAGGATTTTTTTTCATCAACAAATTAAAAATTACTGAGACAAAATTTCCTAAAGGTACATATTGAAATAATTTAAAAAAATTCAATAAAAGTAATTATAAACTAATAATATAATATAATATAATATTATATAATATAATATAAGCTATAAAATAATAGTTAAACCCCTGAGACAAAATGTTATTGACAAAAAAACTATAAAAAGAAAATTTACAAAACAAAGTTATTTTTGTATCTTTTACAAGAGAAATATACATCTACAAACAAGAAATATACATTTTTTAGCTTTTTTTTCAATCCAGGTTAAAATTACTTTTTTTTCTCAACTTTGTTTATCAATAAACTATTCTTATGCAATAAATAAAAATTAAATCAAACATAAAGCAGTAAATAGTAAAATTTAAAAGAAACATTAAATGAGAGTCCAAAGTTTCAAATTTTATGCAGTTACTTTTGTGTTATATTGTTACTTTAATTTGTTTTAAAATTTAAGTTTTTAAATATCTGATTTAGCGTTTCATACAGGAGTTGCATTGATTTTTTTCTACCTTTAAAATTTTTTAAATTAATAAATAGGTAAGACTTAAATTTTTATAGGTTATAAATAAGTTAAATGTTATAGATATTTATTTAACACTCAATAAATTTTATGAAATGTATTAACAAAGGAAGTAGGCTTTATTTTTTAAATAATACGAACAGTTCCTAGGATATATCTTAAAATCTTACTGGGTTATAAATGAGATAAATGGAAATTATATTTGAAATGCAATTTATTACAAAACTGCCACTAAACCTAAACTCTGGTCGAGCTCAACTCCTGTCGATACACATTTTAAGTATTATAACGATTAAAAACCACATTTAAAATTTTTCATTTTATTGTACTTTTATATGTCAACCTTTTCGTTTGATGATCTAATTTGTATGGTTTTTGTTTATTTTTCGACACTATCGGCTTTTCGACCCTTTCGTTTAACGCCGACAATGCCCCCTTGGCTATGGACCTGGTTAGTACTAATTGTATCTATGGTTCTGTGGTATTTAGTTATATTTATGACGAAACTATAAGCAGGCAAACTACATTTCTAGTAATATTTATTATTTATAAGTATATGTATATGGTCACAACTTTATATTTTGGGTTAGACAAGAAAAACCAATATATTTTATTAAATATGGGTTTACTCCAAAACCAATCTCGAAGATCTCTATTCTATTCAAAACATGCGTTTTGGATCCAACATTCAATTAAAAATTTTCTAGGTGGAACAGCTCTTGGTCCATGGTTTGTTTGGAAAGAGATCTTAAGCCAACGTTTACTTTCTTCAAGGGAACACATATGGTAAGGGTAGCATTAAATGCAAAAACAGTATTTATATCGCCTTGAATTAATGATAAAGGATTAGTTGCCAAGGATAGCCAACTCGTATCCTCAGTAATTTTATCGCTAATAAGAAAGTCAACGAAGCTCTTTTCAAACAAAACAACTCTTCAATAGATTTTAAAAAGTAATCTTTTAAATGGATTGACCAGTATGAGATAGGAGTGTGCCTTTTATTTGAATAGCATACAATAATTACGAAAGTACTTAAAAAAAAAATAATTTTTACTTCAATTATATATTGATCATGTAAGAAAATAAAAGCGACATAATAAAATACCTGTTATTAATTTTAGAATAATTTTGAAAAAATGTTGTAGCCGCTGGAGCACGTACCGTTGTAAGTTTAGTTTTTTTTAGCTTAAAACCATAGCTTAGAACAATTACAAAAACCTTTTGTTTTAATGTGCTAAGGGTAACATTTTATAATTGTAAAATTTAAAGCTACAGAAAATTACTACAGATACATTTCCAGCACTATTCAAGTTACAAATCCTTCTTATCAGTGTTTAATACGGGCTGAAAATAACCCAGGCGAAGGCATACAATAATTTTGCATTTGAATAAGAGAAATAAAACAAAATAACTCTGAAAAAAGTGGTTTATGGATTGGGAGTAGTTTGTCCTTAACACTTTGGATGGATGATTAAAATTGACTTAAAACTAACATGGTGGCAAGCACCAAAGGCTAGGTTAAAAAAGAATATTAACACTAATCATACCAAGACTTAATATATACCTAATTCTACCATAGCGGGTCAAATGACCCGACTCTATGTTTCATGCTTGAATGTATGAAATATGGATGTTAGGAAGAAAATAAAAATAAAAATTAAATTTATTATAATTAAACAAAATAGTATGTTGAGCATTTCTATTACAAAAGCAAAAATAAAAAATTTTAATTCATAGTTAATCGCATTTTTTACATATAATTGTGTCCATTGTACTTGTTCCGCAAACATATTTTTTACATTTAGAGCAAATTTTGTTGGTTTTATTTTCTTTACAGTATCCTATTTGACATCTCATACGTTTATAAGCATCTGTAGTAGACTTAGGCAACGATACTTTCGTATTTGTTTCTTGTTTTGGTTGTTCACGGACTTCTCGAAAATCGGCGCCAAGTTCTTCTGCTAGCTTGAGTAAAAAATTTTGTCGCGAGATATTTTCTCCTGTCGTTTGCTTGTACAAAATCCAGGCATTTATGCCAGCTAAATCAAGGATATTGAAAAAAACTTGGAGAGGCCATCTGCAAGACTTGGATTTTGTAGTAAATTTCCTCGCCATTTGATCGGTCATGTCTACAACAAATTTGGTTTTATTGTAATATGAAACAGTTTCAGGTAAACGTTTATCATTGTTTTCTACTTTAACGAATTTATGTTTAGAACTAAGTAAAAGTACTTTTTTTGTTGGCTTACTTTTATAGATTGTAAGAGTACAATTATCTGTTGTAAAAATTTTCGATGAAAATCGTTCCATAGCATCTTTCTTTTGCTTCGCAATGAGTGGTAATTCTCTTTTAGTTGACCGAATAGTTCCAACTAACGTAGTTTTTTTGGCAAGGAGTTGTGTTGCTAGGGATTTGCTTGTGAAGAAGTTGTCTGTGGTCACAGTTCTTCCACAACCCGTAAATGGCTCAATGAGTTTGAGTACAACATATTCAGAGAGTGGTACTGAAGAGGGCCTATATTCATCTTTTCCAAGATATGGAAGTGCATTTATGACGTATTTGCTATCGACGTCCGATGCTAACCAAAATTTGATTCCAAATTTATCCGGCTTGTTAGGCCTGTATTGCGTAAATCTACATCGTACTTTAGTCGGAAATAGCTGTTCGTCTATAGTAATATTTTCACCCGGTTTGTAACAGTTTTGGCTGTTCTCAATGAAAATATTCCAAATTGCAGATACCATAGCGAATTTATCTGTTTTCAAACGTTGGCTCCGCTGACTTTTTTTATCAAAACGAATAAATCTGAGAATTTCGGTAAAATTATTTCTGCTCATAGTTTCAGAAAAAAATTTAGGCCCCCATATGTTATTCCACAAAAAGGAAATATTCAAATTATTTGCTCCATATGCAGCTCGAGCATATAAAATTGCAATAAATGCATCTAATTTTTTTTTAGATAAACTCCAATCAGAACCTAACTCTCTTTGCTTCTTCTATTGTGCATGTTCTTATATGGTTCATAATACGGTGATCAATTATCAATGAAAATGCAGTACTAACTTCACCTTTCATTATATGACGTTTTGCATATCCTGTTGGGCCTACTTCTTGCCTGAAAATGTTATGAAGTGGTGCTCTTCCAGGTGTGCCACCTACTTGCATTTGTTGCCAAACAGATCCATCATTCGCAATATCTTGTTCATTTATTTCTACTTCACTTTCTTCCGAACTTGAGAGTAATCTTATTCTTTTTCGGCCACTACATACATTCACAATATTTTCCTCTTCATCGTCAGTATCTGTTGAAGCAACCTGTTGCTTCATGAATTATTTGGCATTAAGCTCACAATATAATTCTTAAAAAATATGTTTTTTAAGAATTATAAAAGAAATAAACTTATTAAAATATGCCACAATTTTATAACTCATGCAAACTCATTTTTATTTTCAACCAATATATCTTCATTTTCAGAAAATTCATCTTCACTAATTTCTCTTCGCCAATATTATTTATATCTTCTAAGAACTTGTACTGTCTTGTTTGCTTCGACATTTTTCTGGGTAAAAAATAACCTGTATTACTATAGCTATCAAAATAAAATATAAGCTAGGTACTTACCAAGACTTTCAATTTCTGCCACTTTTTCTTACAATAAAAAGCTATTTTCAATCTAAAATTTGATATTTTCTTGAAATTATTCTGAGCTATTTTCGTTGAACTACTTTACGCAACAGTGTTTAGAAGAATGTGCAACTTATGCCGTAGTTATGCTTACCAAACATGTTTGCCGAACATTTTTTGTTGTTATTGTTTCACGTATAAACTGAGAAATGAACAAATGATTTTCTCAAATTCATTCTCTCGCATAATTATAAGTGAAACAATAACAACGAAAAATGTTCGGCAAACATGTTTGGTAAGCATAACCACGGCATTACTGACTACAAATATGACTCGACAATCTCATAAACCAAAAAATTCTCTCCGGGTCAAATGACCCATTGTGGTAGATATCGGTATACAAGAAGGATTACTCAGAATAAACAAAACAAAACAAGAAAAAAATTTTTTTTATAACTGTACTTTAATTACTTAAAAAAAGTCATGAAGTCAAATGTGCAAACGCAATAAAATTATACGTGCATTTTCAATGCAAAAGTTCAAAATGGGTTATTTGACCCGTTATGGTATGTTTAGTGTTAAGGAAAAATATAAACTATTGGAAAATTGAATAAACTTGAAAATTACGAGAAACTCCAACTAGACGCTGTGACTTAAAAGTTCTTAAAAGATCATAGAAGTTTCCATCTAAATAATCAGTGTGGAATAATGTCCTGGATCCGAGTTGATCCGAAAGAACTCTCTAAATGAGTAAACAATAAAAACTGAAATTAAATTTTGATGGAAACGTACTATTATGAATTTTAAATTCGAATATTTTTAAATTCTATCAAAAACTAGCGATTTTACTGGCAGTTGTATACATTATGGATAATAATATTTCAAATATGGGCTTGTCCAGAAAATGGTCAACCAGAGGTAAAAAATTAAATTTACTTATTTCTTAAAGTTTTGGTTGCAAAAAAAAGCTTAATATCTCTTCAATCGAATACAAGAGCTTACTTTGGTTATATTCTCTTGAGTGTAGTAAAAATGCCAGATTTATTGTCAATTAAAGTAATTTTGTTTTTTTTTTTATTTTTTTACTCATATTTGTGATGATAGGTTATGCTTTCTTATGCTCAAATAAGAAAACTCTGAGAGCAGCAACAACTGCCAATTCAAAATATTTCAAAGTCAATGCATGAAAAAATTTAATTTTTATGTGTAGATATATTACTTTACGTGATTAATACATTTTTAAAAACATTCATGTGAATTTTCAATTAGAGGGAAAAATGTGTAACGTCCGACACGTAACGTCCGAACAAATAAAATTGCTAACTGTGACTTAACAAAAATGATTTTTGAGAAGATATAGGATTTTCTTTAAAACTTATTTAATTTGCAGTTATTTGTTCTCTTAGACTTCTGAGGTGCGACCGACCGTTTCGCAGAATTAATTTAAGCTTTAGTGTTAGTCTCATAAGAACTTCCTTTTTTTGTAACGTCAGAATTATAATTATTATTATGCCTTTATTATATTAGTACGCTAAGAACTTAGTTCTTTTAAAGTACAAAGCTTAGTGACAGTTTTGATTACACAAATTGATTTGAAATTATAACTTAAACTAAGGTAAGTAACATAAATAAATAACACATGATATTAATGAGAAAGATTAAGAAAAGTAAGATAATGACAGAGATGCAGAAAAGAGCAAGAAAGAGGTGAAAGAGAACTGACTTTTGCTAAGAATTAGGTGATGAAAAGTGTTTCTGTACTGCAAATTTGAAAAGCATTGCTGACCGTATCAATGCACGATACGTAGATACAATGTAGAATGCACGACAAAAATAACAAATTTCGGGTAAAATGCGGTAAGATACTTGATGTTATAATTATTATAAATTTACGAAAAAGGAGCTATTTAACCAAATTCATTTTAATTAAAAATCAGTTTATAAAATTGGCGAAATATATAAAAAAATGTATCCGAATGTAACGTCCGAACGCTAGGATTTACCCATTTCTAATTTGGGATGGACATATACTTTAAGTTTACGAAAAAGAAGTTAAAGGAAAAGATAAAGGAAATTCTGAGAAATATTCATCAGCTTGTAACAAAATAACCACTTTGAAAATTGATGATGAACCACAAATCATATTGAAGACCCTCCATAAGGCCTGTAGTACAACTTACAGATTTCGCGTATTTCCACAGCTTCGCAGTATTTCACATTTAACAACTCATTTAAACCAGATAAGCTTTTTCGTCAAAATTTCAAATGCTTAATCTGTAAATTAGCCGAGTGGAAAAAATGTTGCAGAGTTTGACAAGTAAAAAATATTTTAACACAAAAGTAAAAAAAAGGAGCAAGCATACCATATTACCCGAGCTTACTTTTTGAATCACATCGGCAACAACCACCAAAAAACCAATAAAAGCGGGATTGGACAATCGAAGGAGACTCCACCCCCATCCTTGAAGAGGATTTATTTTATGAAATGTAACAGATTGCATTCCAGAAATGTTACTAACCACTCATTTATTTTTTATAAATATTATTTAATGGAGCAGTTCTATATTTCCCCCAAAATATTCAATGACTTTATGTCTTAGAAATGAATCATTGTTTTAATTGTTGTGCTAACAAAGAACAAGCAAACTTATATTTATCGTTATTTTATAAAAGAGTGAAATGGAGTTAACAAAATGAGTATGTCGGTTAAACATCATTATGTTTATCGATTTCTGCATTATCTTTGCCATTCATAATATCAAATCAAACAATTGATGACAGACAATTTAAAAATTCTTTGTTTAAAATAAACAAACATATAACGGAATATGACAATCCCAGTCAGATACTTTTCTTTTCTGAATTTTTAATATTCAATGCCTACTAATATTGAGAATATACTTCTCCAGGCTTGCTGATTGGTTTCACCCAAGTAGTTTTACTTGACGATTCGTTAAGTATATTTAGGTCTCACTTATGATCAGAAAGACCACGCTGCGAAAAATATTTGATGGTTTGACAAATGTGAGAAATAATATATTTTCGGAAAGGTTTATCTTGGGTGTTACTTCGAATAACCGCTTTAAAAAAAGATCCATGGCCAAGAATTTTCTGTGCCAGACATATCGGAGACATTATGTTTCTAGTGGCCAACTAGTTAGTAATCACTAAAGAGGCCAACATAACCTAATTAGTTCGTTCGAAACCTGAAATCTTATCACAAACGTAGACTTTGTTGTTCGAGAACAAAAACAAACATTTTTGACTAGAAACGCATCTATGTAGTCATTAGTTCGGCATTCGTTCTATTTCATTTGCCGATGCAAGGCACACACATGCAGCCCACGCCCAGTTCCCTTATGGCCTGCTACGCTAACATGACAAGAGAAATAATTAAAGCAAACAAAAACAAAATAAATAAAAGACAATATCGAAGAAAACAAAAAAAAAAAAATTAAACATATTCAAGGCTTGATAACGAGCAAAACTGTTCCGATATCGCACGTTGAGTACACAGTCCTAGCCGTCTTGGCCCACCTTCGTCTCCAATGTCTTACAATGCGAATGCGGACAAACAATTTAAAACAATAAATTCCTCACTTAAACGTGATAAAGTATCGGGAAACGGTGTGGTTCCGATTGCGTACCTCGTGATAGTTTGACGCTCGATGTCTGTCCAAACGACTCGTCGACTCTGCGAGTTCCATTGTCGATCGTGCTGGTTCTTTGGTGGCACAGAAACACTCAAACTTCGTGCTTGAAATGGGTATAAAAAATAACATAAATATAAATTAAAAACAAAAAACATCAATTAAACATTCTACGCCCGTCTGGCGGCATTCGAATTTAGGAACCTTTGAATTCGTGCCCACGAAGGCTTCTTTAGGCTTATGCCGAGATCTGTGTTTCAACGACCAGGCTTTAAGCTAGGAAATATGCTATAACTGCTGAAGGCAAATGCATGGAATGGGTTAAATGCTGAGGTAATAGATAGTTCAGATTGTCATTTGTTTCAATAACTTCGATGGTTATCAATGACTTTCAATGATTCTTAATTGTCCTCAATGCGTGTGTTGAACATTAGGAACATTACGTGACACGCGTGGTCTTCAAGACAGAGTGACATCGATTACTGCCGGAACTACACGATTAAAATAAAAATTGAAATAAATTGATTTCAACAACTTTTTTACTACTTGGAAATTGAAGACAAAATATATATATATGCATTTCTTCAATCATATAAGACGAAGACCAAGAGCAAACCCTAGGACTTTCTACCTGTTTTGGTACAAATTTGCTTTAAATATTTATTTCTGAAGAATTTCACTACTGGTTGTTGATCATAACACTTACTCCCTTGTTGAAAAGCAAGCACCTGCTCTGCTCACACACTGACACTTATAAGAACATTTGTGACGCTTCCCAGGGCACTCAACAGTGTCGTCCTCGGAACGCGCGTCCTTCACTTCACTGTTTACAAAAAGCATCTATTATATTAACGAAATCATCATCATTAAAAACCCATCAGGATTAACTGTAGAAATATGCACACACACAAGGAAACACACACAAATCTAGGATTCACAAGACCATTTGATTCGTCTCTGACACTGTGTAAATAATTTACGTTAATCCGATTCAATTGCCGATAATAATGGATGCAAGTGTGGGGTGTGTGTGTATGTGTCTAACCAATGCACACACATTAACAGTGCAATGCAACAATACTTGTATTTGTTTTGTTACTTTGGAATAAAAAAAAAAAAAAACATTCCTGTTTAACGAATATTCTGCGCCTGGAGGCCTATTGCGACGCCAGAGGTTAAATTGCCTGGCAAGTTTTTTTACTTCTAGATATTTTTTAACAATTATTTTTTATGTAATAACCATTTACCATAGAGCTCCAAAAGCCAGTTAGGCCAGTTCCCTTCAAGAAAAGGCTTTAATTTATTTTTACATGTGTCAACAAATCTGACAGCTTCACCAATGGGTGAGCGCATCTTTAAAACCTATTTTTCTCTACCTGAGACATTACAATATAATTTCTTTTTCTACAAAGTGTTGTTTGTTGATGCTTCGGAGTAATTTTTTCATTAAAAAGAAACAATAATAATGCTGTTCACTAAAAAAGACCTTTCTGTGAGTAAGAAACTGAGAACTGTTGAGGGTCCTTAGCAGATTCTTGTTCCCAAATTCCAGCATCACATCAGGATTTTGAGAAAATAGGGATTCAAGTTCAAATGGATTTTCTGCTTGATACGAACATGTTTATTGCGACTAAACAAAATACTTTTGCTATACTCCAATCACACTTTAACCCCATCCCTTTCTTGTTTATATATTTTTTAAAAATATCACGGTGTTACAAAATGAAAACAAATCAAAAAACTTGCCTCGAGACATAGAAGAGGTAGTAGGCCTGGTTGAACATAAGATAACTGCATACTTAGTTTTTTGAATATACCCTCAAAACCCGATAAACGAAAAAGGTCAAATAAACATTTTTAGAAAAAAAAAAAAAAAATTAAAATTTTTTGTATTTTATTACAAATACTAAAAATTCGATAATGCATTTGTATTTCAGCCAATTCAAGTAAATGATAGCTTGTTGAACGCAACATTTAACAGGCTTTCAGAATCCTGCTAAAACTAATAGTGCCAAAAAACAAAATTTGTTAACAAAACGTTGTTAAAGTTGAAAAACTTAAAAAAAAATGAGAAATTTTCAAATGATTTTAGCTGTAACTTTGTCAATTCTTTTTGTAAAAAAATGGTCTGTATATTTTATTAAAGATATATTTTTCTTCTTTTTATCAATGTGTAAATTTTTAAAATTGACAACGTAGTTACATAACAAACTATACATGCACCTACCTAAAATCGGTTTTTTGACCACAAATCCAGATTTTGAGGGTATATTCAAAAAACTAAGTATGCAGCTATCTTATGTTCAACTGGGCCTACAACCTCTACTATGTCTCGAGCCGAGTTTATTTTCACTGTTACACCGTGTATTTGTTTTGTAATTTTTTTTTTTTTTTTTGTATATGTATGTTTTGTTCGATCCATCATTGAAAATTTAAAGCATAAAGAAGTCTTGATTGCAATTCAAATTATAATTTACCGCCTTATGAATATCGGTTACTTCTATTAGATCTTCTCTCTTTAAAAAATTGCAGAATAATGTTAAATGTCTGTTAGGTGATAAAACTATTATATAGTTACGTAAATAGTCTTTACTTGTTGGGAAAAATTTCATTCAATGTTCCTCTACGTCCTAGAATAAGTTTTGAGCTACTTCATATGAACTTTTTTAGAAGTGCCTGTGGAGACTTTAATGATGTATCCAAATTTATATTTTTAATCGAATCTATTTACTCAATGAAAATAAAGTTTTAGATTTTCTACAGATCAGTCACTGATTTTGATCGAGCTTTCCTAAACACACCTCATATTTACCAAACGATGGATGGAAGCACTTATCTTTTATCTAAATGGACCTGACCCTGCGGATCTTCTTAATCAATCTCACGTGAATCGGCGTGGTGAAAGTGACCTCGTTTACTTGAATGCTATCGTGCTGGTTTAGTACTTTTTATAATCTAGTGGTTTTTTTTTTAAATCATTCGTTACTTTGACACTGACAGTTGTTTCCCGCTCGAAATCTTGACATAAAGTCAGTATCATACCTCCGCGGATAGAAATGAGTCACTTTTCGCTTGAACAAAGTTGGAAACTTATTTTCAAAGTGAGTGCTGTGTAGCCCAAACAGTTTGTTATTTGAAAAGAAGTTTTGGCCAAAATTAAATAAGACTGCTACACCCAAAAAAATCTATGCGTAAAATACACGAATCGTGGTTTTAGTCTACGAAAGTCTTTTGTAAATAAAACTAAAAAATTTCGTGAATATAACGAAAATTTTGTTAAAATTTACGAATTTTTTCATGAAATTATATGAAAATTTCGTAAATTTTTGTAAAATTTTTGTTAAAATTTACGAATTTTCTCTTGAAATTTTACAGAAAATTCGTAATATTTGGACCCAAGTTGCTGTTCTTACCGCGTGGCGACTAGATATCATGGGGGTGATGGCTGCGCATCCTCTAGTGACTGCGGAATATGAGTGCATCCGCACTATGTGCTTACTCTACGACTGGATGCGCAAGACAATTTCTTACTGCTGAACAAGGGTAGCTCGGAGCAATCGCGAGTACTTGCTAGCAAAAAGCCTTGTACTTACTGTAAAAAAACGTACTTGTTCAATGTAACGCTGCAAATATGTGATTCTTTGACTTACGTTACATTTCACTTAGAATTTTGTTTTTTAATACGAAAATATTTCGGTAAATATACGAAAGTTTCGTTCCAAAACAAATTGAGTTAAAAAATATAATAACGAAAGTTTCGTAATATAAATGAAAGTTTCTTGTATATTACGAAATTAGTTTTTACGAAATTTTTTTTCGTAAAATAAAGCAGGGATTATTTTGAGTGTAGTGGACAACACTCAAGGTCTCCGTCGTCGTAAGGTGTACACAGACGAGAACGTGGCTGCTGTAGCCGAGAGTGTGAGACTCAATTCACGAACATCAACTCACCATCGATCTCATCAGCTCAACATTTCACGCACTAACCTGAGGAGAATTCTGGATTCATGTCTCGGATTATTCGCTTACAAGCTCCAATTGACTCGGCAAGTGAATGCGCATGACCATCCACTTCGTTATCGATTCGCAGTTTGGGCGATAGAGCAGCTCGAATTGGACAACGATTTTGGGCGAAAAATAATTTTTTTCTGACAAGGCGCATTTTCATTTCGGCGGCTCACATTGGGCCAGAAATTTGAAAAAGTGGCCAAAACTCATATCTTGGCGATGCATAGACAGAATTAAATAAAAATTGGTACAGAATACTTAACACAGGACCTTCTTCAAGCACGGGAAAAAAGTGGGCGGGACTCAACAATGGGGCGTGCCAATATCAATAAAATACCGTATCTCGGCTAATAGTGGGACTAGGTTATCAAAATTCGGTACAGTGTTTTGTGGGATCTTTCCCCGAGCATGATAAAAAATCGGACTCGATTTAAGAAAGGGGCGTGTCACTATTAATAAAATTCCGTATCTCAGTTATTGTTTGGACTAGGGTATTGAAATTGGGTAAAGGGGTGGGTAGGATCGTTTCCGAGAATTTTAGAAAAAGTGAGTGGGATCCAACAATGGAGCGTGGCACTATTTAATAAAGAGTGTAGTTGGTTATTATTTATTCTGTGGTATTAAAAAAAAGGCGGGATACGAGACAGATCAAGGCGTTTCTTTTGACGAATCTGACATGCGATGTGTGAACTAAAAATAAATATACAAGGTTTTAGAAAATAACACTTTTAGAACAATAAATATGTTATGAAATCGAGAAACAAAAAAACCCGCAATTAGCCTACATAAATGACATATGTATATAGTTTCCAGGGTCAACACGTGGACGTTGCGGGGAGAACCCCATGTTTTATTTCTGATTTTTTGTTTTTGTATTTTTTGTTTTTTATATTTTTTTTTTTTGTTTTTTTTTTTTTTTTTTTGTTATGTTGTTGTTCATTTAACACTTTATTTTTTATTTCACCTGCAAGTTCTATTCTTCATCCGAAAGAAACAAATTGTTCAAATAATCATTTTCATTTTCGAACAATTCATCGTCTTCTGAATCTGAAATTGTTTCATTATTTTGAACTGAGTCGTTCTCAAATTCAGGTGCAATGAGAAGGTGAATGACTTATAGGTTTTTATTTGTATAAAAGGAAAGTTTGAAATAATATTTTTCTAGAGAGAAAAATTTTCTCAATTGCCACTTGAAACCATTTCTATGCACATTTCCGAAAGATCTATCACGTAAAATCAAAATTACGGATTTTATGACGCTTTCCCTAAAGCATGTTTTGGCGAAAATGAACAAATTTATATGGGAAAAATAAACAGATAAACAGATTCCCAAAGTGTTTATTCTATTTAATGAAATTCAAGTTAATTTTGTTCTCTACACTTTCTACAACTGCAAATATTGCTCTTTTAATCTTAGTTTTGTATGGGAAGTGGGCGAAGGGCGTGGCCGATATTGATAAAAATTTGTGTGGCGTTATATATTTATGAAATTATGATACATGCTTATTTTCATGTATGTACCTACGATGATTCCTTCTATTTTTTTCCCCATCCCATACACTAAGGGAAATAATGCATATTAACATCATCCACGCCTGAGTATCAATTTTATTTAAATATTTACGTGGATAAATCAAATGTTTTCCTTACAACTCGTTTTTTCCCCGTATTTGAATTTTATTTATACCACACACGTACACACATATTTCATACAAGCAAGCAGCAACAGCATCGCACACTTACACACATACTCCGACAAGCAGCAACAGCATCGCACTTTGTTCCTGAGTTTATTTCTTGCATTTGCAGTTCTTACAGTTCTCATTTAGTTATTGTTCCAAGAGTAATATATTATGCATGTTTGGCAAAGAAATTAAATTATGTAGGGTGGAGTGACAACTCGGTATTTTCAAGAATATCTTGGACCGATTGTCATTTACCTGCATAATGTGCTTCTGCCTAAACATAATTTGTACATTACTTTTTCGTTCTGTAATTTATACTATGTTTGACAGTTGGTGCAATATTAGTGCACCAACTGTCAAAAATAGTATAAATTAGAGAACGAAAAAAGTGAAGCGATAATAAATTATACAGGCAATGGCATTTGATGAACGCAATATGAAGAAAATAATACCATAAAACCATCAATAACATATTCAATTAAATATGTTTTTTTTAAATTCAATATTATTATTCAAATTTTCTTTAAATGCGATAGTTTATTTTCAAATAGTAAATATTTGAAAGATATTTTAAAAAAATTCGTGCATAATTTTAATATATTTTTTATTAATTCTGTTTAAATATTTAAATATTTAATTAAATTAAAAAAGTATTCAAATAAATTTTAAATATTTACGTAGTCGATTTATTCAAATGCGTTATTGGTGCAATAATGACTCGCTTTTTGGATAAATTAAAAAAGTTTTTGGATAAATTTAATATTTCTTTCCCTTAGTGTAGAACTCGTTTCACTGTGCGACGTTAGTTTTTTATAAATTTCTCAAAAGTTAATAAAAACGTGCAAAAGTGTGCACATCCCTCTTCAAGTAAATATCTTAAAGAAAGTAATAGCATGTAAATTATTTCAATGTGTTTAAAAAAGTGCTAAAACTTTTAAATAAGTTTGAGAAATAGTTACACTGTTGATGATTTCAAATTTTAGATGTAAATAAAAAAAAAACTGCAATTTTTGACTTAAAATGCCTCCCAAATTATAATTTTTAATTTTATATTAATAATATTTCGTCTCAGGGTACCTTAATGTGTCCCGTTATCAATCGTAGAAATCATCTGTATACAGAAAATATTTGACTTTTGGCCACTTATTGAGATCCTTGGCGGCTGCGTTAACAAACAAAATTGCCGCATCTGGTGCTCGAAGAACCTGCATGTTATTGTCGAGAACCCTTCGAAAATGAGGTTGGGAACAACGTTTCGGTCAACGGTGGGCGTTACAGAGCAATGTTAACCGACTATTTTTACTGAAATTGGAGGCATGAATTTGGACGACCTTTGGTTCATGCAGGATGGCGCGCCATGCCACATAGCCCATGACACAATCGATCTTTTGCGCACCAAATTCCCAAATCGTGTTATCAGCAGTCTTGGCGATGTCAATTGCCCCCTTCGGAGCTGCGATTTGATCCCTTTGGACTTTTTTTTTGTGGGGAGCCCCGTGAAGGACCGATGTTATGCCAACAATCCGGAAACGATTCAAGCACTTGAGACCATGAGCTTCACCCGAAACCATCAACAAGGTATCGGTATCAAGTCAACTCCAACATCTTGGAGTTGAACTGGAAATTGGCTTGAGATGTGCTAGTTTTCAAAGTGGCAATACTGTTGAAATGTCTAAAAAATAAATTGTTTTTGTGTTTGGCAACATTAGGTTGTTTTGGTTATTGTGTCAAACAAAGTGAATTGCAACAAAATAACAAAGTAAGTCAGAAACTGCAGCAAGTTATTTCAATAAATAAAAAAATCCAAATAATAAAATAATAAGGTAAGATGAGAAAAAGAATTAAGCGCGAAGTGCAGCAAATTGTAGATTTGCTATCAGATAGGCATGAAGGGGGTGCACTAGAAGCACCTGAAACTTCTACTGTTGCAGAAGAGCTTCATTGCTTGTAGAGGGCCGGTGTGATAGGAGCACTAGAAGTGCCAGGAACGTCAACTGTTGTCCAAGCAGCTTCATTGCATTTTGAACTTGTGGCAACTTCAGATGAGGAGCAATGCAGCGCACAGAGAAAATAGATACAGCTCAGAAGAAGTGAAATGTAATGAAGAAATACACCCTCAAGTAAATTTAAGATGTGATTTAGCGACCTAGGCCGTTGTAAATAACATTACAAATGTGGCAACAAACTCTTTACTTGAAATATTAGTGCGCCATGGCAGTTCTCTTCCACTAGATGCAAGAACATTGAAACTTTTATGTTATTTAATTTTTCAAATAAGCAAAAAAAAAAAAATATTAATAATCTTACGAATTTATAAAAATGTGTAATATTCTTAGATTTAAAATTATTTTCAATGATTGGAATAAAAAACAATTGGAAAAGCTTTATCTTAAAATACTATTTCTTTTTTCATTTTGGGTTGGAGATCGCTTTGAGAAAGACCTTGGAGATCCAGCCTTATCTCAACTGGAGATCGAAGGTCCATTTCCCTGAAGCAGGGCTTGGATCAAAAATGGAGGTCAAGTGGAGATCCAGCACTGTAGATTGGAGAAACGAACTGGAGCTCCACTTGAGGTCTAGCCAATCTCAAGGTTAATGTTAATTGAGGTGTATTCAGTTTGTGTTGATTTGAGTAAAAATATTGTAAAAACATTGTAAATAAATCTATAAATTGTGTTCAATTTGCAAAAAAGCTTGTAAAAAGTTTAACCTTAAATCAACTGCGAAACATGAACATAAAGAAATTCGAGATGAACAGCTGATTTTGACAGCTGATTTGATTTCTCCGAGTTGGCCCTATCTTATAATTCTACAATGATCTTGTGTTATTTATGATGTGGCCTAGTATGTAAGTTCTTATTTGTAAGCTGATGTCAAAGAATAAATACACATTTTCAACTCATAACTATATACTTATCAGTGTGGTGTACTTAACCATGTTTGTCTTGATACCTACCACCGTACTTGGTCGATTCGTAAATTGTGGCAAGCTTGACCATGTTTGCCCTTAAAAAAACAAAAAAAAAATAAATAATTTAACACATATATTTTATACTAATCTATTTTATACTGATAACTAATCTATTCAACTTTATTTCCTTTCAATTGCATTAAAGCCTATAAAAGCTTAGCAAACAAACAATAAGTAAATGAATAAATAAATATATTTTCTGGGTCCCTCGGTATCTCTTTATTTTCAACCAATAGAAAAAACATAAACCTATATATGAGCTTTTACCTGATTTGCCACCGTGCGACTTCTCTTCGTTCCCGAAATTGAAAATTAAGTTGAAAGGATGATTTTTAACGTCATTCCGACCTCTAGCAGCTGCGACACAGGCACTAGAGGCATTCCCGCAAAATGAGCTAGAGTAAGCATTTGAATCACTATTGAATCGTTATAAGAAGTGTATTGAATCGGGAGGAGAATATTTTGAATAAAAACACCGAAAAATAAACAGAAATTGTGCTTTAATGATGTTTTCTAGAGCCTGTCTGGGATATTATTTGACACACATTGTGTATATTATAAAATTCAATTCTTCAAGACAGATTAAAATGAGACGAAATTAATCCATTTATGCATTTTTTTAATAAAGAATATTAAAATAAAACTCTTGAATATCTCAACATCAATTTTTCCTGCAGCCAAAAAATATATTCGATTATAATAAAGAATATAAGAACCAGTTAACAAAAAATATTGAGAATATCATATAACAGAACTCGAAAAAATTACTTCTCTGATAACCCGAATTGAATTTAGGCTCATTTCGCATTAAATTTTTATGAGGAATTTTCGTTTGACATTAAATTTTAACTTTCTACCAAAAAACTAAGTACTCCATATTATTTGGACAGTGTTTTTTGGGATTCTCGCGGCATATAAATGTTATTGTTCCACTATCTTGAAAAATAAAAACCGAAACAGATGAATATTATGCAACATTATTGGACCGTTTATACCATGAACACAAAGAAAAGCAAAAATATTTAACAGTGAAAAAAGTTATTTTTTGCAATACAATGCACCATCTCTCAAGTTATGAAAGCATTGACAAAACTAAACGAATTACACGTTTGTAATTGCTTCCTCATTGTACGGATTCTCCAGATATGGCCCCCAAACCTCACAGCAAAAGGATTTATATCAAATGAAAAAGTTGAATTGAATATTTTGAAGAGTTGGACAAATCTTACTATACAAAAGGTATCAACAAATTGAAATATCGCTGAACTAAGTGTAAATGCTGTATAATAATACAGTTTATCTCACACATGATAAAAAACAGCATCAATAAAAGCTTTTCTCTAACATTTTTAAGAAAAACTTACAAAACTAAAACATTTCCAAAGTTTTCTTTTCTCCAGTATTAAAAATTTCTAGTTAAATGTCATTAGGTAATATTTTTATGCTAAAATAATTTATAGCATTTATCAACTTTAAATTTTGTGTGGATACAATTATAAAAATAAACTTTTACTGCGTTATTTTATAAACCTTTATTTAATCGATTTTCACGATTAACTATAATAATCGATTTTTCATTTATTATAGTTAGTTTAGTAATTTCAAAGAAGTTACAGTATAAATCCAGATAATTTAAATTATATGCATCTAAAAATGTATCAAACTGATTAGTCGTTATTAATGCAAATGCATCCTAAGTAAGACTTGTGCCTGTGACAGTTTGTGACAACTAACGTTCCGGTCGTGATTGTGTCAAAATTGAATTATCACCATATCTTATCCCTGCATCGAGTATATTGCACACGGGAACATCTGCTGTGTGGTTTGCAATCAAATGCCTTGTATGGTTGGACCAAACCCGCAGCTCTGATCACTCACAGTATATCACTGCAAACTGAAGGTTCAATTGTTGTGCTTGTTTAATGGTGTGCCACCCCTCTGTTGATAATTTATCGCATCTAAATGAGATGCAACCGTAATTTTATTGTTCCCATTTAATTGAAATGTCAAAATAAAACTTTTGGTTTCAGAATTAATACAAAAAGTGCTCCTTGGGAAAATGATGAATTTGAATTGCAGTTCGTTGAAATAGTATCAAAGTATATTATTAACTATAATACTTAAATCTTCAAATGTAAAGTTTAATGTTTTAATCTTCGTTAAAATACACAAGAAACTCACGAAGATTTTCCTTGGAAATTGTGGCTCATGAAAACCACACAAAACGTTCGTACGAACCACTTGAGAGAATGAAACATGTTCATTTATAAGGATTAATTGGGTCTGAGAACAAACACAGCCATAACGAGCTCAACGTACCAACATAACGAACACTGCACAAGGACGAATAAACCGCAACGGTAAACATTATCAACTTTAAAATACCTGGAATATTCGAGCTTCGCTCTGTGAAGTAGCTGCACTGTACTGCTTCGGGCACTACGTACTACCTTCTCCTTCTGCTTTTTTTTTTTTTTTCTTTTAACAACGACTACATAAATGTTTTTCATAAAACAAGTTGCAAAATTACTGCGAAAGTCCTCGGAGACATTTTCCATGCTTCTTTTTTTTGTGATATTGTCAATTTTTTTATTTTGTATTTTTATATCCTTTTCGGAAAATATACAAAGTGGAGCTTAGACGAATCCGCTTGGGGGTTGGGTGTGGGTGGTTTCCATGTTTGTAGCTTTTCAGAAGCAACATAATTGGTGGCGAAGCTTATTCGCAAGGGTTGTTCGTGTTGAACATGTTGAAGTTGATGGAAAATCATGTTAACAAAATACTTTTGTGCATCTCATTATGAAAAGGATAACATAACTTTTGTTTTTTTTTCTCATTCTTAAAATAAAACGCAAGGAGGAAATGCTTTTCTTAAAAAATGTTTTTCAATAAAGTCCATCACTATAAACATTAATAAAGAGAAGATGATTAAAGCAATAACAAAAACTAAAATAAAAGCATAGTTGCGATTTTGAAATGAAAAAAAATATTTGATATAAGGATAAATGATTTTACTTTTGATCCGTTTGATTATAACATAGAAATGGGCGGCTTTCAATAGGAGTTACATATACAGTAGACGCTCATAAATTAGAACCATTTTGTTCCTGGGGTAGTTCTAATTTTCGAGAAGTTCTAATTTCCAAAGATTTTTTTAAATAAAAAGTAACATTAAAGTGCATCTTCGCTTAGAAAATACACAAGAAAAACACTTTGGCTTAAAGTTTTTTTATTTTTATTCATTGGCCCGAATTGGTAGATATGGACTTGGACGACATGTGGTTCCCAACAGGACGGTGCCACAAGCCACACAGCACACGTTACAATCGATTTATTGAAGAGTAAGTTTGATGAGCGTGTTATCTCAAGAAATGGGCGAGTCGATTGGCTGCCTCGTTCGTGCGGTTTAACGCCTCTAGACTGTTTTCTTTCGGGCTATGTCAAGTCATTGGTCAATGCCAACAAGCCAACAAGCGTTTCGGCGGAAATGTGTAGCCGAGTCATCGAAAATTGGGTCCAACGAATCATATGAACATATGAATGAAGGCGAGTTCCATTCATAAATGTTTTGATTGTACTTCAAGCCGATAATAAAGTTTTTGAAATATTTCAAATGGTTTGCGTTTTATTTTTGTTGTCACGTCCTTAATTTAAAACCCTTTATGTATATATTCATCCTTGAAAAGATAAGCCCAAGTTTTTGATAAATACTATTATTTAAGTTCAATTAAGTCAATATTTTTAGCTCAAATTTGTTTTCAATATAAATAATGAAAGGCCGTATTCAAATATTAAGATTATAGATTAGAATCATGCATAAATAAACCAACTAGGTTTTCAGACACATCGGCAACTTGCATTGATCATATTTTTTTTTAGGTCTAGTTCAACATGTTTTTCTATCCTTAGTTCGGTGGCTGACTTAAAGATTTCTGATAATTGCATGACAAGTCTTTGTTTTTTTAATTTATCAACTCCAACCAATGTATCAGAAAACTACGATTTTTCCTTTCTTAAACCAAAAATGCAAAAAGGTGCTCAAAAAAAGTTTCTCCAAAAAATTCTAAACGGAAAAAGCTTAAACCCTGGATGTCTTTTGAATTGCTTTCAAAAATAGACTCTAAAAACAAACTTTACAGAAAGTTTACCAAAAATCCTAACGATATTAATCTTAAACAAAGCTATAGACGCCTTTGCAAAGCTATTGCTGCTCAGACGACATTTGTTAAAAATATCTATTATATTAATGAATTCGACAAAATAAAAGGAAAGGTAAGAAGAAAATGGAATTTAGTTAATAGTATATTAAATAGAACTAGTCATATTGATCAAATTCCGTGCCTTGTAATTGATGGTATAGATCAGGAGTGCCCAAAACTTTCTTATGGAAGTGCAAACACTAATACATATAAAATCCTACAACCTTTCGTAAACGAAAGCATACTATGTTAGACAACAACAAAATCTACGTAGAAGATCTCCGTCACCAAAATGTACCAACAAAGCATACGAAAGTGTTGTTGTTGCTTGCAAGCAACGAAAAAAGATCAAAAACAAAAAAGACAAATTTGTTTGTGTATTTTGTATTGCTTAGTGCGAAGTGCTGTGTGTGTATATTAGAATACACAGCCTATGCCTAAGTGCTTTTAGAAAAACAAATGTGCACCAAGTGCATAGGGCTTGGGCACCCCTGGTATAGATATTAGCAACTCTGAAGATAAAGCTAATGCTTTCAGCAAATTCTTTGCCTCCGTTGGCAATACTGCTAATGTGTATAATGGACTCAACAGTATAAAATGTGAATGTTTGTATAAAGAAAAACCTTACAGCGATAGTATGTTTTTGAGCCTATATCTTCCTGTGAGGTGTATAAAATTATCCTCTCATTAAAAAATTCTCATTTGGGAACTAATGGTTGTTTCTCTAATACTTTTTGAAAAATGTTGCTTTTAATATTGTTGATGTATTCTGCCATATTTTTAACAAAAGCATAATTGCAGGAATTTTTCCCGGACAGTTGAAGTATGCTGAAGTTATACCTCTATATAAGGAAGGTGATAAATCCGATTTAAACAATTATAGGCCAATTTCTCTGCTTCAGTCTTTTTCTAAAGTTTTTGAAAAAATAGTTAAATCTAGAATGTAAAGCTTTCTCAAAAAAATTAATTTCTTTAAAGATTCCCATTTTGGTTTTAGAGAAGGAAGGTCTCCCGAAGATGCGCTTTTGAAGTTTTGCTCCAATATCTACAATAGTTTAAACAATAAAAAAAACAACAGCTTCTCTCTTCATTGATATAACTAAAGCCTTTGACACACACGGTCAATCTTGACATTTTACTTTCTAAATTTTAAATATGTGTGCTTAGAGGCTCTATTCATAATTTGTTTGCTTCCTATTTGTGGAGTAAAACAATAGCCTTTACCATAGCCATAGATGATATGGCTTGTACTTACGAATGTGATACAGTTTTTAATCTTGTGGCTGAGATTAATCACGATCTAAGTCTCTTAAGGCATTGGTTTTTTATTCATAAATTTATTTTGAGTGAAAAAACAAAAATTATGTGTTTTAATATTGGAGGCAAGGATCTGTATCTTGACAACTTTATCGTCCATGGCGCTGGGTGTGATAAATTTGCTCTTGACAAAGAAACATGTGGCTCTTCATCTCAGATTATTACTTTCAATGATTCGCATATTTGTTCTTCTAAATGATTCAAAATTGATTTTGTGAAGAATTTGAAGTATTTAGGGCTAGTTGTTGATTGGAGAGTAAATTGGTTGGACCACACAACTGCTCTCAAAAAATATCTCTTGGCTGCCATAAGACAGCTTTACCATTTGAGAACTTTTTGCTCCAAAAAGCTATTAACTTGTATTTATCATGGCATTTTTCAATCCAAGCTGCAATATGGATTAGTCGCTTGGGGCGGAGCTAATAAGAATCAAATTCATCCTCTATTAATTTCTCAAAAACATGCCATTCGGATTGTATGTAATAAAAGTCGTGTTTATGATAGTATTAAACTTTTTCGGGAACTCAAGATACTTTCTTTGAAACATCATTACGTTTTCAAAGTTTTAAAATTGCTTTTAATTATATCGGGCTATCTATTGAATAGATTTAATGCTCAATATGATTTAAAAATCAATAATCGCAACTTGGCTTTGATTCCCCAGCATAATATTCACCATTTTTTGAGCTTTTACGATTCTGTTGCACGCAGGCTTTATAATACCCTTCTAGCTTCAATAAAAAATCACCGCACCAAGCTTAATTTCATTAATGATCTAAACTCTTGGCTTTTTCAATTAAACTACTCTGCTATGATAATCTTCTAAATGTGCAAGTATGAAATATATTTCTTCTTTTTAAATTTGTTGCTTACTCATCTTTTTACTTATTTTATATAATTTATAAAAATTTTTTTAAATTTTATATTTTTATCTTATATTTTACTGTTTACGTTAATCAAACTTTTGTCTTCAGCCTTATTTACTTTCAAGAAGCTACACTAGTTTCGTAGGAACTACAGAATATAGTTATCAACTTCTTTAATTTTTGAGTATACGCTTGTTAATATTTGTGTTCTTTATAATATCGCTCATTTACTAAAAGAGTGTCATAACTCAAAAAACTCGATTTTGCAGAAAACGCGTTTGAAGTTTTTAATTGACTCCCATCTTGCACGGCATCCCAACGGCACTTTATCTTCTCACGCAGAGAGTATATAACTTATGAGTGTGAAATTTTTACACAATATAAAGCATGACATTACGAATAATTCTGCATCAATAAGTCGAAAATTACGTTTTTTGAGTTATGACAGTCTTTTAGTAAATGAGCGATATGTACTTTTATCATTGTCAATACGAATGTTGCATATTTTATTGCTCGATATATTAATTAAGATGATATTTAGATTTAGATTTCTTTACTGAGTCTATGGAAGTAAATCCTCAGACTAGATAACACTATAAAATATAAATTAAAGTAATAATATTAACAAATTTAAACTGCAAATGAACTATTTAATAATTCTTTAAAACATCCTTTAAATACAGAAAAATCAAAAAGCACACGAGACGAAAAATTATTATATAAAGAGAGAGCTCTTTGAATTGGTTCATTGGGGCTTAAACCCCCTTCCCCCAAAAAAAAAGAAAAACATGATAAGTAATAACATGTTTTTATCAAAAGCGCGAAAAACACAAATTTAAATTTCAAATCGATTGCGGTGGAAGCATAACACTTCGCGACAGACATTTTGATGCCGGAGATTTTTTAGCTGATTATACATAGACGAATTGGATTTCTTGATTTCAGATCTAGAGTCTATTTTTCTCCATCAGCACGAGTTTTTGAGCTATAGGCAAAATCATGAAAATCAGTTCTTTTTCTGAAGATTTTGCTATATCTATTACACTGATTTACCGATTTGTATAACGATGATGCATTTCAATGAAGAAATACTAGACCTTCTAATTTTTGCACATAAAATTACAATACCTATGACAGTTTTAAAGATATTGACGTTCAAAGTGGGAAAAATGTCACAATTTTACGTAGGCTGCTCTTTTCAAACCCTGTATATTTAACATTTTTTAATGGGTTTACAAAAACTTATTCTTTGCTTTATAGAAAATATTTGGAATTTTAATAAACATTTTAGTTTTTTATATTATCTTGCATTTTTTTAAAGAAATTAAAAAAAAAAAAACTTTTTTTTAAATTAATTGTATTAAAATTCAATTACAATTGATAAGGTTTTAACAGCTTATTTTAGAGTATGTTTTCTTACATAAGTAGCAAAATGCCGGGAATAAGTTCAGAAAAGCTTAAAGCTGGTTTTATGGCAGATAAGACAGTTAATGAGAGACCCTTACTTTAAAACCTCGATGACTAACCTTGAGCGAAAGGCATGGGTGTCATTTGATTTACTTGTCAAAAACTTTTTAGATAGTTGCAAAGCAACTCATTTTGAGGAACTAGTGACCAACATGCTTGATAGTTTTAGGGATCTTGGATGCGATATTAGCATAACGATTCACTATCTGCACAGCCATTTATCCCACTTCACTGAGAATTTAGGAAACACTAGTGATGAACAAGGTGAGCGTTTCCATCAGGACATGAAAATAATGGAAAACCATTACCAAGAAAGATGGGACAAGCATATGATGGCAGACTATTGTTGGAGTCTTAAGCGAGATGGTCCTGATGTCTTTCATTCCAGAAAGTCACTGAAGAGAAGTTTTTCAAGTCGTAAATGATGCTAACAGTATAAAAAAAATGAAAAATATCAGTTGTACTTGAATTCTAATACAATTTACTTAGAAAATTTTTCTTTTTTTTTAATTTCTTTAAAAAACTGCAAGATAATAAAAAAACTAAAATGTTTATTAAAATTCCAAAGATTTTCTATCAAGTAAAAAAGTTTTTGTAAATCCGATAAAAAATGTTAAATACACAGGGTTTCAATAGAGCAGCCTACGTAAAATTGTGACATTTTTTCCACTTTGAACCTCGATATCTTCAAAACTACCTTCACAAACTATATTTTCAAAATTGAAAGGTCTAATATTTCTTCATTGAAATTCGTCATCGTTATAAAAATCGGTAAATCAGTGTAATAGATGCTGAAATAGAATTCAAGAAATTGTATATAAATGCTGAAAAACAACGGAAACCAATGTCTTCATTTTGACGAGACCAAGAGTTGCATCTTCCCACCCTGACGCACAATGTGTTGAATCGTATTATCGCATATCGGTTTACATTCCTTTCTTGGATGCATTTATCACAAGCCTAAGTGACAGATTTTTAAAACATAGAGACATTCTAATTGGATTTCAATCACTTTTTCCTGATGCAAAAAAATCGCTAAATGTTGAAGCTTTAGGCGCTTTTGAAAAACTAATCGCATTTTATAAAGATGATTTGGAAGGAGATTTTGATGACCTAAAAAATGTTGTGGCGTCCGTGGCGTAGTTGGTTTAAGTGCGTGGCCGCTATGTCAAAGAACCTGGAGACCCAGGTTCAAACCCCAGCAGCGACAGAAAATTATTTGAATTAAAATAATTTTTCTGTACGGCCGCCACCTCTCTGCAGACAATGGCAAACCTCAGAGAGTAATAAAAATGCCATGTAAAGCTTCTTGAGAATAAGAACATTCCGTTCATCGCCGTTCGGAGTCGGTGTTAAGCCTGTAGGTCCATTTCTCGGTCAATTGTGTACAAACTTAATAACACGCACAACACGATTGATCATAAGAAGCTAGGTCAAAGTTCTTTCAAGCCATACAACAGTGCAATAAGGATATATTTCCAAATATATATAATTTACTTATTATCCTTGCAACTCTTCCAGTAACTTCATGTGAAAATGAACGAACATTTTCAGTACTTCGCCGACTCAAAACCTATTTAAGAAGAACGATGTTGCAAGATAGACTAAACGGCCTCACATTGCTTTGTCTGTACAGAAATCAACTCCATCAGTGGATATTATTTAAGATAAACTCGCTGAAAGTAAGCGTAAACTGGATTTATAAATATAAGTTAGTTTCTTTTATTATTCTTAATCGCCTTAATCTTGTAACTAAAGTATTTTTAATGTAAAAATAATAAATAAAATTTTTTAAATTGTGGCAGAATTAACGTTTTGAGTGCAATATTTGGACTCATTACACCATAGCCGGTATAATTACGTACGTTTTCTTTTATATACATATAGTTATAAAACGGCCACCCCCCCCCCCCCAACCCAAAACAAATTCCTGGTTGCGCCTCTGATATGAGGGCAAGTCTAAATGACAATATAGTGAACGAAGAGCAAATTTAGTAAATCTTTTTTGAATTTGTTCCAATTTTAACGTATGGACGGTATAAATAGGATTCCAAATGAAAGATGCATATTCAAGTTTAGATCTCACAAAGGCATTAAACAGCGACTTTAAGGTGTGAGGGTCGGAAAATTCAGGACTATTTCTCCGAATGAAAGCAAGTAAGGAATATGCTTTAGGGGCCAGGAAATTGACGTGTTCAATAAAAGTGAATTTAGTGTCAAATATAACACCAAGATCTTTGATCGATTGTACACGTTTGACTGGAATTCCAGAAATAGAGTAAGAATTACTGAGGACACTATTGGACTTGGAAAAACTAATGTGAAAGCATTTAGAGATGTTTAAAGGTAGATCATTCAAATTACTCCATTGGTCTAATTTATTTAAGTCAGCTTGTAAGGATGCAACATCTGAGCTGCAGTTTACCCTAGTAAATAGCTTCAGGTCATCAGCATACAGTAAAAACTTTGAATTACAAAAAAATTTATTTATATCATTAATAAATAATATAAATAATAAGGGGCCAAGGATACTACCTTGCGGTACACCCGACGTGGCAAAGAACTTATACGAATTAACATTATTAATAGACACGAAACTGGATTTACCACTTAAATAATAATTAATCCAGTCAAGAAAGGATGAATAAAATCTCATTTTAAACAATTTCGCAATTAAAATTTATGACAAACTTTGTCAAATGCCTTGGAGAAATCCGTATAAATTGCATTAATTTGAAAGCCAAGTTCAAATGAGGAAATGCAGTAATTCGTTCTTCTTTATTGGACCCTTATGACGCATACGATTTTATTTGCACTAAGTTTTCAAATGCAATAAGCCAGTTTGTTCCGAAAAAAAGGAAAAATATTAATTTGAGCGATAAACCTCCATAGTTTAATTCCCGTTTAGCACATCTTAAAAACCTTAAAAATAAGTGGTTTAAGAAATTTAAAAAAACTAGTTCACTATATAACCACTCTAAATTCATACAAGCTCGAAACGAATTCGATAATTTGCATAAATCTCTATATAACAAATAGAATTCTAAAACAGAATCATCTTTTTGGCAATATCTTAATTCGAAACGTAAGACTAATGGCTTCCCTTCAAGCATGGAGTTGGATGGGGTAAAATCTGATAATACACGTGAGTGTATTTGCCGACTTTTTTCAAAAAGGGTTTGAAAACTATGAGAACTTGGCAAATTATGATAACACACTGAACTCTGTCGCCCCTAATCTGACTAATCTCAACAACATTGAAGTCTTAGCTGAGGATGATTTCTTGCTATTTCAAACCTTAAGCCAAGTTTTAAATTTGAACATGGTGGTTTTCCTCCAATGTTTTTCAAACTTTGTATTGATAATATCACTGAGCCAATTAGTGTCCTATTCAATATATGTCTTAAAACTGGATTTTTTTTAAACCCATGGAGAATATCTTCTGTTATTTCAATATTTAAATCTGGCGATCGAAGAAACATTAATAACTACAGAGCTATTGTAAAACAAGGCACATTTGCAAAACTATTTGATCACATAATTAAAAGTAACTATATAATCATGTGACGTCCGTGGCGTAGTTGGTTAAAGCCGCTATGTCAACGAACCTTGGAGACCCAGGTTCGAACCCCAGCAGCGACAGAAAATTATTTGAATTAAAATAATTTTTCTGTACGGCCGCCACCTCTCTGCAGACAATGCAGACAAAACCTCAGAGAGTAATCAAAATGCCATGTAAAGCTTCTTGAGAACGAGAACATTCCGTTCATCGCCGTTCGGAGTCGGCGTTAAACATGTAGGTCCGGTTCTCGGTCAATTGTGTACAAACTTAATAACACGCACAACACAATTGATCATAAGAAGCTAGGTTAAAGTCCTTTCAAGGGCTGAAATGGCCAGTTATTTATTTTATTTTTTTTTTTATATAATCATGTGGAAAGTGTTATAAGTGATTATCAGCATGGTTTCATGCCTGGTAGATCGACTTGTTCAAATTTGGCACTTATTTCAGCTAAAATAGTTGACGCTTTATAGTGTCGAAACCAGTTGGATGTAGTGTATACTGATTTTGCAAAAGCGTTTGATAAAGTTGACCACAACATTCTACTCTTTAAATTAAAAAACTTTGGTTTATCAGAAGATCTTATAAAATTTTTTGGTAGCTTCTTAAAGGATAGGCAACTTTTTGTTAAGATTGGTGAACTATCTTCTGATACTCCCATAAAAGCTTTTTCGGGCATTCCACAATTGTGGCCCATTATTATTTTTAATTTTTATAAATGATTTGCCTCAATGCTTCAAATATTCAAACTGCTCAATGTTCGCAGATGACGTTAAGCTTTATCATAAAATATCGCACTATTCTGATTGTTTTAAACTTCAATGCGATCTGATGCGTTTCCACAATTGGTGTACTATAAACAACTTAAATTTGAATATAAGCAAATGTTGTGTAGTTACATATTCCAAAAACATGAATCCAATTAGTAAAATTTATTTCATAAATAATATAGCTTTGACGCGAAGACTTGAGATAAAAGACTTGGGGGTAAGATTCAATTCAAAATTCAGTTTTAACTCTCACTATGACTTTATCGTAGCAAAATCAAACTCCATGATTGGCTTCATTAAGCGGAACACTCAAAACTTCAAGGATCCGCACACAATTAAAGCACTTTATGTATCACTTGTGCGTAGTATTATTGAATTTTGTTCGATTATTTGGGACCCTTTATATGTCGAACATTCAAATCGCATTGAAAGGATCCAAAGGAATATAACAAGATATGCGCTCAAAAAGATGCAATGGCCAGATGGTCTTCCATCTTACAATGTTTGCGTAAGCTTCTTGGGCTTCAATCTTTTAAGGATAGAAGATTATGCTCTTCACTTTTATTCGTTTATAAAATTTTAGTCGGTAAAATTTCATCTACTGAGTTTTCGAATTATTTCGTCCTGTATGAACCTCCAAGGAATCTCAGAAACACAAGATTATTAGAGGCAAGGTTTCATAGAACAAATTATGCTATAAACGAACCTATTAACAGGTGTATTAGTTTATATAATAGCTAAACTCATGTGCTAGATTTTAATTTACCTGAAAATCGCTTTAAGCTTAATTTATTCATGTTGTTAAACTAAGTATTTAACGATGAACATATATTAAATTAAATTATTGATTTAAGATGAATTGTATAGTCTGTAAGATTTCATTATCAGTAGACTGAATGAATAAATAAATAAATAAATAAATAATTCGTAAAGATCGCCATGTTGGTTACCGTGGAACGACCATTAATGAAGCCATGCTGTTCAGGGCAAAAATTTTGTTTGGCTAGAAAAAATATTTTATTTTTAATGATCCTTTCGAAGATTTTAGAGATGGTAGAGAGTTTAGAAATGGGTCGATAATTAGAGATATCATTTTTTGAACCTGTTTTAAAAATAGGGGTAATATGAGCAATTTTCCAACTATCTAAGAATATTCCAGATTTTAAGGACATATTAAAAATTTGGCATAAGGCAGCAGATAGAGAAAGAGCACAATTGAATAAAACAACTTAAGAAAACCCATCAATGTCAGGCTTTACAGAAGATTTTACTTGTTTTAGCGATTCAAAAACATCTAACTCGGAGAGCGTTAATGAACCGCAGTCCAAGGAAGCATCAACATTTGACAAAAAAGCACTGTTAAAATTTGGATTGTCAGCGTAGTTGGCACTAAAAAAAGTCAGTACTAAAGTACTAAAAGTATAGTACTAAAAGTATAGTACTAAATATATAAAAGATATTGATAAGTAAATATAATAATATATAATAAAATAAAATAATAAAATATGTTCCTGAACAATGCCACTTTGAAGAAGGTTCTGCCCCATTTAATTAATTTAAAACTTATTCTAATTTACTATTTCTAGAGATCTTGATTTGGATCTTAAAAATCAGAATTGCTCCATACCTCTCGAGTATTGAAAAAAGATTCCGCTCCATCGCAACTAGTTATTTCAGGTAGATAGACAGATACTGGATGATGCCAATCAACATTACTGCCGTTTGAATTTATTTCCATGATTTTCGGAATGTTAGATCAAAGCCCAAAAGGTATTCTTCATTGTTTTTAATGTTTCACAAAACTCGTTTCAATTTTCAACCGTTAGTTAGTTCTTTAGTGCGAGTCTGCAGTTCCGCTTTACACGTTTAACACACGTAAAAATCTTGGCTTCATTTCCGTTTCCGTTATAAACAATTTATATTCACGCGCACACTACCTCGGCATTTAATGAGCCACAACCAAATGACAATCGTAACAGAAAATGAAGAATGCGAGGCAAGTCGTCCTCTATGCTTCAATGTTACGTTGAAAGCTCTCGACGTGATGTTAACAACTTCTTTCCACCAGATAGTCTAATATTTGGACTTAGTATAAAAATCGAGCTATATAAGTAATCTAGCCTATTCTTTAACAAGTCTTAGTCCTTATCGCTCGTTTTATTCTAATTTTTATTATTTTAAAAGATTCCATCAATTCATTCAATTTGGCACGGTTTTTAAAATTCCGTTTCTGTGCTTTGCTTGTAGAGCTTTTGTTGAGAGTGGTGAAATTTTCATTTAAGTTTATGCTCTCATAACAACAGCAAGAGAGCGAGCAGCTAGGCTGAATTTAATATGGAACAGAGAATTTTGTTTTTCAGTCGCTTTCAACTTCGAGGTGGCTTTGTTGAGGATAACAAATTTGGTTGTGTGCGCATGCAATGTCCTCCTCATAACATTAAGGATTACTTTGGAATTCCTATTTTATGCCTGTTCAATTCGAATTCACGTGTCTTCAGAACCGAATTGAGGCAGGATTATTTATTTGGTAGTTCAGGGATTAAGCGGTTGATGTGTGTTTAGCAAATTTGAATAGTTGTTATGCTGATTTATCCTTATATATATCAGGATGCCTCTTTACATAAACACTCAACTTAACAATCTTAAATAAGCAAGCGAGCTCTTTTAAGCTTCATTTAGTGGTTGGAACTCAATGAAAATTCATGTTTAACTGCCAAATTTGCTTAATGTAGCAAAGTAGTTAAGATACTGCTAGTTTCTTGAAGGTATTAACCACACCCTTCACTTAACACAAGAATCCAAAGGAGGATTTTATGGATTATTTCTAATAATGAAGTGTTCTGTGCAGATTGGGAACGATGAGTTTCCCAACTTATTTCATGGGTTGTAGACGTGATCCAAAATTAAACGCTGCTTAACAAGCAAATTAATGTGACAAGTCGTAGTGTGCATTCGAACAATTCCATTACAACTTGACATCAGTTTGCAATCCCAAAAATATGCCACAATAATTAATAATTCCCTCCGCTCACTCACATAGTTGCATTCGTCGGCCCAGAAGCGCATCTCGTACGCTATTTTTACGACACACGCTCCTTCCGCGATCCATGTTTGCCACCCAATGAGAACAAGATTTTCAAATTTAAAAAGTCTTAAATTAATTTTTCCACCACGTAAATCACCAGCCTCTCGTGGCCAAAGTCAGCCAGCGCCTGCATCCGAAACGATTTATCAAAAATAAATCATTTTGACGAGATGTACACAATGTTTCCAACTGCGTGCCGTCAACGCAACGAACTGCATACCTGACGCTGAGTCTGCAAATATCTGTAGCTCTCTTGATTCAGTCTTGTTGGCAAGCCTGTCAGGCGGAACACGGCGATTAGTGGGTAATTAAGAGTCACCATGGCATAAGATTCAGAGATTCAGAGATAAATGTACAATTCCGGATAAGAATATAAAGATATCAGCACATATATAAGAACTAGTAAAATCACCCCAAATTGTAACAATTTAACATAGTAGGGAAAAAATAACAGAAAATATTATTTTAAGAATAGAACAACACTTTCAGCAAAGAATTGACAACTGAGCTCATTGTTCATATAAGAGTATATTTTCAAGAAATGAAATATCCTAGTTGATTTTTAGAAAGTTCTAACTTGTCAAAATTTCATAACAATAGTTCACAAATTGCAGTGACGCTTGTTTTGTTATTTTCAAATGAATGATGATTATAAAACATAGCTTATTAATTGAGAAAAATACTCTTAACGTAGAGTAATCGCTTGGCAACTGTTATTCAGTCTCTTCTCCTTCGGACTAATGGTAAAGAAATAGTTTGCTGATTTTAAACGTAGTTCAATCACCGATGATGCTGATTGCTCTGTTCGCCCAAATTGTTTTAGAGAACGGAAAAATAGTCCACAAAACAGTTTTGGCCGATTGTAAATAGTAAAGTATTCACCATTTCACATCAGCATATGTCCATGAAAATACTCTGTTCGAAGTGGATACCGCGTTTACTCACAGTTGTTCAAAAAGAACAACGTGTAAGCAATTCAGAGCGTTGTTTGAAACTGTTTCAGCACAAAAAATAACTATTTAATGTGAAATGTGACTAGTTATGAAACATCACAATACTTCAGAGTCAAATCTCGACAGCTGAGCGGACAACAACCACTGTAAGCCACCCAATGACACCAAAAATCCCAATGGCTCCAAAACTACGTTAGTTGCAATTAAACGTAAGATTTTTATGAAATGTTTGGCTTCATTGAAATTTAATAAAAATTTGTTTTATGTCAAACAAATTTAGAAAAGTTTGGTTACGAGTTAAGTAAATCGTTACATTGGACATCCACTGTAGCAAAGATCATATAATTATGATCTTTGACTGTAGTTTTATCCAATTCAAGTATATTTAAAGGAGATATTAGGTAAAGGCGGTTAAAATGGAGGTATTATTTTAGAATATATTTTCTAAAACAGTTTATTATATATACAGGGTGAACGGGAATAACTGTCGCACCTAACATTCGTCATAATTAAAAAATGGAGTTCAAAGTTTAATAAAAAATAATTTTTATTTTTTCCTTATATTATTCTTCACAATTTCTCATCATTTAATTCAAACCGTTCGCCTTTCATTTTTTTTACCAACTTAAGACGTTTTCTAAAAGATGAGCACGCGGCACGTGCCTCCTCATCCGGAATATCGTCCCATATCTTCCTTAGTTTTTTCTTGAATCCATCCACAGTCATATTTTTAACATTGCTTAATTTGCTAAGCATAATACCCCAAATAGAAAAATCTAGAGGATTAAGGTCAGGGGAAGACGGAGGCCATTCCTCAGTAGATATAAAATCTGGCAAATGAGCACGACACCAGCTTTGCACGATTTTTGCCTTGTGGGCTGGAGCGGAATCTTGTTGAAAGCAAAACTCTTCGTTTCCGTAAATCTGCTTGGCAAACGGCAGCAAATGAATTTTTAAAACCTCATTCAGGTAGTATTGAGCATTGATTTTGACCCCTTTTTCTATGAAAAGAAGGGGTAATTTTCCTTTTTCAGAAACAGCACCCCAAACCATGACGGACGTTACGTTTTAAAACCTTTGAACGGATTTTTTTTTCTTTAGGAATATCTTCCATGCTTGCCGCGTAGACTCTGTCATTTTGGGGGTTATGACTTGCCTGTAGAAGGAACAGTTTTTCATCTGAAAATATGAAAATATCTCCGAATGATAACCTCGTGTTGCGTTCATCTTTTTTACGCGAAAACTACTAGACAATTTATTATATTTTTTTTGACATACGCTCACAATGAATTGGAAGATTGCTAGAAATTACAAAAAAAATGTTGGTGCCTACAGTTTTAAAATATACGGTACTTCGGTAGGTGCGACAGTTATTCCCGTTCACCCTGTACAAAAAATTTCATTTGCATGTTAATTATACATCATCAGTATAAGTATAAAAATTTTGTTTTTATAACATATATTTTTCTTATATAAAGATGGCGCTGAAGTAGGTGTGCTTAAAAAAGGCCCCATCAAAGCTCGGCTCCAGATCGTTTGAAAACAAAAAAAATTAAAGAATATCTTTTACCAAAATTGAATATGGAAAATTAAGAAAATTATGAAGCGTGGGAAAAAAGTTTAAAAATTTATTTTTATATGGTTGTTTTTGACCATATTGCTGCGTATAACAACTAGAAAAATTTTCCCAAAATTCTTACTTTGGTAAAATATGTGCAGAATAGCATTACAAGCAGATAAAAAAAAAACTAAAATCGGTAGGTAAGTTTGTTTGGAGAAGTGTGGCCCGTTTCAAAAAAGGATGTTTCGAGAAAAAAGCATTTTTAGTAAAACTAGTAAGTTTTACTTATGGCGTTGAAACGCAAAAATGAAAAAAAAATATCTAATGTTAGATTATTCTGTTTTTATTGATAGAACTGCTATAAATTTTCAACATATTTCTGTATTAACATTGCAGAAATCATTTTTAATGTTCTGAAACCTTCATTGTTGGGTAGGATGCGCTGCATACTCTTTTCTTTACTAAAAATGTTCATGACATCAAAAGAGCGGACTCGACTTAATGCCGAATATTATTGGCCGTGTGCGAATGCTGGGGTTTGCAGGTACATATATTGCAACTTCTCTCAGCGACTATTTTAGGCTCTTATTAATTGTCATAGCAAATTACAGAAGACCGGAAACCGTTGCTTTTTAAATGGAAAAAAATTTCCGATGGGCTGAGCTTAATTTTTGGCATAAGAATTCTCTGACCAGCGCTTGCACCGTTTTTCACTTTCTACTTCAGTGCTATTAAGGTACTCCGTTAGGATGTTTATTTGTGAGTCCACTTCATCAGAAACGGTTGTGCCAATGTTTTTACACAAAGCTTCTAGATAATATACAAGGTGAGGCAAAAGTAATCACACTATTGGAACACCCTATAACTTTTGCAAATGGCGCCAAATGTCAATTCGGCTTTGACATTTGTGAAGTAAACAAACGCAGAAGCCATGAATAGGTTTACTCCTTAAGAACGCGGAATAATTGTTTTGATTTTTTTGCGCAACAATTTATCGATTATGTTGGCGCAGCGTGAATTTTGTCGCAGATTTCCTGGCCGTCTGACACCAAATGGACAAACACTGCGGCGTTTGGTCACTTGCCATGAAGAGACTGGGACAACACGAAATCTTACCAAGGTTGGCCGGCCCGGAGCAGCCGTTCTGCTGAGAATATCTGCTGTTGCCCAAGATATCGAAGAAGAGTCTGGAACATCGACCAGATGACGTGCCACGCAGAATTTTGGTGAAAGATTTGAAGATGCTCCCTTACAAAGTGCAGACAATGCATCAGCTGTTAGCTGCTGACCGTCAACCGCGTGTAACCTATGCTCAAGCCATCTTAAGTCTCAACGAAGAGGTTGACGATTTTTCATCGAAAACTATCATGAGCGATGAGGCTTATTTCCATCTTTGCGGTTACGTGAAGGAACAAAATAATCGTTTCTGGGTCACCGAAAATCCGTGAATCACCCACGAAGAACCATTACACCCGCTCAAAGTTACTGCGTGGTGTGCTGTTTACGCTGGAGGAGTCATCGGGCCATTTTATTTTTTTTTTTTGTAATCGCGGGTGTACGTTTACAAGCCTCAAACTCTTCAAGCTCTTAAGGAGAATATTCGCCAAAAATGCGAGGCAAGAGATATGGAAAATGGCATAAAACGAGCCCATATGGTCATCAACTTTGGCGCGGCCACTTGCCCGATATCATTGATGGAATAAATTCTATTGGATTAAATAAACAAATTTCATAAGCAAATCCAAAGTTTATCATTAAAAAAAAAATTACAGCAAAAGAACATCGGGTGATTTCTTTTGCCCCACAATGTAATTGTTAAATTACCAACAAATTTATTTTGAAACCATACTTCGTCTGTTGGTGCAAGAATAGCTTTTTTTTTTTATGGCACCACTTTTTATGTCGTTTTGTAGATCATCATAAATAAAATCAGTCGGCCATCCGTGGCCTAAAAGGAGCTGATCAAAATTTAGTGGTCCAGTACTACCTCTAGGTAGCGTGTCACAGCCAACTTGTCGCAAATAACTTGAAAATTCCTTTTCGCCTTTGTCTAATCTAGTAGTGCTCAACGCACGTTTCAAACAACAACAAAGAGAACTTTCCGAGTGCACAGCTTTACACTGAAACAAGAAGTTGTTAAAAGCTCTAACAAAATTTGGTGCAAGGAACTCTTGTCGAGTGTTGGATTTTCAATATAATAATTATTTTTGCGTTCGTTTTTCGCTATTTTAACATAGAAAACATCAAGCAAAAATGTTGCTTTTCCTGAAACATTGCAATATATTAACGTATATTCAGGGCCGGCCCTAGAGCCGAGCCAGTAAGGCCAGGGCTCGGGGCGCATACAGATAGGGGCGCCTTACGTATTTAAAAGAAATATATCAATAAATATATATGAAAACATATATGGTGACCGTGGCATGCGTGTTAACCCTTTGTTCCCGGAGGTGTCAATTTTTTAAAATATTTTTAGAAAACTTTAAAATTTAGATAAAATCTGTTTTATTAACAATGAATTTAAATAATACGGTAGACGCTCGTAAATTAGAACCACTTTGTTCCTGGGGTAGTTCTAATTTTCGAGAAGTTCTAATATCCAAAGGTTTTTTTTAAATAAAAATTAACAAAAAAATGCATCTTCGCTTAGAAAATACACAAAAAAACACTTTGGCTTAAAGTTCTTTCATTTTTGTTCACATAAAAGGAACACAAAACATACCGATACATTAAAATTCATCACAGTTTAAAGAAAAAAAAAATATTTCAAAAACAAAATTGTGCTCGCTCAGTCAGAGCCTGAACAGAATCAAAAATCGTTATGGCCGCCGATCTTTGTTGTTGGAAAATACATGCAAAATGTAGAAAAAACGCAGCTCTTTTATCGCAACGATAAATCGCACAATTAGAATCTATTCTATTTCTTCTCTTGCCACCGAAGATTCTCTCTCTTAGTGCCATTAGTGTTGCCATATTTTTGCTAAGGATTGGCTGTGTTTCATGAAATCTTCAGTCGCAATCGTTTCATTCTGGACGTGTTCTCTGCGATCGACGACCAGAGAGGATCATCGGTCGCAATGATATTTGATTCTGTTCGGGCTCGCAATTCAAACATATTGTTCTCTCTTATTCAGTCGTTGAGTAGACATCAAGAGCGTCGTTGAAGAGAGATATGACAGAACATTCATACGAAAAATTTTATATGATATGACCCATGATACAATAAGAAGGTAGGGTAAGGAGCTTTGACAAGACCGTCTGCTAATGTCAAAACCATAAAATACAGTGCTACCATGTCTAAAGAAAAAAATCCCATGACAAATCCATGTTTCATGGTTTCAGCAGGTTAGCGTTTCATATGAAATGCGTTGCTGAAAATTATGGTAAATGCATCAACTTTCAAAAAAAAATGTTTGATTTATGTTCAACAGTTCCACTGTCAGACAAAATAAAAAAATTTTTTATTAGATATCGTATGCACATTCGCATAAAATTTTTAAATAAGAAATTAAGAATACAAAAAGCTAAGCAAAAAATTATGGGCAATAGTAAATTAGTAAAAACTAAGCTTTAAAATTACTAAACAATTTATTGTTTCAATTATAGATACTTTCATTTAATATTTTTCTTATTTGCCCTACACATAATTCCTTTTCTAAGTGTTTGTTCCACATTTAAGAAAAATACAGAAAAGTGGCAACGCTAAAAGGCTTTTTGACATAAGCAGACGGTCTTGTCAAAGCTCCTTACCCTACCTTCTTATTGTATCATGGATATGACCAGCTATGGGCAGAGAGCGCTCTGGGAGCGTTGAGAGTAAGAATTGAGAGCAAAGGCTTATATAGCAACACAAAACGCAACACAAAACGCAACAACAAATCAAAGACAAAAGACAACCACAGAAACAATAAAGAGGCTTTAAATGTAGTGGTTCCCATACCCGGATATGACGACTATGCAATTTTTCAGTACTAAAAGCAAAAAAAAAAAAACGCTCGGAAATTAGAACTGACGGTTCTAATTTTAGAGCGTGTAATGTATTAAAAATGCTAGTTCTAATTTCCGAAGGATTCGAATTTCCGGGAGTTCTAATTTTCGAGCGTCTACTGTAATAACAAAACTTTAACTTTTTACATCTTTTATTAATGTTTTTAGAAGTGGTTTCGCCACGTAACCAGTAGGAAACTAAGAAAAAACAACAAAGAAAAAAGATTATAATATTTTTATACCCCAACGTTTAAAAAACGTAAACGGGGAATATTAATTTTGTCACTCCGTTTGTAACGCCCATAAGGAGGCGTGGCAGGTATAGAATAGTATATATATTCTTGATCTGCATCACCACCCGAGTCGATTTAGCCATGTCCGTCTGTCTGTCTGTGATCACGATTACAGCCGTAATTTTCAAGCTATTATCACGAAATTCAATATTTTATTTAATAAATATTTATCTAAAAAATGAAGGTCATGTTCGAAAATGAGCCAAATCGGATTGAAACCACGCCTACCTCCCATAGAAAGTGACTATGGGATCACTATGGGATTTATCAAAACGGTAAAATCTCTTAGAATTCCACAGAAACTAATATATGGACTTGAAATTTTGCACATGAGGTCTGCTATGTAAAATACACTCTGAGTATGGATTTCAACCAAATGGGATGAAATCCACGCCTACCTCCCATGCAAAGTGAATTTATCAAAAAGGTGCAATCTCTTTAAATTCCACGAAAATTAATATATGGACTTGAAATTTTGCATATGGACTTTGATATATAACATGTACTCTGTGTATAAAATTCAACGAAATCAAGTGAAAACCACACCCACTTTACCTACTTGCCATTCTCAAAAAAAAAACAAACTAATAATAATTTTTAATGACACGAACCATCAAACTAATGCACACAAAATCACTAACAACGCACTAAAAATTACCTGCAAATAATTTTTATCGTTATAAAATGAATAACAGTTCGTAGAAATATGCTTGATTTTTCTATGCAACCACTAGAAAGATAGAGAAAAAATATTAAATGTGTGGTTTCACTGCGAAACCACTAGGAAGCAAAGGGTTAAGTGTGTAGCTTGCATGCCTGGAGCGCGAGATTGATTCCCACTCGCGACAAATTTTTTTTTAATAAAAAATTTTCTGATCGGTAGCCACCTCTTTGCAGGCAATGTCAAACCTCAGAGAGTAAACCATGTCATGAAAAGCTTCTTGAGAACATGAGCCGTGTGGAGTTGGCATAAAACATGTACATAGGTTCAGTTCTCGATCAATTGTGTACAAACATTTCATAACACACACAACACAATTTGATCTTAAGAAGCTTGGTAAAAGTCCTTTCAAGCGCTGAAATGGCCAATTTTTTTATGTTGGAGTTGAAGTAGCGTCCAAAGAAACAGTCTGTCTAGTATGCTGTATGATTTGCTCTATACAGAGCCGTTGTTGTTGTTAGTTGTTTTCATTAATAAATTACTTGGCCTTAAGGTCATTAAACAATTCTCAATATAATTGAATGAAAAGATCGTATTGAAATTTATTATAATAAATTAACAATGATCCAAGATCGTCTTGATGGTTTAGCTACCCTTTCCATCGAACGCGATATAGTAAGGAAATTGGAACTGGATGATCTTATCAAGAATTTTGCAGCCAGTAAGCTCGGAAAAAAACTGTTGGTGTAAGTTAAAATAAAATTATTTATGGATAATATAAGTTTTCTCTTTCTTAAGTAGATAAAAAAACTCCGCCATCATAATGAAGGGCATAATTAAGTCATCGGTTTGAGATAAGTTCATTTCCTTATTTTGATTTAAAGAAAGTTTATATGAAAATATGTAAATAAATTTGTCTTATTATTCAAAATTTAACTTAAATCAAATTAAAAAGAGGTTTCTTACTCTTTTTTTGCTTGTTCAATAATATGGGGCGCAATTTAGAACCTTGGCCTAGGGTGCCACAAATTCTCGGGCCGGCCCTGCGTATATTCATAAATAAAACAGCGAGTGACTCCCATACTACATGAACGTTCAAAGCATACTGACTTGAAATTTAAAGCACAACAGAAAAAACAAACTTTTACGCAGTGTACAAACACAGCGAGCCGACTCTACTGGTCTAATCGCATGTTTTTTTTCAAGCTTTCTTGTTTTTACGTAAGACCACAATTCATGACTTTTAATACTTTTTTTTCATTGTTACAACGCGTTCAGAATAAGGGATTAATGGAGCTGTTTCCTTAAAATCACCAAAAAATACAACAACTTTTTAAAAAACAGTTTACGAATGTCTGGTAATATCACGAAACATACGATCAATTACTGTCACTGCTACTGCAGGAATCATACTTGATTCATCAATAATGAAAAGATGAGCATAATAAAAGTACACTCCGTGCGCAAAATTGGGCTTAACGCCTGATACAAATATATCTCCTCAAGAAGAGGTCTAGGAAGTTTGAATTGGCTGTGCAAGGTAAACCCTCATAACGAAGCTAGCTGCGATGCCAGTAAAGGCTACTGGAAGAGCGTTTTTGTATGAACTTGCTCTTTTCGGCTGGTACTTCAAGATAAATTTTTTCGCATTGCTCAACTGCTTTAATTATACAAAAGTATGTATCGTCACCTAAAATGCAAAATAACGTAACATCACTTTTGTTTACAGGAGAAGCAAAAAACGATATAAAATTCAAACAACTTGAGATATTGAAACGAAATTTTCAAATCAAATAACTTGGTTATTTTTGGTGGCAGAAGTTTCAAATTCATAACACACATGTAATATAATGTAGTGAATCGTAGTCAATAAAAAACACAATTTCGAATTTTTTGATCATACGTTTTTTTGCATTTTAGGTGACGGTCATGGTATAATAATATAAGGTAGTATTGACAGTTGCTTGGGCAACGACCATCTGTCAAAAAAAATGTCTAGAAAGAGAGCGTTCAATTATTTCTTATGTTTTCGCCATTGTTTATGTTTCAGCGCTTGCAAATAACCAAACATTTTCTTACAAAATATTGCCGATTTTATTTAATCAATAGTGAGTTATTATTACTAGAACGAAAATAATTTGTAAACTTAATGTTATTAAGTGCAAACATAAAAAAAAAGGTTGAAAACGTTTAAGTGCAGCAACCTCAGCAGCTGCAGATGCATGTAGACAAAATTGAAGAAGTTTTCAATTAAAATTAAAACACCACGGCTGGAAAACGTTAAACACATATCACACATAATTTTTTTACAACTTTCACTATTATAAATGTGTATTTAACGCACATATTTTGCGGAATTTATTTATTTTTACATTCGTTTAATTCTTGTTGCACGAACAACTGTTTTTGACAGATGATCGTTGCCTTGTTGCTGAGAAAATCTATACTTGTCAATGCTACCTGTATAATTGTATCATGGGTGACGGTATGCTTTTGGAAAATTTCAGAAAAAAATATCACATAATTTTAGGCATCACATAGAAAACTTACTGTCGGTATTCTAGAATCTGTATTATAGTACATATTCTTGCATAGTTGTGCAACAATAATAAATTAAAAAAAAACCAATTTTCGAAAAATTGTTTGCCTAAAACCTCTCTAAAACTAAATTATTAAATATATTTCTAAAACCTGTTTTTTTTTGGAGAGATAATCATTGTTTAAATTTATGTCATTTTTAATTCTTTTCAGGCGTTACATAGTCATTTAATACCTCAAATTCCTATTTAAGACCATTGAATTGGAATGCACATACCAAAACCTTTAAAATCTTTGTAGTCCTCTACTTTTTTCGAACTTTAATTATGATGTTGAACATTGCAGTTGTCATTTATTTGCTTCAATAATCTTAACGGTTACATAATTACACTGCGGCAAGAGATTAGTTCTTCCACCGTATAATAAGCTGACAAAACTAATCACCGAGAACCTTCTGCGTTGACTTCGATTAAGCTGATTATAACACAACAATATTCCTTAATTTTGCGTCTTGAAGGATGCAGAGTCAAAATGCATCGCTATAATGAAAGCAAAAATAAACACTTATTATAGCGGGAAAAACATTAACTTGGATTTCATTAACAAACACATTCTGAAATTTAAAATTAGCTCAAATTAATTTTATACAAATAAGAACACTTTTCACTGACTTACTAATACATACAAAAATTAAAACGAACAAATTACGGACAACTGGAACTGTAGACACTTGAGTGATGTTCATGCGTCCATTGTTTACAGAGTTTCGCTGTCAACAGTTTTTAAAAGCAATCATTAATAATGGCGCAAAGAACAACGCAATGCTCGGAAAAATAAACACAAGCAAATACTTAAAATAACTCTGCGGGAATAAATCTGAGTGATTTGAAGCAGTAAATGGACTGGGATCTAAACTATGACAGGAAATAACTTCTGACTGACCCCTTTCTCCTAAGACATAAAAACAAATTGAACACAATAAATTTTTAAAATATCATATATTTTTATTTTGAAGACAACTCTTAACACAATATGACAATAGCGTTAAGCTACTAGAGTGTTTTTATGTAAGGAAAGAACTTTTATTTAATAATTTTGTTTGTTTCTTAGTTGATATTGGCCAAAGTTATGCAAAAACTAGTAACAAATATGAATAACGAATTCACGTGCTGAAATCGAAGAGGTAATTGGCTATCACCGCCCTCGCCGAAACCAGTGGCGCGACCAGGAGTGTCGCGACGCCACTGCAGAAAAGGACGCCGCCTACAAAGCCACCCTGCAGTCGGTTGCAACGCCTGCTGCTAAAGACGCATTTTCAGGCGTCAAAGAAAAGAGAAGCGGAAATGCGTGAGTGCGAGAAGATTGAGATGCATGCTGACAGGAATGAGGTCCGATAATTTTTCAAAAAAACAAGATGCCTGGTCGATGGTTTCAAGACCGGGGACTCTTCCTGCACGGATGAAAATGGGAATCTAGTGACAGAATTCCAAAGCGCACTGATGATGTGGAGGGCACACTTCTCTAGGCTTCTGAATGGTGACGACGACAACAATACCGCCAATAGAGATGATATCCCGGAAACCCCGATTGTAGACGACAGCGTTGAAGTTCCGCTGCCCGACCATAGTGAAGTCTTGAAAGCTATAGCTCGGCTTAAAAACAACAAAGCCGCAGGAGCCGATGGCTTATCTGCTGAGCTCTTCAAGAGTGGAGGCGAAGCTCTATTTAAATGCATTCATGAGCTTCTATGCAGAATATGGTCTTAAGAATGCATTCCAAACGATTGGAAACTCAGTGTGCTCTGCCCAATCAACAATAAAGGCGATCCCACAATTTGCGCCAACTGCCGTGGGATAAGCCTTCTTAATATCGCATATAAGGTCCTGTCGAGCGTACTATGTGAAAGACTGAAGCCCATCGTAAACCAGCTGATTGGACCTTATCAGTGTGGATTCAGACCTGGCAAATCCACCATGGACCAGATATTTACACTACGACAAATCTTGGAGAAGACCTTAGAAAAACAAATCGACTCTCACCATCTTTTTGTCGATTATAAAGCCGCCTTCCTCAGTCCAATAAGGAATCATCTATACTCCACCATGTCTGAATTTGGTATTCCTGCAAAACTCATCCGTCTTTGCAGAATGACACTGAGCGACACCAGCAGCACAGTTAAGATCGGGAAGGATCTCACTTCTCCATTCGATACTAAACGAGGTTTCAGACAAGGTGATTCCTTATCGTGCGACTTTTCAACCCAATGATGGAGAAGATATCGATATCATTGGCCATAATAAGCGCGAAGTCAGTGCAGCATTCTCCAGATTAGCGAAAGAGTTGAGTCGAATAGGTCTTGTAGTGAACGTAGATAAGACGAAATACCTAGTGTCAACAAATAAACAGTACTAGCGTCTTGGAAACCACGTCACTGTTGACAACGTCTCTTTCGAGATTGTTAAGGACTTCGTCTTCCTGGGATCTAGTATTTACTCTTTCAACGATGTCAGTAATGAGATAAAACGAAGGATAACTCTTGCCAACAGGTGTTAATTTGGGCTGAGTAGGCAATTGAGAAGCAGAGCCCTCTCTCGACGAACAAAACTCACGCTCTATAAGTCACTTATCATGCCCGTCCTATTATATACAGCACAAACCTGGACGTTGAGCAGTTCTGATGAAAAGACTTTGGGAGCCTTCCAGAGAAAGATCCTTCGTAAAATCTTCGGTCCAATCTGCGTCAATGGCGAGTACCGAATTCGATGGAACCACGAGCTGTATGAGCTGTACGCTGACATCGACATAGTTAAGCGCATTAAAATAGAGCGGCTCTGCTGGCTAGGTCAAGTTGAGCGAATGGAAAACGACGCTCCAGCGAAAAAAATATTTGATTTGGTGCCCAGTGGTGGTCAAGGCAGAAGAGGACACCCACATCTTCGTTGGAAGGATCAAGTGTTGGATAACCTGACTACGCTTGGTGTTTCCAACTGGCGCCAGCAAGCGCAAAACAGAAATGGCTGGCGCAATTTCTTATACGAGGCCAAAACCGACCATCGGTTGTAAGCGCCAGATAAGTAAGTAAGTATGTAAATAAGTAAGTAAGTTTTTTCATGAAATATTAATTTTAATATATGGTTTTTTTTTAATATGTTTGTACAAAGAATTTGCAATTTAAAATGTATGTTGAGAAAAAAACAAAATAAAAAAAAAAACAGATTTATAGCCGATTGATGGTGTCGCTTCAATTGAGCTGCATTTGATGTGCTATGCAGTCATGGATCAGCTCTATCCTTATCATCGTAATCTTCCAATATATCCAGTTCTTTGTATTGATAACACGATTAACATGAACGAACATAATGCAAAGTTCAAAAAGGGTTTAAGCAATGGTCACACACAGCGGACGTTTTATTATCCTTTGTTTTGCAGTTACTCTTATACGCTTCGCATCTACGTCGTGGTTTGTTGTCATAGTAAAAATAGTGAATGAAACAAGAATGAACAAAAATATCATTTGAAATGAAAATTTTTTACCTAAACTTTTGGCATTCGAAGCGATTCTGTAAGGCTTTTTGGATTCATACCAATCAAACTCAAAGCAATTCTTATTGATTGTTCCCTTGGAGTGTTGCATCGCTTTTCTCAATTGATTTTTAGCATGATCTACCGCAAATACTAAAAGACGTGTACAACAAAGAGAACACTGCACATGCACAACAGATCCACATAAAAAGCATGTTTTCGTGTACATAAGTATGAAAAGTAAATACGCCAACGACATAATTATGCTGTCTCTCACTTCTAATGTACTCACAGTTGCAAAAAATTTTGAAAGGATTGCACAAAAGAAAAAGGGAGTGAAAAAAGTACTTCAAAAACTGATCTTTCATACAAATCGTATGGTAGAAAATGTCGGGTCATTTTGACCCAGATAAACGAATAGTGCACATGTCAGTTGTTTGTCTCTGCAATGCACATATGTCACATATGTACAATTTTTTCATTATGGTTGCAAAGCTAAAAGTTCAGCAAATAAAATAGTTAATTCTTTTTTTAATTTTTAATATGTTTTTTGTTTTTGCAAATTGAAAGTGCCTCAGGTCAATATGACCCGATAAACGAGTTTAAGGTTAAACACATAAATTCACACGCATTAATTAAAATTTGTATTATACACATTCAACAGAGTTACAGAAGCAATAAACTGCAGCACCTTCTCTTAGGACCAAATAAAATAACAGCGCATTCCGTGGCTATCTCCAAGGATGAATATTATTGCTTATCGTAATACGTCGCTTGGCCAAAGTACATGGTATTTACTTGATTTTATTTTCAATGGGACATGCTGCATCGTAGCTCAATATAATCTGTAATCAATGCAGCCGCAATTTTCCCTCTGCAGATTCAACGAAATAATTTCAAAAATACTTTTCTCAATTTGGCCATCTCAACCATACAGCTCGATTTTTTCCAACTATACTATTGCGTACAGTATGAACAAAAATTGGATGAACCACTGATATACTCTTGAATGTAATTTTTTCTTTAAGATTTTTTAACAATCTCTTTTATTTTAAAATCAGTACAAAGAAACTAATGAATAGCTTAACTACTAGATAGTAAAAGGCTCTAAAGAATTCATAAAAATTGTTATTTGTTACTCATAAACAATGTACCCCTATTGGAAAAAGTGTATTCACACCTCTTTTTATTTAGAGCATTAGAAAATTACTTGTGCATGTAAAATTATTTTGAATACCTCCATACAATCTCCCAACAACCTCCGTTGTGAGAACAAGCTAAACATTATGTAATTCTGAATAAAAAATTCTTAATTTGAAACAAATATCTTGAAATCGTCTGTGATTTGAAGTTAAAAAAACTGACGTAGCAGACCAAGTGTCTCCTCTAAACTCATAAAACTCCCTAGACCCATAAAGATAAGAAACACCTTTAAACAAAATGTGGACATCGGAAATGTAGCGAACGAAATTATTTAAATTGAAAGCAGTTAAAAAAGAAAATAAATTGATTTTAAATAACAAAATAAATTACAGCCAAAACAAATCATGGCAACAAAAGCGAACAAGATAACGAACTTTAAATAGAGTTCGGGTTAAATAATGAGATGCGACCGCAGAAACTTGAAGGTAATAAAGTAGAAAACTCTGAGTAAATGTCACCAAAATGTTAATACGAGGTTCTTGTTTTTTTTTTGTTTTGGGAAATTCATGTGCTTGTGATAAGATCTCATCGATTTCAACATTTTTCTTTAATCCTCGTTTGCCTTACTTAAAAATGCAGCATGGAGAACCGCATTGTAATGTGATATGACATCTTAAGAAATTCCGAACGCTTGTGAGCATACATTTGATTATAGGAAATTCGAATTTTAACAGAACATAACATATCATTAACCTTTGTTCAGAGTGGGACGATTAAAGAAAACTGTCAGGGTAGACATACTGGAGTCTGGGATGTGGCATCAATACACCTACATCACTATATTTATAACATAAGTTAATAAAAATGGTATGAACTCCAACCAATAATGTTTGATAGTTTGTTTTCTTAGGAGTTCTGAGAATTTCAAGTATTGACTCTTCCAAACTTTTTCAAGCTAATAGGTGAATAGATGGCTATTAAAGAATTCTTAATTAAAGAGACAAATGGCTCAAAAAGCTTTTTGCTGTAAGGAATAGGAATATTACATAAAAGATGTACCAAGCTGGTCATGATTCCATTTCTGAAATGCATATTCTTTTTGAAAGATTTGAAAGACTCATAGTTTCATAGAGTTGTATAGAATTATATAAGGTAGAATTGTGATATTTTGTGGCAACATATCTCTCTGTCAGTTCATGGTGCTTAGGATAAAAAATCAATTGGATAATTTGCTTTGAAATTTTTTTTATTGCATAATTAGTAGCCCTTCTAACAGTACTCTCTAAACAAAACATTTGTCGCTTTATGAACCCAGCAATTATTTTGGAGTCAATTGAAAAAGTGAACTAGTTAATTTCTAGCGCAGTTCGTAGTAGCTCTGAAAAAGTACAAAAGGCGTTCAGTGTAGAACAGTTATCTTTGCTTTTCTTTTCAAAAGTATTGCTGAAAAAATAAACGCGTTCTGGCTACTTTTTAAAATTTGCTGCGCACAAGAAAACATAATAAAAAAAAAATGTTTATAGACAAAATGTTTTCTGGAATGTAGATGGAAAAGATGGTACAAATGAGATCTTTAGGACCTTTCCGTTGCACTAAATTTTTACACTTTTAATATGTTCACTTTAAAACTAGTTAAAAAAGAACTACTTTCAGGCTACTGCGAAAGCAACCAGTTTAAAAATGTTCCTAATGCAACTAGTTGAAATATGGGGAAAAAGGAGTGTTTCTGGGGCAATTGTCTTTTCCTATGACATCAACCCGCAAAACGCGTCAGTTCGTTCAATGTTAAAGGGTATTGTAGTGGAACTAGTACTGGTCCTTTTTGGAACTAGTTCAGAACTATTTCAAATTTGGTCCACTTTTCTGCTGGGAAATGATAGAAAAGTTATTCAAAAAAGATATGAGCAAACATATTAAGATTTAGACACAAAAACAACAGTGAGCTCATTTCAAAAAAATTGTTTTCTTATTCAATTCTGTTTGTTACCTGCACTATTTTGTAGAATCCTGAAACCAGATGTTCTAAATTTATGATTTTAGTCACCGAAATCATGTTGAAAATTTGTTTTTTGTAATTCTAAGATGTTGCTTAAAAACAAATAAACTATTTTTGATGAGCAACAAAGAACAGCTCTTGAGAGTTAGAATACGAAGAAAAAATCCGTAGTATTTCTTTAAGCATCGGAATAAATCGTAATGTATCATCGAACGAATTTCATCAGGGTGATTATTTTCAAATGGCCAAAAATATTTTGAAACACGTCTTCTATATGCTAATGATTGTAATCTCTAGAGTTTACGCCTAGCTACATATGATGGAATATCACCTTACCATTGCTTTTTTGAAAATTTATATCTGGTGAAGAGTTTTTGTATTCTCTCAATACATTCACAACTCACATTGTAATACCGATTCCAAACTACCGAACAGTTAATCTAGTCTACTACGGATCAGCGATATGTACTAAGCTTTAAGAGACGTATGGTCTCTAAAGTCTTTTGTATTTCTTTTAATAAAGAACGATGGTATATCCATCATATCATGGAATACGATTTTGATATGATTAATTTTAAATTTAAATTTGGAACCGAAAATAACTGTTGTTTGTGCAGTATTGAAATGTAATAGCATTTATTTTTTAGCATAAGATATAACATGACATTTATTAATATTAAGAAAAAGATTATTGTTAACGCACCAGCTATGCAAGTTTTCTTTATCCTTCAAAAGATTTAAACAGTCTGATATGCTAGTGACCAACTTGAAAAGCTGAACATCATCTGCAAACATTAGAGATCTAAAGTGTTTTAAAGACATTGACAGATCATTTCGAGCCATTACCGCCAAAATAATGTATCCCACACCATAATCGATTTTGTTTTTTTATCGAAATCGATGCAAATATCTTTTTAAAATTATTAAAATTAAATGTATTACATGTAAAATTAATGTAATTTAATTCAAATGTATTTAATTAAATAAAATTAAATGATTATATTTAAAAAAAAACCTTCCCCTGTAAAATTTCGAGTTTGTGGGATACATTTTTTTGGCGGTTATGGCTCCATTTATAAATATTAAGAATAGAATCGACAGTGTCGACAGTGCCTCCCAAATTGTAATTTTTAATTTTATATTAATAATATTTCGTCTCAGGGTACCTTAATGTGTCCCGTTATCAATCGTAAGAATCATTTGTATATAGAAAATATTTGACTTTTGGCCACTTATTGAAATTCCTGGCCCAATGTGCAGTGTGAGCACTGGGGAACTCCAGAAGTAACATTAATAGTATTCGATCTTGACATGTCAATTTCAACAAACAATTTTCTATCACAAAGATAGCTTTGCAAAAAATTTAATAACGTATTACATTTGAATATAATTTGGTTTTTATTTTTTTTTTTTTTTTTCTGTGATGAAAACCATTTGCCGCCGAACTTTTATTATAAACAAGTAAAATTCGTTTCAGTAAAAAAAGCCTTAAATTGTACTGGTGTTCCAGAAAAAGAAAGGCTACTTTTATACTCAGTTCAATTTACGTAATACTCCTATTATTGTGATATTCTATCTTTTTAATATGTAACTAGTGGGAAATTATCTTTGACTGGGTCGAAATTAAAAACCCCACGGCCGAACAAAAGTATATTCAAAGTCTTAGCCCTCTACTTCACGCATTCTGATCCAGCTAAAAAAATTTTATTTTTTGTTGGATTTATATTTTAAATGAAATAATTAGATACGTAAAGAACATTTGTTTCAGAAAAGTAGGTCCATTTTCTAAAAAAAAAATTGCGATATATGCAAATACATTCGTATGCATTCCTAGCTTTTTCAATCTTAAAAATAATCACCATATATGGTGCTTTTATAAATTTTAAACTTATATTTTATTGCTGATATCGCCTCTGGCCGTTCCCAAAAAAGGTAAGTCGCCTTCCTTGTACGCACCATGTTTGGTTTCCTTCCAGCTACAAACAAACTAACAACACGCACTGATAAACTAAACTGACATTTTCTTTGCAGCTGTGCAAAATAAAGTCACAACAATATTCGCCACATAATCACAAGAGTCTACCAATGCATTTTAATAACTGTTCTTTTTCGTAACTGCTAATATCCGTTGGAAATTCAAAATTTAAAATGAAAAGCCATATATGACTTACTGTGCAGTAGAGGGTTAAGTAACCAATAAAATGTTTTGTATGGGAGGTAGGCGTGGTTTTCATCCGGTTTCGTTGAATTTCATACTCAGAGTGCATATTAAATATCAATGCTCAGTTGCAAAATTTCAAGTCCATACATAAATTTTCGTGGAATTCTAAGAGCTTTTACCTTTTTGATAAAGTCACTTTGTATGGTAGGCAGACGTGGTTTTCATCCGACTATGCTCATTTTCGAACTTGATCTTTATTTTTGAGATAAAAGCTTAAATATCGCATTTCGTGCTGATAGCTTGAAAATTACGGCAGTAATCGTGATCACAAAAGGAAATTGCTAAATCGACTCGGGTGGTGATGCTGATCAGAAATATGTATACAGGCTGGGCCATCTAGAGTTTTTTTTAAATCTTAGGTTATTTTGACACTGACAGTTGTTTCCCGATCGAAATTTCAACTTGAAGTCAGTATCATACCTCCGCGGAAAGAAATGAGTGACTTTACGCTTGAACAACGTTGGGAAATATTGGAAACTTATTTCCAAAAAGAGTGTGTGTAGCCCAAACAGTGCGTTATTTGAAAAGAAGTTTTGGCCGAAATGAAGCACCCGCCTGCTGTACGCAAGGTTGTGCAAAAAGTTCGTGAGACTGGTATGCTAGTGGACAACACTCATGATTCCCGTCGTCGGACTGTGCGCACAGACGAGAATGTGGCTGCTGCAGCCGAGAGTGTGAAACTCAATTCACAAACAACTCGCCATCGATCTCAACGATGGGCGTTACAGAGCCATGTGAATCGTCTTTTTTTACTAAAATTGGAGACATGAATTTGAACGACCTCTGGTTCATGCAGGATGGCGCGCCATGCCACAATCGATCTTTTGCGCACCAAACTCCCAAATCGTGATATCAGCCATCTTGGCGATGTCAATTGGCCGCCACGGAGCTGCTATTTGACACTGGACTTTTTTTTGTGGGGAACCGTGTAGGACCGATGTTATGCCAACAACCCGGAAACGATTCAGGCACTTAAGGCCAATATCATCTAAAAAATAGTAGTTGGCCCATAAGTAGCTTAGGGTATTGATCGGTAAGTAGTCTAATTTTTTTTTTATAAAATTTCAATGTTGGACTTCAAATACCAGAGAGATCATGTGCAACTTAAAAATCATAAATTTTGAGTTATGATAAACTTGCACTAAAGTAGTCTCAATTTTTTTTCGTATCGCCCAAAAATCACCAAAAAAAAAATTCATACAAATTTGTTGACTTTTTCATATGACTTTTTCATAGCCCAAAAGAATTTTTGTCACTTTCTGTTTTGGGTGATTTGTAACAAATCAAAACTTCTGACATTTTTCTTTTTTTGAATCAAATCAAAGGAAATATTTGGGCCTGCGCCAGCTCCCTCGGGACTCGGTTATAGTAACGGTTATGGTACGGTTATGATAACGCGTTCGGTTATGGTTGCCTCTTGAGACCGTATATAATACATACTTATTACGATTATTTATTCATTATATTTTTTGCATAGCTTGAAGAAAGTCAAGAGAATAAATTTCATGTTCAGTCCATGTACTGACTGAAGGCCCCATCCTTACGTTTGAAGTGCTTCTTAATCAGATAGTAAGCATTGTTTTCTCAATTCATGTATGTTATCCCAAAGCAGATGTCACTGAGCTTACATATTGATTCACATACTTTGAAAGTAATTTTTCGTCTGTTTTTGTTTTTTCTATATTCTAACATAAGTGACAAATTTGCTTAAATACCACCTAGGTCAATATTTAATCGTATAGAAAAGAATACTTCTTTCACAGTTAAGCTGTACTTTTAAGCCACATCAACAACACATTCTCATAGGCTTCTGCCCATACACTCTAAATGCAGTTACCTCAAATGGTATCAGCGCTTTCCGACACATGAAAATGATAAATTCTGAACAAAGATGCGCCTGCGTGCTACGTGACCTTTGCTCTCCATTAACCGTTGACTACTGCCTGCGTAAAATGCTCATTTCAAATTTGAATAAAATACTTAATGACCACAATTATACTTTCCCATTAATCATCAATGGTTAATTCTCGGTTGTTTATCTCTTTTTTTCAAGCGCATTCAGCTGTCATTCTTGATTTTTTATTCAGCCAAAAAAAGGTTTGTCAACATTTTTAAAATTTTCTGTAATGAAGAAACTCTGGTGTCGTGATCGATTGCCGATTATGTTCGTACTTAAAAGACATTTGGTATGAGTTTGAAGTGGCCATAAATATCAAAATGTTCAAAGTAATGGGCTTGCTTAGGACATTTCCAGAATTGCTTGGATGATTTTATTTATTCTTATAAGATTAGAGAATAATATAGAGAGAAATTTATTAAAGATTCTTTCTTTTAATAAAAATGGTATTTACTTCGCTAATAAACGTTATTAATTTTAAGTTGAGTTCAGTTATTAATTTAAATTATCTTAAAATTAAATTTAAAAATACTAAATCTAACTGCAACTGCTTACAAAAAATCATTATCTTTTGTAGTTTTAAAGATATCAGCCTTTAAAGTTGAAAAATTTTAAATTGTTAAATGTTGTTCGTGTTTGCAACCCTGAAACTTTCTTTCCTTCCATTTCTTTTCAAAAACTTTATTTTATCAGATAGAATATCTTATTAGCTTTAGTAAACTTGTAATTTTTTGCCAATATTTTTGAAAGTTTATGTCAGCTTTGAACACAGATTACATAAGTTTTTTACTTTTTTCTTTAACACATCGTATACATTCATGTATAGGTAATGCTCTTGCCAAACTACTTGTTGAAAATCTTCAGCAGTGTAACCTGGACGTTTCATTCTTGATCGGTCTAGGATACGACGGAGCAAGCAATATTTATGGCAGACTTAAATACCTTCAAGCGTTAATTAGAGAAAAGCATGCACCACATGCTCTCTGCGTTCATTGCGGCAATGTCTACCTTAAACTTGACAATTTCTATTACAAACCAAATACCAGCCATGAGAGATTGTCTGAACAATAATCGAAAAAGTTTACGATTTTTTTAATACACCGAAATGAAAGGCTTTTCTTGAAAAATTTTTAAATGATCGAGAAGAAACATCAAATATCTGTTTTTATATCCGTTCGTTGACATTATGGAACTCGGAGAAAGGTGCTCTAAATGTTTTTAATATGCTAAAGACTTATTAAACACGAAGATATACTAAAAGGATTAAATATACTCAATTTATATCTGTCTTTCAAGTTACAGAAATTGATAAATAAACTGAAGAATTAAAAGAATTAATAATTTTCCAAACATATACGTGCAATGCAAAATTTTAGCTACACTGCCAGAGTCCACAAGCCACTCCTGAACGTACATTTTCGGCCTTGAATAGGATAAAAACAATCCAAAGAGGATAAAAACAATATATTTATTAGGAAATATTTGTAATAACTTATATTTTTCCAATGTAGGGCCGATTAAACAACACTAGCGATTCTAGCCAACAATCCAAGCCGGTTGGATTTTTCGTTTCAAAAACACTAACAAAAAATATAAAAAAAAAAGTTTTCCATTTTTATTACGATTTTTACCAATTTTTCTCTATTTTTTTTTTGTGTAAGTATGTTTTTCATGAAATCATTTTCATCCCCTCCCATTGCAAAAATCGATCTACGCCACTGGGAGCTATATGCTGTGCCAAGTTATGAACAATACCCATAAGTTAAGGGGGGAAATATGCCCAGAGGCCGAAAAAAAGGTCATGTTAGTGAATTTTTTTTAAGGAAACCTAAGGGATATTTTTAAATGAGGGTTTTTATACCTTAAAATATACACATTCAAGAGTATGTTTAGTTTTTTTTTTTCCTATGACAAGTACGAGACTATTATGAATAAAATAAGCCTGCAAAAAATCAAAACGATCGATTCACTGAGTTTCGAGAAATCTTGGTCACCGACTTTTAAACATGGTTTCGAGAAAAACGCGTTTGAAAATAAGTGCCAGCACTACGCGCTATGGGAGCCGACTCACTTACTAGGCTATAACTTTGTTATATTTTGAGATATCGACTTGAAATTTGAACCACATATTTTTGAGACTTAAAGCTTTAAGAAACTGCAAAAAAATTTCTTGGAAAAAAAAAATTTGGTTATGTAACTCTCCTTAATGTAAAGCTATTGAATATTGTAATAAGAATAATTAGAACAAAAATTATTGCTGTTGAGTAAAAAAGGTTTTTTTTTGCTCTCCTGAAAAGTAGTGTTTATCAGAATATCAACTTCACATTTCTAACGACGAAATCAATCGATAAAATTTTGTTTAAAATTTAATATCTAACAATAGAAATAATGGAATTTTAAAAATTGTAGCAACGATACTCCAAATTCAATATGTCGAAAATTCCTACACTTAACTGGTGAAACTGGTTCAACTGGTGAAAATCAATTGCAATTCCACATTATTTATCCAATATCGAAATAATTTTTAGTAGTTTTTATTAAGTATTGTTTTTTTTTATTTTGTTGGAGTTTGCGATCGGCTATCGGCTGCTTTCCAATTAGTTTAGTAAATTCATTTTTACTAATGTGACAGCAATGTGCTGAAAAAAGTGGCAGCAACCCAGTCTCATACCTCCACGGTACAAAATGGATTCTTGAAAAGCAAATGGCCATCCACTGCGATATCGCTCTTTCCGGCTTTTGAGCATTTTGATCAAAAAATCATATTTTTGGATGAGGTGCATTTTCAATTCGGCAGCAATTTGATACCGTTGGTCTATTTTTTTAGGGTACCGTTCAAGATCGATGTTTTGTCGACAATTCAGAAACGATTTAAGTACTTAAACACAAGTTTGTTCCAAAAATAAGCGAATGCTGATTTAGGGTCGAAATCCATCGGAAATTAGCTACAAAATTGGGTTTATAGGATGATTTACTGTCAAGGTAGCCAATGAGGGTTCACTCCACAATTAATGGGAAGGTTAACTCTTGCTAACAAAGCAAAAATCATTGAAAACTAGTAAAGGATGTATTATCTTCGTCTTAGCCGAAGTTAAATTACCCCAAGCTCGAGTGTAATACATATAAAATATCCGAATTTATGGAGTGTTATTATTTTAATAACGCCAGCTGATATGGGAATAGACGTGGTTTTTATTCAATTTATCAAAATCATAATCTCACTGTGCATTTTAAATATCAACGCTTATGTGTTCTTGATATTGCCCTGATACACGTTTGAGGAGGTCTTCTGAATTTTAATCGGAAATGCTAAGTTCGAAACAAAATAAATCTGATTTGAACTATCTGTCAAAGTCATCTGTTTGACTATTTAGCTTAAAAATTTTTTTTTGTCTTCTTTTTTAATAAATTAATTCAATTTCAATTTGTAAGGAGTTTTATTTTATTAGCTCTTGTTTTGATAGAGATGGAAAAGCATTCAAAAGAGAAAATGAAGCTACAAAATAAAACCGCGGAATTAAACTCCCAGCCAAACAGCAGATCGGATTAAAACTGATAAAAATTCTGATTAGTCGAATGGTAGAACACCTTGTTTCCGAATGTTCTGATTAGTTCCGGTTCGAAGTAAATATCGGAATGCACAGTGGCGGATCTAGGTTTTGCCAGAGGGGGCCTAAGCTAACAGCTTTTCATTTTTTTTCACATTCGTCCCACACAAAAAATTTTCCATGGGGGCGGCTAAAGCCCTTTCAACCCGCAGTAGATCCACCACTGGGAATGCATGAAACCGATGAGCGGAAACAAACCGGAAACTCAAATCGGGTTGTAGATCAGGACTAATTAATTTTTGTGGAATTTATGAAAATTTGTCTACTTTGATTACGTCAGTTTGTATGCGAAGTAGGAGTGATTTCGATTGCATTTTAAATCATTTCAAACTAAAATTTTTTTATATCAAAGCTTTTGTGCAATATTTGAAGTGCTTAAGTTTGTGTGAGAGGTACAGATTTTGCGACATTTTAAACTTAAAGTGCGTGTACAAAGTAAAATGTAGACAATTTTAGGATTTCAGATTAATTTTTGTGAAATTTTTAGTGATTTTACCATTTTGAACGCTTCACTTTGTATGGGAAGTAGATGTGATTTTCATTCGATTTTCAAAAATAACTAATGTATGTAGAGTGCATTTTCAGATTACAAGCTTATGTGCAAAACTTCAAGGTTTTACATTCACTTTTGTAGAATTCGAATTAGAGAGGTTTTACAATTTTCGTCCTATTGGGGTCATTTTCGATCTAGATTTCGAAATTTTATTACGATAGCGTCAAAATTACGGCTACAATTGTGACAAGCGAACATCGAATTTTATATTCTGGCGATTCCTTGGATTATGACCTCAGAGAAATACATTTTAAAGCAAGGAAAAGTTGAGCCAAAGAGGGTTAAGAAGATCATATCAAACAAATTAAATGATCTTTGAAGAGCTTTTATATAATTTATCTTTAAAATTTCATCATTTGAATATAAAGTTTTCAAAGTTTTTACAAAGTAAAGAAATATTGTATACTATCAAAGACAAAAGAAAAATAGTCAATTCCATTTCTCTAACACTCGAGGGTTAAACATCTCATCTTTCTGCACAAACACTTATATAAAATGTGGCCATCTTTTAATTTAAACGTGCTGCTTAATTCACAATTCATGGTTCTTTATATGCGACCTAACAATATTTAATTTATGGCGTTGCGTGGGTACCATTCTAGGCTACAAACACGTGTCCTTGCCCCACACTCGCCAAACCTTCTATCTCAGCCACAACAAGCATGCACCGATATTCTGCGATTGCAAAACGTTCCTACAAATAGTTTCCATGTCCGATGGAGATTTGAAACAATTTGTTTTGCTATCGTTCGACCAATAAATTAACAGCTCGAAGTGTTTAGAAAATATATCGCTATTTTAATTTCCATTGACATCTTGATTAATTTGCAAACCAAGCAACATAAACGACTTTCAATGCGGCATTGAAATCAAGTAGCTAAACATGACGTTTCTATCAAAATTATACAGTTTTTATTATATAGTTTAACATAATGCTTATTAACAATTTGAGACAAAATGGTTATATGCTGCCATAAAGATCACAAATTAATCGCTACACCGATTACCTGTTGCTCCGCATGGGGGCCTCACACACTGGCCCTCCAACATGTTTGCTTAGTTTGCTCATACCTCGATAGTCCATTAGCCAGATAAGGCAATTTATTGTTTTTATAGTTTAAGTCTAGTTAAGTTAAACCAATACACGGCACTGTAGCGATTGTGTCCACAAGCAGGTTCCCAGCAATAAATCAAACAAGCAATAAAACCCTTTTGTGAGAATTAATCATTTTGACTTTAAAATGCAAACGTCCTTCTCCCGCGTACCCGATTGCAACTGGCAATCTTTGCGTTGTTGTCATTTTGAGATTTCGTCTGTGTGGCAATAAAGTTGATTGTAAAAGTCCTGGTTGATTCATTACTCATAATGCCTATAGTTGTGTTGAAAGATGTTTTAAACCTTTTCTTAATTTTCTAATTTGATTTTGGCTCCAAGTTGTTAATTTTTCTCATATTTCCTTTGACTTTAAAACTTTCTTTAAGGGTTATTACATGAAATATCTCTTAGCTAAATACAATAATTTTAGTCAAAAACTTATAGAATGATGACACTTCCAATTACATTTTTGAAGTAAAACTTCTTTAACCGCAATGGGGAGTAAGACCGATGAAACAATTCGACGAAGAATTACTTCGTCGTGGAACACTTCGGCGTATTTTTAACATAGTGCTAAGCAAAATTATAAATAAATAAATAACTGGTCATTTCAGCCCTTGAAAGAACTTTGACCTAGCTTCTTATGATCAATTGTGTTGTGCGTGTTATTAAGTTTGTACACAATTGACCGAGAACCGGACCTACAGGTTTAACGCCGACTCCGAACGGCGATGAACGAAATGTTCTTGTTCTCAAGAAGCATTACATGGCATTTTGATTACTCTCTGAGGTTTGCCATTGTTTGCAGAGAGGTGGCGGCCGTACAAAAAAATTATTTCAATTCAAATAATTTTCTGTCGCTGCTGGGATTCGAACCCGGGTCTCCAGGTTCATTGACATAGAGGCCACGCACTTTAACCAAATATGCCGCGCACGCCACAAAAGAGTACACAGAGTATATTTCGGTATTGCATTTATTTTCCTTATATCTTTGTATTTTTGATACAAAATTCTACATATCACATAGTTTTATGATACATATTAACCCTATCCAGCCCTCCCTTAAAGCCCCACAGTTCAGGTGTAGGGAATAAAAATTGTCATCTGCCAGCAACAAAGCTGTGTGGTGTTTTAAGATTTATGTTTAAGGAAAAAAATAGAACTGGACAAATGATTTTTATTTTTATTATTGAGAAAAAATTTTTATTTCTGAGCGAAAAAAATGTAATTTCTTGAGCAAAATAATAAAACTCACAAATAATTCTTATTCTTGAACAGAAAAATAAAAATCAAAAATAAGTGTTATTTCTGATCAAAACAATAAAAATCCTAAGATAATTTTTATTGCTGAGCAATAAAATAAAAATCTAAGAATAATAATTTTACTTTTATTTTTTGGAAATCGCTTATAATAATAACGATTCCTGATTAAAACAGATTTAATTTACTCTTACCATTATATGAAATAGGACTTTTTAACCGACCTCAAAAAGGAGGAGGTTCTCAAGTTCGTTGGTTTGTCCGTTTTTTTTTTTTTGTGTTTTTTTTTTTTGTTTTTTAAATGTAAGCACATCGATAACTCCTAAAGCACTTGCCTGATTTCCGTCATTGTTTGTCAACAGATAGATACCATGAACGCGGAGGTCCTTTTTTAATAAAGTGGGCGTTATTCACCAATGGAGTGTGGCAATATTATAAAAACTCTGTATGTCGAATAATATTGGCACTAGGGTACTAAAATTTAGTACATGGGAAGGCACAGTTACTACAAATTACGGTCAAAAAAGTAGGCGTTTTCAACAAAAGGGTGTGGCAATATTATAAAAAAACTATATCTCAGTTAATATTGACACTAGGGTACTAATATTTGGTATGCAGGTAGGTGGGTAGGTAGAATCATTGCAAAAGGGGGCGGGATTGTACATAGGATGTGGCACTTTAAGGAAAGTACTATATATCGGTTAATATTGATACTTTGGAACTGAAATTTGGCACAGGACTAGGTAGAATCATTATAAAGTACGGTAAATAAAGTGGGCGGGATTAGAGAAAGAGCATGGCACTTAAATAAAAATTGTAAAGAGACAGAAATTGAAAATACCCAACAAACTTTCAGGAATTAATAAAACATATTTTTTAAGAACAATGTGGAATATTTGAAATTTTACCAAGAATACTATTACATAAATTTTTTATTTCTCCTTTTCTCTAAAAAGGAAGAAACAAAAACTTTTTTACAAAAAAACAACCGACTTAAAAATCACTGCAAAGTAAAAAATAATTTTAAATAACTTTTCCCATTAATTTCTTGGTCAAATTTAAGTTATTTATGTGTATTATAATATTGGAAATCTTATCATTTTCATTTTTTCTATTTTGTTTTATTATCATCAATATATTAATTGCTTTATGTACATAAAAGCTTTGAAGTCGGCGCTTATCTTACTAAGTCGAAATCTTTTTATTTTAATTTTTTTCTAATTTGTTTTATTATCATAAAAATATTACTAACTTTATGAATATAAAAGCTTTTTAGCTTTTTTTAACTTAATGCATCATAAAAAAAATAAACTGTCATATCAGCCCTTGAAAGGAATTTGACCGAACTTCTTATGATGAATTGTGTTGTGCGTGGTTATTAAATGTTTGGACACAATTGATAGAGAACTGGACCTACTAGTATTATGCCGACTCCGAATAGCTAATGTGCATGTTCTCAAGAAGCTTTACATAGCATTTACTCTCTGAGGTTTGCCATTGTCTGCAGAGAGGTGACGGCCGAACAGAAAAATTAATTCAATTGAAAAAATTTTCTGTGTCAGATGGTGTCAGAACTGAATCAGGATTCTCTGGCGTATGGGTCACGCACTCTACCCACTGCGCGACGGCCGCCACCCTTAATTAATGCATTATAACTTTGCATTAATTCATCAAAATTTGATTTCTTATTAACTATTACACTTGCAGTCTTCCATTTTTGCTGAAATGTCTTAAATTGTTTTATTTTTTGCAAATGTAAGGTGCTTACATGAACAGAATTAATTTTCTTTTAGCTATTAAAAATAATCAAAAAATTCTTAAATGAATAATTATTATTTTATACTTATTGGGTATAAGAGCCAGGGTATTAGATTTTCAATGCTTGTAAAAAACCAAAATTGGTTCACCAATAACTTAGTTATGGACGATAACAAGATTGAAGTTACTGAGTTTCTAACCTCAGAACTGCAGCGCAATTTCTGGCCTCAGAATAGCAATTGAAAATTTTGTCAATTTTTGTTTCAGCTGTCAAAGTGTTTCATATCTCTCTATCTATGGTTTAAGTACAGTGATCAACACAGACATCAGCGATAGTGGGGCGTCCCATACAAGTTAGACGAAACAATTTATTTTAGGATTTTAAATGATAGGGGATGTAAAAACAATTAAAAAATGCATGAAGAGTCAAGGCCTTTTTCGACCCCTGACAAGCTATGGGCTTTTTTGAATTTTCGTGAAGTTGTTTCACTAAAAACGCTCTTACAGTGAAAATTTTTAATGTGGAACTTTTTGCAAAGGCGTTTTTTGCAAATCGTTTGCCGCGGTGAAAAACTTTAAAGAACGTTTAATCAAGACTTTGTTAAAATGTGGTTTGTTTACGGATTTAAATCATAAAATTGATTTATCGACAAATCCTATATCTCAATGCATGGAAAATATTTTAATCAGTGTGTTATGGAGCTGTAAAAGTTTTAATTCATTTTCACTTTTCATTCTCCTGCATTAATGTTCAAAATCTGAAATTCTTTTTTGTAGCATTCAAAGTGTTAGTCTTCAAACTCTTTAGGTTTAAGCCTTTAGGCTGATTAAAATTGTTTTCAGGACATTAATTGCAAAGCGTAAAGAATTCACACTGAATTGAAATTTTAATAAGCATCGATGGTTGCAGCCGAATTGAAATTTTAGTGAATGCAGCCGGCGATGGCTTCAGGCGCAAAGATTTGTTGTTGCGTCTAAAGTTATTTCCCAGCGGGAAAATAAAAAGCGCTCCTAGAAACAGCGCATCTTATGCGCATTTTTGATGCGCTTGAGTATGCGCTTTTCATAGTTCAGAGTTGTGGAGCTCATATTTTTAAATACATTTTGTTTACATATAACCAAGCAATGAAATATCAGAGCGTTAAGACATTTGACTGTAATGCCAGCAGTCCGAGTTCAATCCCCGCATGTGACAAAAAATAAAATTTTATCGCTTTGGTTTTAGTCCAAGTGCTCGGTTCTCGCTACGTTTTGTTATTTACTACAATGAGAGCGAAGCGCCTACATCTGATGACATGCCAATGTTAAAAAAGGCTCTATCCACAAGGAAAACAAAGCGCTCTACTGCTTTTTAGGAGCAGTTTTAGGGGGTAGCTGATTTCGAATCCGATTTGGAAACTTTAAAATTAAAGATGGCGGATAGGGTTGCCACCTAATTTTTTTATTTTTACGAATTCGGCGCTGTGGCGAAAACTAGGTAAAAATGGGTCGCTGAACCCGAATCCGTTGTAAAAATTTCAAAACTATGAAATTTTCAACAATAGGCTTGCCACACTTTATTTTATAAGAAATTTTAAAAAATGTTTTTCAAAAATTAAAAAAACCTAAATTGAATTAAAATATGAACTTGGCAACAATATTACATTTGTTATTTTATCGTATAAATTTTTTCTTACCCCTTTGCCGTGAACCGCAAAACGCATAAAATCCATTAAAAAATTTCAAGTTTTGAAAGCTGTAGCGGTCTCAAATTTCGATACTTTAAGAAAAATATTATTGATCTTTTTTAGTGCATGATTTATCTTTAAAATGATACCCATTAAATAGTAAAATATTTGCAATCCAAAATTTTTTGATTTTTGACTATGGGACGATTCACTGTGTGACGTCTTGAATTTTTTTATTTTGTTTTTTTTAAAATGAAGTCAAAAAATTAACCTTTACGGTCGTATCATTTATTAATCATAGCTCTTATACTCAGAGAGTACACAATTAATGCAACGCCGATGAATTTTGAAAAAATGTCTTTTTCAACTTTTTTGGAAACCTGCGCGGTAAAACGTAACTTCGTCACGTCATTCAAACGAATAAATAAAACCAACAATAAATATGCTTTATTCAGAAATGTTTAACTACAAGTTAAATATCATTTTATTTCAAATTTACAAATTAACTGCCGCGGGCAAAGCAAAGGAGGTGCTAAAAAGCAAAGATATAAAATACAAAGACTCACCAGCGGATGGATGTTGGCAAGCGACAGGATAAATATCAGGTCGGCAGGGTAAGAGCTTCCCGCCAAGTTAAAAGCAATTCAAATAATGTTCAACATCTAACAATCATCGAATACAATTTGAATATAAAGCGCTGCCCTATTAAGTGCATCAAGAGCTTCACCTAATAAATTTCAGCCGGTGCCAACGACACGTCTTAAATTTCATCAATTTGTTTCGCGACACTTGCGCTTGGACGCCACCGCACCCTTCACAACACACAGTCCCTAACCTAACAGAATTGGCATGCAAAGCGCTTTTATTCAGCCCAACACATGAATTCGGATGGTTTTTTTCCTAACTTATTTAAGCTGTCGACTATATAAGAGCAGAGTAGAAATGAGGAAACTTGATATGACCGTCATTGCAACGCATATTACAAACGCATTAACCGTTAAAATAATAAAAACCAAATGGAAATATTAATTTTCTCCTTGCGCTGGTCAACAGGAGCAAAACGGAGGATGAGGGAGTGATAGACGATTGCATGCAATGCACTCGGCGGCTTTAATATGAATATTTAACGTAGACTAGCACAAATTGGGGGCATCACTGGCGGCAGTAACTGAAGCATGCAACGCTGCTGCATGTTTGCACCCTTTTAAGCGACTGCATCTAAAAGTGCAGCAGGATTCAATCGGCTCACGAATCTACTCGCGTTTAAGTTTTCATGCACTTTCTTGCAGCATTTTTTTATATTTTTGTCTCCTCTTCCAATTCCTCGCCAACTAGGTGGTTGCTTTTGTTTTTGCAAAAACACTTCCATGCACCCTGAGGCACTGAGCCGTCAAGACGTCGTGTTAGTTCGTCCGGCCGTCAGTCATTCACTCAAAAACGGACCGTCTGTACAGTGGACAGTTTTTTATTTCATTGAAGTCTTGTGTGAAGGAAAATTAAAATTCTTAAGCATACAAACAACAGTTGCAAAAACCTTATGAAAAATAAAATGCACAAAAAAAACAAAAAAAAAAATGAAATAATTAAAACATGTTTAGCAGAATGTTTTACGGCGGTAGCAAGAACTCATTTTTGTGAAGTTTTAGTTGCTGCTTCGGCCAGTTCAACAAAATTCAAAATAAAAACTACTGCAGTAAGCTACGCTGCTGCTGCTAACACGCTGCAAAACTCCACTTTTTATCTGATTGCTAAGTACTTAAAATAAAATGGTCATTAAAATGCATTTTATGATCAAATAAAGTTTTTTCTTAAAAGGCGAAATTAACAAATTGCTGTTAATTTATAATTTATATATGTACGTCACAGCCTGACTCTACTGCTTTACATATATTTAACGGAATGAGAGGCTAATTTAATCTGCTTACTCTAAAGAAGAAATAGCGTGATAATGCATTTTAATCCTTAAATGAAAAAGAATCAAATTTAAGGATTTAAGTAAATAAAGAACTTAATTTGATGTGGCCGTAGCCGAGTTCGTTAAACAGTGTGTGAACCACTCGATGCTAATGCGAGTCCAGTACGAACCCCAGCTAAAATAACAGAAAGTTTTTTCAATTGAAATATATTTTTCTGATCAGTCGTCACCTCTCTGCAGACAATGGCACACCTTAGAGAGTTAATAATGCCATGCCAATGCCAAAATCCTTGCAAGGGCTGAAATGACCAATTAATTATATACTACCTGATATACCTCGGATAAAAAATATGTAAAATTTTGGTATTTAGTCCTAGTTTTAATATTTTTAAAAATTCAAGTAATGAAAAATAAGCTGAACAAAAGGAAGGAGATACCGAGGAGCCGGGAAAATAGATTTATTGCGATAACTTTTGATCAGTGTCGGCCAAAAAAGTACATACACAGTTCTTTTAGTTTTGTAGTAGTGTGTGCCCAAGTGAGAGCAAAGAATCTCTCTTTGGCTTACACTGTGAAAATTTTACTTCGCAGGAGGCTTAAAGAAAATTTTTATTATTTACATTAAGCGGCATTCTAAATGAATGCAGGTGTATGAAAGTGAATTGAAATTAATGAAATTTCTAACTAGGTAAATAATGTGCAATGTTATTGACTAAGGGCCGCGTTATTAATAATAATTAATATTAACATTAATATTAATATTTTATTAATAATATCAATTTGAATATATTTATTAATAATATCAGTATTACATAATTATTTGGAAAGTAATCTTTTACTAATAACATTTTACCGACTCCTAATAGTACTAATATTATTTAAATTGCATATAACTTCAAAATAAAAAAACACTGGTAGCGTTCTGTTCTACTCTCTTCTGACAAATTAAGTTTTCGCTTCACCAAAACAATTTTTAAAGAAAAATTATGCTTCTTTCCACATTTGGTTGAACATTTTTTTTACGTGTAAGCATTTAAAATTACATAATAAATTGCGCGCATGCGTTGCATAGAAGCGTGGTGTTAACTAGCCAAAAGCGAAACATCGACTGAGCGCCAGTGTTGCCAGATAGGTTGAGCTTCTTTCCCCTAAATCTGAAAAAATTTGCTGAATTTTCCCCTAAAAATTAAAAAAAAACCCCTAAAATTTTTTGGAGTTAGTTCAATTTATTGAATAATTGGTTTAATTGATGTAAATAAATACAATATCAAAATAAATTTTTGGACTAAAAAACAATCACATTATTGTTTTTGTAAATAGTAATTCATTGAGGAACTTAAAAACACAAACTCAAGTAATAAAGAAATTACATATTTTGAATTTCATTAAGATCGCTTCAATATAAGAGCTATAACCGCCATAACAGACCGACAGACGGAAACATGGCAAAAGGCGGGAGAAAACAAAAATATATCTTACTAATTTTAAGTACCTTTGTTAACTAACACAAACACATCTTTCACAACCATCTTTTAGTTCTATAACAGAATTTGTCTTGAAAATAAGTGCGTTTTGAGGAAAACTTGTTTTTTAAGCTTTTTTTTAAATGAAGTGTTTTATCTTATGCGCAACTTTGCGCAGCCAGTTTTTAAGAAACATAAGGCAGATATACTATATTTTATGAAAGTATAATTCTTCGATTGTAATTAGGTTCAACTATTTAGATTTTTTCTCCTAATTTTTAGTAAAATAAAAACTGCTTAATAAATTTAGAGACATACTTCCACTTTTTTCTAATTTTTGTTTTTTAACATTTTTTTTTCGTTTGTTACAAAATCAATGGTATTTAATGTCATTAAAATATAAATAAAAAAAAAACAAATTTAAATATATGCTTTCTGGTCGTCAGAATTTAAAATAATCTCACGTTTCACACATATTCTGGTGCTATTTCGCTCATTCGACAAACAATCAGCTTCAAAGCAGCATTGTTTCGATGGTACACAATTGTTTTGACTCACTTTGACAAAATAAACCTTGTAAGATCTGAAACAAAATGAAAAATATAACACAAAAGGGTGCATCAAATCCAAAAAAAATATAGTTCATAGTTGATGTTGTCACTTCTTTTAGAAACCCCTAAAAATTCTCAAAAAACACTAACAGAAAATTAAGATCCCCTAAAGATTTTTGACCCCTATATTTTTTACTAAACCGAAAAAACCCCTAAATCTAGGGGAAAATCCCCTAATCAGGGAACACTGCTGAGCGCTCTTGCAACGAACAATCGGCAGCGTCGGTGTAAAAGCACGACAGCCAGTTTCATGGTATAATAATACAAGGTAGCATTGATAGTTGCTTGGGAAAACATCTCCTGTCAAAAAATATACTCAAAAAAAGAGCGCTCACAATCCGCCATTGAAAACACAAACAATGTTGAAAAAGTTAAAGTGAAAAACACAACAAACACAGCAGCTGCAGATGCATTTACACAAAAAGCTGTTTTTGACAGGAGATGTTTTCTTGTAGAAGAGAAAATAAGCAATTGTCAATGCTACCTTGTGTTATTACACCATGGCCAGTTTTATGTCGGTGTAAAAATACGAATTTCACGAAGCACGCGTGCATAGGCGTCGGCCCATGGTGTAATAATAATAAGGTGTAAGTGAATTTGACGCTTCTCTCTTAAAATGATAAATTTTTTCGCCCGTTCCTGTCAAAAACAGCTGATGGTGGATTGGAATGAAAATAAATCAGCTAACGTGCAGTTGGTCGAATCTAATCTACATATGTTTACTTCTTTTGACGCTTATTATCAGTTGAGGTGTTGAACATTCTTTCATGGCATTCGATATTTTCTTGAAGCAGTCGATGTGAATGCAAGACAATTTACATACTGGCCAAAGCTTCATGTCGGTGGCACCTTCCAGCGCACGTTTTTGATAAAATGACAAAAACATTCAATGGCGAACTTGGCAAATGTGCGGAGATAACTGCAATAACTTTTTGTCAACACAACTCGGCACAATTAATTGCATTAAATATTTATTTAAACTTTATTCGTACAATAACCTATAAAAACAATAACACATCATCATCTAGCAACTCAAACAAATCACACAATTTAACAACTGTCAACGGCTCCTCTCTTTTGCTTTCAATTTTTTGACAGAAAAAAAGCTATTCTTGGTGTTGTCAAAAATTCGCTAACACCTTATTATTATTACACCATGTTTTTACCATGTTTTTACCACCGGCCGACACTGCTTTTGATGGAAATGAGATATTGGTACAATTATTTGACACGAAATTATTCTTAGAGCTTAACTATACTATAAAAAGAATACAAACAACTTTTTGAAAAAATTAATATTATAAATGTAGTCAAAATGCAATTTTGATTTTTTATTACTTTAACAACAAATACAGCTTTTGTGCTAGTTTTTTAGTATAAAATCAATACTTTAAACCTTTTTTATAAAAAGATTTCAAATATACCGCTAAACAAGCATTACCCTTCAAATGGTTTTATGACGAACTTGAAGTGAGTTTATCAACGAAAAAACTTTAATAAAATATATTCAAAAACAACGGAGTTATTTACATCGAAATTAAAACATACTGAATTTCTGATAATTTTTTGTTGTTCTTTTGTGTAATTTTGGAGATATGTGAATGTTTTTGGTGTGAAATTACCAAATTTTTTTAAATTCATTAAGTAGACGAACATTTGCTCTAAAAAAAGTACGTTTGAAGGTAGATTTGCATTCCTTGTAAAGGGGCGGAAGAGGCGTCAAAACTAAGTAAGCCATAACTTATCTAGGATTCAAGTAATATGTGTGCCGAATTTGAGTTAAATAAGTCCAGCCGTTAAGATTTCTGGTCAATTTATACAAGTTTAGAAGATGCATTTTAACATACAGCCATCTGTTCAAAGTAATTCGTTTTAGCCGCACAAAAACACGATCTTAAATCGAACAAAACCGCACGTAATGAATAACAGTTATGCATGACGCACCTGTTGACTGTTAAAAATAGTCTGCAGCGGATTCCGTTCCCAAACAAAATTACCATTTTCGATATTTCCACTGTTACTTCGAGTTTTTCGTTATTTTCTTTTTTCCTAAACCACATCAGTATAAGGCGAACAAAACAAAAATAAAAATTATTAAAATCGGTCGAGCCATTTCAGAATTTAAGCGCCGGAAGCTATTTTCATTTGGGAAGTCAAAACACTTCACTAAAAAGTTAGTTTTTTATAAATGTGCGTAAGACTTTCTTGAGTCATATTACACCGAAGGTATGTTTTAAACCCCCGGAGAGCTCTAAACGATAGCTCAGAAGAAGCAGTAGATACCGGAATCGGTATTTAAGTTGGGTGCTGAGGTCGCTTATATCAGAACCTTCTGCATATTTTTTAACCCTAGAAAAATGGTCTGCGAATAATTTACGCATAGGTGTTCGAAATTTTGCTCTATGCTTATAGAAGCGGTTTGAAGTTCTTGCTTCTTGAGGTTCTTGCTCTCAACGCTTCCAGAGCGCTCTCAGCTCATTACTGGTTATGATCGGGTATGGGCAGAAAGCGCTCTTAGAGCGTTGAGATTAAGAATTAAGAGCAAAGGCTTACATAGCAAAACAAAACGCATCAACAAATCAAAGACAAAAGACAAACACAGAAACAACACAGAAGCTTTAAATGTAGTGGTGCCCATACCCGGTCATGATCGACACATTGTCAAAATCAGCTGTTTTTCTCTGAGCAAAACTTAAACAAACAGAACTGTTTCGCACTATATTTCGTCTTTTCTTGCACGAACAGAAAATCAGTGAGAAGAACAGAGAAAGTGTCTTTTCCTATCTACGTCACGAAAGACCTAGCGTCTTGCGCAGAACGGTGCAACATTTTCTGCCTCTGATGGCGTAATCTGGTTTTTATTATTTTTGTGATTGAAATAACTTCTTGTCGGTGTTTATATATTTGATACACGAGAGAGAGTTCATAAACGAGTCTCTAACACGCGAGCCAATACGCGCCTTACACTGCTTTATACCAACCCATGCATGCTAAGGACTATACCTCCCTTCCACCTCAATTTTCATCGCAAGGACTATGGATGCGGTGAAGCAATTGCGATAAATGATGAAATTACATGATCACCGAATTCAATTTTCATCTTAGCAAATCTAATCTTCGAAATATCTTCCTTCGTTCCAAGCAGTGTTTCCAGAGAAATAAACTGAAATTGATCTCTATTTGGGAAAAAAATTACCACTTTTGGAGGAAATGTACCTTTTCCCAAAATAAAATAATTTAAAAATTTTTAAATGATTAACAATCGTTGTAATTTTTTTGTTAGTATACATATACATATTTATAAGGAAACAACAAAAACATGAAAAAATAACATTTGTACCATTCACACACCGAAAAGCAAAGCTGATCCGACAACTGATCCTATTCTGGACGTGTTCTCAGCGGATTTCTCCGAGAGAGGATCGCCAACCGACAGTCGCTTTGGTTCTGTTCGGGCTCTTAAACTGCTTGTGAGTATGTTCAGAGAGTTAACAATGCTGCCAATAACTCAAAAAATTAACAAGTCTAAAAAAATTATTATTTTCGCAAAATTTACCACTTCTGAATAAAAATACGATACGGCAATAAAGACCTACTGGAAGCCCTCACAACAAAATTAGACAAAAAATTTCTGACATCATGGGGACGCTGAGAGAGCCGCTCAAAGATCGATAACGCAACAATCATGCGGCGGCGTTGCATTGAATTTTTACTCGATGAGTATATAACCTACGATAAAAGTTTGAAAAGGAAAATAAAATTTTTATACATGGCTTCACGACAAAAATAAAAAAAAAAATTCCGGCGTCGTCAGGTCGTGAATATAGCAGCTTATGTAACAGAAATGTAATATCGTTGCATGGAATTATTACTCACTCAGGAGGAGTGCTACAGTAAATTTTGTTTTACGACAGCAGGGATGTGTTATTACGCTTCACAACTAAATTACAAAAAAAATTTTGTTGTCATGATTTCAGGGATGCAATCACATAATGCAGTAAAAATGCTACAGCCATGAAAAAACGTTGCATGGATTTTTAACTCTGTGACTACTGGTGCAACGGTAAATTTTAAGGAACGAAAACAAAGGTGAGGTCTTCGGGCATATGATAAAAATAAAAAAAAAAATTGACGGCGTGTCAAAAACCCTCAGGGAACCGCCTAATGTGACGCATATGCATCACTTTTGCTGGATTAATTGAAATTAGAGCACAACCAATGGGGAAGCAAAAAAAAAGCTAAACGAAAAGCACCAACTCCAAATCCAACAACAACTCCAACACCAACACCAACACCAACACCAACACCAACATCAACATCAACATCGAAATTAACATCAACATCAACATCAACATCAACATCAATATCAACATCAACATAACCATTAACATCAACATCAATATCAACATCAACATAACCATTAACATCAACATCGACATCAACATCAACATCAACATCAACATCAACATCAACATCAACGTCAACATCAACATCAACATCAACATCAACATCAACATCAGCATCAATATCAACATCAACATCAACATCAACATCAACATCAACATCAACATCAACATCAACATCAACATCAACATCAACATCAACATCAACATCAACATCAATATCCACATCAACATCAACATCAACATCAACATCAACATCAACATCAACATCAACATTAACAACAACAGCAAGAAACTTCGTCACGTCAAAACTTACGGGTGTGTCCACGGCACAGCCAACTCTTTTTTTTATCTCTGCCAAAGAATAAGTCAAAAATTCAACGTCCTCCCTCTCTTTATTCTCTCTTTACAAATAAGCTGCGGTATTTGTAAATGATAAGTTTTAGTTCTTAAGTTTGAACCGCATGTATTAAGCACATCTAAAAATTAACTAGTGATAATGTCCAGAAACAACTTCTTTTTTTTACTATTCATATCCTAACAAGCATTTCGTTGGAAGTTTGCAACCACGATTTTCCAGAAACTGTTATATCAATTTCATCAACTGTTATCAAAGTAAAAGTTTATTATTGATTTCTATTTCGATAAATAAATTATTATTAATGTATAAAAAGTTATATATTTAACATAAACAAAATTAATTGTTAATATCGGCTGTTGATTTATTTTCATCAATTTAGTTAATAAAAAATTCTTCAAAATTTGCAATTAACTAAGATCTATGATTGATTGATGATAGTTTAGATTTATCTCGAATTTTGTTCAAAAATAAATCGAATCATAATAGGATGGAGTTTACACGAGTATATTAATTATTCAAAACAAGAATGTGTGAATTCTTGACATTCTGTGGGAAGCTTTCCTTTTTAGAGACATATGCTGTATTAAGTCTGCGAAAACATAAAATTGCGTGTTTGCTGTCTTCTTTCCGAGAGCATGTACCCAGAAGAATTCTGAATAAAAAGGAAAATAATATTTGATGGCATATCTTTTCAATTTAGTTTTCCTGGACATTGTCCAATGTTAAAAGACCGTATTAAAATCTTTACAAATGGAATGTCCTCATAAAGGAAGCTCTCATAAAAGTCTTCACATATCGGAACGGACGTCAACCTAAATTCCTTGAATGCCTGTAGCCATTATTGCAATTAGTCTTTCTTTTTGTTGGCAGTTTTCAAACAACTTGTTGTCCGGCGACATTGAAAAACTTCAACAGGCAAGTTTATTAAATTTTTACAAATTTTCATATCATAAGAAAATATTCACATTCAATTAGAAAATTCCATAGAATCATTCGAATAAACTCTTTAAAAGTGGTCAAATTGTTTGAGTATCCACAACAAAGTCCAACTACCACCATTAAAATCAACATCATCATCATCATCGTCATCATCACCAACTTCAAGGAACTGCTAAACTCTTGAAGTGCAAAACAGAAGCACTGTACGTTGTCTCCAGTATTTCATGGATGCAAAAGTGTCAGTCAAGTGGAACAACAAGAGTCAAACACAGACGCACACACCTACTGTTGAAAGTCTAAAGATGATGCAAGTAGCAATCGTTTGAGCTCTGTTAAGGAGGCGGGTGAACAATCGTCTTTGTTTTTGTTGTTCTATGAAGCAATTCGCAAACATCGAAGAAACAGGCTCACATGATGACGATTCATTTCTATAAATTATAGCTGGTTGTCATGTACGGAAAATCCTTGTGTCAGTATTTCGGAATGCCTTCTACATAATACCGATGGCATTGCCAGCAATACAAAATTGTATCTCGATGTAACAGAAGTATTCCGCATATCTCCGACCCATTTACTCTTAAGCAAATAAATAGAAATATCAGCAAGCAGCTTATATAAGGGTTCCATAAAGATACTTAAAGTATGATTCCCATGATATAAACATATTGATAATTTATGAACTTTTTAGTGATTAAAGTTAACATGATGAACATAATAAAAAAAACAATCGAATTGGACATTACAGTCCTTAAAAAGATTTTGACTAAAAATGTTTGGTGTCAGGTGGGGTTGAACATATCCCTGGTCTATAAAATTGGCATTAAGCGGCCTTGGGAAGGCAATGAGGAAGCTTTATCCTTATGATTTCATTGAGCTTAAGATATGAAAGAAATAAGTGTACAAAAATTTATAATAGGCATTATTAAATGTCATTTAATTTAAAAATTAAGTTATTTCATCACACGATTGCTCTTCTTTTCCCCACAAGAAGAAAACTATGTATCTTGAATTGTTAGACAGTCATCAAAACATTTTGAATAAATCACGATGTGATTCTAGAAAAGTTCACTTCAATTTAAATAAATCTCTTCCTCATAAATTAAAAATAGAAAATATTTTATCTTTGCACAATAATTTCCTGTTAATGAAAATTTAAAAAAAAAAATATTCGCTCAAAAAGAAGAATATTTATAAGAATAAGAATAAGAATAATATTTCCGAGGCAAAAGAAACTAGTTTGTCGAAGAATACTTATAAGAACCTACGCCATCATTTTCTAAACGAAAGCGGAAGTATAAGTGGTTGAACCAAAGTTTGCCATTTCGATCAAATTATAACATAAAACACATGAAATTTTGCTGTTTTCAGATTTCAATAAATAAACTTAGCTTGGATTAGAGTTTATCTTAGGCTTTTCCGAAGTTAAAATATCCCCACAGCTGTTTAAAGTTTTCAAAAATATACAGGTTTTACGTAGGCAAAGTTTTCAATAGATTTATCAAAATTTGAAACCAGGAGTTATATTCTAACTTAATTTTATGTGAAATAAAGGGTTTTTCCGATATATCTTGTGAAAAATAGGTGTGATTTAACCGAAGACTCCAATCTTTCTATTTATTAATCTGATTATTTTGTGAAGAGATTTTATCTCTTTTATAAAATTAATTATTTAAAAAAATATAAATAAGAAACGAAAAAACTAATTTAAAATTTATTTGGCTCAATCTTTGCCCCCATACCTGATGCAGAATAAGTGAAGATCTTTGAAAATCCATAATACTTCTGTTCAAAATTGAACCGGATTATGTAAATAAAACAGCATTAATTTTTAATTATTCTTGAATAGTTTAATTATTCTTCAATATTTATTTGATCATCTTCAAAATAATCACCATCGGAGACAATATACATATTGTTTTTTCCATCCTTAAAAGCATTTTTGTGAGAAGGATTTCGGAATGGCCCTTAGCTCCCTGTGCGAAATCTCTTTGTTAACTTCAATCGTCCTAAAATGTTTTCCACGAAGCCACTATTTAAATTTGGGGAATCGGAAAAAGTCACACGGGGCTTTATTTGACGAATATGGTGCTTTCTGAACGATATTGAGATTGGTTTTGGTCAAAAAATCACATTCAATGCGTGAGCTGCTGCATTATCGTGGCCCAAAAACCATGAATTGTCCTTCCATAATTCTGGCCTCTTTCGTCACCAGTAATGATGCGCTGGATGGACGATACACTAAGGGAAATAACGCATATTAACATTGTGCACGCCTGAGTATATATTTCATTTAAATATTTACGTGGATAAATCAAATATTTTCCTTACAACTCGTTTTTTTTCCGTATTTAAATTTTATTTATGCCACACACTGACACACATATTCCATACAGCTGCCAAGCAGCATCGTACTCTGTTCCTGTGCGATGCTACTGCAGTTTCTTCGCACCAGCAGTTGCAGGTCTTATAGTTCTTATTTAGTTAATGTTTCAAGGGTAATATATCATTGATATTTGGCAAATATGATTTGTGAGTGCGGTGGTGAGTGCAATGCATGATAAATTCATGTAAGGTGGAGTGACAACTCGCTTTTTTCTCAAGAATGTCACTCCACTCTACACGATTTCATCATGCATCGCACTCACCACCGGACTCACAAATCATATTTTCACAAAAAGAAAATAAAATATACCACTAAATGGCGTTTGATATGGACGCAGCTCGTGGAAAATATTCAAATAAATTGTTTTTCAATTTCAATATTTTTATATAAATTTTCCTTAAATGCGATAGTTTTATTTTCAAATAGTTAATATTTGAAAGATATTTAAATATATTCGTGCATAATTTTAATATATTTTTTATTAATTCTGTTTAAATATTTTAATATTTTATTAAATTAAAAAAGTATTTAAATAAATTTTAAATATTTACGCAGTCGATTTAAGTAAATGCGTTATTGGTGCAAAAATGACTCGCTTTTTGGATAAATTAAGAAAGTTTTTGGATAAATTTAATATTTTTTTCCCTTAGTGTACGAACTCTTTTTGGCACAAGTTGTGCTGAAACCGTCGCATGAATAAAACATCATGTAAAATGGTGTGTGCCGATCCTTCAATATCTCTCATCGTCTGTGTGACCGATTTTCGAGCACAATTTCCTCTATTGATATTTCTATCGTTTTTGATGTTGCTGGACGAGAAGGGTGAGGCAAGTTGTCAAATGATGTACGACTCTCTTTAACCAATTTGTACCACTCAAATGCCTGCGTCCGCGATAGAGCAGACTTCCCATAGGTTTTCTACATTTTCAATGCATCCGAACAAGAAATTTCGTTGGTAAAACACAATTTCAGACACACTCTTTGTTTAACTTTTTTTCCATTATGAAATTCGTGGGGCAGACTTGAGGTGAACTTGTTTACAAAGCAATAAGAAAGAAACTACGTGACAGATCGCGCTAAAAATAAACGCCTGTGACCAGTATTAGCAGCCTTTAAAAACAAATCATCAGCTCTATGACAACTGTTGTTGTTTCATTCGCACAGTCCGGTTCAATTATGAACAGATGGTAAGTGCTTGTGGAAAAAACCGCCTAAAACTCACAAACCGCTCATGAGATTAGAATGAAAATCGATATATGGTGGTTTTCAGCTACAACAAGTATTTTGGTGCTGTTTTCTTTGATGCAACTTGATCACCAGATAACGCTGTAGTACAAATCTTATACAAAACCACCTATAACTCCCAAACCTCTCATGCCATTAGAATGCAAATTAGTATATCGTCACATAAAATGCAAAAAAACGTATGATCAAAAAATTCGAAATTGTGTTTTTTATTGATTTCGATTCACTACATTATATTACATGTCGTCGTTCGCAAATTATTGTGTTCTATATGACAAAAATGTTTTTTTGGTAAATCAAGTTTAAAGTTTATTAAAAAACTGAACCGAAAAATCTGCAGTGATTTTCTTACCAATGAAAGTTCAAGAGATTGTGGTTTTTTCTGTCAAAAAAAATTTTCATCTTTGGAAGCGTTTTTTTGAGTAAGATGCGTTTAAAAAAAAATAATTTGTTCTATATGCACTTATTTACGAAACTATTCTTGTTTTATAGCATATAGAACAAAATGTAATATGTATTGGAGAAATGAAAAGCAATGTGATTTCACTCAATAAACACTTTATTTCATATATTATAATATTAACTTAATTTTAAACTTAATCTTATACATATGTGCTTATGAGTCCACTTAAATCAATACCTGTTAATTTCTTAAAAGGTAAGTTTCGACTACAAAATCAAGTAAAAAATTAACCAAATTCTTTTGACTTCGATTCCACGAAGTTCATGCTTGATTTACGGAGATTTTTTTATTGAAGCAAGTTTGTTAAAAAGACGAAGGCAAAAAATTGTACTTGTGGTGCTTGTGGGTGTTTTCAAGCATAGTTGCCATCTGGGTAAAACTTTAAAAAGGCTAAGTTTTTACGTTGATTCAAATGAGTAAAATTACAATATTGATGTTCACGCGTTAGTGCGAAAAATATGTTGCATTTTCGCATTCTTGCAATTCGCATCAACCCGTGAATACCCCTATTGTAGTATGCCACTGCATCAAGTGATAAAAAGTTGTATAAACTTTTCACATCATTTAGGGTAAAACACCCAGTCCTGAGCCCCCTTAAGAGAATTTTTTACTATGAAAAATGATAACTTTGTTATTTTAAGCATGTTTGGCAGCGTTTTAGTGTAAAAATACGCGTTTATTCAAGAAGAATAAATTGATTTAATTTGTTTGAATGCCAATTAGACCAATATATTAAAAAATAATGATTTATTAAAAAATGAACCAAATCCCAGTTATGAGCCCCCGATTTCCAATCTTGAGCCACCTTTTGTCCAGTTATGAGCCATCTGGTTTTTACAATAAGAACTTTATTGTTTTAATTATTTTATGAAAAAATAATATTCAAAACGTTAACAAAATATAAATAAAAAATAATATTATATATAAATCATAAACCACAAATTCATTTTTGTGTCTTTATGCTAAACTTCAGTTCGATCCAAACCTGGCTTTCCAAGGCATTTACTGTAATCGATTGCGTTGGGATTGAAAGGATACAGGTCGCAGGTACGAAAACCATTAGCTATGGTCTCATTTTTTATGTAGGTACTTAATAATGTTTTTTAATAATTTTGCAAAATGATGCTTTCGGTCCATGTTATGCATTCTCCAACATTGCAGTTCCTTTAACCGTTCAGTTTAAGAGGTCTGAAAATAGCCACATCGGCTGGCTGTAAAATTCCTGTTGCATTTGGGTATAAGCAGATCAGAACAATTTGCAATTATTCTCAGAGCTTGGATACGCTGTAAGTTAAATGCGTTGTATGACCATATAAGTAAAGAATTACAGGAACCAATATTTGATTTGAAACCAGTGTTGGATAAAAGACTTCTTTTATATTGTATATAAATGCATCCGAAGTCATCCAGCCTGAATCAGTTTTCGTTTACACTATTCCTTCAGGTATTTATTCGAATATATCCTTGGGTATTCTTTTATAAGCCAAAACAATGATGGTGGAATAATCAAGGAATCAGCAGAAAATGAAAACATAACTGTCATGCTCTCTTTAGCTGCTCCTTTATCTGTTCCATAAATGTTACTTGCACCTCTAGGAGCTAAAACTGGTTCTCCTTTTGGGCATATGACTTTTCATCGAAGTATGTTTGAATTTGATGGAACCAGCCTCTTAAATCTTTTGCCAAAAGATCTGCACTGGCATTTGTTACTGCTTCAGGAACTCGAATAGATATTTTTTGGATGTCGGTTAAGAAATCCGCCAAACCATTTGTCGCCAGGAAAATTATTTTTAAACATACATATTTTCATGTGTGTATGAATCTAAAAATTTATTAACAATTTTTTTAACTTTATGTTTTCTTCTTGGGAAACCTCTTTCATAGTTATCAGATATATATTTCACTATTTTTCCCCTTCGATGCATGTTAAACCCGGCAAGGACCAGGCAGATCCTTATTGGACAGTTATGAATCAATCCGGTTTTGGAATATTGGGCGCAGAATTTCATATTTCCTTGAAACTTCGTGAATTGACACGCCGGACTTAGTGTCGTTGATTTGTATAAAATAAATTGTTAATTTAATAGTGTGTGGAGTCAATCTGACCAACATCCGCAAAAAGATGGAGGCTTGGCATGGAATCAGGATGTAATGCATGCAAGTTCAAGTGCAGAATCTGGCATTAATTGCAAACAAATATCAAGAGTTTCAATTTTCTTATTGTGAATGTTTTTGAATATCTAATAAGAGAATCAGGCTTAACGGGTTAATAAGAATGTTTATAAAAATGTCTGTTTTCCTGCTCTGAGCTCCACGGGCTCACATTTGGATATTTTATTTTTCTGTAAAATTCCAATTGTGAGCCCCCATGGCTCATAACTGGAAACATCGAATTTAGTTATCCAGATATAAGCCCCCATTTTTTTGCTTTGACAGAGAATATTTTTAATGAAATATTTAAGAAATAAACAATAAATAATATTCAACTTTAGTTATAACCAAAGCTTATTATAGAAATCATAACAAAATGTCCATACCTGAAGGTTTAAAGTGTGTTAACTCCTTGTCGATATTGCTTAGCAAATCACTTGACTGAGTAAGAGTACGAGGCACGTCTTTTTATTTTAAAAAATCACTTTGAACTTAATATTTCATACTCAGCATGATAGCTGAACGAACTGAACGAATTTTGACGAATAATTATAAATTTACTGTTTTAACTGACATCCAGACAATTATTAGCTAGAGACAGTTTAATGAGTGGGGGGCTCAGAATAGGCTGAGGGCTCAGGACTGGGTGTTTTACCCTACTTTCTCCAATGATATCTTCTTATCTATTGCTTATCCATTCTTATTCTTAGTATTAAGCTTTTTTTAAACGTTGTTGTAAAATTTAACTTCTAACCTTATGTTATTTATGATGGGTATTTTCTTTTCTTTTTTGTTTCATTTTATTTACCAACTGCAATCTAAAGTGGGATTTTTTTTTTTTGTTTCATTTAATTTGCCAAGTGCAATGTGAAGCTAAGAAAAAACCGGAAAAAAACGAAAAAAAAAGCAAAATACAAAGACCTCCAAATAATAACTTTAATAACTTTATTTAGACTTGCATATAGAACAAAATAAAAAAATATTTTTTTTACTTAGTATTTTTGCTTCGTTTTTGTTCTATATGCACGATTTTTTGCATATAGAACACAATAGGTTACGAAGCCTGTCACAACAGTGTTGTATAGCACAAAGTCGATGTCTCATATTTCAAAAACTATAAAAGATAAAAGCAAACTGATGACACAGATCGATAGATCTCGAAAAATTTGCCTATATACCAGTCTTATCTCAATTTTTTCAATTTTGTGATATAGAACACAATAATTTACGAACGACGATGTGTGTTATGAATTTTAAACTTCTGCCGCCAAAAATAACCAAGTTATGTGATTTGAAAATTTCGTTTCAATATCTCAAGTTGTTTGAATTTTATATCGTTTTTTGCTTCTCCTGTAAACTTATCAAAAGTGATGTTACGTTATTTTGAATTTTAGGTGACGATAGGGTAAAACACCCAGTCCTGAGCCCTCAGCCTATTCTGAGCCCCCCACTCATTAAACTGTGTCTAGCTAATAATTGTCTTGATGTCAGTTAAAACAATGAATTTATAATTATTTGTCAAAATTCGTTCAATTCGTTCAGCTATCATGCTGAGTATGAAATATTAAGTTGAAAGTGATTTTTTTACAATAAAAAGACGTGCCTCGTGCTCTTACCAAGTCAATTGATTTGCTAAGCAATATCGACAAGGAGTTAACACACTTTAAACCTTCAGTAATGGATATTTTGTTATGATTTCTATAATAAGCTTTGGTTATAACAAAAGTTGAATATCATTTATTGTTTATTTTTTAAATATTTCATTAAAAATATTCTCTGTCAAAGCAAAAAAATGGGGGTTTATATCTGGATAACTAAATTCGATGTTTCCAGTTATGAGCCATGGGGGCTCACAATTGGAATATTACAGAAAAATAAAATATCCAAATGTGAGCCCGTGGAGCTCAAAGTAGGAAAACAGAAATTTTTTTAAACATTCTTATTAACCCGTTAAGCCTGATTCTCGTATTAGATATTCAAAACATTCACAATAAGAAAATTGAAACTCTTGATATTTGTTTGCAATTAATGCCAGATTTTGCACTTGAACTTGCATGCATTACATCCCGATTCCATGCATTAGCCCCCATTTTTTGGCGGACGATGGTCAGATTGACTCCACTAAATATTAAATTAACAATTTATTTTATACAAATTAACGACAAAAAGTCCGTCGTGTCAATTCACGAAGTTTCAAGGAAATATGAAATTCTGCGCCCAATACTCCAAAACCGAATTCATTCATTACCGTTCCAATAAGGATCTGCCTGGTCCTTTGCCGGGTTTAACATGCATCGAAGGGGAAAAAATAGTGAAATATATATATGATAACTATGAAAGAGGCGTCCGTGGCGTAGTTGGTTAAAGTGCGTGGCCGCTATGTCAACGAACTTTGGAGACCCAGGTTCGAACCCCAGCGGCGACAGAAAATTATTTGAATTAAAATAATTTTTCTGCACGGCCGCCACCTCTCTGCAGACAATGGTAAACCTCAGAGAGTAATGAAATTGCCATGTAAAGCTTCTTGAGAACGAGAACATTCTGTTCATCGCCGTTCGGAGTAGGCGTTAAGCATGTAGGTCCGGTTCTCGGTCAATTGTGTACAAACTTAATAACATGCACAACATAATTGATCATAAGAAGCTAGGTCAAAGTCCTTTCAAGGGCTGAAATGGCCAGTTATTTATTTTTTTTTTAACTATGAAAGAGGTTTCCCAAGAAGAAAACATAAAGTTCAACGAATTGTTAAAGAACTTTTAGCTGTACATATACACACGTGAAAATGTGTTTAAAAATAATTTTCCTGGCGACAAATGGTATAGCGGATTTCGTAACAGACATCCAAAAAATATCTATTCGAGTTCCTGAAGCTGTAACAAATGCCAGTGCAGATATTTTGGAAAAAGATTTAAGAGGCTGGTTTCATCAAATTCAAACATACTTCGATGAAAAGTCCTATGCCCAAAAGGAGAACCAGTTTTAGCTCCTAGAGGTGCAAGTAACATTTATGAAACATTTATGAAACAGATAAAGGAGCAACTAAAGAGAGCATGACAGTTATGTTTTCATTTTCTTCTGATGCCTTCATAATTCGACCATGATTGTTTTTGCTTATAAAAGAATATCCAAGGATGTATTAGAATCAATACCTGAAGGAATAGTGTATACGAAAATTGATTCGGGCTGGATGACTTCGGATGCATTTATATACAATATAAAATAAGTCTTTTATCCAACACTGGTTTCAAATCAAATATTGTTTCCTGTAATTCTTTACGTAGATGGTCATACAACCCATTTAACTAACTGTTTATCCAAGCTCTGAGAAGAATTGCAAATTATTCTGATCTGAGCCGATGTGGCTATTTTCAGAACTCTTAAAATGGGGTGGTTAAAGGAACTGCAATGTTGGAGAATGCATAACATGGGCTAACAGTTAACAAAGCATCTTTTTGCAAAATTATTAAAAAACATTATTGGTACATACATAAAAAATGAGACCATAACTTATGGTTTTCGTACCTGTGACCTGTATCAATCCCAACGGAATAGATTACAGTAAATGCTTTGGAAACTCAGGTTTGGACCAAACTGAAGTTGAACACAAAGACAAAAATGAATTTGTGATTTATGATTATGATTGTGATGATATGTTATATTATTTTTTATTTATATTTTGCTAACGGTTTAAATATTACTTTTTCATAAAATAATTAAAATAATAAAGTTCTTATTGTAAAAATCAGATGGCTCATAACTGGGCAAAAAGTGGCTCAAGATTGGAAATCGGGGGCTCATAACTGGGATTCGGTTCATTTTTTAATAAATCATTATTTTTAAATATATTGGTCTAATTGGCATTCAAACAAATTTATTCAATTTATTATTCTTGAATGAACGCGTATTATAATACTAAAACGCTGCCAAACATGCTAAAAATAACAAAGTTATCATTCTTCTAAGTAAAAACTTCTCTTAAGGGGGCTCAGGACTGGGTGTTTTACCCTATAATGGTTTTCAGGTACGATGAGTTTTTTAGCGCTATCTTCTTTTATACACCTTGGACTCCAGATGGCGCTGTAGGAAAATTTTTTATAAAATCTCATATTTTTAGTTGTTTTTTTAGGATACATATGCAAATATTTACAATATATAATATTTTTTTAAATTTAGTAAAATTACAAAAATGTTCGTTATTTTGATACCAGTAACATTTACATACCTTCAATAGTGCGAAAATTTTGATTACAAAGAAATTTTAGAAGCGATATCCCCTTAGCAAAACCGGTGCACCAAGATTTGATGAATAAAGATTATTCGTTTGATTAACATAAAAAAAATTCCCTCAATTTGATACCAAAAACATTAACATATTTTGAAAACTATGAAAAATTTTAGTTCAACGATATATTTAATGCAACATCGTTGCTCAAAAATAAGAAAAAACAATCAGAAATTCAATTTTGTGAGTTTCGATTCAAATATATCCACTGCTTTTTATACATTTTATTAAATTTTTTTTTGTCTTAAAGCTTCATAAAAATACGCTGAAAACCTTATTGCAAAAATACCGTTAGTTGAGTATATTAAATATTTAATATTTTTTCAAAATTTTAAATATTTTAAATATTTTTTCAAAAAAAGGTCTGAAATATTGGAGTTTCCTCAAAAAAGGCACAAAAATTCTTTTTATTGTAAAACTAATTTAAATTCAAATTTTCAACTCTATTTAAAAACTATAACATTTATAAGCAAAAGTTGTTTCAATTTTACGCAAAAACTAAAAACCGTTTTTGTGATTCAAAAAACATGGCCCTCGATTTTTTTGAAGAACATTTTTTCCAATATTGTGGTTTCATATTTTTGAATAAATTTGCAAGCTAAAAAATTAATTTATTAAAAAAAGTTATCATAGTATCTCTTACCAATCAAAAGTTATAGCCTGTTACGAAACATCTGGCAACACCACCCGTTAATGTTAAACAAAATAAAATTGCAAAAAGCAATAAGGCGGTATAAAGACTTCCGCCTTTTTTCTTTCCTTCTTTCTTGTCTTGGAGTCACGGCAGCAGCACTTAAACGGCGAAGAATAATATTAAAAGTAAGATAATGAATTCATTGTAAAATTTATATTAATCTTTCTATTGTATCACTTAGGAATTTTTAAACCATTTAAAACTAAATAAAAAAGGTTGATAAAAATTAAAGGCTTCATTTAGTTGCATAAATTGCAGTAAAAAAGACAATCAAGAAATGGTCTGTTGTGATAACTGCGACAGTTGGTTACATTATACCTGCGCGGGTGTAACTTCTGCAGTGGCTGATGTTGATTGGCGCTGCGAAAATTGTCGGGCGCTTCTGGCCACTGCGCTTATAGACTCACAACAAACAAATATTGGTAAAACTGTGCCATCTACGGCTGAGGTGATTACCGATCAAAACTGTCACACTAAAGACAGGTCAGCGACGCACGTGCTTAATTTTAATTCTGTGGCAGCTGAACTGTCTGAAGTTTCAGATACCTTGCACGTGGAACGTAATGTCTACAACGTTGCAGTAAGCAGCGAATCAAATGCGTTGCGACCAGAATTAATAGAAAAAGGCGCAATTCGTCGAACTGTCTCATCACCAAGAAATGCATTTTCTGGTGGTTCAAGTAGTTCAAAACTACGCAGGCAGTGGCAGCTTAAATTTGTAGAAGAAGAACAAGCACTTATAAAAGATAAAGAGGACGTGCTGCTCCGTAAGGAATCACTTTTACAACAACGCAGAATGCTACTTGAACAACTAGAGGAAGATAACGATAGAACATCTGATGACGAAGCTGACGTTCCCGCTGATTTGTGGTCGAAAACTCGCTCTAGTCGATCTAAACAACCACAAGCAGAAAGTACAGCGACCATGCCAACTGAAGCTCAAGTCATTCAAGGGTCAGTTCCGCCATCGACAAGTGAGTATCATTCGACTCTTAACCAATTATTAAGAAAGGTGCACGCCCTCGAGTTGCAGATTACAAGTCATGCTAAGGAGGACCAGTCAACGACTCACTGGCTGCCAGACATGATGACCGCAAGTAATATTCCATCAGGGGCCATGGGAAGTGAAGTTTGTATGGAGCATCGTTCGACCCGGCGCCTAACACGTGAACAAATTGCTGCTCGTACTGGCGTATCCAAAGACTTGCCAAAATTTACGGGAAAACCAGACGAGTGGCCCTTGTTTTTAGCAAGTTTCGAACAGACAACTGCACTTTGTGGTTTCTCAGATGATGAAAACCTTATACGCCTCCGTAAGGCTTTAGATGGCGCTGCGCGCTATTATGTAAAGAATTTATTACTGCACTCATCATGCGTCCCGCAAATTCTCCAAACACTGCGCATGAAATTCGGGCGGCCGGAGTTGATTACACTGTGCGACAATTTAAGGGTCAATTGAAATAACCTCAAATATCTAAATGGTTTCTAATAGTGGATGGTCTATATATTATGCCCTCATACTCAGTTTTATCGGATTAGGTCAAATAAGAGAGAAATTCAAGGTCAAACTTCACCTTTAAGTCACCAATTTTTTCTTATAACTCTTAAACTATATTCAAATTCTATGTAGTAACTGCATCTAAATATTTGCAATGGATGATTCTTTACATTTTTAGACCATTTTTTGCTCAAAAAGTTACGTAAGGGGTTTAATATTTTCTTCAAAAACAGGGCTTTTTTTAAAAAAAAAAAATTTTTCAATAGTTCAGTTACTATGTATTTGTCTTTAAAAACAATCAGATTTTGCTGAATTTTTGCATACACCTTAAGTAAAATAAAATAACCCACCTGTGAAAAGATCACAACAATTACATGTGTGCATCCAAAGATATTAGGATTCAAAGATTACCAACGGTGGTAACTTCGTTAATGTAAGCCCTAGCGTAAAATCATTAAAGTGAAACTTATAGACCCAACAATTTTCTTCAAAACTGTCCTTAACATTTTAACCGAAAGAGTTACCGTTTTAAAGATATGCGCGTAAATGTGTAATTACAACATATATGAAAAATTAAAACGGTTAAAATAAAAATTTTTTTTATTTGTATTTCTTCTCAAGTTCATATATTTTTCATATATGTTGTAATTACACATGTCTTTTCACAGGTGGGTTATTTTATTTTACTTAAGGTGTATGCAAAAATTCAGCAAAATCTGATTGTTTTTAAAGACAAATACATAGTAACTGAACTATTGAAAATTTTATTTTCTTTTTAAAAGCCCTGTTTTCGAAGACAACATTAAACCCCTTACGTAACTTTTTGAGCAAAAAATGGTCTCAAAATGTAAAGAATCATCCATTGCAAATATTTAGATGCAGTTACTACATAGAATTTGAGTTTAGTTTAAGAGTTATAACAAAAAATTTGTGACTTAAAAGTGAAGTTTGACCTTGAATTTCTCTCTTATTTGACCTAATCCGATAAAACTGAGTATGAGGGCATAATAAATAGACCATCCACTATTATAAACCAGTGAGATATTTGAAGTTATTTTTTCGTGTCGCACTGTGTTATTGATGTTCTTTTGACAAAGGTGCGAGACCTGCCTGCCCTTAAGGAAAACAGGCTAGACACGATTGTTGACTTCGCAATAGAGGTGCTGAACATATGCGCAACCATGAAAGCATCAGGGATGATAAGTTATCTAAATAACCCAGAACTAGAACAAGAATTGGTGAGCAGACTTCCCGGGTTACTAGGCGCCTTTTGGGGTATGCACAAAAGCACATTAAAGTCAAGCAACTTAGAACACTTCAGCAGCTGGCTTTTTCATTTGGCCCAGGGTGCAAATAGTGTGCTGCTTCCAAGTACCTCTACAAAGCCGCACAAGCGAGGAAATACTAACATCCATACTGCATCGGATTTGCAATTGAATGGATGCATTATCTGCAAGGGGTCATGCCTAAATGTGGAGACTTGTGAATCTTTTGTTAAGATGCTGCCTGAAAAAAAGTGGAATAAAGTTCGAGAGTTCTCACTGTGCCGGCGTTGCCTTAAGCCGCATTCACCAACACCGTGCAAAAAGACTACTGTCTGCAACGTAACCGGTTGTCGCTCTTTACACCATCCTATTCTACATAAAAAAAGTAATGACAACACCATAACTAGACCTGTAAGTGACACCGACCAATTTGAAAGTAATTCATCAATTTTATTCCGCATTTTGCCAGTTATTTTACACGCCAATGGAGTTCAGCTAAAGACTTACGCATTGTTTGATGATGGATCTTCACTCACACTCTTAGATGATGAAATCAGCCGCCAACTCAATCTTAAAGGGACTCCACAACCATTATGCATGCGTTGGACAGCGGGTACTCATCGTTACGAGGATAACTCTATTATGGTAAATTTAGAAATCTCTGGTGGTGATAATCATAAACGATTCACTTTAAATGACGTTCATACAGTTCAGAACCTGGGACTGCCGCTACAGTCGCTTTATGCCAACACACTTCAAACTAAGTACAAACATTTACGAGGGATTCCGCTAAAATCCTATTCTAACGCCGAACCTAAATTGTTGATCGGCTTAAACAACAGTAAGCTCGGACTTAGTTTGCGTCAAAGATAAGGTGGTCTTGAGGAACCTATTGCAGAAAAAACACGTCTGGGATGGACCGTGAAGGGTCCGCTACCCGAAGGACAGAAACCGTTGAGCTCGAACAAACACCATGTATTTCATGCTTGCGGCTGCGATGCTACTGCCAACATTGAACTTTTAAAAATTGTCAAAGACTATATATTTCTTGACAATCTAGGGGTACAAACATCTAACTTGATAAATGCTTCCGAAGATCAAATTGCAATGAAACAACTGCAAGCAATGACTGTTCGGGTAGGTTGTCAGTTTGAAACGGGTTTGCTCTGGAAAAATAAAAATTTTTCAATTCCAAACAGCTATCCTATGGCAGAGCGTAGAGCATTGTGTTTAGTTCAACGCATGCAACGAGATCCTGAACTAGCTGACGGATTGCAACAAAAAATTAACGAGTATTTATATAAAGGCTACGCAAGAAAACTTAATCCGAGTGAGATCGACGTACAACCCTGCTGGTATCTGCCAATATTTCCAGTACATAATCCGAGCAAGCCGAAAAAGTTGCGAATAGTATGGGATGCAGCAGCCAAGGTCAATGGCATCTCCCTTAATAGCATGCTACTCAAAGGGCCTGACCAGCTGACACCACTGGTAACTGTGTTAAGGCGCTTCAGACAGAAAAGGGTGGCAATCAGTGGAGACATAGCTGAGATGTTTCATCAAGTAAAGGTGCGCATGGAAGATCAGCATTTTCAACGTTTTTTGTGGTTCGATCCAGGAGAAAAAACACCATCAACGTACATCATGAATGTTATGACATTCGGTGCAACATGTTCACCAAGCTGCGCTCAGTACGTCAAGAATAGTAACGCAAAAGAGTTTAGTCATCAATATCCACGAGCCGTCGAATGTATAACGGATTGTCACTATGTAGACGACATGCTAGATAGCGTAGATACTGAAGAAGAAGCAATTGCGTTAGCCACGGAGGTGCGTTATATACATTCAAAAGGTGGATTCCACATAAGAAACTGGATGTCGAACTCTACCGCTGTGCTACGTGCGTTAAATACAGAACCAACAAGTGAGCTTTGTCTTAATATGGATGTTGAAATGGGCGCTGAAAAAGTTCTCGGAATGTGGTGGAATACCAGATCAGATTGCTTCGTATTTAAAGTGAGTAAACGTTATAAAAATAGTAACGTGATAAGTGATGACCATCGACCGACAAAACGAGAACTCTTAAGTTTTATAATGTCTCTATTTGATCCACTAGGACTTCTCGGGTTTTACACTATGTACGCAAAAATCATATTTCAAGAGACCTGGAGAACCGGATGTACCTGGGACGAGCCTCTAAATGATGACCAGTTTGAAAAATGGCGGTACTGGATTCGGCAACTACCCGAAGTAGAGAAGATAAACATTCCGAGGTGCTATGTGAGAAAAAATTTGCAAGGGTATCCCGACATGGAGCTTCATACTTTCGTCGATGCTAGTGAGAATGGTTATGCTGCAGTTAGCTATTTACGTGGCGAAGAAAACCATACCATTATGTGCTGTCTTGTGGGCTGTAAAACTAAGGTAGCTCCCTTGAAATGTATGTCCATACCACGGTTGGAGCTTCAAGCTGCATTGCTCGGTGCAAGACTTGCTGAAGACCTACAGAAAACTCACTCAATTAAAATTGCTCGTAAAATATTTTGGTCAGATTCTCGCACGGTTATAGCTTGGTTACAGTCAGACCATCGGCGTTACAAGCAATTTGTAGCATTCCGCGTAAGTGAAATCCTGGAGCTGAGTAACATGGACTCATGGAATTGGATCCCATCTAGTGAAAACGTTGCAGATGAGGCCACAAAATGGCAACACTGTCCAGACTTCTCTACTAATAGTCGTTGGTTTAATGGACCTTCATTTTTGAAACTAGATCAAAGTCAGTGGCCCCAACAGAATAGCAAAATAAAAGTCCTCACAACTGAAGAACTGAGAACTCAGTACGTTGGTCAACATGTTGAAGTGGAACAGGTGAAATCGGAAGCTCATAAATTGGGACTACTGCAAACGAGGTATCGTCACTTTTCAAGTTGGCAAAGACTTTTGCGATCCACCGCGACAGTCGTACATATCGTCCTTTTTTGGAAAAGGAAAGCTTTGGAATCAGTGAAGAATCTGGAATACGGACATATTTCACAGGATGAACTCAAAACTGCCGAGTTGTTGTTGTGGAAAGAAGCACAGTATGAAGCCTTCTCAGCGGAAATAGATTCTTTAACAAATGGTACAAAACTGAAAAAATCAAGTCCTCTTTACCAACTCTCACCCTTTATGGACAAAAGCGGGCTATTAAGACTTGAAGGTAGGATCCATGGTCAGTATGAGTGCAATCCTGTAATATTACCTAAAGACCATCACATTACATACTTAATCATATTTCACATGCATTGCAAATATTATCATGGTAGTCATGAGACTGTAATTAATGAGCTTCGCCAAATTTTTTGGATACCAAGATTGAGAGCTGTTTTGAATTCAACACGTCGAAAATGTCAGGAATGTTCCAACAATACCGTGCAACCACACCCACCGCGAATGGGCCCACTTCCATCGGCAAGAATTGCACCCTTTTGTCGTCCTTTTTCTTATGTTGGAGTAGACTTCTTTGGTCCGTTGTATGTGACAGTACGGCGTAGTAGTGAGAAAAGGTATGGAGTGTTGTTTACATGCATGACGACTCGCGCGGTCCATATTGAAGTTGCATATTCTTTGACATCAGATTCCTGCATTCTAACAATCCGAAATTTTATAGGACGGCGAGGGTCTCCAATCGAGTTCTACAGTGATAATGGTACCAATTTCAGAGGAGCTGAACGTGAGTTAGCGGAGGCATTCGCAGGTATGGACAAAAATCTAATAGTTTCGACATTTACAAGTTCATCAACTAAGTGGCAGTTTATACCACCCTCGTCACCACATATGGGGGGTGCCTGGGAACGCCTTGTTCGTTCAGTCAAAAGCGTACTTTACAAGGTTCTGCTCAGACAAAAGATAACTGACGAGCTTCTTCGAGCGGCGCTCACAGAGGTGGAAATGATAATTAACTCGCGCCCCTTGACCTACGTACCAATCCATCATGAGAACGCTGAGGCGCTCACTCCCAATCATTTTTTGTTGGGGTCATCTAACGGAGCAAAACCATTAATTGAGGCTGGAGTTGATGGTATGTTATTGAGAAAAAACTGGCTTACGTCACAGCAAATAGCAAATGCTTTCTGGAAGCGGTGGTTAGTGCAGTATTTACCTACAATAACGCGGCGCACAAAATGGTTTGAAGAGGTAAAGCCTATAGATGTTGGCGATATTGTCTACATTGTTGACCCAGATCAACCTAGGAATTGCTGGCCCAGGGGAAAGGTGATCAGTGTGGCAAAAGGACAGGATGGCAGAGTGAGAAGTGCGACAGTGCAGACTACCGCGGGTGTGTATGATAGACCTGCTGCGAAGATTGCTGTTTTAGATGTTGCAGATAGGGTAGAACCTTGTCAGGATATACCGGGGGTGAGTGTTACGAAACATCTGGCAACACCACCCGTTAATGTCAAACAAAATAAAATTGCAAAAAGCAATAAGGCGGTATAAAGACTTCCGCCTTTTTTCTTTCCTTCTTTCTTGTCTTGGAGTCACGGCAGCAGCACTTAAACGGCGAAGAATAATATTAAAAGTAAGATAATGAATTCATTGTAAAATTTATATTAATCTTTCTATTGTATCACTTAGGAATTTTTAAACCATTTAAAACTAAATAAAAAAGGTTGATAAAAATTAAAGGCTTCATTTAGTTGCATAAATTGCAGTAAAAAAGACAATCAAGAAATGGTCTGTTGTGATAACTGCGACAGTTGGTTACATTATACCTGCGCGGGTGTAACTTCTGCAGTGGCTGATGTTGATTGGCGCTGCGAAAATTGTCGGGCGCTTCTGGCCACTGCGCTTATAGACTCACAACAAACAAATATTGGTAAAACTGTGCCATCTACGGCTGAGGTGATTACCGATCAAAACTGTCACACTAAAGACAGGTCAGCGACGCACGTGCTTAATTTTAATTCTGTGGCAGCTGAACTGTCTGAAGTTTCAGATACCTTGCACGTGGAACGTAATGTCTACAACGTTGCAGTAAGCAGCGAATCAAATGCGTTGCGACCAGAATTAATAGAAAAAGGCGCAATTCGTCGAACTGTCTCATCACCAAGAAATGCATTTTCTGGTGGTTCAAGTAGTTCAAAACTACGCAGGCAGTGGCAGCTTAAATTTGTAGAAGAAGAACAAGCACTTATAAAAGATAAAGAGGACGTGCTGCTCCGTAAGGAATCACTTTTACAACAACGCAGAATGCTACTTGAACAACTAGAGGAAGATAACGATAGAACATCTGATGACGAAGCTGACGTTCCCGCTGATTTGTGGTCGAAAACTCGCTCTAGTCGATCTAAACAACCACAAGCAGAAAGTACAGCGACCATGCCAACTGAAGCTCAAGTCATTCAAGGGTCAGTTCCGCCATCGACAAGTGAGTATCATTCGACTCTTAACCAATTATTAAGAAAGGTGCACGCCCTCGAGTTGCAGATTACAAGTCATGCTAAGGAGGACCAGTCAACGACTCACTGGCTGCCAGACATGATGACCGCAAGTAATATTCCATCAGGGGCCATGGGAAGTGAAGTTTGTATGGAGCATCGTTCGACCCGGCGCCTAACACGTGAACAAATTGCTGCTCGTACTGGCGTATCCAAAGACTTGCCAAAATTTACGGGAAAACCAGACGAGTGGCCCTTGTTTTTAGCAAGTTTCGAACAGACAACTGCACTTTGTGGTTTCTCAGATGATGAAAACCTTATACGCCTCCGTAAGGCTTTAGATGGCGCTGCGCGCTATTATGTAAAGAATTTATTACTGCACTCATCATGCGTCCCGCAAATTCTCCAAACACTGCGCATGAAATTCGGGCGGCCGGAGTTGATTACACTGTGCGACAATTTAAGGGTCAATTGAAATAACCTCAAATATCTAAATGGTTTCTAATAGTGGATGGTCTATATATTATGCCCTCATACTCAGTTTTATCGGATTAGGTCAAATAAGAGAGAAATTCAAGGTCAAACTTCACCTTTAAGTCACCAATTTTTTCTTATAACTCTTAAACTAAATTCAAATTCTATGTAGTAACTGCATCTAAATATTTGCAATGGATGATTCTTTACATTTTTAGACCATTTTTTGCTCAAAAAGTTACGTAAGGGGTTTAATATTTTCTTCAAAAACAGGGCTTTTTTTAAAAAAAAAAAATTTTTCAATAGTTCAGTTACTATGTATTTGTCTTTAAAAACAATCAGATTTTGCTGAATTTTTGCATACACCTTAAGTAAAATAAAATAACCCACCTGTGAAAAGATCACAACAATTACATGTGTGCATCCAAAGATATTAGGATTCAAAGATTACCAACGGTGGTAACTTCGTTAATGTAAGCCCTAGCGTAAAATCATTAAAGTGAAACTTATAGACCCAACAATTTTCTTCAAAACTGTCCTTAACATTTTAACCGAAAGAGTTACCGTTTTAAAGATATGCGCGTAAATGTGTAATTACAACATATATGAAAAATTAAAACGGTTAAAATAAAAATTTTTTTTATTTGTATTTCTTCTCAAGTTCATATATTTTTCATATATGTTGTAATTACACATGTCTTTTCACAGGTGGGTTATTTTATTTTACTTAAGGTGTATGCAAAAATTCAGCAAAATCTGATTGTTTTTAAAGACAAATACATAGTAACTGAACTATTGAAAATTTTATTTTCTTTTTAAAAGCCCTGTTTTCGAAGACAACATTAAACCCCTTACGTAACTTTTTGAGCAAAAAATGGTCTCAAAATGTAAAGAATCATCCATTGCAAATATTTAGATGCAGTTACTACATAGAATTTGAGTTTAGTTTAAGAGTTATAACAAAAAATTTGTGACTTAAAAGTGAAGTTTGACCTTGAATTTCTCTCTTATTTGACCTAATCCGATAAAACTGAGTATGAGGGCATAATAAATAGACCATCCACTATTATAAACCAGTGAGATATTTGAAGTTATTTTTTCGTGTCGCACTGTGTTATTGATGTTCTTTTGACAAAGGTGCGAGACCTGCCTGCCCTTAAGGAAAACAGGCTAGACACGATTGTTGACTTCGCAATAGAGGTGCTGAACATATGCGCAACCATGAAAGCATCAGGGATGATAAGTTATCTAAATAACCCAGAACTAGAACAAGAATTGGTGAGCAGACTTCCCGGGTTACTAGGCGCCTTTTGGGGTATGCACAAAAGCACATTAAAGTCAAGCAACTTAGAACACTTCAGCAGCTGGCTTTTTCATTTGGCCCAGGGTGCAAATAGTGTGCTGCTTCCAAGTACCTCTACAAAGCCGCACAAGCGAGGAAATACTAACATCCATACTGCATCGGATTTGCAATTGAATGGATGCATTATCTGCAAGGGGTCATGCCTAAATGTGGAGACTTGTGAATCTTTTGTTAAGATGCTGCCTGAAAAAAAGTGGAATAAAGTTCGAGAGTTCTCACTGTGCCGGCGTTGCCTTAAGCCGCATTCACCAACACCGTGCAAAAAGACTACTGTCTGCAACGTAACCGGTTGTCGCTCTTTACACCATCCTATTCTACATAAAAAAAGTAATGACAACACCATAACTAGACCTGTAAGTGACACCGACCAATTTGAAAGTAATTCATCAATTTTATTCCGCATTTTGCCAGTTATTTTACACGCCAATGGAGTTCAGCTAAAGACTTACGCATTGTTTGATGATGGATCTTCACTCACACTCTTAGATGATGAAATCAGCCGCCAACTCAATCTTAAAGGGACTCCACAACCATTATGCATGCGTTGGACAGCGGGTACTCATCGTTACGAGGATAACTCTATTATGGTAAATTTAGAAATCTCTGGTGGTGATAATCATAAACGATTCACTTTAAATGACGTTCATACAGTTCAGAACCTGGGACTGCCGCTACAGTCGCTTTATGCCAACACACTTCAAACTAAGTACAAACATTTACGAGGGATTCCGCTAAAATCCTATTCTAACGCCGAACCTAAATTGTTGATCGGCTTAAACAACAGTAAGCTCGGACTTAGTTTGCGTCAAAGATAAGGTGGTCTTGAGGAACCTATTGCAGAAAAAACACGTCTGGGATGGACCGTGAAGGGTCCGCTACCCGAAGGACAGAAACCGTTGAGCTCGAACAAACACCATGTATTTCATGCTTGCGGCTGCGATGCTACTGCCAACATTGAACTTTTAAAAATTGTCAAAGACTATATATTTCTTGACAATCTAGGGGTACAAACATCTAACTTGATAAATGCTTCCGAAGATCAAATTGCAATGAAACAACTGCAAGCAATGACTGTTCGGGTAGGTTGTCAGTTTGAAACGGGTTTGCTCTGGAAAAATAAAAATTTTTCAATTCCAAACAGCTATCCTATGGCAGAGCGTAGAGCATTGTGTTTAGTTCAACGCATGCAACGAGATCCTGAACTAGCTGACGGATTGCAACAAAAAATTAACGAGTATTTATATAAAGGCTACGCAAGAAAACTTAATCCGAGTGAGATCGACGTACAACCCTGCTGGTATCTGCCAATATTTCCAGTACATAATCCGAGCAAGCCGAAAAAGTTGCGAATAGTATGGGATGCAGCAGCCAAGGTCAATGGCATCTCCCTTAATAGCATGCTACTCAAAGGGCCTGACCAGCTGACACCACTGGTAACTGTGTTAAGGCGCTTCAGACAGAAAAGGGTGGCAATCAGTGGAGACATAGCTGAGATGTTTCATCAAGTAAAGGTGCGCATGGAAGATCAGCATTTTCAACGTTTTTTGTGGTTCGATCCAGGAGAAAAAACACCATCAACGTACATCATGAATGTTATGACATTCGGTGCAACATGTTCACCAAGCTGCGCTCAGTACGTCAAGAATAGTAACGCAAAAGAGTTTAGTCATCAATATCCACGAGCCGTCGAATGTATAACGGATTGTCACTATGTAGACGACATGCTAGATAGCGTAGATACTGAAGAAGAAGCAATTGCGTTAGCCACGGAGGTGCGTTATATACATTCAAAAGGTGGATTCCACATAAGAAACTGGATGTCGAACTCTACCGCTGTGCTACGTGCGTTAAATACAGAACCAACAAGTGAGCTTTGTCTTAATATGGATGTTGAAATGGGCGCTGAAAAAGTTCTCGGAATGTGGTGGAATACCAGATCAGATTGCTTCGTATTTAAAGTGAGTAAACGTTATAAAAATAGTAACGTGATAAGTGATGACCATCGACCGACAAAACGAGAACTCTTAAGTTTTATAATGTCTCTATTTGATCCACTAGGACTTCTCGGGTTTTACACTATGTACGCAAAAATCATATTTCAAGAGACCTGGAGAACCGGATGTACCTGGGACGAGCCTCTAAATGATGACCAGTTTGAAAAATGGCGGTACTGGATTCGGCAACTACCCGAAGTAGAGAAGATAAACATTCCGAGGTGCTATGTGAGAAAAAATTTGCAAGGGTATCCCGACATGGAGCTTCATACTTTCGTCGATGCTAGTGAGAATGGTTATGCTGCAGTTAGCTATTTACGTGGCGAAGAAAACCATACCATTATGTGCTGTCTTGTGGGCTGTAAAACTAAGGTAGCTCCCTTGAAATGTATGTCCATACCACGGTTGGAGCTTCAAGCTGCATTGCTCGGTGCAAGACTTGCTGAAGACCTACAGAAAACTCACTCAATTAAAATTGCTCGTAAAATATTTTGGTCAGATTCTCGCACGGTTATAGCTTGGTTACAGTCAGACCATCGGCGTTACAAGCAATTTGTAGCATTCCGCGTAAGTGAAATCCTGGAGCTGAGTAACATGGACTCATGGAATTGGATCCCATCTAGTGAAAACGTTGCAGATGAGGCCACAAAATGGCAACACTGTCCAGACTTCTCTACTAATAGTCGTTGGTTTAATGGACCTTCATTTTTGAAACTAGATCAAAGTCAGTGGCCCCAACAGAATAGCAAAATAAAAGTCCTCACAACTGAAGAACTGAGAACTCAGTACGTTGGTCAACATGTTGAAGTGGAACAGGTGAAATCGGAAGCTCATAAATTGGGACTACTGCAAACGAGGTATCGTCACTTTTCAAGTTGGCAAAGACTTTTGCGATCCACCGCGACAGTCGTACATATCGTCCTTTTTTGGAAAAGGAAAGCTTTGGAATCAGTGAAGAATCTGGAATACGGACATATTTCACAGGATGAACTCAAAACTGCCGAGTTGTTGTTGTGGAAAGAAGCACAGTATGAAGCCTTCTCAGCGGAAATAGATTCTTTAACAAATGGTACAAAACTGAAAAAATCAAGTCCTCTTTACCAACTCTCACCCTTTATGGACAAAAGCGGGCTATTAAGACTTGAAGGTAGGATCCATGGTCAGTATGAGTGCAATCCTGTAATATTACCTAAAGACCATCACATTACATACTTAATCGTATTTCACATGCATTGCAAATATTATCATGGTAGTCATGAGACTGTAATTAATGAGCTTCGCCAAATTTTTTGGATACCAAGATTGAGAGCTGTTTTGAATTCAACACGTCGAAAATGTCAGGAATGTTCCAACAATACCGTGCAACCACACCCACCGCGAATGGGCCCACTTCCATCGGCAAGAATTGCACCCTTTTGTCGTCCTTTTTCTTATGTTGGAGTAGACTTCTTTGGTCCGTTGTATGTGACAGTACGGCGTAGTAGTGAGAAAAGGTATGGAGTGTTGTTTACATGCATGACGACTCGCGCGGTCCATATTGAAGTTGCATATTCTTTGACATCAGATTCCTGCATTCTAACAATCCGAAATTTTATAGGACGGCGAGGGTCTCCAATCGAGTTCTACAGTGATAATGGTACCAATTTCAGAGGAGCTGAACGTGAGTTAGCGGAGGCATTCGCAGGTATGGACAAAAATCTAATAGTTTCGACATTTACAAGTTCATCAACTAAGTGGCAGTTTATACCACCCTCGTCACCACATATGGGGGGTGCCTGGGAACGCCTTGTTCGTTCAGTCAAAAGCGTACTTTACAAGGTTCTGCTCAGACAAAAGATAACTGACGAGCTTCTTCGAGCGGCGCTCACAGAGGTGGAAATGATAATTAACTCGCGCCCCTTGACCTACGTACCAATCCATCATGAGAACGCTGAGGCGCTCACTCCCAATCATTTTTTGTTGGGGTCATCTAACGGAGCAAAACCATTAATTGAGGCTGGAGGTGATGGTATGTTATTGAGAAAAAACTGGCTTACGTCACAGCAAATAGCAAATGCTTTCTGGAAGCGGTGGTTAGTGCAGTATTTACCTACAATAACGCGGCGCACAAAATGGTTTGAAGAGGTAAAGCCTATAGATGTTGGCGATATTGTCTACATTGTTGACCCAGATCAACCTAGGAATTGCTGGCCCAGGGGAAAGGTGATCAGTGTGGCAAAAGGACAGGATGGCAGAGTGAGAAGTGCGACAGTGCAGACTACCGCGGGTGTGTATGATAGACCTGCTGCGAAGATTGCTGTTTTAGATGTTGCAGATAGGGTAGAACCTTGTCAGGATATACCGGGGGTGAGTGTTACGAAACATCTGGCAACACCACCCGTTAATGTCAAACAAAATAAAATTGCAAAAAGCAATAAGGCGGTATAAAGACTTCCGCCTTTTTTCTTTCCTTCTTTCTTGTCTTGGAGTCACGGCAGCAGCACTTAAACGGCGAAGAATAATATTAAAAGTAAGATAATGAATTCATTGTAAAATTTATATTAATCTTTCTATTGTATCACTTAGGAATTTTTAAACCATTTAAAACTAAATAAAAAAGGTTGATAAAAATTAAAGTCTATTTATTCGCCAACATAGCCAATAATCTATATCCATATTATTTGCGGTCTTCTGGTTAAAAAAGCAAAACGCTGTCTGTGTGATGGCTAGAAACTCCAAAACAACTGAGCCGATAAAGCTGAAATTTTGGCTGTTGATTATTTTCAAGTACGATATTGTTTAGGGAAAAACTTTTGCCACACCCCCTTTTACGGCCCACGAATCAATACAAATGCTATATATCCGACGATTTTGGTCGTATTAGGCTACAATTTGGTAATTTATTTTATATGCTCACTTTCGGCAACTGTACTAAAACTTGGTAATGTCCATCTACCAGAAAACTGGGACAGGCATTGTATAAGGTGGTGTTGTTCCGCCCATACAATTTAAATTTGTAATATCGAATAGCTTTGGGAGTAAAAGTAAAAGTACTTACATACAAACTTAAAATGGAGTTACTATTTAATGATGTCCTGCTACTGGGAAACTGTAACGAATAGTGGAAAATTACAGTGGTGTCAATTTACGGGTCCAAGAAAAGATTTGAATATAATTATTGTTCTGATATATTTGCTGGGTGCAGCAACGCGCGCCGGGAAAAAGTTAGTTAAAAATAAAACTGATCGAGTCAGTAAAGTTGCATTGAAACAGAAGCAATCTATGCTCTTAGAAATTGTGTCTGAAATTTCTCTTTAATGCCCACTTCAATATTTATAGGAGGACTTTCCCCAGTCAATTAATATAATAAATTTTATATCATTAAGGGGGATTATATATCCAGAGGCCGAAAAACAAAGTCATGTTTGTGAATTTTTTAAGGAAATCTAAGCAATATTTTTAAACAAGAGTTTTTACACCTAAAAATATACACATTCAAGAGTATGTTAAGTTTTTAAAAAAAAAAAATAATATTAAGGTAGATACAGCATTTTTTATAGAGCGCTGTGAAAAAAAAAGTGGAAAGCGGTGACCAAAGTTGCTCCTGCTAAACTCATCTAAAACAAAAAATGAAAAAGATTGTTAAACTAGATAATTAAAACTCGTACTTGTCACAGCCGATTTTGAAAATATTGATTTTTCACAAAATGGCGGACTTCCGAACGTAAATTAACAATTTTCGACCAAAAATTCGTCATTATTTTGCCTATAAAAAATGAACGAAGCTACGAAAAAAGAAAATCCTATGACAAGTACGAGATTATTATGAATAAAATAAACCTGCAAAAAAATCAAAACGATCGATTCACTGAGTTTCGAGAAATCTTGGTCACCTACTTTAAAAACATGGTTTCGAGAAAAACGCGTTTGAAAATAAGGGCCAGCACGACCGCGGCGCTCTCTCGAGGGCGATTCACTCACGAGGCTATAACTTTGTTATTTTTTGAGATATCGACTCGAAATTTTAACCACATGTTTTTGAGACTTGAAGCTTTAAGAAAATTTAAGAAAAAAAATAATCAAAAATCGTTTAATTTAACCGTGATTAATTTGTTTCAGAGGATGTTCTTGTCGTAAATTATATTGATAACACACTGCGCCACTGTTTTTGTAAACGGCATCCCACTATACTTTTCTTATAGATTTGGGATTTCTAAAGACGAAAATCGCAAAAAAAAAATTTTTTTATGGATACGTTTTTTTTTAAAACATTTTTTAAACTTTTTTCGTTTTTTTCAAACATAGTCGCAGATATTTAAACATATCTTAGATACCACTTTATCAATTTTAATAATTAAACCTATCGATTTAAGCCAAATACAATTTTCTAAAAGTTTGCTATGCAATTTTTTTCATTTGGATAAGTAGTTTTTGCGTTATCAAAAGAAATATTTTGAAAAAATAATTTTTTTACGTAAAAATGCAAGTCAAAAATGTTTACAAAAATTCATGAAAAATCGAAAGCTGCAAAAAGTGTTTTTTTTCTTTTGATCAAAGAAATAAGAGATAAGGAAGCGGTGTTATTTCCAAAAGTGAGGTATTTTTCTCATTAGTGTTGGTTAACACACACATAGAAAAATTTACACAAGACCGCATTCGGGTGCAGCAAATAAGAAGGCGCAAACTTTTGCAGCATTAAGGTCGTGTGCTATTCGAAAACTTTTCACTCGGATGATGAAATTTTGACAGTTTGAAAGAGAATATTTGGCACTTGTGAGGTGAATATGACTGTCAAAAATTCATGTAGCCCCAGGGGCTAGTATAAATTTTGACAATCCGAAACAGAATTTTTGACACAAGCAAAAATGAAAAAAAACACTTGTGAGATTGTGAGTCGTAAAGAAGTTCAAAATTTTCTGTTTCCGACAGCATAGCAACCAAAATTGCTAATTTTCAATATAAATTAACAATTTCGCAAAGCAAATAAAATTCTTGTGCTAATGCACTACCAAATCTAAAACGTCAAAATTTCTAGTTGTAAAAATTTCATCGTCCTTTTGGTACAGCAAAAATTACAATTTTATTTCAACAGACAGAAATTGTATTCAACTCAGTAAATTCTCTCCTACCACGAGTGAAAAGTTTCCGAATGGCACTCGGCCCAACTAGAATAATTAAATGGAATGAATTCGTAAATAGGACGAATACTGGTGTAAATATGTAATGTGAAGTCATCAGGTAATATTTACAATCAGACCTGTTAAACAAAAAAACATTGTTGTGTCTTGTGTCATGTCAAACAAAGAAATGACATGAAACTTCTGTGAGTGATAGATGTTAAAGTCAAAACTTCACAAGTTGTGAAAGTCTGTTGTATTTCCACACCACCCTTGAGGTATACAATTTGGTGCGTTACCGTTTTTTTTGGGTGTTCGGTTCCCCTGTAGGCCTATTTCACCCATAAAGAAAATAAATCATTAGTAAAATATTAATCAACAATTCAGCTACTAAACTAAACTACTAACCTAAACTACTACTAAACTAAACTACTAAACTCCTTTAAAATTAATAGTTTTGTGGAGCTTTTGTTTGATTCAAGGCTTTTCGTTTATTTTTGTTCGTTATATAATATCGCATTTTTAAAAAGAAAATAACAATGATTTGACTACGATATTATAATGGCCGGAAAACAAGAGCGCCCTAAAAATATGCGCAACTGTATTAATTGAATGCGCCCCCTGAAGCGGTATTTGTATTTTGACAGTTCGATCGCACTAAATTGGAACAAAACAACGGGCTCTAATTTTAATTTTTTCGCAATATTTCAATTGTAAATATTAAAACTTTCACTTGTTACAACTTCTTTAAACACAATTAGATATAAACAACGTTGTTTTGTTTAAAAATTCCAACTGGTGTCGGTATACTTACTTGTGAAATGATAGCGTCTTGTTCTTCAATTTCTGGCTGCTTGCACAATTTTTCACTACACAATGCATTTTTAGTCAATTGTTTATGTTATTTACTTTAATTATTTTATAAAATTCAACAATAAAAATCGCTTTTTATTGAATATTTGGTATTTGTAATTCGACTCGATTTTTTTTTCAGACACGAGCGATCGAACTGTCAAAAAATTCATGAAACATGCCTCAGTACACACACACTGTATGTGAGGAGAACACCATTTCCTTATATTTTACTTCTTTGCTTTTGATCTTAAAAATTCATTTTTAATTGAGATAATAAGCTATCGTTGAAAGAAATTCGTGCAAAAATAAAGGCAGGAGATGCATTTGAGTGAAGGAACTAAAATTCGACATTTTACTGTTTTTTACTTTTTTGGTCATAGCATACTTAGAAAGGTCAATCCAAAAATATCTGTGGTTTATGACAGGTGGCATCTCTGAAAAAAGGCGGCCTGTATTTTAGTTTGTGTTTCTTTGACAGTTAATATCAACTTAGATAAGCAACGTCACCTGTTTTCAACTTCGGTTGCGTTGATCGGTCTTTGTACATGTGATTTTATCGTGTGCATTGAAATCATTTATTGTAATCCTTTCATTTTAAAAATTTAAAGTTGTTTCAAATGAACATCCATATCCATCATATTTTAAAGCTGTCTTTAGACAATCCAACTTCAAACGAAAGCAGTTCTAAGAGTGAACTTGAAATCGAAGAAAAGCCAAAACCACTTAAACCACAAAACCACAAGCCGCAAAAAGAATTGAACGATTTGGTTAGAGATTTGGATCTTACCAAAGAAAAAGCTCAATTACTTGCATCTCGCTTGAAAGAACGACATTTGGTAGATAGAGATGTCAACTCATGGTTCTACCGAGACCGGCATAAGCCTTATACAAAATATTATACTCTCAAAGAGGGCATGTGCTATTTCTGTGATATTCTCGGAGTATTCAAAGAGTTAGGTCAACCATAAGATCCAAAAGAGAGGAGATTGTTTATTGACAGTAACAAACAAAGTTTGAAAGCAGTTTTATTGCACAAAGGCAACGAAAAACCATCACTACCCATTGCACATGCTGTCGATATGAAGAAAACGTATGAGACAATGTCAAAATTACTTAAAAACATTAAGTATCAAGAGCACCAGTAGAAAGTTTGTTTCGATTTGAAAGTGGTTGCCATGTTGTGTGGATTGCAAAACACAAAATATTGTGTTATAAAGTTGTGGCATATTTTAATAAGTTTGTTTCTTTTATAATTCTTAAAAAACAATTTTTTTTTTTTTTTTTTTTTCTGCAAAGAACTTTGTTGTTGTAGCAACCTGATGCTTCATGAATTATTTGGCATTAAGAACACAAAATATTGTTTTTTTCTCTGCCTTTGGGACAGTCCAGCTCGAGCCAAGCATTATGTCAAGAAGGACTGGCCAAAAAGAGAGGACATAAAAGTTGGAAGCCACAACGTCAAATATGTTCCTCTTGTTAAAGTGGAAAATATAAGTTTGCCAGCTTTACATATCAAATTGGGACTAATAAAGAACTTTACTTTATCAAAACTTTAAAAAAGGAAGAAGAAGCGTTCATTTTCTTTAAAAAAATTTTCCCAAAAATTTCATTGGGAAAAATCACGGAAAGTGTGTTCGATGGCCCACAAATTAAAGAATTGCTCTCTAATGAAGAATTCCAAGGGTTCTTATCTTCGGAAGAAAAATCTACCTGTAATTCGTTTTAATTGGTTGTTTCTGGCTTTTTGGGAAACAATAGTTGTCCGGAATATGCAGAAATTATTCGTGACATGCTCATAAACTATGCAAAAATTGCTATAAGAGACTCTTATTAGATTACATTTTAGCACTCCATTAATTGTATTTTTTTTTTTTTTTTGTTTTTTTTTTAACATCAGGTGCAAACATGTCATAAAAACTTCATTATCTGCAATCACATTTGGATTTATTTCCCCCAAATCTTGGCGAAGTAAGTGATGAACACGGCGAACGTTTTCATCAGCAAATGAAGAACATGGAACAACGCTATCAAGGAACCTGGAATGAGAGCATGAGACCATGGGGACTATATTTGGTTTCTCATAAGAGAAACAAATCCGAAAAACTATAGAAAGCAAAAGAGAACCTTTGACTATGTTCAAGACTTTTGTACAAAACACCTACTCTTTAAGAAAAAATTCAATCAAAGTAAAATTTAATCAAACAAAACAGTAAAATGTTAAATAATGTAAAAAACAGTAAAATGTCGAATTTTAGTTCCTTCACTCAAATGCATCTCCTGCCTTTATTTTTGCACGAATTCTTTCAACGATAGCTTACTATCTCAATTAAAAATATGTTTTTAAGACCAATAGAAAAAATTTACCACTTTTTGCACTTTTCGATTTTTTATGAATTTTTGAAAACATTTTTGACTTGCATTTTTACGTGAAAAAATGATTTTTTCAAAATATTTCTTTTGATAGCGCAAAAACTTCTTATCCAAATGAAAAAAATTACAAAACAAACTTTCAACAAATTTTATTTGGCTTAAATTGATAGGTTTAATTATTAAAATTGGTGAAGTGGTATGTGATCTAAGATATGTTTAAATATATGCGACTGTTTGAAATAAACGAAAAAAGTTTAAAAAATTTTTAAAAAATAAACGTATCCATAAAAAATTTTTTTTTGCGATTTTCGTCTTTAGAGATTCCAAATCTATAAGAAAAGTATAGTGGAATGCCGTGCACAGAACTTTTTTTCTGATTTTGGCGCATAGTGTAATCACTTCTATAACATCATTTTCCTTTTGAAAGGGTAACACAAAAGTTACATGATTATGTTCTTCTAAATCTCGTAAATGAAACCAATTTAATTTGTTGTAAGTCAATTTGAACTAACGTAATGAGCGATATTTAAATCAAAAATATTGAACAAGAACAATGGAACCAATAAACGAAAGACATGACTATGCGGCAAAATTTGAAAATATAACGTTTTTAAACCACCAATTAGCTAATTAACAAAAACACCCACTGCTCTTCATGTCAACCCCTCTTCACTGTTGTGGCTTAAGCCATGTCACTGCTCCAAGTTCACCTTGCACTCGAAAGACTAGATACAACTTGACTCTGTGTGTCAGTTACTTGTTTTGCGTCATGTTTTTTAGTGGGAGTTGAATTGAAAGAAACTATTCTATAGCGTCTCTAACGCAATCAAAGAGATATACATGCCTGCAAGACAAGTTGCTCCTTGAATCATTCTCGCTTTGCATGTCCTTTGGCTGCAGTAGAAATTTACATCTCAAAAGCTACAAAGCCAGGAAAATCAAATGAAGTCAAAAGAATAAAAACAGAGATAGAGAAAGTAACAGAAACAAGTCAATGAAAAAACTTCAAGCAATTAGCAAGAACAACAAATCTTCTAAAACATGGCAGGGACGACAGCCTACAGCGAAATCCTTGCAAACTTAATTAATCATTGGAAGATAATTTTGTAACTTATTTTCGGAAAGAACTTCAAGAGGCGGAAACGAGTACCAGGAAGTTGTGTCGATTAAAAAAAAATTGAAATAAAATAAAAATTCAAAAGTTAACTCAATTAATTAATATGAAAGAAAACCAAGACAATCTAAAAAAAATAGAAACAATTTGCTTGTTTGTCCTTAATTTTAATCATCTTTCCTCGACCCTTGTCCTCCTCAGTCTACTTCAAAACAAGGATACTTTTATTTTCAGGATAACACCTGCTCTGCTCATTCAACTAAGCCAGCTTTCATTGATGCAGTAATTAATTCCGCAACATTCCGGTTTTTAGCTCGTGCTTCTTATTTATTTATGAATTCATGTTGTCTGTCAGCAAATAACTACATTTTCGGCAGTCGTACGAGGTCCTAGTTCCACTTCGTCGTTCCTTTTTTATTGCTCAATACATCGACTTCAATATCGTCCTCCACATTTGTATCGGCAGATGAATTATTTTAAGGGAACATGCATTGTCTCTCACAAAAATTAATTAATTCATAGCAATTAAGACCAAATTGAAATAATTAAGGAAGTTTTACTTACATAGAATTAGATTAAAAAAATTAATACTAGCTTACAAAAAAATAATAAAATAAAAACCCAACACACATTAACAAGACCAGTTTTTCTTTAGTTAAATACAGGAAATACGCAAGTCCTAAGCTTGCATTGCACCTATAATTTTTCGAGATAGAAGTAAGCGATAAAACTCATATATTGGGTCGTATATTTGAGACATTTTTGAAGTTAGACCGAATCTCCTGAAAAGGACAACAGTTATGTAGCTTAAAGGCTACTTAGATATTAATTAAGTTTATATAAAAATAATCATTTTTAAGCTTACATCAAAATATACATATATTAGATCTATTTCCGTACTGTAAAGTTTTAGTCCAATTTACCAGTTTTGCAGGTTTTACATAGTCCGAGAAACGTTCTGGTCTTCGAAAAAATGGTAAAAAAGGGTGCAATCGAGAGCAAAAACTTCCCATTCCTGTCAAAAGTTGCAAGTTTTAGTCCAAGACATTTCTTCTGCCAAAAATGATAAATGTGTCAAACTGCTTTAAATCAGCTTTACAAGCTGGCAGAGAAATTGCAGAGCGTCAAAAATTCTTTGAAATAAATAAAAACTATTGGAATAACAACCCGAAATTTTATTGATTTTGTACGAACTAAATATAAATTTTAAGTTGAGAACTAATTCCATATTTTTTTAGCATGTCGTCTACACTGGCGGTTAGGGCGTATCGAAAAATTTAGATCGTATTCTAAGAGGTCTCGAAAGTTGTATGGGGTTGTCGGGAACCCAAAAAAAATATTAGGGAAAAAGAAGAATCTCTTCGTCTCCCGCAAGGACAAAGTTGTTTTTTGGAGAAAACAGTACAAATTAACGATCTTAAAATGCTTTGATTTTTGTAAAAACAACTACGTATGTGTTTTAAAGCAAAAGTAAGTACTAGTGTCCGACCGAATATTCGGCTTCGGCTTCGGTATTCGGCATATTCGGCCGATTTTTTAACTTTCAACTACGGCTTCAGCTTCGACCTAAATAGCCGAATATTTTGGCCGAATATTTTTGCTTTGTAATAACTAAAAATATTTTAAAAATTCTTAAGCAAAATTTCAGTATAATTCGATGAATTCCGTTCGAAATTCCATATTTGAAACACTTGTTGGTTTTGTTTTTCTCTTTCTTCCGTTCTTCCATAAGTTGGCTTTCGCTCGTTGAAAACTTTATTCAAATGATAAATGCAGTGAGTCCGACCCATGATACAATTACAAGGTAAGCTCATTTTAAAATGGCTGCTCGAATTTGCAATTTTGCAACAACAAAGCTGTAGAAGCTACAAAAGTCAAACGAAAAAAGCAACAACAATAAGAAAAACTAAAAATTAACAGCTGATTTTGACAACTAGCTCACCCTGCTCTCCAATATGACTCTACCTTGTAATCATGTATCATGGTCCGACCGACATGGGTTGATAAGATCGTACATGTTGAACGAACTGGCAGAAAACTCAAACATTTTTGATTTTTACGCGACCGTCTCATTTACTTTCGACTGATCATACATGGTATAAAAAAAAACCGAGTTACGCTAGAAATTTTCTGCGAGATTTCAGTCAGTATTGAGCAATTTTAGCAATTTACCTCATCTTTTTAATATTGGCACAATTAAAATAGAGGAAAAAGAGGTTTTAAAATCTTTAATGAACTTGGACTGTAAAAAAGAATCTTGGACTGGATAGAATCATATCTTGTCAATAGAGTTCTTCTGGTCAAGATAGGTGACCACGTCTCTAAGCCAAGAGTTGCTAACTCGGGAGTACCGCAAAGGAGTCATCTTGGGCCGCTTCTTTTTATACTTTTCATTAACGATATATTGCAGGACTTGAAGTTTTGTAATTGCCTTCTGTATGCAGATGACCTGAAGCTTTTTCATGAAATAAGTTGCTTAAATGATTGTGTTAACTTTCAAGAGGATATAAATTCCTTGCTTCATTGGTGTAACACAAACCATCTTTCTCTTAATTTTTCCAAATGCAAAGTTTTCTCCTTTTCTCGCAAAAATCTTGCAATTGATTATAACTACGCTTACAACGACCGCAGTAGCTTTGAAAGGGTTAAGCAATGTAAAGACTTAGGAGTGTACTTTGATGCCAAGTTTTTGTTTGATACTCATATCGATTATGTTGTATCTAAAGCCAACTCTCAGCTGGGGTTTTTGAAAAGAAACACTAGGGAGTTTCTAGATCCATTTACCTGCAAAACAGTCTTTATTAGTATGGTAAGATCACTTGTGGAATACGCAAGCATTGTATGGGATCCATTCTACGAAGTTTCAAAGAACCGAATCGAAAACATTCAAAAACGTTTTTCAAGATTTGCTTTGCGAAGATTATACTCTTGGGAAACATGCCGCCATACTGGGTACGTTGTAGGTTACTAAGTTTTCATAGTCTAACAACTAGAAGCGTTCAGTCTGACATACTCTTCATTAAATATATAATAGATGGCAAAATAAACTCTCCAGAGTTATTACAGCTGATTCCGTTCAATATTCCACCTCGCACACTTAGGGATTCTAAGCTATTTTATACCAAATATCATAGAACCAATTATGGACTTAACGAACCTATCTCGAGGTGCCTTTCCAATTGTAATTTTGTATCAAGCCAGTTAGATTTTAGTAATAATCGTGATTTGTTTAAGAAACGGCTTTTTGACATCTTTCAATGATACAAATTGTAAATGTTGTACAGATAACCTTGCAATAAATATTTTACCTAGTTTTAAGCTAAATATTGTATCTGTAAGGGTAATAACCCGGTAGATGGTAAATAAATAAATAAATAAAAGTATTGAATTTCAGTAGCATTTCTCTCGACAAGATCGAAAATCGATTTAAGTATCTTCTATGTCATCCTGACGTTACTAAATCAATTGCAGAAATATGATAATTCAGCAAAATGACATGAGAGAATTATAATCAATTTTATATCTAGTCGTAAAAGCTACAGAAATGCAATGCTGCCAGAAATCAGGCTGAAAAACTAATACGTTAAACTCGAGCTTAATATATGTCGTTTTTTTTTACTGAAATAACGAAAGCCAGTACTAAATTTTATAATTTTTTGTACTTAAAAAAAATTTTATTAATATTCGGCTTCGGTATTCGGCCGAATACTTCCATTTGGCCGAACATTCGGTTTCGGCCAAAATTTCACATTCGGTCGTACACTAGTAAGTACAGACTTAGCCCATTTTTTACCACTGTTTCTTTAAAGAAACTAAAAAAAATTATTAAAAAAAAAAACTAAAAGATATTCAAAAACCTAGAACGGCAAATGAATTTTACATTCATTGACTTTAAGATAATTTACAAATATTTTTTAATTTTTAAAATTTTACTGGAGCGTGGGGCTGATCAACTGGTATACCTTTTTAGACCCTTTTTTAAAAAATTAAAAAAATACGAAAAATAAATTTATCACCAATATGATAGGTTAAGTTCCAGGAAAACGTATCAAATACAAGCCATAAATTAAGAAATCATAAGTAGAATTAAAAATTATGCATGTCAGAACATGTTGATTTTTGCCGTTTCTTTAAAGCAACGCTAGCTAAAACACTATACAAAATACGGCATAGTTCGCAATTTCTTGTATTACTATTACTATTACTATAGTAATACAATTACTTTTACTATGTATTACTATTGCATTAAAAAATAAAAATAAATATCTGGTAATTTCAGCCCTTGAAAGGACTTTGACCTAGCTTCTTATCATCAATTGTGTTGTGCACTAACGGAAATAATGCATGTTAACATTATCCACGCCTGAATATCAATTGTATTTAAATATTTACGTGGATAAATCAAAAATTTTCTTTACAACTCGTTTTTTTCCCGTATTTAAATTTTATTTATACCACACACCTACACAAATATTCCATACAAGCAAGCAGCATCGCACACGTACACACATATTCCGACAAGCAGCAACAGCATCGCACTCTGTTCCTGCAGTTTATTTCTTGCAGGTTTCTTATAGTTCTCATTTAGTTAATGTTGCAAGGGTAATATAGGGTGGATATTTGGCCAAGATGATTTGTGAATGCGATGGGTGGTCGTTTTATGGATTGATGTAGGGTTGAGTGACAACTTGATATTTTCTGGTTGTCATTTACCTGCATATTTTTCTTATACATTTTAATTCTTATTGAATTTTAATATGTTGTTCTTTAAATTCAGTATTTGTATAAAAATTTTCTTTGAATGCGATAGTTTTATTTTCAAATATTAAATATTTGAAAGATATTTTAAGAAAAATTCGTGCACTATTTAGATATATTTTTTATTAATTCTGTTTAAATATTTAAATAATATTTAATTAAGAAAATATTTAAATAAATTTTAAATATTTACGTAGTCGATTTATGCAAATGCGTTGTTGGTGCAAAAATGACTCCCTTTTTGAATAAATTAAAAAATTTTTTGGATAATTTTAATATTTTTTTCCCTTAGTGTTATTATGTTTGTACACAATTGATCGAGAACCGGACCTACAGGTTTAACGCCGACTCGGAACGGCGATGAACGGAATGTTCTTGTTCTCAACAAGCTTTACATGGCATTTTGATTACTCTCTGAGGTTTGCCATTGTCTGCAGAGAGGTGGCGGCCGAACAGAAAAATCATTTTAATTCAAATAATTTTCTGTCGCTGCTGGGGTTCGAACCCGGGTCTCCAGGTTCGTTGACATAGAGGCCACGCACTTTAACCAACTACGCCAGGGACGCCACAATTACTATTGTATTACTATTGCGAATTACCAATAATTTTGTAAAGTTATGATTTCATAACTAATCGGCGTGTCTATGAGAGATTTATTTCATGAATTATATCATGAGATGAGCGTGTAGCATCAAATCAAGTGTGAGATTTTGTGGATGTGGGGGCATTACATCTCGTGGCATTTCAACGTATATACAAACTGAACTGTTTTTAGAAAAAACTTTTGAAAGTTGAATTTTTGCGTTTCAACAGTGTGGCAACTCAGTAGACTATAGCTGTTAGTTTTAATGATTTAATTGCATCGGACTCCTTTATGGGAAATATTTACGAAAATAATAAGAAAGCGCTGAATAAACATTTACAATAAAAAAATGGCTCTCAAAAGAGCATTGTGCATGAGTGAAGTTGCTAAAATTCTGGAAGAATCAAGTGATGAAGAAGAAACTGCAACGGTAGTGTACATTCCTCCGCCGCCAGACGTTTTGAGTGATGAAGAGGATTTAAATGATGACGATATGATTCTCCCTTCTGGAGATGAGCCTAGTGCACTTTGTGGAATCGCAGGTGTTATAGAAATAGAACTTGGTGGTGGAGCATAATGCTCTGGTTTCACGACATCTGTGTTCCAGAGTTCATCCTCAATAAGCAAGAGCGTTTACAAAAGTCTTGCTGACTTTGGAAGCCCGAAATGGAGAAAAACGCATCGCATCAACTACGATATTGAGTCATATATCGAGTCGGCAATTACAATGCAGCAACAAGACAGAATGTTTGAAACGCTGATTAAGTAAATAAAAATGACTTCCCTTTCACTGTAAATTATTTAATTATTAATTTGGTTTTAGCCGGAAAAACGCCATTAGAAATTTTGTTCCCTCTTTTTTGACACCGAACTCATATCACATACAGTTGAGCAAACAAATATCTACGCCAGACAAAAAAACTTCCACGCTTCCTGCAAGCCGAGTCTCCTTAAATGGTTTATTGGAATCTTACTTTTTTTTACTTTTTTACTTACTGGATATCATACATTGCCGCAAGCACATCTTTACTGGTCAAATGAACCAGATTTTGGGATTCCAATCATGAAGCAAGCCATGCCACGCAATATGTTTATGACTTTTAAAGGTTATTTACATTTCAACGACAGCGATGCAATTGAGTTAAATGATAAACTATATAAATTGCGACGAATTTTTGACATTTTAAATCGAAAGTACTTGCAGTTCGGTGTATTTGCAACCAATTTGTCAATTGACGAGCAAATTGTGCCCTATTTTGGACGTCATTCTTTGAAGAAGAAGTATATTCGAAATAAGCCGGTTCGATTCGGCTTCAAAAACTAGTGTCTGTGCTCGTCCAATGGATATTTGTTCCAGCTGATTCCTTACACTGGAACAAGTGCACTTCTGCTCCTGATAAGATGATTGGACTTGGGGCACAAACAGTTTTGCGACTTTTGGAGTGGTCAAAAACCCGCAACCGCATTACGGGTTTTTGCGTGACTGGCACAATTCGAGTGGTGCAAATTTAAAAACTGGAAAAAATCTAAAGAAAGGCGAATACGATTATCAGTTCGATGCAAACAACAAAATACTTGTCGTACTATGGCAAGATAATGCTGAAGTAAGCGTTGCCACCAATTTCGACACAATTGAGCCACTAAGAAATGTAGATCGCTATAACAGAAAAGAAAAGAAAAATGTATCCAAATAACAACCTAATTTAATTCACAATTACAACCAAAATATGGGAGGAGTGGACTTACACGATAATGCGATTGCCAATTACCGTATAAGGATTCGTGGTAAGAATTGGTGGTGGCCCCATTTCACCAACGCTACTAGCACCGCTCTTGTTAACGCATGGAAGCTGCATGTTATCATGGCAAAACAAGATAATCAGGAACCAATGTCACAATTGCAATTTAGAGCTGCTGTCACTAGAAATCTTTTGCTAACGGAAGAGGCTGAGCGCGAAGAACAATCCAGATCCAAATAATATGTCACGTCTAAATGAAAAAATGCACATTGTTCAGTCTCTTCAATGTGCCATAAATGTGCCATAAGACGACATGCCGTTTTCAATGCATTAAATGCAACATAACTATGCATCCTAAGGATTGCATTAAGGCATATCATAAATGAAATATATATCCAAATATTACACATCAATATTTTTATTTACACACCAATATTCTTTAAGTAACAATACCAACATGGTTTAAGTAAACTAATCTTTTTGAAACATAAGATCTTTAATCTTTATGTTTCTAGTTCCTCTGGGACAACATTTATATAGAAGCTAAGTATCAATACCACAAAGTAGTTTTGGGGTTGCAGATTGTAAAATGGGTCTTTTTAGTGTTAAATTCACCTCAGCCAAGCTTTTTCATGTATGAACCCACATAAAACATTTACCTCCTTTTAAAAAGTTAAATAATTTTTTTTTTATTAAAAAACATGTATCACATGCATTATTTCAGAACTCCACATGTTTCAATTTTGCCATAAGAGATAAAATTTTCGACTACAACTTATTTGCAAGAGTATGTCTTTAAAACAACTTTATTAATGGCAAAGCGAATGTAAAAGAAATGGCTTAGAAGTTTTTCACAATAAATCACAAAATTTAATAAAAACCAAATTTTTTTGCCAACATTTCCTTAAAGCAACACTTCGTAGCGGTTTACCTAAAGGTCGGTAAAATTTTTTCAATGTGAAAATGTCATATTGAAGCTCTAAATAGGCTATCCTATAAAAATTTTTAAAATCGGTTCACGGATTCTAGTAGCGGTAAAAGATGGGTTAAACTAACAATATATTGCAAAACAAGATACCACTCAGGATTTTTACCCACAGCGTCCTGTGTGAATGATATTCGACGCTAAAGTTATAATCGAGATAGCACAGAACTTTTGATTGTTACCCAATGATCTAAATTTTGGTGGTACTAATTACAGTGTTAACGTTTTCCTTAAATTTGGCGAATTAAAATCTTTCACATTTTTTGCATATGATTTTCCTATTTTGAAAAAATTACTATATCAACTAACGTAGTTCCTATTACTTCCTAATCATACAATCTATGATTGAAGCATTACTTTTAGAAACTATCCACATTGAAAGTAAATTTGAATCACATGGATTTGTAAAAATTGATTCGACTTTTTTGCAGTGAACTTCCTGTGATTTTAATTTCACTAGTATTTGATTGCATATATATCTTACTTATTTCCATAACAGTTCCATTCCTAAGAATAACAGTGTTGTTAGGTCTTTTTGGTGTTAAGTAATATTCTTCATATCTTAATTTTTTTTTTTTTTTGGATTCGCCCGGAAGTAGGAAATCTTCATAGATACGTATGACCCGAGCCATACGCATGCACGATTTACATTCTAAGAAGTTCCCGGATTAGCCGGACTGAATAGAATGCACCTACGTGCTAAAACCTACCACCTGTTGGCAAATAAAAGCCTCCACTAAGCACAATTGATTGGCCTTTCAGCGGAAATTAAAATTAGATAAAGAAACATTTGAAATTTGAGAATTTTTGTGCTTATGTAAACATAATAAGCATCATCGAATAAAGACACATTCTTCATAACACGAAGCAATACAGTTACACGAAGACAACATCCCAAGTAATTTATTAGACCATATATAACCGCATTTATAATTGTTGTCATTCGGCTTGGGGCCACTGTCCAACCCAAGATCCTACGTGGAAAAGAGATGACTCTTTATAAGAGTTATTTCCAAAGAATCAATATTTTTTTTAAAAATCTCAAGTTGTTCTGGTAATGCTGCTTTTTTGGCTTGCACAAAATGTTGCTCGTGTAATTGTCGACAAATTTGTGACAGTGGGCGGTATCCAGTCCTTAGCATTTTATTAATAATATGTAATTTACTTTCAAATGGAAACGCAGAGATTTCACTTTTAGTACATTTCTTATTAACAACATCGTCAGCTAAATGAATTAGAGTAAGAACATTCAGAACATTGAACTTTTCGCCATAATTATCTGCACACGATTCCACAAATTTTCATAGATAGAGATTTGCTTGAAAGTTATAAGTCAATACCATGTCTTTGCTGCTTAAAATACGAATCTGAATCAGCGTTCCTGATCAGGAAACCTTGTTCATGGTTAGTAGAGCGTCCCTTATTTTGCGATTTTTGGAAATGTCAAGGGGCTGAAAGGTTTTTTTTATGCGTTTTTATATTCTAAGAACGAAACTAAAAAAATTTTTTTTTTACGACAACGTTTACCCGTGCCAATCGGGCCCGAAAGTTTCGAAAAAATGCCCATATTAGACCATATTTGCACAAATTAAAAAAAAATCTTTTCTCTGCTTTTTATAAAGGTTTTACATTTTTTGGAACACATACATAAGAAATATGATATCTACAAAGTTTTTTATGGTGGGCGTGGTTACCGCCCCTGCTGCGTCGAAATTTCTCCCGCAGCCTTTTCCCACTTTTTCATGAAATTAGTGCAATTTAGGTATTAATATCAACAATAAATAAATACATTTTTATTATGCTAAAAGTATGATTACGTTTCATTAAATTCACATTATGTACTTACAAAAATTAACAATAAATTACAAACTAGTATTTTAACCTGCGGCGGGCGCGCAACAAGCTATTACCTACACACTTAGAAATTTTTGTGATATGCGATGCATTTTGTTCCGTATATGACTCCTACGCAAGTTTTTATCGTATTTCGAAGTAAGCATTGCATTCAATAAGAAAAGAAGATTGTTGCTTTACAATTCCGATGTATTTGTTACTAAGTCATATGAATAGTAAAACGCACCGATTTTTCAAGCACCTTGCATTTAAAAATTTTGATGCGTTCAAAATCAAAAGCAAGCGCATTTTAAATTGAAACAAATCAATGCAAGATCCATCATAGAAAGTGACAACTGTATTTTAAAAGTTAGTTTTACGTAGCATCGAATAGATTATACATTTCTAATCGAATACGCATATAATGCAAGTTATATCGAAAATAGTTTAACTTGCAACTAAAAGTCATCATTAAAAAAAACCCATAAAAATGTTTTTATAAATGTTTTTATTTCAAAAAAATATATTCATTAGTTACAGTATAGTATAAAAGTATTTTTTTTATTAAGCTTATTCAATGTAAGAGCTGATGATATAAACGTTTTTAGTATTTTGACAAAAATGTTGTTCATAGCTTTTTTTAAATTTTAGATTTTTTAAGCTTGTACAAATTGGATCATTTTTTTTCAATTAAATTATAACTACAATAAAACTTATCGTGCACTCCAATGTACTCAGTCAAAATAAAGTTAATGTTCTCATTACAATGCAAAATTTGTAATATTTTATAAAAGGTATTCAAACGGGAGCATAAAGACTCTTGTTTTAATAAAAATAATTTTTTTTTGTAATGGCAATTACTTATGATAATATATGATATTTTATAAATAGGTGTTATTTATTCTATATTTTAAAGACATTTGTAATCAATTCGAGATAACGTTTTTTTTTTCATAGAAAAACGTAAAAACTATTTTCACAAGATTTGTCTTTGACACATAGTTGGTTTTATAGTTGATAGTATATCTGAAATAAATTAAAATTGTATTTAACTTTTTGTTAAGTGGATAGGATATCTTTATATAAAAGATAAACAAAGTTTAAATCTTACTTTAAACAAGTACATATTTACTCACCTTCAACTTCTGGTAGTCCTTGAAAATTTGGTAGTTTTCTTAACAATGTTATGGATGTGAGGAGAGAAAGTTTTCCATTTTGCTTTAAAATTTAGCCATTGTCCAGGATATCTTAGTTGAAAATCGTAATCAATCTATTTATGTGAGAGAATGTGTATTTGAAATTTTAAATGTGATTTCAATGAATGTTAACTTACCAAATCAGGTGAGGTAAAATAAAGAAACGCATTGTAAAAAATGTTAAATTTCTTCCTTTCCTTTCCTAAAGGCTTCAATTCTTAGTTGCAGTGTTTCCTCTAGTTGGCGTTTAATAATGTCTTTCTGGGATTTTACATTTGCATTTTTCAATATAGAAAAGCGGTCGTCGCTATTGAAATCAATGACATCTTTTGGAATTGGAGGTCTAATTGTACACGTTTCTGCTTTACGTTTTTTGCTATTTTCTGAAGTACCTATTCAGCCTTGAGATTATGTATCCTCGATTTTTGAGGCGATCGTATAGGGCATCCTGAAATTGAAAATATTTAATAAGACTTATTACATATTTACACACTCACGCGTGTGTAACATTATGATAACATTGATTTTAAATTGTTATAAACTTACAATGCTGCCATTTTCTAGGCTTCAAGTTTTAAGCTGCGGAAACAAACCAACAACGGCGAGTGCAAGAGATGTGATGAATCGTGGTTCAGGATGGTATGAAAATTTTTCTACGAGTAAATCAACACTTTCTCTTATTATTGCTCTTCTTTCAACATCTGGAAAGCACATTAAATCTGCATTATCTTTAAGTTTTTTGCAAAGAACATATCTGTGACCGAGCTTGTGCACTGCTATTTTTAAATTTGTTTTTATATTATTTGTTTCAAGCAGAATCCAACAAAATTACTGTTTAAAGACATCAATATATATAAAAAACAGCACTACACCAACTCAGACATAGAAAAAAATATATGCATTTTGATTTACGTACCTTAACCACTGAGAAACATGTGAAATTAGACTTCCAACGCCAAAAGATGTAAAGATGTAATAGCGACGATTTCTTTTCTATACTGAAAAATGCTAATGTGATCTATCGATGAATGCACAAAAACGACTAAAAAGGCATATTGAAAATATCGACGAAGAGTGGCTTCACTTTCAGGCGCATGCCTTTGTTGCTGTACTTTTTCTTACATTCCGTTAGCCGTGCAATATATACATGCATATATATTTTCTATGACCGAGCTGATTTTATATATTGCTTACTGCAAATATGAGCCAACAAAATGTATATATAGGAATTGACTTTATCATCAATTAAAACACCAATAAATATAGTTAAAAGCACTACAGCAGCAACTCGGTCATAGAAAATATACATGCACATGTTTTTTAATTTACGCACTTAAGCTATGACAACTGTTTCGCGGAATGCACAAAAACGACTAAAAAGGCATATTGAAAATATCGACGAAGAGTGGCTTCACTTTCAGGCGCATGCCTTTGTTGCTGTACTTTTTCTTACATTCCGTTAGCCGTGCAATATATACATGCATATTTATTTTCTATGACCGAGCTGATTTTATATATTGCTTACTGCAAATATAAGCCAACAAAATTTATATATAGGAATTGACTTTATCATCAATTAAAACACCAATAAATATAGTTAAAAGCACTACAGCAGCAACTCGGTCATAGAAAATATATATGCATGTTTTTAATTTACGCACTTTAAGCTATGACAACTGTTTCGCGGAACGCACAAAAAACGACTAAAAAAACGAATTGAAAAAAACGACGAAGCATGCTTCACTTTCGGGAACATGCTTTTGTTGCTGTTATATGCGAATCATTTGATGACATATTTTTTTTATATTCCATATTTATATTTTCATCTCAGCTTGCGACGGTTTCAGTTACTTACTGTGTTTAATACACTTTCGATGCAAAGATGGTTATAATTTTCAAAACAATTTCATAAAAAAAATCCGATGCAAGACTTTTATCATATTTGGATAATTATTCCATCGCATATGCTTAGATGCAAGTCTTCCATCAAAAATCACACAAAAATTTTCAAGTGTGTACAAGCAGTCTTATTGCGGCTTTTCAACCGAAATCATAGTTTTTTTTTATAAATAAAAAATATCAAAAACCAAAAATGTATGCCCCTGGAGGGTTAAATTATAATTAGAAATAATAATAATCCACCATAAAAAAACTTTGTAGATATCATATTTCTTATGTATGTGTTCCAAAAAATGTAAAACCTTTATAAAAAGCAGAGAAAATATTTTTTTTAATTTGTGCAAATATGGTCTAATATGGGCATTTTTTCGAAACTTTCGGGCCCGATTGGCACGGGTAAACGTTGTCGTAAAAAAAAAATTTTTTTAGTTTCGTTCTTAGAATATAAAAACGCATAAAAAAACCTTTCAGCCCCTTGACATTTCCAAAAATCGCAAAATAAGGGACACTCTAATGGTAAGTGCTCAAAACTGATAAGGCTTCCTGATGAGGTTACCTGATCAGGTTTATTATGCCAAACTGATTAGACTGCTTATCAAAATAAGAATTTCCAGATCATTTTCTGACTGTATCTTTAGGCAAATTTCCACTCGGGTGTGTTCTCTTTTTAAGAGAAAAAATGCGTTTTTCATTACTTTTTGGCACTTCTTTAAATCAAACTTCTAATGAAACACGGGTTAGAAACAATAATTTTAACAATATGAAAACAGATTCTTGAAGCTAATTCAATTTTGTTCAAAACAGGCCCGAACTAATAATATATGACGTTTGCTTCAATGATAACATGTTGCTTTCCATGAAATCTATGCAGTTTTTTAAAATACCTCAAACCGAAATCCTTACGTCTCCCGCCGGGAGCTAGATTTTCATTTTAGACCACCAGTTTCATGAGGAAATTTCTTAGAGTTTTGCGTAGATTTTGTTTTTGCTATACGCCTTTTACTTTTTTCTCTCCCGAACAATTTGACACACCCTAATATATACATATATATTTATACCCCTACGTTTAAAAAACGTTAACGGGGCATATTAATTTTGTCACTGCGTTTGTAACGCCCATAAGCAGGCGTGGTAGGTATAGAAAAATGTATATATTCTTGATCAGTATCACCACCCGATTTAGCCAAGTCCGTCTGTCTGTCCGTTTGTGATCATGATTACAGCCGAAATTTTCAAGCTATCATCACGAAATTCGATAATTAAGCTTGTATCTAAAAAATAAAGGTCAAGTTCGAAAATGAGCCAAATCGGATCATAACCAGGCCTACCATACAAAGTGACTTTATCAAAACGGTAAAATCTCTTAGAATTCCACAAAAATTAATTTATGAAATTTTGCATATAAGCTTTGATGCCTACCTCCCATACAAACTAACTTTACGCCTACCTCCCATACAAACTAACTTTACCAAAAATGTAAAATTTCATTAAATTTCAATAAACTTAATATATGGATTTGAAATTTTGCATATGATTTTTGATATATACCTGATATATGACCTGCACTCTGTGTACGAAATTCAACCAAATCGAGGGAAAACCACACCCACCTCCCATACAAAGTGATTTTATAAAAAAACTAAAAGGAATATTTTCTCTTAAAACTATGACGAAAATGTTTGTACAAATAAACATTTTTTGGACTGCTTAAGACTTTGAATATACTTTGGTTCGGACGTGGGGGTATTTTAACTTCGACCAAGTCGAAGATTATTTCTGATTACTTTTTTTTTTAATTTGTGTTATGACCATTTTTTGCATAGCACGTTAGAAATCCATATAACAAATTTGAAATTGCATTGCTCAAGCAGCTCCCTCCGAGCCCCGAGGACGTTTTAAATTTTCTTCTCCTTTTTTTTTGTCATAAAGTAAGGGAATTTCTGTCGTGCCATTGCTTTTATCATAGTATCCCTTCTCAGCTAGAAACAATTCCATACAATACCGACACATTTTAATAAAATTCCTTTTTCAACTTTTTTATAGACCTGCACGGTAAAACGTAACGGTGTCACGCCAAAATAGCTATATCTTATGAAAACTCTCCTTACTTCCCATACAAAGTGACATCCTCACAATAGAAAAATGTTTACAAATTCAACACAAGTTAATGTATTGATTTGATATTTGACACAAAACTTTGATATCTTAGACGTAGAATGACTTTGAAATTTGGAAAATTTGAATGGAAAGCAGACCTTAGCCCGTATACAAAGTGACGTTATCAAAATAATAAAAAAATAATAAAACCTTCTTAACTTCAAAATACTTAAATATAACTGTGAGTTATTGAAACAGTAAAATATTTCTTTCTCTTAGTTAGTCAATTAGTTTTTATGTCATAATACTTAAATATGATTTTTTTTCAAATACAATGCAAGTCTAATATGAATACATGCCGAAAAAACTTTAAACTCGTAAATAATTTAATATAATTTGATTCGTAATTCGTTTAGTTGAAATAAAAATTATAAGATACAAATATTTAATGATAGTTATTAAGTGGGCGCATGCTGTGTACGGCAGAATATAATTGTTACCCACTCTGTACGGTTGCAAATAATTGCCTGTCAAAACTATTTTTAAGAGTTTAGAATGTATTTCTCTTTTAAAACCCTTTCTTTAGTATTAAATCCAGCTGAAGCTGTTTCTGTCATATTAATTTTATTGTTTGTCTCTCTTTCATAATTGTTGTTACTGTGAATTTTTACAAACTTATAAAAACAGTACTTTTTATTCATAAAACCTCAACTAATTACTCGTCAGAATATAGAATAAATGGTGAAAACGTGTTAACATGGAAAAATAATTATGGCGATGTCCTAGAAAAAACGCATTGAAACCAAACTGAGCACACTTTCGGGTGCGTTCAGTGCGCTCGTTTGCAAACATACACACACTAATATTAGTGCTTGGTTTGGTCACTAAGAGACTAATTACAAGCTGTGCAAGTGTTTGTGGTCACTGAAAGAAAAATCTGAGGAGAATATGAAATTCAAGATAAATTATTGCAAGCTCAGAAAAGGGCTTACATATCACTGAGTCATATAACAAGCTCTAAGTAGTCATTAAAATTATGACTGATTTTTTTAAAATAAAATTAAACTTAAAAATTAAATATTAAAAAAATTTTTCTAGAAGATTTTCTCACTTCAGCGAACTATCACCTCTAGACGATTTTTGTTACTACACTAAAGGAAAAAATATTAAATTTATCCAAAAACTTTTTTAATTTATCCAAAAAGCCAGTCACTTTTGCACCAATAACGCATTTACTTAAATCGACTACGTAAATATTTAAAATTTATTTAAACACATTTTTAATTAAATAAAATATTAAAATATTTAAACAGAATTAATAAAAAGTATATTAAAATTATGCACGAATATATTTAAATATCTTTCAAATATTTACTTTTTGAAAATAAAACTATCGCATTTAAGGAAAATTTATATAAAAATATTAAATTGAAAAACAATTTATTTGAATATTTCCCACGAGCTGCGTCCATATCAAACGCCATTTAGTGGTATATTTTATTTTCTTTTTGTGAAAATATGATTTGTGGTGGTGAGTGCTGATGTGTGCTGAGTGCATGATGAAATCATGTAGAGTGGAGTGACATTCTTGAGAAAATACCGAGTTTTCACTCCATCTTGCATGAATGCATCATGCATCGCACTCACCACCGAACTCACAAATCATATTTGCCAAATATCCATGCTATATTACCCTTACAACATTAACTAAATGAGAACTATAAGAAACCTGCAACTGCTGGTGCGAAGAAACTGCAGCAGCATCGCACAGAAACAGAGTGCGATGCTGCTGCTGCTTGGTAGCTGTAGGGAATATGTGTGTCAGTGTGTGGCATAAATAAAATTTAAATACGGGAAAAAAACGAGTTGTAAGGAAAATATTTGATTTAACCACGTAAATATTTAAATGAAATATATACTCAAGCGTGGATAATGTTAAAAAAAATAAATAACTGGCCATTTCCCTTGAAGGACTTTGACCTAGCTTCTTATGATCAAATTGTGTTGTGCGTGTTATTAAGTTTATACACAATTGACCGAGAACTGGACCTACAGGTTTAACGCCGACTCCGAACGGCGATGAACAGAATATGTTCTCGTTCTCAAGAAGCTTTACATGGCATATTGATTACTCTCTGAGGTTTGCCATTGTCTGCAGAGAGGTGGTGACCGTACAGAAAAATCATTTTAATTCAAATAATTTTCTGTCGCTGCTGGGGTTCGAGCCCGGGTCTCCAGGTTCGTTGACATAGAGGCCACGCACTTTAACCAACTACGCCACGGACGCCACTGTTGTGGATAATGTTAATATGCGTTATTTCCCTTAGTGTAGGGGAAAAAGTTTTAAAGGTACTTTAAAATGATTAATACTCAAGCAAACTTATTCTAATTTCAATAATTTATTTATTTTTAAATTTATACAATATTCCGGCGGATTAATAACGATAGTAAATTCACAAAAAAATCAACCCATCAATACTAAAAATTCCAAATATCGTTTTGTTCATTTCCATTTGAAAATTAAATAAATGGTAGGTTTTTTAGAGTCGGCATTCGAAAAGTAAGACATTTGAAATGAAAATGTTGAATGTGAATACAAATTACGATTGTAATTACCAATAGTACGATACTCAACCACTCCTAGATAATGTTAACATCGCCACCTTTCAGCATTATCTAGGAGTGGTTGAGTCTAAGCTCATTCCAAATGTAAGGCCTTTTTTGAGTTGTAAGCTAATGCAGTTAGAAGTATTTAGTTGTCATTAAACGGTAATTGAATCTTCAAATAAATGAAATGTGTACATTGCGTCACTGGGATAATAATAGGTGAATATTACACAATATAATTGTTTCTAGAGTGGTATTTTACAAAACAATTAAAATTTATTGTTTTATTGAATCGTCAGGATGCCGGAGTGGCTCTCGAGTGGTTGCATAAAACGAAAAGATGCGCAATGAGTTGATTCTTCTTTCTAAATAAATTTATTTTCTTATCTTCCAAAATACTTATCTCTCAAAATAAAATTTAAATGAAAAAGAAAATTAAATTATTCATAGAGTTTATTCGTGGCAAAATAAATTAAGTTTGTTGCTTTAATCCAGCTATTTTTCCTTCATGATAAAACCACCCGTAGACAGAACGTTAAGTATCTGCCAAATAATATTTACACTAAAATGGTAGAGAGAAGATATTGGACCCTCAGAAAACGTCCACGATTTGGCTAAGGATTTTGTGGATTGACAGTTTGACAAAATTCGTAAAATATTTTTCATAAGTGGTTTGAGCTTTGCAAGTTGATTTGAGCTGTTAAGATATTGTTTTGAGAATTTCATCTATGACTTCTAATCTATAATCTTTAAATTTATGTATTGTTGTATTTTATGTATTGTTATCATATCTATGGTATAATCTTTTAAGTATTTTAGCATTTTAGTTTATTTTAGCTAAGAACAATTTTTTCCATATTACGCTTTAGTCGCTCAGATAGGTTCCATAAGGGATATAAACATTTTTTAAGGAGAGTGGTTACCTTTGTTAGGTTATATATATTCGACACATAAAATGTATTTAATACATTAAAAATTAGGAAGAGGATTTAAAGAATACAGCTTCAAAACTGATAAACTATACAGTTTTGTATTTCTTAATGCGATCCTATTGACGATACATACTTAATATCATAAGTAATGTTTGGACATTTGTTTGGAAGTTTCCTGCCCGATCTATGTAAATGTTACAGCATATTTTTTGAGGATACAGAAAATTGTTGTACATATCATCAAAAAATAAGATACAGTCCATCCTTCTTGGAAATAAAACATGTACAACTTTAAACTCTAAACTTTATTCTTATTTTCTAAAGCAAACGAATCATTAGTCTATTTTCTTCATAAAAAAAAACAATAAATAAATAACTGGCCATTTCAGCCATTGAAAGGACTTGGACCTAGCTTCTTATGATCAATTGTGTTGTGCGTGTTATTAAGTTTGACCGAGAACTGGACCTACAGGTTTAACGCCGACTCCGAACGGCAATGATCGGAATGTTCTGGTTCTCAAGAAGCTTTACATGGCATTTTGGTTACTCACTGAGGTTTGCCTTTGCCTGCAGAGAGGTGGCGGCCGTACAGAAAAATCATTTTAATTCAAATAATTTTCTGTTGCTGCTGGGATTCGAACCCGGGTGTCCAGGTTCGTTGACATAGAGGCCACGCACTTTAATCAACTATGCCACGGACGCCACTCTTTCTTCATTATTTAACAATAAAATTGGTTTACAGTTAGAAAGAGAGTTTATTTTCAAGCAACATTTTTTAAAGTGTACTTTTTGGTTGGAATATGCGAGTTGTGGTGTGTGTCTGCAAAACAACATTAATGGCGTTTAATTCGTATATAATATTTAATGTATTTTTATTAATATTAAATCGTCGCTGTTTACATACCAGAATATTTCCATGTCCTTTTTTTATTATTTTAATTATTGTCCTTTGGCGTTGTTTTGGGTTTGTAGTCACATTTTCATCGCTAATTACACTTTTGCTATTAATTATTAAAATTGTATTAAATTTGATTTGAACATGCAACGCGGTCAACGATAGGGTGATTTAGGTATTGTTGTGGATAGATATGAATTGGGATGGCTTTTAAATTAATGCCAAGTAAGGCTTCACATTAAATTGTAATTCTTTATAGAAAGTAAGCCCTATCTCTATCAGGAAATTATACATATACAGGGTAGACAAAATACAAGTGTTTTCCGAAAATGCAATAAAATTTACCAAATTCAATTTCTTCCAATTATGGAACACAACGCCGTTCAAGTGGCTGCCTCGGCTGGCTACGCAGTAGCGCATTCTGTAACTCCAATTTTCCAAGACCTTATTGATGATTTGGGGTGTAGCTCAGGGATTGTTTGGATGATATTCGCCTTAAGTGCTTGAATCGTTTCCGGATTGTTGGCATAACATGGGTCCTTCTCGATGCCCCACAAAAACAAGTCCAAAGGAGCCAAATCGCATCTCCGAAGCGGCCAATTAACATCAACAAATCGGCTGATAACACGATTTTGGAATTTGATGCGCAAAAGATCGATTGTGGCATGAGCTGTGTGGCATGGCGCGTCATCCTACATGAATCAGAGGTTGTCCAAATTCATGTCTACAATTTCAGTAAAAAAAGACGGTTAACATGGCTCTGTATCGCCCACCGTTGATCGAAACGCTGTTCCCAGCCTCATTTTCGAAGAAAAATGGTTCAATGATAACACCACTCCACAATCCGCACCAAACTGTCACTCTCTGTGGATGCATCGGCTTCTCGAAAATAACATGCGGGTTTTGCAAGCCCCAGATGCGGCAATGTTATTTGTTAACATAACCGCCGAGATGAAAATGAGCCTCGTCAGAAAAGATGGTGTTTCGCCCAAATCATCTTCTTTTCAAATAACGCACTGTTTGGGCTACACAGCAGTCACTTTGGAAATAAGTTTCCAATATTTCCCAACGTTGTTCAAGCGTAAAGCGACTCATTTCTTTCCGCGGAGGTATGATACTGACTTTATGTCAAGATTTCGAGCTGAAAACAGCTGTCAATGTGAAAATAGCCTATGATTTAAAAAGAAAATACTAGATGGCCCACCCTGTTTATTCCGTTAAAACAAAACAAAATCAACATCGCATTTTGATTAAACTAGGTCGTAACAGTCGCTTAGCAAACACTTAGCAAACTTAGCGTTTGCTAGCTGGCCACATAAATTGGTACCTTATGGAAGAAATTAAGTTTGGGTTGCTCGCTCCAACAAATTTTTCTAAAAACTATAAAAACATAGATATTAAATAGGTTTTGACATGGTTGAATAAATAAGGTTGTCGCATGGGTGAGAGTGAGTTCCCATAAATGTCAAATCGAAGTTGACAGCTCATACAAAATCTGAAAGCGAAAATTTATAGCATATAAAGCCGAAGAAGTTGTTGTTGTTGCTTTTCATTGATTTTGACAATTATGGGTACTGAGAAAAGAGTAGTATCAGCCCCGAGACAACCTTATCTATTCAATCATGGGTTTTGATATTTGAAATAAATTGAGATTCTACTTTTTGTCAAATTTATTGACAACCACTGACAAGTTTATTGAGACCAGGGCCCTATTGCACCAACTGCTTTGCACTTTTCATTTTGCATATTTTGGCAAAGTGATTTTCTTGAAAAGTAAATTTGCGAAGTATTGCAGTTCGTACTTGGCAAAAATAATTTTTCAAATAATAAAAACCGGTTTAGCTGCTTAGTGTTTTGACAAGTGGATTCGATGAGTATTGCACCAAACATGCTTTTCTCTTTGCCAATTGAGAGCTTGTCAAATTTAAGCGAAGCTAATTTGCTTGGTGTTTCACTATAAAAAAAAAGAACTTTGCAAAGCACGTGTTTTACAAAGTAATTAATAAAAATGTCGCGTGTGCGAAACAAAAAAAAATAAACTGGTTCTTCTGCAAGCAATTGCGGAGAAAAAGGTAAATATTATTGTAAAAAAAAACAAGAAGAAAAATAAAAACAGCTATTGCTTATTGATTTATTTTTTTTTTTTTAATTTTCATCTTAGAGCATATTATTTGGATCATTTCAAAACAATGCATCTACAAAAACAAAAAAGGAGGATGCTTGGAAGGAAATTTTAATCAAAGCGCAATCCCTTGGGTTAGCTGGTACTAACCGAGAGTGGACTTACGCAAGAGATAACCTCTTTGGATTATGGAAGAGCCGCACTTTAGTAAGTTAAAAAAATTAATTAGCTATTTATATGACTTAAAAATTTTTTATTGTAGCTTAAAAGAGACAACGCTAGAAAAACTGGCACCGGGGGAGGAAAGATGTTGTTCTAGACGAACTTGACAACATCATTTTGGACATTATTGGCAAAGAGTCACCAGTGGTATGCGGCCTTAGCTTGCCAGAAACTGATGGCGTGCAAGTCAATAAAGAAATTGAAAAAAATATTGAAACTTTAGAGAAAAAAAAACCTTGCAATAAACGAAATCTAAAAAGAGCAGCTGATGATGAAATAGAAATATTAAAAAAGGCTGTATTAGAAAGCGAGCTCCATAAAAACAAATTAATAATATTTGACATTGAAAAGCGTATGGGACTCAAGCGATCGAAATTTACTGAGGAGTTTGAAGAATATCAAAAAGATAAAAATGAAAGCAACGACTCAGCAACATCTTCGGTAACCCACACTTTACTTTTTAAAGACTTTTAGATTAAAAAACTTCTTCTTATTTTAAGTATTTTTTGTAATAAAATTAATTTAATTTTTTTTTATTTAAATAATATTTTTACTTTGTTTATTCAAAAAAGCTTAATAAACTATTAGTTCTAGATAAACCCCTGTTGTTTATTAAATCTTCTTGAGATTCAGTTTCATCACTTTGGGTTTCTTCTTCCATTAAATCATTTTCTTCAAGTCCTTCAATATTTGCATTTAACTGTGTAATATTGTGGAAAATACTGCATATAAGAATTATTTTTCCAGCTACATCGGGCTGTAATCTTAAATGATTTAGACATGGAAATTTTTCTTTTAAAATGCCTAAAAGAAAAATTCTTAAATATTTTGCAAATTCATCTTTTTTCCTACTTACCAAAACAATTTTCTATTACTCGTCTTGTCGCTTTGTGAGCCCTGTTAAACCTTTCTTCTCTTAAAGACTCCGGATTTCGGCGCAAAGGTGGGACAAGCCAATCAAGAGCTGGATAAGCGCTATCCCCCAAAATTATTGCATTTGGAAAAGGTCGAAAGCCACTTTCAAACCTTTGGAAAAGCATTGAGTTTCTCAAAACTCTCGCATCATGAGAACTGCCTGGCCAGTTGGAGTTGATGGCATAAATAGATCTATTCGGTCCGCATACAGCCATAACATTAATGGCATGTTTTCCATGCCGATTGACAAAATGGGCCTCATTAAACTTTGGTGCGTCTATGTTTACCATAGTTCCGTCGATGCAACCAATTACCTGGGGAAAACCTCCGATTCTAAAAAAATCACTGGCCACATTGTGGGCATTTTCAGGCCACCGAATGTAATCATTCATAAGGTTGTCAATTACAACGTCAGCCACCTTGTGAATGACTCTACATACTGTGGCTTTATTTATCCCATGAGATAGTGCAACACCATGATATTGGCTTCCTTTTCCTAGCCAATCCAATGTAGTTAAGAGCTGCTGCAATGGACTTAAAGAGGCATTGCGGCTATGATTAAATTGTAGATGAACTCCGATGCGACTCAAAATAAACTCTATTTGAGTCCGAGACATTCTAAAAGTCTCTAAAGTGGCGCAGTCAATGTTAAAATTTATTCTTTCTTTTATGGTACGACTTCCTGACTGTTGATCTTCGTCTTCCATAAGATTTAATAAAAAAAACCGCGACATTTCTTTTAAAGTGAACCAATCACTTTGAATGAAAAAACGCAACTATTCTTCATGTTGCAAGGTGAAATTTTTCTTTACAAAGTATTGCTAAACCTAGCAATTTGAGAAATACTTCTTGCAAAGTGCTAAAGCTTGGTGCAACGAAATGCTATAAAATTTTGCTAATTTGCTAGGTTTGTCCGTTATCTGCAAAGAACATTTCTCTTCGCATATTATTTTTTTGTGCAACGCTTATCAATAAGTGTGAGTGGAATTTTACTTTTCAAAACTCAATTGAGTTATTTTCACTTTGCAAGTTGGTGAAACACTTAACTTTGCAAAATTTTGAAAATTTACTTAAATGCTAATGCAAAGTCATTGGTGCAATAGGGCCCAGATCTCATAAACATTCAATTACAAAAACTTTTAATATATTTTAATTGATTACTAACTCATTCATTTATATTATTCTTGGTGTTTTTAAACCAATCCTTTCTTTTTATTTATTTTTTTTTATTATAAGGAAATGCTGGTCGAAAACTGCTTGATCGAGAAGTTTGAAAGGGAGTGTTAAAATCTTGCAATTCTTCTTGAAACGCTATTCTTTCAAAGTGTTCAATTGTTTTTGTTCAAGAGTTTTCCGCCAATTGGTCCAATGAAATTGTTTGGGTCCTTCGTTTCACCTATAAATTTGCGTATCAACACCCAATTCGTTTGCGTGAGTAAACACACAAGCCATTGCACATGAAGAACATCACCTTGTTTTGGAAATTGCTTGCGAGTAAAATTGTTTGATCCTTTTTTGAACGATACTACCACGGAAGGAATAAGTAAGATATTTTGGTCCAGAATAATTAGGAATCTTGTTCATAATGCACAAAGGAAATTTTTCTATAAATCGACCACTTTCAATTATTATAGACAATTTCAACAAACTCACCTATGGCCCAATGCACAGTCTTGCTAACGGAAAAAAGTATGGCTCATTAATTTAAGCCTCAATTTTTGGCTTAAACCTCTTTCATCGTCGGAGGAGTCTGGCAACGCTCTTGAGTGTGTAAAGCATTGTGTAAAGCTTTAATGATTGTCCAGCACTGCCGACATTTTTGAGCTTCTCAATGTTGTATTCTTCAATTTCAGTATTTTTTGAGGTTAATCCCGCCAAACATTTTCTAAAAATGTGTCCAAAAATCTACCGGAAGTTTACCGTTTATGCAAAACTGTACACAAAGTAACAAATGGTAAAAATTGGGTCACAAATGCTGTAAATAAAAAAGATGAGCGCTGATTGTTGATTTGATCCATAAGAGGTCGTAATCTAGTGGAGTCAGTTCTTCTAATGATACTCTTAATAAACATAAGCTGAAAGCTTGTTTTCTGGTCCAATTTGCCTCATTATCTGATTTATTACGAACACTCTCCTTAATTGATTTATTATTTCAAATTGTTGTGTTAAATTGTTGTTTAAGGCAGTGTGAACAAAAACCATGACTCAACTTTCATCTTTATTGAAATGCACAGTGCTCACTCTTGATGCTTCTGAATGGAGGAAATCTTCTTTTGTATTTATAATGAACTGAATGTTGTTGACAATATTTGGAAACATTCCTAAGCCTCTTTTTCAATTCATGTCGGGATCAATATACTAGGTCCTAGGACCTAAAAATTAGAATATCGTGACATTGATCACGACATGAATAGGAATGGAGGCTTAGAATCGTTTCCAAATATTGTCAACAAAATACATTTTATTAAAACTGCAAAAAAAAACTGATTGTTTGAATTTTAATGTATGGTCATAAATTGATATAATCAGAAATAAATCCATGAAAGAAAATACGTTACCTAATAATGAAAAATTATAAAAATCGCAAATTCATTTTATTTCACGAATAATATTCGTTCAATGTTTTTTATGTTGTTCCATGTCGTTCGGTTTTTTCTAGTGAGCGAACAAAGCGAACGACAGATACATACAGAAACAGGCAAGAAGCAAACTGAATTCAACGAATATCAATAACGGAATATGGAGATCTTATTTTTAATAGATTTCTAAACTAAACGGAGTTTCCAAATTTAGGCCTCGTTAAGACACAATTTAAAATCCGTAGAACTTTTATTAGACCCTTAGGCTGACACCACGCTCATGGTCCACTGTTTGTTAGTTTCTCAGTAGCAGGACATCACTCTCAGGTGGCAATTCCATTGTGAGTTACAATGTTCTGTGACGTTTATTTAAATAGCTACTCTGTAGCAAAAATCGGGCCACACCCCTTTTCCAATGCACGTCCCAGTTCTCTTATAGAAGGACATCGACAAGCAGTAATTTCATTCTGAGTTACAATGTTATGTTACTTTTACTTCCATAGCTATTCTGAGTCGAAAATTTGGCTTGTGATATGGATATAGATTACTGGCTATAACTTTTGATTGATAAAAGAAACTCAGATAATTTTTTTTAATAAATTATTTTTTTAGCTTGCATATTTATTCAAAACTATACAACCACAATATTGGAAAAAAAAATGTTCTTCAAAAAAATCAAAAACTTTGTTTTTTTAATAACAAAAACGGTTTTTAATTTTTGCGTAGAATTGAAACAACTTTTGCTTATAAGTGTTATAGTTTTGGAAAAAGAGTTGAAAATTTGAATTTAAATTATTTTCATAACAAAAACATTTTTTGTGCATTTTTTGAGGAAAACTTCAATATTTCAGACCTTTTTTGAAAAAAAAAATCTTTATCTGAAAAAAAAATCGTCAACTAAGGGTTTTTTGCAATAAGGTTTTCAGAATATTTTCATGAAGCCTTAAGACAAAAATCGAATCGAAAATCACAAAATTGAATTTCTGATTGTTTTTTTTCTGATTTTTGAGCAACGATGCAACGATTAAATATGTTGTTGTACTACTAAAATTTTTCATAGTTTTCAAGATATGTTCAGTTTTCCGTCAAATTGACGGAATTTTTTTTTTATGTTAAACGTAAAATCTTTATTCATCAAATCTTGGTCCACCGCTTTTATGCATCTAGCTTCTAAAATTTCATTGTAATCAAAATTTTCGCAGTATTGACGATATGTAAATATTTTTGGCATCAAAATAACGGAATTTTTTTAATATTAGGTACTAAATTTAAAAATAATTTTATATTTTGTAAATATTTGCATATGTAACCTAAAAAACAACTAATAATATGCCTATTTTAGGTGATTTTGTAAATAATTTGTACTACAGCGCTATCTGGTGTCCAAGGTGGATCAAAGAATATAGCGCCAAAACATTCATAGTACCTGAAAACCACTAATACCGATTTTCATTCTAATTGCATGAACGGTTTGTGAGTTTTAGGAGGTTTTAGGAGGTTCTGAACCAAAAAACTTCTATACACAAAGTTTCATCGCGATGATGAAACTCATTATGGAGTTGCTAATTGCCAAAGTCTTTCTTCTGGATAACCGGCACATGCATTGGAATAGGGGGTGTGGCCCGATTTTCGATACAGATTACCTATGGAAGTAAAAGTCACAGAACATTGAAACTAATAATGGGATTGCTCCATGCGAGTGATGTCCTGATACCGGGAAACTGTAACGGGCAGTGGACCATGAGCGTGGTCAGTGGCGGATCTACATACGGGCTGAAAGGGCTTTAGGCCCCCCTTGGAGAATTTTTTGTATGGAAAAAAAATGAAAAAATTCTAAAAAGACGCTTCAGCCTCCCTTTGGCATACAAAAGTATAGTTTCAGCCCTCCCCCCTTTGGTGAATCCTAGATCCGCCACTGGGCGTGGTGTCAGGCTAAAGGTCTAATAAAAGTTTCGAATTTACTTATTATTTTTCAATATACTTACCGGGTGTAGAAACGCGCGCCGGGAATCGCTAGTATAATATAATAATTGTGACTATTTATTTTTTCAGACAAGGTAATTCCCTTTCGTGTGACTTTTTCAACCTAATGCTGGAGAGGTCATCCGAGTTGCTGATCTGAGACGTAGTGGCACGATGTTTGACAAGAGTATGCTATTGGCGTACGCTGAAGTACACGCGAACTTAGTACAGCATTCTCCAAATTAGGGAAAGAGTCAATTCGAAGGGATCTTAAGGTGAACCCAGATAAGACAAAATACCTAGAGTCAACAAACAGTCCCAGCGTCTTGGAAACCACGTCACTGTATTGACAACCCCTCCTTCGAGGTTGTTAAGGACTTTGTCTACCTGGGATCAGGGCTGCTAGCTTTTATTAGCTATAACGTGCCATATTGAGGATAAAAACCTATCAAAAAGTTCCAAATAAAAAATAAAAGTGCCAAAAAAGATTCAAATTTTTAAAAAATTAAAGTGAGATCATTTATTCCACTTATTTTATAAAACAAACAAAAAATAAAATTAACAATACAACTTCAAAATGAAGATGTCTGTACATAAAAAAATTTAAAATAAATAATTAATACAACGGAGTTTACATTATGACTATTAAAAGACTCTTTTAAGACTCATATAAATGAGCTTTTATCGTCATAATGCGCTCAAAAGACTCTTTTATGAGTACATTTTCGTAGGTTGTGGGCTTCAAAATATGATTCATATTATGACTGCTTTATGTCTCATGTAATGGCGTCCGTGGCGTAGTTGGTTAAAGTGCGTGGCCGCTATGTCAAAGAACTTTGGAAACCCAGGTTCGAACCCCAGCAGCGACAGAAAATTATTTGAATTAAAATAATTTTTCTGTACGGCCGCCACCTCTCCGCAGACAATGGCAAACCTCAGAGAGTAATCAAAATGCCATGTAAAGCTTCTTGAGAACGAGAACATTCCGTTCATCGCCGTTCGGAGTTGGCGTTAAGCATGTAGGTCCGGTTCTCGGTCAATTGTGTACAAACTTAAGGGAAGGGTTCAGGGATTATGGACAAAAATAAGGCAAAGTTTGTATTTTTGTTGTAGGACAATGAAAAGGCGTACGAACTTTTTGATGTTTTGACGTTTTGATGATTATATTAGTTTATTATCAGAGAATTTAAAAAAGTGAAAAAGTTGAAAAAATTCAAAATGGCGGCTACAAAATGCACATTTCCGTGGGCCCCTGCGCGCGAAACATGGTGTCCTAACTAAAATTCTGCCGCTTCTTGTGGTGGACTGAAATCAAAAATTGTTGTTATTACTTAAAGATAATAATATTTTCTATGAATGGAACTAAAATTGTTATTATCCATGTAAAATTCATTGAATAATGAACATTAGAACTAAAAGTTCAAATTTTGCTTGTTTTTTTCCATTTCAACAACGTTAAAAAAATATAAATAAATAATTTTTATACATGATGTTAGTCCAGGGCGTACAAAAAAGCATGCACTTCCAAACAGTTCTTAGATAAAGAGAATCGGATCAATAGATCAGGCCTGAGAGTTTTAGTTAGATCGGAAAACGTGGTTTCGAGATAAGCGCGTTTGAAGTTTTTTTAAAAGTTTAGTTTGGACGTAGCGCGCGTGAGATAGGTGTCTTCAAGACGTTGCCATTCGAAAAATATTCGTCGGATCGAAAAATCCATTTACACACATATTCTACACATATGTGGCTTTCATTTTTTGCAAAAAAGAAAAATCGATTTTTTAGTCCAAAATGAGGGAACCCTTCCCTTAATAACACGCACAACACAATTGATCATAAGAAGCTAGGTCAAAGTCCTTTCAAGGGCTGAAATGGCCAGTTATTTATTTATTTTTTTATTTTTTTTTATGTCTCATTTTGGACTCAAAATTAAGACTCTTTTAAGACTCATAATAAGGACTCTTTTAGAACTCATATAAATTAGTCTTCTTAGACTCAAAATGAATACTATTTTAAGAGCCATATTTTATACTCTTTTTAAGAATCATGTAATGGAATCTTTAAAGACTCATATGAAGACTCTTTCAGAACTCATAGAAGTTATTATTTTAGGAGTCATAAGTCTCATGTTGGAGGATTTTTAATGGCTTAAAAACTCTTTGTAAACACTAATTTCTGACATTGATATGATGTTAATAAAACCTCAGATACCCCTTTGCGCGAAATCATCGTATTTGCCATTTTTCCATTTATTGAATAATCTATATTAATAAAAATCATTTTCTGTTTGTTTGACTATTATACAAAACTTAACGTCTGAACGGATTTAACTCAAACTCGGCGCACATATTACTTGAATCCTAACTTAGGTTATGGCATACTAAGTTTTGACCACGCCTCTTCCGCCCCTTTAAAAGTAACGCAAATCTTTCTACTAGCTTATTTTTTTCAAGCGAAAATGCTCGACTTATTAATTTTAAGGACATCCTGTTATTTTGACACTAAAAACATTCACATATCTTTAAAAATGCAAAAACTTCTGATACAACGTCTTTTTTTAAAAACACCATTTCCTTAGAATAACAAAAAAACTATCAGAAATTCGTATATTTTACTTGCGATGCAAATAACTCCGTTGTTTTGGAATATATTTCATTCCAATTTTTTTCGTTGATAAACTCAATTCAAGCACTTAATAAAAAAAATTTATAGGGTACCATTATCTTAGCGGATATATTTTTAATATTTCTTTCAAAAAAGGTCCAAAATATTGACTTTTTACTCAAAAAATGACACAAAAGTTGTTTTTGTTGTTAAAATAATAAAAACTCAAAATTGCATTTTCAACTACCTATTACATAACATTGCGTTAATAGCAAAAATGCTTCCAATTTTACAAAAAAATTTATTAACTGTTTCTGTCATCAAAAAACATGACCCTACCTACCCCCAGTGATTTTTTAAAGAAATTAATTTTTTTCAAAAGTCGTTTTTATTCTTTTTAGAGAATAGTTAAGCTCAAATAATAATTTATGTAAAAAAATTATACCAATATCTCTTTCCGATCAAAAGTTATCGCTATAAATCTATTTACTTGGCCCTTCGGTATCGCCTTATTTGCAACAGATAGAAAAAACATGGATCTTTAATATAAGCTTGAAATTAATTAAATAATCAATTTAGTTCAGCTTATATCCCCTTATTTGGGTTTTTAAAAATATTAAAACGAGGACTAGAGGACCCAAGTAAAACTGGGTATATCAGCTAGTATTAATAATAAAAATAAACATATTTCCATATTTGCTATTTTTTGTACTCATAAAACACGCATAGAAATACTCTTTTTAGAGTCTTATTTTTAAGCAATAATTTTAGAATCATATCAAAGACTCCTTTAGGATTCTTTTTATTGCAGACTCATAAAACACGCATAAAAAATACTCATTTTAGAGTCTTAGTTTAGAGCAATAATTTTACAATCATATCAAAGACTTCTTTATGAGTCTTTTTATTGCGTAATCATAAAACACGCATAAGAAAAATACTTTTTTTAGCGTCTTTTCAACGTCTTTAAATGTAAAAACATATTTTAAGGACGTGTGCAAAAAATAAAACAATTTTGTAAAAAGTGCCATTGTACCTTGTTCCAAATTAAAAAATAAGGTGCCATTTGAAGCAAAAAAAGAGCCAAATATGGCATGTTTAGAGCCAAAATAGGAGCCCTGCCTGGGATCCAGCGTACACTTCTCAAACGATGTAACTATTGAGATTAAAAGAAGGATAAATCTTGCCAACAGGTGTTACTTTGGGCTTAGTCGGCAATTGAGAAGCAGCGCCTTCTCTCGATGAACAAAACTCACGTTCTATACGTCACTTATCATGCCCGTCCTATTATATGCAGCACAAACATGGACGTTGAGCAGTTCTGATGAAAAGACTTTCGGAGCCTTCGAAAGAAAGACCCTTCGTAAGATCTTCGGTGCAATCAATGGCACGTCAATTGCGAGTACCGAATTCGATCGAACCATGAGTTATATGAGCAGTACGTCCACATCGACTTAGTTAAGCGCATAAAAATTGAGCAGCTGCGCTGGCTAGGTCATGTTGAGCGAATGAAAAATAACGGTCCAGCGAAGAATATATTCGATTCGATGCCCGGTGGTCGTCAACGCAGAATTGGACGCCCACAACTTCGTTGGAAGGATCAAGTGTTAGACAACTTGATAACGTTTGGTGTTTCTGGCACCCGCAAGCTCAAGACATAAATGGCTGGTGCAAATCTCTAAACGAGACCAAGACCGAGGAACGGTTGTAAGCGCCACATAAGTAAGTAAGTAATTGCGACTATTTGGAAATATTCTCTCAAAACTTGCCCTAGGCCGATTTTTTTCTAATGATTACGCATTATGAATATTTTTTTAAGGCTTCTTTCATAATTTTTAATATTTTTGTTTTTTCCTCTTGTTAAGAATAGGATTTACTTTTGTTTCAAATAGTCCCTGTTGTGGTTTGCCTCATATGAACCTTGTGAATCGACCTTTACTGGTGCTGCCATCTAGATTGGAGTATGATAAATTCAATCTGTCAAAAGGCACTCGTTGATTTGTAAAATAACTTATTTTCATTTTGTTAAGCGGCAAGCACGAGGCTCACACAAGAGTGTAAGATTTTCTTTGTAATTTAATTATTTGATTGTAATACTTTCCAAAATGAATTTCCAGTCCCCTTTGTGTTTTTATATACTTCTTGGAACCAATGAGGCCGAAACCCGCAATTACCTACTGCCCTGATTTAACGAAATTGTTGTTTGGCAAATGCTCGTACTGCTTATACAAACCGTTATTGGAATAAAGTCTAATGAAATATACTTACTCAACATCGGAAGTCACATAACCTATACTTCTTCTACAACTTCAATCTTCTCCAAAGAAAAGCAATTAAAATAAAACAATTTACAGTCAAAAATTTTTATTTCAATAAAATTATTAATCCTACACATTTGCACTTGGCTCAGTGTAAGTATTGATTTTTAAAGTAATAACGTACTTAAGGATTTATCACAGTTTAAAGTTTCTTAAGATACGTTTAAAGATAGATCGACTTATTAAGTTAAATAGAAGATTTTATAACTTTTAATGTTCTGCTATTCTACGAACAAAAATTTATTACATTAATAAATTAATAGTTAAAATAGTATTGCGATTAATTCAATTGGTTTATTCTATTTGCACTTTGCCCCGAACACCATACAGTCCGATTGTGGCTATAATACATCGACCTTGTTATTTTGCTTCCTATCGTACTGAAAGGAAACGGAGAAAAATATTGGTGGAAATGACAGAAAATTGGTTTTTTTATTTGGGGCTAAGTGAGAAGATACTTACTATCTAAAGATTGCGCGGTAAGATGGATCTCGCAAAATCTATTTTAGATCTTAAACTGGAGGTACAAACCCCGTCATATATTGACTGCGAATCATGAAAAAGTTAAAATTTGCTACTAATTTGTTATCTTTACACTTACCCTCTGAAGAACGGCTGGTAATTAGATTCATTCGAAGGTCCTTCGCTGCCGCTGCTGCTGCTCCGACTCGAACAGTCGTCTCTTGGCGAATAGTCGTTGAAACGTGTGGACATGTTGGCAGCAAAGGCAGCATTAGTGCTCCGATAAGTATCGATCATAGGGGTTTGAGTAGCGGTAAGCAACAGGTTCGCCGCCACACTCGGCACCTTCATATTCGGCGGAGTTTGGGGTGGAGTATCGGGTTGGACTTCTGGAAACCCCATCCGCTGACTCGCTGTGTGTTGATGGTGTGACTGGTGCTGTTGATGCGAGTGTTGCTGATGTTGTTGCTGGTGGAGGTGCTGCTGTTGCTGCAGTTGGGCCAAAGTAGGTGTGGTAGACGTATTGCTGCTGTTGCCGCTGATAATGTTGCTCGTACTGCTGTTGTTGCTGCTGCTGCTGCCGTTGTTGTTGTTGTTGTTGTTGTTGTTGGTGCTGCTGTGATAAGGAGTATTCGTAGTATGAAGTTGTTGGGCCGTAGTTCCTAGAAAACCCCCGTAAGCTACTGAAGGGGCCCGAGAAAAAGGTGCTGCAACAATATTGTTCATTATATGCTGTTGCTGCAGCTGATGTTGATGTTGCTGCTGCTGTTGCTGCCGCAAAGGCGCTAACGCAGCCATGTTCAGGCTGGCGCTCATGTGTTGATGTGGCGTGATTTGATGAAGCTGTTGTTGCGGTCCCATGAACGGTGTTGGTAGTGGAGGTGTCTTGCAGGCGACTGTGTCGGCCAAACTCCAAATTTTGGGTTTGGTAGCTGGAATCGGCACGCCACAGTCCCGGCTCACCTGGTTTTTTGGATCACTGTGATCTTCTTTGCTGTTGGGATGATAGCTTGCAGCCAGCATAGCTTGCTGATGTTGATAGTAGGCTGCATGCTGAGGATGATGATAGGGATGATAGTTATGAGGATGACTACCAAGAGTGCCCATTGAACTGCCGCTGTTGTAGCCAGCACCAGGATAGCCCGAACGCATATCGGGTGTATGTGGACCTGATCTGTGATCATCGATGGGGCGTTCATCTTCATGTTTTTCTATATCTGACTTGTGATGTTGATTGTGTGATTCTACAGAGTCAAATAAATAATTCAGGATACATTAAAGTAGAAGTCAAAAGCATATAAGTATGTTTGTGAAAAAATCATAAAATATGTGCTCGTATTAATCTATTTCGAATCAAATGTATAGGTATCAATAATAATAAAAACCAATTATTGTAATTTTATCAAAACAGTTTTTAAAAGAATATTTCTTATACAATCCCAACAATTCATTCTTTTATGCATACATACTTCTTTTATATTTTTTTTCTTAACCTAGAAATAAGTTTGCTAAAGAGTACTGAGAAAATAGCTCAGTAGATTCTATATGTGTTTCTTTTGACGGCTTCCATGGTCTTTATTAGACAAAAGCTACAATGGAGTGGAACAACTCTGGCTATCGTTGTGGATAACTTTGGTCTATCCTTTGAATATCATGATGAGTACTATTTATTTTTTTATTTTTCACGTGAAACGATGAGATCTTATTCATATGTGAAATAATTCTTTTAACATTCACTCAAATTGCTGATGCAACATATTTTCAGAATTATTACCTTCATCCGGATAAATTTTTTATTTCTGGTACCAGATATGTGCTCACTTCGGGAATTACATGTTCAGTTATAAATGTAATATAATTATAATCATTTTGTTTGCAATAAAGTCATAAATGAAGATTAATTCAATCAAAACATAAAGAAATATTTTTTTTTATTTAGCCTGAACCAAGGATTTCAGGTGGAATACCTATTCAGTCAAGTCTGCCTTGGTTCGAAATGGGTTGATAGATTAGTGGGAAGAAAAGGGTCAATCAAGTGAAACACGTGTAGAATGTTCTACGCGTGGTGGAAAGCCAAAGAAACATGTGAATTTGAATGTGAGGCAAGTATTATGGCATTTACTCAGTCAATTCAAGTTATAAGGCAATCTCATCCACAAACTTCTCTACCATCAACTACAACTTCAAATCGTAAATATTGCTGAATTTTCAATTTCAGTTGATAAGAAATTAGGATAGAAAATTACAAAATGCGAAAGGTTTTTAAAGCGAAGGACCATAGCCTGGCCGGGAGACGAAACCGGGACCCCTGGGGTAGCAGTGGAGCACGCTACCTACTCGACTACCGAGGCCGCTGTCTTATTTAAGTATGAAAACTAAGAATATTTACACGTGTCATCAATTTAATGTAAAAATCAATACTTTTATGTATGAAACAAAAGTAATCCGGATGAGGGTAAAGTCTCATTATGAGATTTTTGTTAATCCTTGCGTTATTATCCTTGCGTTATCCTAGCATTATTAGAAAAAAAATTGAGCCACATTTTATCTTTGAATTCCTCCCATTGACTTAGTTCAATGAGATCGAGACTTACTTCCTAGCAGACTGTATACCAAGTGGAAGTTTTGGCCATCAAAGAAGCTGCTGAGCTATTCAAACATTTGCACTCCAAGGATGAGGATGTAAATATCTTTTCAGAGAGCCAAGCCGTTCTTAAAGCATAACGTTCTAACACCTATAATTTTAAATCGATCGCTACATGCCACATATATCTTAGTGAAATGAAACTCAGAATCAGGACCTATTACTAATCTTGATCTGATAACTTCACACGCCCTTCGTCTGGACGTAGAAACCAATGACTGCTTCAGAAGCTGCAGATGCATGGAAGAGAAGGAAAGCGGTCAGTATCTCCTCTGTTACTGTTCTACCCTTGTCAGAAGAAGACTATTCACACTTCTGCAGAACGGCAAGAGTTAAATCAATAAATTTTTTTTAATTGTTTAAAACTTTACCATAGTTCAAAGTGCATCATTTTTTTTTTCATTTTGCTGAAATTTTTAAAAGTTATGAAGCTTTTTTTAAAGAATTTTCGCAAATTTCACGAAAAAATAAAATATGGTACACCAAAAAGTCCAAAAAAATTGGCAACACTGATTTATGTACATTAAAGTAAAGTTTGGATATTTTTCTTTCGAAATGATGACTCAAAGACTTAGAAAATGTCTGTTATTGATCAACTTATGACTGAAATTCAAAAATTCTCCGAAATCCCAGATTTTTAGGGAAAATCGGATTAGCGCGAACTCTAAACCTTTTCCGAAAAATCTGAAAAAAATCTCCAAAATACTTGATTCCATAAGTTTTCAAACAAAGGCTGAGCAACTATAAAATTCGAAAAAAAAGTTTCATTTGGGACACCCTAATACTCACCTTACATTACCTAACTCCGCCTTATCTGACCTAACCTAACCTAACCTAACCCATGAGTTATGGTAAACTTGTAGGAGGTAAACTTGTAGGAAGTATGTAAATATTAAACATCCTGCGAAAGGTGAATATATTCGGAAAAAGAGCGCAAACAGGCAGTCACTTGACTGTAACTGTATATCTCGATTTAGATTGATAATAGAAAAATAAAATTGGGTTTTTAGATACATAGAATCTGTTCAATCGTTTAGATTTTAAATTTATGTGCGATAAATATTTTTAAAACTTAATACAATTGATGATCAAAACCCAACTTCCCAGCGTTTACATTTTTGTAGAATTTGCAAAACATTTTAAAATTTTCAATAAAAAATCTGAAACTTTTAACCAACTCACCCTTTCGATGTTCGCCTATAACTCCCATGCCCGTGCCAGTTGCTCCAATCAATGCCGAACCTGAGGAAGGCTTTTCTGACTCCAAGTCTTCTTTGTCCTTCTCGTCATCTGAGACGAGTGCATCATCATCATCGTCTGTTCGATTCTTCGGCTCCCACGTCATTTTGTTCTCCTTCTTTAGGCGTCTGCGTGCATTAGCAAACCATGTCGAGACTTGAGTCAACGTCATCTTTGTGATGATGGCCAACATGATCTTCTCACCTTTTGTAGGATAGGGATTCTTTTTATGCTCATTTAACCAGGCCTTAAGCGTGGCTGTGGACTCCCTTGTAGCATTTTTACGGCGTGCCGCGAGATCATAGCTGGCGCCATAACTAAAAAAAATATGAATAAAAATTGTGTAAAATAACGTCTTAGCTGTTTTAATTAATATGCAATGGAGTCAAAAGTCCAAAAATATAATAACTACGTAATGAACTTAAAACAAAGTGAAAATTAATTTTTCTGTACGTCGAAGTGTTTCCTAGCGACCTCACCAACGACCAACCGCAGCTGGAGGCGGTTGTGTGTAAAACTAAATTGTGAACTTATGTATGCAAAGTGCAAAACATTACGATTTAAAACAATGGAAGCCCCGTTAATCCAATCAACGCTGCTTTAAGCCGCAGAACGCGATCTGCATCCGCAACATCCTTCGGCTTCTTTGGTACATACAAGCAGATGCAGTAACACACACATAAACCCACTCACCCAGGCTCATATTATGTGCTCCTCGGACTATTACTGTTGTTGCTCCTTCAGCTTTTCTACGTTACTGTTGTTTTACTCTGAGTTTTTATTCCCAACGCAAGGTTTTTTTTTTATAATACTTTTCATGGGATTTTTATGAGGCCGCAGAATCAACAGCTTGTGCGGTGAATTTAACAACTTGTTGTTCTTGTCGTTGTTTTTGTTTTTGTAAAAAATAACTTTGATTTTTGTGCGTGTTTTTGCTGTATTTGGTGGCTGAGTCCTTGTTATGCAAGGACGATGTTTGTACCACTTTGGTGTTTGATGGGTTGTTGTAACTATTGTTGTTTTGTTTTGTTGTGTTGTCGCACATTTTTATTGCATTTTATGGACATATTCTGCAATTTTTTTTTATTTTTTGTTGTTTCTGCTCTATCACCATTTTCGCTATTTTGGTTCATCTGCCATTATTATACCGATTTTTTGAAAGTTTGTTGAAAATCACATGAATTAAGAAGAAACTTCTTTAAAAATTAGTTGATTTAATGCATTTTGTCAAAATTTGACAAGTATATAATCATATAATGCATATATCGGTTATTCCATGTCCATACATAGTAGTTCTCCTGTGCATGTATTCAAACAGTTGTAACTTCGAAACCGTAAGTCCTACAGAAAAAATCCGAGGTATAACTTAAAGATCTTAAATGAGTCTTTCCTCTTTTTGGACTCTTTTTATGAAATTTTTTTTAACTTTTTTAGTCTAAAGTTTTGTGTCACATTTTTTATGGTAATCGCAGTAAACTTTTCACATTTTGAACATAGTCTCGTTATAATGCATGAGCTTTTTTTACATTTCAAAATTTCATATATTTACGTATAAAACTCTTCCGTAAATGGCTTTGTCACTGAACTCCATCTAAACGGCTGGACCGATTTTGATGAAATTTGGTATGTGTGTCTGTAGATTTTTTTGGTTTAATGTTTGAACCGGTAGGGGGAGCTGTTGGTGCTGTGGCAGTGTTTAAGGGGTATTTGAGAGTACTACTCAAACGAATTGAGAAATTGACATTTATTTATTTACACTAAGTCGATATAATAAATCCCAAAATTTCTGTTTTTATATTTATTTATTCAGATAATCTTTCAAGAGTTAAGAAATGTGCAGAAAATTTTGATATAAGCGACCTCAACACCTAACTTTAATTGCTAATGAATTAACATGATACTCCACCTTTAAGTTTTCACAAAATTGTTGATAAATTCAAAAACACTTCCGGTACAGTGTTAACATTCTTAAATTAAGTTGTAAAATTAATTGTTTTGGTTGTTACGATTCTGGTATCTGCAGCTTCTTCTGAGCGATCTTTTAAAGCTCTCCGGCGGTTTTAAACATACCTTCGATGTAATATGACGCAAGAACATCTAACGCATTCGGCACTTCTTCGCATTCATAATAAACTTTAACTTTTTAATAAAATGTATTTACTAAATATTTTCTTTACTAAATTCTTCTTTTTTCTTGTATTTACTAAATATTTTACTAAATATATATTAATATTTTCTACAAAAATACGTAATTAAGGCTATTATGACCAATTTCGCCAATCTAAGTTTTTTTGTTAAACCACTGAAAGTTATCGGCATTATGAGTTTTAGCATCACAAATATTGTATAAAGACTTTAAGAGCTAGGCCTATAGACTAAGATATATTTAAAAAAGTTTATGCTAACAACAATATGGTTAAAAAATAGTTTTGCCTGTAATTTAATATTTCAAGATTTTTTTTTTATTAAAGTTTTGACCTTTTTAAATTAACAAAATAACTTGACCTTTTGCTCGATTTTTTTTTCACCAATCATTATAAGATTTTGTTGCACTTTATTTCTGATCCATTATTTATAAAAAATTGAAATCTCTAAAAGTACCGAAGCACGAGTTATTCTTTCTAACAGCTGACAAAAAATTAAACAACCAATAAGACTGAAAATGTATGGGCACTTTTTAGACATGATTGCCAACACAAGAACCAATCGGATCAACACTTCCTGCGAATTGCAGAAATTCCCCTTACTTTTTGAACATTCCTTGTACATGCATACAACCAATCCATGGGCCACTTCCATCAGTGAACAATAACATTGTGTTTCGAATTTTATATACAACCGAAGCCAATTATAAAGGGTGTTTTTTTTAGAGGTATAGAACTTCGAATTGAAATAAAACACAAGAAAATCGTTTTAATGTCCATCAATTTGGCTTTATTGGAAGGATAATTTTATGCCATTAATGTTTAAATATGATTTCGGGCATGTGGCCGCCGCGGCTGGCTCGAATAAAGCCAATTCTACAGGTCCAATTTTCAACCACTTTTTCGAGCATATGGGGCCGTATGTCGGCAATAACGCCACGAATGTTAGCCTCCAAGTCCCCTAACGTTTCTGGTTTGTTGGCGTAGACGAGCGACTTCACATATCCCCAAAGAAAATAATCCAATGGTGTCAAATCACACGATCTTGGTGGCCAATTGACAAGTCCATTCCGCGAAATTATGCGCTCATCGAATGTTCCTTCAATAAATCGATTGTGACGTGCGCTGTGTGGCATGTAGCGCCGTCTTGTTGGAACCACAACTCATCCACATTCATGCCATCCAATTCGGGAACAAAATAGTCGGTTATCATGGCTCTATACCGGTCTCCATTAACGGTAACTGACTCTCCAGCATTATTTCGGAAGAAGTATGGCCCAATGACTCCACCAGCCCATAGAGCACACCAAACAGTCAGTTTTTGTGGATGTAATGGCGTCTCAAGGATCTCATGTGGATTCTCTTCACTCCAAATGCGGCAATTTTGCTTGTTGACGTAGCCATTCAACCAAAAATGAGCCTCATCACTGAACAAAATTTTGCGATGAAAATCAGCATCGAGATCAATCTCATTTTCGGCTCATACACCAAAATCACGACGCATTGCATGGTCTCGCGGCTTTAATTCTTGCACAAGCTGGATCTTGTAAGGTCGCAAGCCAAGATCTTTGCGCAAAATCTTCCATAAAGTTGATGGACAAAGCTCCAATTGCTGTGCACGGTGGCGAATCGATTCATTCGGGTCCTCTTCAACATTTTGCTCTACAGCGGCAATTGTTTCTGCAGTGCGCACTGTTCGACGTCTCTGCGGATGCGTATTATCACATAGAGTAAACGTAGTGCGAAAACGACCCATGGTTAACCGAATTAATTGCTCTGATGGACGATTATGTCGACCATAAAATGGACGGAGCTTGCGGTAAACTTCGCGAACTGAACCATTATTTTCGAAATAAATTTGCACGATTTGCAAGCGTTGTTCTTTTGTCAACCTGTTCATGATGAAATGGCAAACCAAACTGAACATAAATGACATTAGAGTGTAAGGACCAAAATTTTGGTCATAAATTTTGACCTACATAATATGTTTCCCCTTTATTTCAGCCCAATGCCAAGAGACGGGAGATCGCAATCTACCTTGGCCATCCAACGGCAGGCAACGCGGCCGCCGTATATGTTTACCTTTAGATATATATATATACTTTAGTCGATCATGACATGGAAAAAAAAAAAACCTAATTTCTTCATTTCATTTGTTTTTATTTTATCTTAATTTATTATTACACGTTATACTATTTATATTATTTAATACTGGGAAAAAAATAATAAATAATAGAATAATATTTGAATTTCATTATTAAAGCTGTGAGACATTTTAAGAAAAATACTTGCATTTTAAAATAGTAAGGTAGGACCCCCCTTAGGTCTCGAACTCCACGACAGAGCATTTTTTTTTGCTAGCATAGAGTTGAGAATATTTCAGTTAGTTTTATTATTTTTATTTTTTTTTCATGTATGCGCGTGTTCCAACGGAACCAGTAAACTCGCGTGATGCGATACATACAGACAGACGAGTGTGAGAAGAGAAGGAAGAAAAATCACGCCACTCGTATGCCATGATACCATTATACAGGAACGGAACAAACAGGCAAGAGCGAGAAGAGAACGCGAGAGCTCGATCACGCCACTCGTTCGCTAAAAGTGGAAACAGAACGAACCAAAGCGAGACAAGGAACGATAGGTCGAAGCTCAAGTGCGGATGGAAAACCAGGCAGTCAGTCAAGAGCCACGGTGGTGGCAAGTCGTGAAACAAAACTACAGTAAAAATAAAGTAAAAGTAAAAGTGAACGTCTACAGCGCGCAGCAGCAACAAGTAAAGTGTGAACGTCGACAGCGCGCAGCAGCCTCAAATACAGAGTGAACGTCGACAGCGCGCAGCAGCCTCAAATACAGAGTGAACGTCGACAGCGCGCAGCTGCATCAAGCGTACAGCGGCATACCAAGTTCAACATTCAGCAACATTCACGTCAGCAGCGAAGCCAGGGACTAAGGATTCCCTGTGAGACAACGAGCCGAAGTGGTGAGGCGTGCGTGTTCTAAGGTGGTATGCGTGAGTTTCCTTTTCTTTTGTAAATGTCGTATGGTATCTTAGGTACTTATTATCTAAGTTATTTAGTGACTTTAATTTAATTTTAAATCTTTTCTATCTAATAACTTTCCGGCAGAGTTAGTCGCGTGGTTTTGACTCAGATTATCTCTGCCACTCATCTTACCCCATCATCCCTACCACTCATAAATAGTATATAACTAACCGGACAAAGTAACTGCGTGGTTTTGACTCAGGTTACTCTGCCCACAACTCCTATTTAGAATTCCCATCCAACATACTAACTCCGGTGGAAGTAGTTGCGTGGTTTTTACTCAGACTACTCTGCCAACGCTCACCCTAAATTCCAGTACACCGTAGAAAACCCTGTAAATACCTATCTTACTATATTTACTAAAGCAAGTTCTTTATCTTAAACTCCTTGATCTCTTATTATCTCCTATCTAACTATTATTTCCATTTCATAGTTTATAAATTATCCGTATCATATTTTATAGATTATTAATTTTACGTCTATAGTAGTGGCGTGGTTTTGACCCTGTCTACTCCGTCGATTATCATTAGTTATATCACGATAGCGTGGTTTTGACCCCGTTCGTGCTTCTTTAAGTTATATCACGATAGCGTGGTTTTTACCCTGTTCGTGCCTCTTTAAGGACTTTGTCGGTAAGGTATCAGTAGCATCACTCACTAACAGTGCTACTCTTTACGTCTATAGTAGTGGCGTGGTTTTTACCCTGTCTACTCCGTCGACTATTACTAGTTATATCACGATAGCGTGGTTTTTACCCTGTTCGTGTCTCTTTAAGGACCTTTATAAAGTAACTATAAGACATTTAAGTTGTAAGTATATCACGATAGCGTGGTTTTTACCCTGTTCGTGCCTCTTTAAGAATCTTCACCAGTATTTGTAAGGCATACGACTTAAATATTAGGTCAACTAGAACACGGCACCAGAAACGCTCGCGCCACACCACCACCGCTGGAACGACGAATCTCACAGTCGATGGCTCAGGAGTAGTATCTTAAGGATATGGTGAAGTTGTACTAAAACACATTATATATATTCTATATTTCATTAGTCATTTAAATGCTATACCAAATTCTTTGTTTTTCTTTATTTTGTTTAATCAATAATTTTTTTTATCGCATTTACTACTTATGTATTAAATTTGAATTAGTTTGAAGAGGGAATAAAATTATAACGAAAACTTTAAAATAATTGCGTAATTGATTTAGTGTCCAAAAGTAAATAAATTTTTGTGAACGACCCTGGACAGCCGCTTTGTCTGTCCCAGCTATAGACCCTGGTAAACAGGGAGTCGTTACAATGGCGCCCGAGCAGGGACCCTAAATCAATTTCAATCGTTCGTTATAATTTTATGGAAACACACTTGTCGTTGGAGTTAGATACCTAAAGACCTATCTTATAACTAGCCAACAAAGATATAGTAATAAATAAATAGATATACAACTTTATTTGATAACCATAAAGAGGGTGAAGCACCCTAGACGTCGGAAACGACCGTGAAATTGATCGCATATTTCAGCGATAATTTAATAGTCTTGTTATAATAATAGAGGGTGAAGCGCCCCTCAGTCGTATAAAAGCAACTGGTCAGTTAATATTTTATTTTTCAGTATTAAATAAATTTCATCTTGGTAATTTTAAACTAGCAACGAGTGTTGGATAGCGAAGGTAAGCAATCGATTATTTATTTCGGCCACCACACTTATAGAGGCCATATATACCCGTCAAAAGATAATTTTAATTTACTTTGGTGATCGGTTGAGGGCTTAAGAGGGTGGGAGGCATATTCGGTAGGCCTACAGACTTAAAGAAGTCTTCGCGAATAGCAATTTTAGGCTATTTTATTCAATATTCGTTCCCGAGACCTGTTGTGGCGAGTTTGAATACGGCCCAAACATGGTGAAGACGTCGTGGATCCATGTGTTACGGAAAGATGACCTTATCTCGTACGCACAAGAGTTTGGATTCGACGAAAGCGGCACAGTGGAGGAGCTTCGCAGACGTTTTGCAGCCTTTGCCACTGACACAGAAAATGAAACAAAATGGGAGCACCGGCTACAAGAGCTCGAAAACAAACACACTGAAAAAAGGCCTGTGTCACCACGTATGTTGCTATTGCCACAAGTACAAGCAGCACCATATGAAAACCAACAGCAAGGATTTCAAGTGCCCGAGGTGGTAACCAGACGTGATGACGGAGTGAGACACAGTAGTGTTATAGACCAGGTACGGAGATGGTCAGTTAAATATGATGGTGGTCGAGACCCACTGGGATTCATAGAGCGAGTCGAGGAGTTAGCAGACGTGTATAGCCTCGACAAGGATCACTTACCACGAACGATGCCGGAGCTGCTCAAAGAACGCGCACTTATTTGGTGGCGCAATCATAATTCACAATGGAATGACTGGAGAAGCTTTAAGGTAAGCTTTTTAACATTTTTTCTACCGTCACGTTTTTTTGAGCGACTCGAGGATCAAATCCGAGGCCGAGTACAGCTAAGTCAAGAAAAATTTAAAGACTACTGCTTAGACATTCTAGATCTAATGCGCCATGCAAACTTCTCTGAGGCACAAAAGTTGGAACGAGTGTTCAGAAACTGCCACCTGGACTACCAGCTCTATATTAAGAGAAAGGACTTCGAGTCGATGGATGAGCTTTTGGCTATGGCCGAAGAGTACGAGAGTATTCGATCAGGGAGCGAGAGACAGGTTAAAACACCAGCACGGAGTCCACCAGAACAACATCGAATGGTTACGCAGCCAGGAAAATTCATAAAGGACCCACGGAGAGCCTGCAGAAACTGTGGCCAAAGCGGACACATCAAGCGTGCCTGTAACAACGCACATGTCACCTTTTGTTGGCGCTGCGGATACCGTGGAAAAACGACTTTCGAATGCTGTTTATCCCGTCAGGGAAACGCACGGGGGTCCGTTCAGAACAGAGGGGAGAACGGGGCCCACCTTCACACGCCTCAAACACAACGAAAATACTAGATTTCGACAATCAACGAATCTTCGCCACAGTCAGCCTGGGAGGAATGAAATTAACTGCCACCATCGATACAGGAGCAACTCGTAGCTTTGCCAGCCAGGTGCTTGCTCATAGATTACGATTAGACGACCTAGACGATATCTAGGCGTAGCCTCATGGTACAGACGGTTTGTACCCGACTTTTCCACCATAGTACACCCTATGACCCTTCTGCTAAAAAAGGGTAAACACTGGCGATGGGGACCAGACCAACAAAAGGCCTTCGAGGAATTGAAGAAAAGGCTCACAGAAGCCCCGGTCCTGGCGTGTCCCGATTTCAGTAAAGCCTTTGTGTTGCAGACGGATGCCAGCGAGTATGGGCTAGGAGCCGTGTTGACGCAAGATATCGATGGCGTAGAACGAGTAATTGCATATGCGAGCCGCCACCTGATACAAGCAGAAAAAAACTATAGCCCCACAGAAAAGGAATGCTTGGCTATAGTATGGGGTATAAGGAAAATGCGATGCTATCTAGAGGGATATAAATTCACGGTGATCACTGACCACCTTTCTTTGAAGTGGCTGAACTCCATCGAGAGTCCGTCTGGGCGTATAGCACGATGGGCCCTAGAGTTGCAGCAGTATAACTTCGACGTCCAGTACCGAAGAGGCAAGCTGAACGTGGTTGCGGACGCGCTTTCCCGGCAACCACTGGAGAATCTGTGCAAGGCCACCACGGCGGCAGAGGATACCCAGCATTGTAATTGGTTGGAGAGAAGGAAGGCTGAAGTACGTGAAAATCCCAGTAAATTTGCAGATTACATCGAGGAGGACGGCCAATTGTATCGGCATATCCCCAATCAAATCGGTGATGAAAACTCAGCGCCCTGGAAATTATGTGTTCCGGTCTACATGCGTAATAGGGTCATGACAGAGAACCATGATCAACCCAGTGCAGGACACCTGGGTGTGCGCAAAACTATCATACGAGTGGCCAGTCGCTATTATTGGCCTGGTCTTTTCCGAGATGTTAGCCGGTACGTGAGATGCTGTGAGGTATGCCAAAGATACAAGGTAAGCCAGCAAGCACCGGCAGGGAAAATGCTGTCACACATCGCAGAAGAGCCCTGGTCCGTCGTCTGTGCCGACTTCGTTGGACCACTGCCGCGATCTAAACACGGCAACACCATGATCCTAGTCTTCTTTGACAAATTCAGCAAGTGGACAGAGGCCATCCCACTACGCAAGGCCACCAGCGAGAGTTTACGCAAGAGTTTTAGAGAACGTATTCTTGCCCGGTTTGGAGCTCCAAAGGTTATTATTACGGACAATGGTTCACAATTCACTGGGCGTGCGTTTCGGAAATTCATGCAAGATATCGGCACTAAGCAAAAGTTCACCGCGCCGTACACGCCACAGGAAAACCCAACGGAACGAGTTAATAAGACGCTGAAAACAATGATCGCCCAGTTCAGTCAGGACCAACACAAGACCTGGGACGAAAATCTGCCGGAATTCATGTTGGCAATCAATAGCAGTAAGTCAGAAGTTACCGGTTATAGTCCCGCTTTCCTGGTACAAGGACGCGAGCCCAGGTTACCGGGCGCTCTCTATGACGAGCTCACAATGGGTACAGGCAGAGAACAGCAGACACCGACAGCTAGGGCAAAACAACTACAAGAAATCTTTGAGATAGTACGTCATAGACTCAGCCAAGCGACACAGGATCAGGCACGCCACTACAACCTGCGGCGTCGTGAATGGAAGCCTGAAATTGGAGAAATGGTCCTCGTAAGACAACATCCGCTCTCCAGTGCCATCAACAGTTTTGCAGCTAAGCTAGCGCCGAAGTTCGAGGGTCCCTACTGTGTAGTTGGATACACTTCCCCAGTAATCGTACAGGTCAAAAGAAGGGTGAGTCTCGCATTCGTAAAGCTCACATCGGTGAACTCAAGAAGTTCTACAACGAGACCAATATCGATAAATAATTTAATTTCATTTCAGAATATTCGCAGCGGCATCTGCATCAACAACTGCATAATCGCAGCGGCATCTGCGTCAACAACTGCATAATCGCAGCGGCATCTGCGTCAACAACTGCATAATCGCAGCGGCATCTGCGTCAACAACTGCATAATCGCAGCGGCATCTGCGTCAACAACTGCATAATCGCAGCGGCATCTGCGTCAACAACTGCATAATCGCAGCGGCATCTGCGTCAACAACTGCATAATCGCAGCGGCATCTGCGTCAACAACTGCCTAATCGCAACGACATCTAGGTCAACAACTGCACATGCGCAGCGGCATCTGCGTCAACAACTGTATATTCACAGCGGCATCTGCACTAACAACTGCGCCTGTACAGCGGCATCTATGTCAACAACGGCACGTGCGCGGCGGCATCTGCGTCAACAACTGTAGATTCGCAGCGGCATCTGCGTCAACAACTGCATAATCGCAGCGGCATCTGCGTCAACAACTGCATAATCGCAGCGGCATCTGCGTAACTAACGGTATAATTTGCTCCAGATTAACAGATTTTGTATTGCAACATCAACCATGGTACCATCGATACTTTTTTCTTCTCATTGCGTAAGGCTGTCATGCAAGTCCGACTGACCGACCAGCCAATTTGTACAACTCGCAACCACGACGCAAGCGTTGCAACTCAATGGTATAACGTAAAGAGTGAAGTTGTAACCACTAGGACTTACAACCCCGGGAATTCAGCATCACGTGGCAGCTCGGCGGATTCAAACGAACAGTCGTTATTGGTGTGCAGTAAGGACAGTCGTGTGCTAGCCAGCATTTTAGTATAAAACAAAAGAAAAGACCCATTGAGGGCAAAGTTAGTAATGAGAAGTGATAAAGAACACGCAAAAAAAAAAAAAAAAAAAATATAAAAAAAAAAAAAATATTAATAAATATAAAATAAAACTATGAAAATTGTTAAGAAAGGTGATAAAGGACACACAAAATAAAAGAAATAGCAATAAACGTAAAAGAAAACTTTGTGGAAAAAAATTTCAAGAAAAGTGACAAAGGACACTACAAAAAAAAAAAAATATTAATAAATTTAAAATAAAACTATGGGAGAAAATTTCAAGAAAAGTGATAAAGGACACTAAGAAAAAAAAAAATCAATAACAATCAAAACAAAAGAAAACTTCGGTGATAAACTACACTCAAACAAAAAAAAAAAAAAATAAATATTAATAAATATAAAAGAAACCTTTAAGGAAAATCTTAAGAAAAGTGAAAAGGCAAGAAAAAAAAATCAATAGTAAGAAACAAGTACACTCAAAAAAAAAAAAATAAATATTAATAAATATAAAAGAAACCTTTAAGGAAAATCTTAAGAAAAGTGAAAAGACAAGGAAAAAAAAAATCAATAGTAAGAAACAAGTACACTCAAAAAAAAAAAAAAAATTTAAATATTAATAAATATAAAAGAAACCTTTAAGGAAAATCTTAAGAAAAGTGAAAAGACAGAAAAAAAAATCAATAGTAAGAAACAAGTACACAAAAAAAAAAAAAAAAAAAAAAATAAATATTAATAAATATAAAAGAAACCTTTAAGGAAAATTTTAAGAAAAGTGAAAAGACAAGAAAAAAAAAATCAATTGTAAGAAACATAAAAGCAAACTCAAAGAAAAAAAAAATATGAAAAGGATCCAGACCAACCAGGACGCTGCGGCACGCCATACTACGCCAGAAGAAAAGCTTCGATGCATCCGCCCTGCTGCGAAATCAATACGTGCAGCTCAGCCGGCGCAGGCGCCGACGAACAAGCAAACAACAAATGTGGTAAGTGTCATAACTAGGGGTGACCAAATGCGCGCTATACCTACACCTGGGGTTGTTCTCAGCTACCCACCAGGGCCGGGCAGCATTACGCTGTATACTAGCGATTACGAGCGTCTCGAGTGTGGATTATTTTTTTAATGATTCACTCATTGATTTCTATCTGACGTGGCTACACCGGCAGCAACCTAAATACCGACAGGAAGAAGTACACATTTTTAGTACTCACTTTTTCGAGCAGTTGATGCGATCAGGGGAGAACGCGAACCCACAAGAGCGCTACGAACGCGTCAGGCGATGGACGAAGAGGACCAAACTGACGCAAAAGGCCTACATCGTCGTACCCATAAATGAGGCGCAACACTGGTACGTGGCCATTGTTTGCCTCAAACGACGGCCAGGACCCTCCAAGCAACGCGGGCTGATCTGGATATTGGACTCCTGGGCAAACTCCACCCGAGACCATGTCGCTCCGATGATACGGAGTTATCTACAATGCGAATGGCAAGCGGAATACGCCGAAACTCCCTCAGCTCCATGGAACGAGACAACTATGCCTAGCTACGCCGTGCCAGTACCACAGCAGACCAATGGGAGTGATTGTGGGGCTTTCGTGCTGCATTTCGTGGAATTATTCCTGCAGCACCCGGAAAAGGATTTGCGTGAGGCCGGGGGTCAAGGGTGGTTCCCCACCATTGAAGCAGCATACAAGCGGCACGAAGTGGCTATGCTCATCCAGCGAATGGTCAGCGACGCGGTCCGAGATAGTCTGCCACGGCTCTACTTGCCTGACCAGAAGCCTATCGCGACTCCGAGGAAACAGGGCCTCGCAGAAAGTGCGGCTAGACCCGAGCGAACCCGACACGCATCGCGAAGGCTGCAGAGCGTCAGCTCGACGAGCAGCAGTTCATCAGAGGATAGCACCACCAGTAGTGATTCTTCCACCAGCAGTGCTACCAGCAGGAGTTCCGCAAGTCACGTCAGCGTCGACAGCGAACCGAATCGAACCAGCAGCAACGGCGTCAGAGTTAGTGTCGTCGTACCAACGCACCGCGCCAACGTCGACAGCGTGTTGAGTCATGCCACCGTCGACAGCGCACTCAGCCCAATCAGCAGCAGCAACAGCGTCAGAGTTAGTGTCGTCGTACCAACGCACTGCGCCAACGTCGACAGCGTGTTGAGTCATGCCACCGCCGACAGCGCACTCGGCCAGACCAACGTCAGCAACGACAGAGCACTCAGCCCAGTCAGCAGCAGCGGCGTCAGCTTCAGTTTACCGTCGCATCGCGCCGACGTCGACAGCGTGCTACGCCACGCCAGCGTCGACAGCGCGCACCATCGAGCCGATAGCAGCAGCACACACCAACAAGCCAAGAGCAGCAGCGCCGGCGTCATCGTACGGTCGCCTTGTGCCAACACCACACGTGTGCCCAGTCACATCAGCGTCAGCAGCTCATCTAGCAGCACCGGCAGCGTGTCAAGACACGCCAACGCCGTCAACGCAGAGAGTTGTGTCAGCAACATCAGCTCGCTAGGCCGAGCGAACAACAGCCGCGAGTCCGTAATCCATGTTCCATTGAACGAAGACTCTAGCACCTGGAATACCACGCGATGGATTCAGCAAGTGATAGGAACCGCGCCACCTTGGACGACCCATGAGCCTACAGTACGGGTTCCGTCCCAAGGAAATAGGTCCGACAGCCGGGAACCCACAGTCCTGGGCGAACTTGTGCCCACGCAAACGCTACAAATCATTCCGAGTGATAACGAGGATTGTATGTCCCTCTGCGCCCCAAGCTTGCCAGATATTATACCACACGCTTCATCACCTCCAGCCAGCACCGTATACACCCAGCTCCGAGAGTTCATCAGCCAAAAGCGAAAGGCATGGTGCCCCGGTAAACGGCTACGCACCATGACGAAAATTAATGGCCAGCAGTACAGGCTCGTCATAGACAGGCTCGGGACCGAGTACGTTTTCGAACGCCCGGCGGAGTAAGGGGAAGATGTAAGGACCAAAATTTTGGTCATAAATTTTGACCTACATAATATGTTTCCCCTTTATTTCAGCCCAATGCCAAGAGACGGGAGATCGCAATCTACCTTGGCCATCCAACGGCAGGCAACGCGGCCGCCGTATATGTTTACCTTTAGATATATATATATACTTTAGTCGATCATGACATGGAAAAAAAAAAAACCTAATTTCTTCATTTCATTTGTTTTTATTTTATCTTAATTTATTATTACACGTTATACTATTTATATTATTTAATACTGGGAAAAAAATAATAAATAATAGAATAATATTTGAATTTCATTATTAAAGCTGTGAGACATTTTAAGAAAAATACTTGCATTTTAAAATAGTAAGGTAGGACCCCCCTTAGGTCTCGAACTCCACGACAGAGCATTTTTTTTTGCTAGCATAGAGTTGAGAATATTTCAGTTAGTTTTATTATTTTTATTTTTTTTTCATGTATGCGCGTGTTCCAACGGAACCAGTAAACTCGCGTGATGCGATACATACAGACAGACGAGTGTGAGAAGAGAAGGAAGAAAAATCACGCCACTCGTATGCCATGATACCATTATACAGGAACGGAACAAACAGGCAAGAGCGAGAAGAGAACGCGAGAGCTCGATCACGCCACTCGTTCGCTAAAAGTGGAAACAGAACGAACCAAAGCGAGACAAGGAACGATAGGTCGAAGCTCAAGTGCGGATGGAAAACCAGGCAGTCAGTCAAGAGCCACGGTGGTGGCAAGTCGTGAAACAAAACTACAGTAAAAATAAAGTAAAAGTAAAAGTGAACGTCTACAGCGCGCAGCAGCAACAAGTAAAGTGTGAACGTCGACAGCGCGCAGCAGCCTCAAATACAGAGTGAACGTCGACAGCGCGCAGCAGCCTCAAATACAGAGTGAACGTCGACAGCGCGCAGCTGCATCAAGCGTACAGCGGCATACCAAGTTCAACATTCAGCAACATTCACGTCAGCAGCGAAGCCAGGGACTAAGGATTCCCTGTGAGACAACGAGCCGAAGTGGTGAGGCGTGCGTGTTCTAAGGTGGTATGCGTGAGTTTCCTTTTCTTTTGTAAATGTCGTATGGTATCTTAGGTACTTATTATCTAAGTTATTTAGTGACTTTAATTTAATTTTAAATCTTTTCTATCTAATAACTTTCCGGCAGAGTTAGTCGCGTGGTTTTGACTCAGATTATCTCTGCCACTCATCTTACCCCATCATCCCTACCACTCATAAATAGTATATAACTAACCGGACAAAGTAACTGCGTGGTTTTGACTCAGGTTACTCTGCCCACAACTCCTATTTAGAATTCCCATCCAACATACTAACTCCGGTGGAAGTAGTTGCGTGGTTTTTACTCAGACTACTCTGCCAACGCTCACCCTAAATTCCAGTACACCGTAGAAAACCCTGTAAATACCTATCTTACTATATTTACTAAAGCAAGTTCTTTATCTTAAACTCCTTGATCTCTTATTATCTCCTATCTAACTATTATTTCCATTTCATAGTTTATAAATTATCCGTATCATATTTTATAGATTATTAATTTTACGTCTATAGTAGTGGCGTGGTTTTGACCCTGTCTACTCCGTCGATTATCATTAGTTATATCACGATAGCGTGGTTTTGACCCCGTTCGTGCTTCTTTAAGTTATATCACGATAGCGTGGTTTTTACCCTGTTCGTGCCTCTTTAAGGACTTTGTCGGTAAGGTATCAGTAGCATCACTCACTAACAGTGCTACTCTTTACGTCTATAGTAGTGGCGTGGTTTTTACCCTGTCTACTCCGTCGACTATTACTAGTTATATCACGATAGCGTGGTTTTTACCCTGTTCGTGTCTCTTTAAGGACCTTTATAAAGTAACTATAAGACATTTAAGTTGTAAGTATATCACGATAGCGTGGTTTTTACCCTGTTCGTGCCTCTTTAAGAATCTTCACCAGTATTTGTAAGGCATACGACTTAAATATTAGGTCAACTAGAACACGGCACCAGAAACGCTCGCGCCACACCACCACCGCTGGAACGACGAATCTCACAGTCGATGGCTCAGGAGTAGTATCTTAAGGATATGGTGAAGTTGTACTAAAACACATTATATATATTCTATATTTCATTAGTCATTTAAATGCTATACCAAATTCTTTGTTTTTCTTTATTTTGTTTAATCAATAATTTTTTTTATCGCATTTACTACTTATGTATTAAATTTGAATTAGTTTGAAGAGGGAATAAAATTATAACGAAAACTTTAAAATAATTGCGTAATTGATTTAGTGTCCAAAAGTAAATAAATTTTTGTGAACGACCCTGGACAGCCGCTTTGTCTGTCCCAGCTATAGACCCTGGTAAACAGGGAGTCGTTACAAGAGTTGCCAGATTTGACCACAAAATGCCAGTTTTATCTCTATTCGAAAAACAAACCCCTAAAAAAAACACCCTTTATTCTAAACTGTGAAATCCTACATGCTAATTATTCTGAAAGGTTTTTCGAAGGTCCGATTCAAAATGTTAAACTTCTTTATATTAAGTAGAATAATTTTCAGATAATTGTTTGATATATCTCACAGCTTTGATAAAAACTGGTTCAAGAATAGTTTTTCATATTAGTTCCATAGTTAATAAAGCCCTTATCTGGAAACAATAGTTGCCAAGATGGTCTCCAATAGTCTTTCGGGTAATTTATTGTCTCAGATTTTTATATCAAGCAATCGATTATAAAGGCTGTACTAAAAAGATGTCAAATTTCAAGAGACTGACTTAGTGCAAGGTGAAAAAACCGAAACGACTTCGCCCCGGACGTTCGAAAGAAAATCGACCCAGTGAAAAAAAGAGTTGGCTGTGTCGTGGACACACCCGATAGGTTTTGACGTGAGGGTGTTTCTTGTTGATGTTGATGTTGATGTTGATGTTGTTGATGTTGATGTTGATGTTGATGTTGATGTTGATTTTGATTTTGATGTTGATGTTGTTGATGTTGATGTTGATGTTGATATTGATGTTGATGTTGATGTTGATGTTGATGTTGATGTTGATGTTGATGTTGATGTTGATGTTGATGTTGATGTTGATGTTGATGTTGATGTTGATGTTGATGTTGATGTTGATGTTGATGTTGATGTTGATGTTGATGTTGATGTTGATGTTGATGTTGATGTTGATGTTGATGTTGATGTTGATGTTGATGTTGATGTTGATGTTGATGTTGATGTTGATGTTGATGTTGATGTTGATGTTGATGTTGATGTTGATGTTGTTGATGTTGATGTTGATGTTGATTTTGATTTTGATGTTGATGTTGATGTTGTTGATGTTGATGTTGATGTTGATGTTGATATTGATATTGATGTTGATGTTGATGTTGATGTTGATGTTGATGTTGATGTTGATGTTGATGTTGATGTTGGTGTTGATGTTGATGTTGATGTTGATGTTGATGTTGATGTTGATGTTGATGTTGATGTTGATGTTGATGTTGATGTTGATGTTGATGTTGATGTTGATGTTGATGTTGATGTTGATGTTGATGTTGATGTTGATGTTGATGTTGATGTTGATGCTGATGTTGATGTTGATGTTGATGTTGATGTTGATGTTGATGTTGATGTTGATGTTGATGTTGATGTTGATGTTGATGTTGATGTTGATGTTGATGTTGATGTTGATGTTGATGTTGATGTTGATGTTGATGTTGATGTTGATGTTGATGTTGATGTTGATGTTGATGTTGATGTTGATGTTGATGTTGATGTTGATGTTGATGTTGATGTTGATGTTGATGTTGATGTTGATGTTGATGTTGATGTTGATGTTGATGTTGATGTTGATGTTGATGTTGATGTTGATGTTGATGTTGATGTTGATGTTGATGTTGATGTTGATGTTGATGTTGATGTTGATGATGTTGATGTTGATGTTGATGTTGGTGTTGATGTTGGTGTTGGTGTTGGTATTGGTGTTGTTGTGGGTGTTGCTATTTCTATTGCTTATTTTTATTTGCTTCTCCATTGGTTGTGCTTTTCCTTGGTGCATTAACTTTGCCTTAGCTACATGCAATTAATCCAGCAAAGTGTTGTATATGCGTCATTTTAGGCGGTTCCATGAGGGCCTCATGGCGCCGTAAATTTTTTTTTGTATTTTTAATGTGTCCGATAACCTCACCTCACCTTCATTTTCGAACCTTAAAATTTACCATTACGCCAGTAGTTACAGAGTAAAAATTCCATGCAACGTTTTTTTCATTGATGTAGCATTTTTACTGCATTATGTGGTTGCCACCCTGAAATCATAACGATAAAAATTTTTTTTTTTTATTATAGTTGTGAGGTGTTATAACACGTCTATGCTGTCGTAAAACAAAATTTCCCGCAGCACGTCTTCTGAGTGAGTAATAATTCCATGCAACGATATAACATTTCTGTTACACATGCTGCTATATTCACGATCTGGTGACGTCAAAATTTTTTTTTATTTTTGACGTAAGGACAAGTATAAATCCTTCATTTGCCTTTTCAAACATTTATCGTAGCTTAAATACTCACCGAGTAAAAATTCAATGCAACGCCGCTGCATGAATGTTGCATTGTCAATCTTTGAGAGGCTCTCTCTGTATCCCCATGACGACACAAATTGTTTACTAATTTTGTTGTGATGACTTAGAACAGGCCTTTATTAGTGTATCATATTGTTAGTCCTAGCACTAATACTCAGCGTATAATAATTCCATGTATAAAATTTTCAGTTGCGTTGCTTAAGCAGCTCCCACTGCGTTCCGATGACGTTTTGAATTTTTGTTTTATTTTTGTAATGAAGTCAAAAAATTTTCCTTTACGGTCGTACCATTTTTTTTGTCATAGCTTTTATACTTAACGAGTAACAATTCAATGCAACGCCGATTAATTTTGAACAAATGCATTTTTTAACTATTTTGGAAACCTGCGCGGTAAAACGTAACTTCGTCATGTCAAAAAGTGTTGAAAACGCCCCAAGCACCTCAATTCGTCACCGATCTCAAGAACTTGACCTCGCTACGTCCACACTGCAATGAATATTGTCGAGAGATTAGGCGGACTACTAGAAGCACTTTGAAAAACATGAGTGGTGACGGCAATTTTTGCAAAAAAATCAATGACTAAGGTCATTTTCGGCTTTGTTAATAATTAAATTTGTCATATTTGGGGATACCAAAACTCACGCGTGACTCAAGAGATATAAATGCCATCACGGTAAGTAACTGTTTTATGTGGATTGTGGGGGCCGTATTTTTTCGAAAATGTAGACGGAAGAGCCATTAGTCAATGGAGTCATATATTTATTACACCTCTTGTTTTTATATTCTTTAGAATACTTGATGATTTCATAATACTATTGTAAATACCAACAACTACGTAATTCTCACTGAAAATCGGGTTTTGGAGGTAATTAGTTTAACCTAAGATGTAGATTTTTTCAATGCGTATGAAAATGTTTTTTCAATAGCACAGTCTAACAGCCCTTTTGCATCGGGGCAACCTTGAAACCATTCCTGAGAGAGTTTGGTATGCAGACCATTTTTACTGAACATGGTTATAGTCTCTCATACCTGAGTTTTTATTTGCATAAAAAGGTGTATATGGGTAAAAATTGACACTAAGTTTTTTTCTAACATACACGAAAAGAAAAAAAAACGTTTACTGCCAGTTTGCCGCAAACGAACTTCGTTTGTCGTGCTTGGCATCGTTATTTGCAATCGTTTCAACAGTTGTCATAATAATAGTTCAGTTGCGATAAACGCGTCATTTAGTTACAGGTAATTAATTTCATTTGTCATATACGCAATGATTTTTTTTATTATTTTAATTAGTTTAACCTAAGATGTAGATTTTTTTCAATGCGTATGAAAATGTTTTTCAATAGCACAGTCTAACAGCCTTTTTGCATCGGGGCAACCTTGAAACCATTCCTGAGAGAGTTTGGCATGCAGACCATTTTTACTGAACATGGTTATAGTCTCTCATACCTGAGTTTTTATTTGCATAAAAAGGTTTATATGGGTAAAAATTGACACTAAGTTTTTTTCTAACATACACGAAAAGAAAAAAAAACGTTTACTGCCAGTTTGCCGCAAACGAACTTCGTTTGTCGTGCTTGGCATCGTTATTTGCAATCGTTTCAACAGTTGTCATAATAATAGTTCAGTTGCGATAAACGCGTCATTTAGTTACAGGTAATTAATTTCATTTGTCATATACGCGAATGATTTTTAAATTGCAGCAATTGAAAAATTGTTTTTCCCGACTGAAAAATTCCTTTGTTTTTCCCTTCATTGTATACACAAAACGCTTATAATTCAGAGTTACTTAATGGGCAAACTGTTCTATATTGGCAAATTGATAATTTGCTTAATACGCGGACGGAGATAGCAACAGAGGTGCGATGAGTACAACCCATAAGAAAACGAACGGACAAAGGGGGAAAGACAATAAATATAATAAATAATAATGACCGAAATATACTTGCGGTATATATACATAAATATAAGATATATTTTTAAGTTGACAACTGAATATTCGTTTGTGGCAAATACAACTCGCAAACAAAGTTTAAAAAAAAAATAAATAAATAACTGACCATTTCAGCCATTGAAAGGACTTTGACCTAGCTTCTTATGATCAATTGTGTTGTGCGTGTTATTAAGTTCGTACACAATTGATCGAGAACCGCACCTACATGTTTAACGCCGACTCCGAACGGTGAACGAAAAATGTCTATGCGTGTACTTAACGGGTAACGAGGCTTAAAAATATTTTTCTCAAATTGTATTTGTATGTAAATTTCGAAAATATTTTCGATATCCTTTTTATTTAATCAAATTAAATTTCAAATACTTTCAAATAAATACCTGTCTAGTGGTCGTCTCAGACTAAGCCAATACTATGGTACTGCAGTATAACTAAATTGTGGCTGGCGTTATAGTAGGGGACACAAGCAAGAAATCACACTAAGCTATAATTTTGTACATGATTCCGTTTTAACCTCCACTATGATTACCGCTAAGATTTCTGCTGCTCCGGCTTCTGCTGCATCGATGATTACATCAATTCAAGCTCAAGCAGCTCCTGAGCTTGGTGCAAGCGGGTCTCGTCCATGCTTCACTCCCCTGCAATTTTCCAGACTTACAGGGCGAGGCAAAGTGCAACAGAGCAAACCGAACCACACCAGTGTGGGTAGCAACTTGTTATCTTGTTAACAAAAACTTGCGTGTTCACACACGCTCACATACACCGATTGCCTCAAACTTGTTATTAATTTTGGCGCTTTTAGTTCACATTTTTATATATTTACTCTCGAGTTGTTGCGACAGGTTATTATCTGGTCTCGCGAGTAGCTATTTGCAAAATGTGAAATGCAAACATTAAACAAACAACTTCAACACGCCATGCGACATTCCCGCCATCCACCCGCCCACACATCTGGCGGGACCACCGCAACATGGCATTTGCTTAACTCTTCGGAGTGTCCCCTACGCAACCACGTTACACAAAACGTATTTGAAGCAGTTCTTCCGTTCTCGGTGCTGTGATTGTATGCATTGTTCAATATGGCAGCCAATATGGCGACCATACACAGGCTAACCCCCTACTGCAGCCATTGCTGTGTCGAACAACTCCGAGTGGAGTCTGACCGACCGTGCAATTAACTGCTATTGTTTCCGCCGCAATCATAAATAAATAATTTTGCGCGCACTCTCAATTCTCGCCAACTTTGTCAACAATAAACACTGACGCTGGTCTTGCATGTTTTTTTTTGTGCTTTTTGTTTTTTACTGGGTGGGTGGTGTTGGTCCGTTTGTCACTGTTTTATTGTATTCTGAGTTTCATTCGGAGCTGTTTGGGCCGCTGGAGTGGTTGAGCATATAAAACAATTAAAATCAAATCAATTTTAAGTGCTCGCAAATCTTTTGCAATTAATTATTAGCTGCACTGAAATGCAGCGTATTTGTTTGTTTGTTTGACTGTCCGTGACTGTCGTCTGTGTGCTTGTGACTGTGTTTGTGTATGCGTGTGTGTTAATTACCATTCGCGAGCAAAAGTTTTCCGGTCATTTATTTTTGGTTAAATTGCCATAAATTGCATTCAATTTAATTTAATTTGCGCTTTTATTATGATTTAAGCTCAATGCTCAGCGTGTAAATATTTATTTCTAATTCGAGTCATGTTTTACTATCGCTATTTTGATGATCAGATGACAGCGTTATTTGATCAATCAAACTATTTCACGAATATAACATTTATGGCTCCAATTAATAATCTTTGTTTAGCCTAGTTCAGTACACTCTCACAAATTCGAATTGTCCAGATATTAGAACCTGCCATTTCAATATTTAACGCTCTGAAATTAGAACCTGGTTCTAATTTCTGAACGTTTCTTCATTTATTAAATTCATAAGTGATCTTTGCTCATCACTTAGTTTTTAGTAAAGATTAGTTTAAAGGTTATATTTTATAAACGAACGTGATAACTTTTTAGCAAACTTCGCAAAATATTACAAATAATTAATTATTTTTACTGGGCTTTGGCCCAAAAACAATTAATTAAGAGTGGGGGTAAGGTTTGTTTCGTCTTATAAAGACCTTTTTTCATAATTTTTTAGAAAAAATTATTACAGAAGGTTTATTTTAAATATTATTATATTAAAGTATAACATTTGAAGAAATTTAAAAACAATTTTGTTAAAAAATAGAGAGAAATAACGGATTAATTGTAGATCTCCGCAGGCGCCTCGAAAAAAAGTTTTTATGCGGTGACCAGCCTACAGCACCACTGGATCATCTGAAATCAAAAAATCCAAATGCTTTCTTTAGTTTATTACTTTATGTCTTCAGTCAAGTCGATTTTTTTTTTAATTTTAAAATTTGTCAATATTTGGCACCATTTTGAAGCCAAAATGACGATTTTTGACGAAAAAATCTACCTATTTGTTATTGTAAAATTGTTAGTAATTAAAAAACTCTATGTCACTACAGAGCTTGTATGTAGAATATGTGTACAAAATTTCAAAACGATCGGTTCAGTAGTTTTTTCTGTAGGTTGGTCATCGACTTTAAAAATTACATGTTTGGGAAAATCCATTTAAAGTTTTGTACACTAAGCAACACTTAGTTAGAGGTACGGTCATTCAACCTACTGTAACTTCGTTACTTTTGCTCCGAATGACCTAAAAATTTAATACAATATTTTTCAGATGTTGTACTTTCAGAAACAAAAATAAAAAATGTGTTCGTCTCGGGACGCACGGCAGAAGTGATAACTTAAACTGATCTAAGTTCAACAGTTTAATATTGAAATTGTTTAACTTGAGAAAAGCTTAATACTTAAATTTTATGTATATTAATATGATAATATTTTTTATTTTTATTTTTATATTTATATTTTTTTATTTTTTTTTTTTTTATTGATTATAAAATATATTTTATACTAAGTTACAATTCCTGAATATGTACATTAGAATTTTGTCCATGTACATTATTAGTATAAATAAAAATATAAATAACTGGCCATTTCAGCCCTTGAAAGGACTTTGACCTAGCTTCTTATGATCAATTGTGTTGTGCGTGTTATTAAGTTTGTACACAATTGACCGAGAAACGGACCTACATGCTTAACGCCGACTCCGAACGGCGATGAACGGAATGTTCTCGTTCTCAAGAAGCTTTACATGGCATTTTGATTACTCTTTGAGGTTTGCATTGTCTGCAGAGAGGTGGCGGCCGTACAGAAAAATTATATGAATTCAAATAATTTTCTGTGGCTGCTGGGGCTCGAACCTGGGTCTCCAAGTTCTTTGACATAGCGGCCACGCACTTTAACCATTATTAGTATCATTATTTAATCCTATAAAAGTAACGATTGGCTTATAGTAGTTATAATAAGCAACAAAATTTTAACATTGTATGTCATCTAAAAATCTTGCAAAGACTGCATCGAGTACAGTTCCATGACTTGTTGTAGCTTCATCTGGCTGATTAATCATTATTAATTGTAATTTGGACTGTTGACTTTGGTCTTAAAAAATTTGATTTATTAATTCCTGAAAGTTTGTTGGGTATTTTCCATTTCTGTCCCTTTACAATTTTTATTAAAGTGCCACGCCCTTTCTATAATCCCGCCCACTTTATTTATCGTACTTTATAATGATTATGCCTAGCCCAGTGTCAAATTTTAGTTCGCAAGTATCAATATTAACCGGTATATAGTACTTTCCTTAAAGTGCCACACCCTATGTACAATTTCGCCCACTTTTGTAATGATTCGACCTACCCACCTACCTGAATACCAAATATTAGTACCCTAGTGTCAATATTATTCGATGTATAGTGTGTTTCTAATATTGCCCCACCTTGAAGTTATCACTTTAAAAAATGAAAAAAAAGTTGTCAAACCTTACCCCCCCCCCCCCCCTCCCCCCCTGTAACACTTAGGAAGGCTAACCAACTGCAATATATTACCAATAATTACTCAAGTGTACTTCAGCATTTTTTGTTTTAAGATCATTTCAGTAGATTTATCAAAACTTATAATAAATCTAACAAATCCTATAACTTCTTACCCATAGGCACCCATAGGATCGTAGGAATAATATCCAGTTGTTGGTTGCAAGCCCGCTGATGTCCAAGCTGTCATCTCGGAACCAGTTGTCGAGTCCTTCAAAGCATATGGATTACTCTGCAAGAAAAAGCAATAAATTCAAATTAAGTTATCATAATAAATGCCGTTTGTCAATAATAACAAGATATCGAGTTAAAATGAAATTTTCCCACCATTTCAACATAAGCAAAACGAGGCACTTTGTCAACAATGAATAACTTAGTGACACAAATTATGAGACGAGTTCTGAGTTGAAGATTTTAGCCTAACAATGAAGCCAATTCAACCAGCAGATACTTTTGAATTTATATATTTTTAAAATACTTGGACAACTCTGATATGGACACTTTTAACATATTTTATTTTTTTTTTTTAACAATTGCCTTTGTGAGTATTGTTATGTTTTTAGAATTTATACTTGCACTGCGGCCATAAATTGTGACGAACATCATTCGACCTCAGTGTATGTGTGTGGGTCGTGGCTCAAGTCTTTGAGGCTCAATTGATTTATGTTCTATAATTAACATTTTTAATTACTTAAACATGATGTTAGTAGTTGTTTTATTAATTTTCCAAAGCACCTTCTTTGTATTATTAGGATGGTGATAAATACAATTATTAATATTGATTTTAGTTGTGTATTTGTTTGAGTGTGTGTGTGTGTGTGTGTGTGTGTTTGTTTGTGAAGAGGCTTGATGTGTCACTTTGATTTATTTGCTTTTGTTATTTATTTGCGCCTTTGAACACAGTACTAAAAATAGCAATTTTTCAGATAAGATCTATTTTTACACTTGTACTTTTTGCAATAGTTGCCGGAATGTTCGGAATGAGAAAAAAAGAAATAATTTTCAGCCGTTACTAGGAAAGATAGGTGTGAATTATTCTATAAAACTTTAAACATAAATAACGTGACCGATTTTCAAATTTGTTTGCCCCCTCCTTCTCCGTTACTCTTCGTAGTGCATTTCAAAACCCCTCCTCTCCCCAATAAAGTAACATAGTATATGAAATAAAAAATTAATTGATCCAAAAATATTTGAAAATATATTTAAACAATATAACACTATCTTGCTCTTAGTATGTGTGTTATCATGACTACATAAATTTAAGAAAAAATTTTAAAAATCAAATATTTTCATCGATAAAAACTATACAAACAAGAGTCGATGCTCTCAATCATTGGAATTGAAGAAGCTGGAAACTTTGCGACCTCTTCGAAATAGAATTCTTCAGAGATTCCGTAAAGGCTGCACCCGTGCAGTGTTTCAGTGTTTTTGTGAATATGCTTATTAAATATTTATTTATTTGAATAGAACTCTCTATTCCGATCTATTTTAAATTAAGTTTTATTTAATGAGAATTCATAGATGTTTTTGAAGCGAAATACAAGCCGCAGATAGGACACGATCTTGAACTGACTTCAAAATTTTAATTTTTTTAGTTTTTTTTTTTATTTTTGGTTACGATACTCTATCTAGACCACCTACCACCCTCCACCCCCCTATCGATACTTATAGTAATACATTTTAAAACCTCTCCGCCCCCTAAGTTGGTAACGTAATTTATGAACGACCCTTAGAGCCTTTATACTTCTATTATATATGTATTTATACCCCATGTTTAAATAACATAAAAGGGGTACATTGATGTAACTCCGTTTGTAACTCCCATAAGGAGGTGTAGTAGATATAGAAAACTATATTTTTATGTATTGGAATCGATTTAGCCATCCGTCTGTCTGTTTGTCTGTCTGGGCATTTTTTGGGACTTAAAATAAATCTAGCTCCGTTGTTTTTGGAGCTACCCTCATGATTATCATAGTATCGATGGAAAGAACTGGTTTTTGTAATGCAAAAATTATTCAAATCGGACAATTTTTTCCAAACGCTTTTATCACAACTGCGAAAAGGTGATTTCGAGAGAAACGAATTTAAAGTTATGTTGTTTTCGAAATAATAAAATTTGATTACGATTGGTTTCAGAGGTTTTTCCGATCCATTTGAGTGTGTCATCCAAAAATTTCATCCTAATCGGTTTCCTAATAATTGGTTTTCGGGAAATTTGAAAAAAATATTCTCCACATAATTGAGGAGAAATAAAAAATATTTTATTAATTTTTTTATATTTTTGCAAAAATTAATGATTGGGAAGTTTTCGAAAGTGAAAAAATAAAATAATTTTGAAAAAATTATAAATAAAAAGTAATGGGAAAAAATACAAAAACAACATTTCATTACTTCTTTGATTGCAAGAATACACCATCAATATATGAAAAAAGGTAGATCACCAAATATATGCTTAGGACATGATTTTGTGCCTGACTTGCCTACACAAAAAATAAAAAATTTGCAAAAAAAAAACTATGCGGTAGATTTACTTAAAATTCTCGCAGTATATTCCCAATACTATACAAATTCATATAAGCAAAAAAAAATTTGCAAAAAAAAATGTTCTAAGGTAAAAGGTGGCCTTAAGGTTGAGCTTATCAATGATAACATATTCCTTGTTTTTAACTATGGCTATATATCAAGAAAATAAAATTTACTTGCGATTTACTTCTGATATACAGGGTTTTCCAATAAGGATTGGTATTATTTTGGTATTCAAAGAAAAATGCAATTTTTTGAGATAAATGATCGAATGCTTATTTCATAGTAAAGAGAAGGCATATTAAGGTATGCCGTTAATAATGAAAAACAACATCAGCCAAATGGCCACCACGACCACGCTAACAGGACAATATCCTTTTCATGAAATTTTCCATAACCAAATCGCAAAGTGGCTGCCCTATGTCCTGGAATTCCATCTTTGAGGTCTTCAATCGATGCTGGGCTGTTGGCGAAGCCCTCACCTCTTCGAGAGATAACACGATCCGGAAACTTTTCCCGTAAAAGATCAATGGTTTCGTTAATTGTGTGGCACGTAGCACCGTCCATTGGTACCATTTTTGTAGTGAATTTTAATAATTTCAGTGCGTTGTTGAAGCGTGTATCGTTCCATTTTTAGTAATGGCGTAGTTTCAACTTTTCAAATGTTAAAGAATAAAAGCTTTAAAAGTGAGCGATTCCCAATAGCGGGCGATTCACAATATCACCTCTTATTGGAAAACCCTGTATAATATTTGCAGAAATTATGATAGTCTCCATAGTTAAATAAATCCACTTTCTTGACGTCATTTTAAATGTTCGCTTAGCTTGTCAAGAATAAGAACATGTTGCTTCTGTGTAGCTAGATTCCATTTATGATGTGATTCTATTATCCCAGCCAGGAAGAAATATAATATTCTCGCATTTGATTCCAGTTAAGACAAAAAAATATCTTTCGTTCTAATTTAATTCAAAAACAACTCCTTATCATATGTTCAATGTCTCGTGAACACATCCCACCAAGTCATTAACTTCGCTCATCAAAGGTAACTAAATATTCAAGGTGCCTCTGTCATTAACTCTATCTTTTCTTTTGAAGTATGTAGCTGTGCTGATTTGATATTTGATACCTTTCTACAAGATATTAATTTCGATATATTTAATTCCTTTCCAATACTTTCGATGTTCTGATCCACAAGCTACTGGACATCTATACATAGATGAGACTGGGTAGAGTATACCCAGTGAACCACAAGTATCTTTTTTTTAATTCATTTATGAAACTTTTCGGATTGACCTTCAAAAGGATTATTCACCAAAAATTTGACTATTTTCTTTAAGAAAAAACCTTAAAAACCAGCCTGCTTTGTTCATAGCCAAGTAAAAAGTACAGTTTCACGGGCACTGTTTATTAACAGTATCAACACAATCTAATAAATTATATATCGTCTTATAAATTATTTTTTTGCAAAATTGAGTTGAAGATGCCAATATCTTTCGTTAGTCATACTACATCATATCAGAAAATATTATAACTATAAATAACACAGTTAGGCTAAAGAACGTAAATGGCTTTGAGTCGTATCTAACATAAGCGAAAAGTGAAAAAGCCCTCTCCTGAACAATTAAGTAAATTCAGATACGTCAGATAGCCATAGGAGCGACGATATAGTACAGCTAAGATTATGTTATAAATTAACTTATCTGCTAAAAAATTTCATGAGGTTTTGTTTTTCGGGGAATCGTATTTTATGGCACAACACAAGTTAGCTCCAAGTTTGAAAACATTTCTTTATTAAAGAAAAATATCTACCCAGAAACGTTCGCAAAACTCTCACTTTTCGGCAAGAGGTTCATTCAGTGGTTTAGTGGGTATTTTTATAATTGAAATGAGTGCATGTTTCATTGCTTTCATCCACCATTTTATATTATTGATTGGACTGTATAGGCAAATGTCTGTGGTTTTATAATAGGTACCCTGTTTTTATCTGCCGTTTTTTTTTTCTTTTGTTTTTTTATTTTGTTCTTTGATGAAGAAATTCTCTCTGTTCATTGTATTTATTATTAGTTTTCTGGTACGCTTTATGTTTAGTTTACATGTGTTAACCATGTTTAACTGAGCTTGCCTCGTGTTCAGATCTCATCCGTTGACATTGACGTTAAGCATATGTTGTTGCCTTAGTATCGACCGACTTTCAGTTTTTCACTCACACTCATGCTCGTATTTGAGTATTTCCATCTCGTTCATAAAGTTGTTCTGTAATTTGTCATGATTTTGCAAAATGTCGTCAAGCATATTCGGGTTGCCATTCTGTGTTTATTGTTTATTGTTGTTTTTGTTATTTTATACTTTGTTGTTTTTATTGTCTTCTTTTAGCCGGAGGCCATCATGAATGATTTTGCAAAGTTCAACGAAATATTAAATTACATCGATTCAAACGTTGTTCAGAAAACGTGTGCAACAAAGAGAGAGGCGGTTGCAACGTCGGAAGAAGGAGACCCAAAACAAATGAGCTTTAAGTGAGCTGCATATAGCAAGGATGATAATTCAATTTACTCCACCATGTTTGACATGCGAGCAACTTTAGCATGTCGGCTGGAAAATTAAACAAAATGCATTTCAAATCGGTGCCACAGAAGCAGTGTTGCCAGAACTTTTTTGAGAAAAGCGCGAGATTTTAAAAAAATATCGCCCAAAATCGCCCAATGAAAAAAAAAATCGCCAAAAATCGCCATTTTTTCTAAGAAATTTATTATATTAGAAAAAACAAAACAAATTATATACATTTTTTTTTCAAATAATATTGAGATCTGTTAATAGTATAAGATATTCTTATTTTCATATTTTTGAGATTTATAAAAAATAATAAAAAAGCTACTTCATTTTATACGAGAATTTTGATCGTTAAAGAACCTTTTTTTAAAGACTATAACTTTTTAGAATTTTTCAATATGCAACTTTAAAAAAAAAACTTTTTGCAAAATACGTAGTTCCTTCAGCCATATTAGACTCTTCCTCCGTTTCGTCAATTCTCGAAGTATTGTTTAGTTCATACATTGATTTAGTTTATACAAGATGAATGCCAACTTACAAATATTGTCAAACATTTTTCCGCCTACGGCTGTCTTAATTTTGTATGCCGATTACCAAAATTCTTCACTTTCAGATGGCACTTTGTTTTTGAAAACATTGCTCCATGGAAATGTCAACAAAGATTCGTATTCGATTTCTTCTGCACGTCGCTCTTCAAGAGATAGATAATGAAGAGAGAGTTCACGGAAAGAAGGTCTTATATAGTTTAAACATCTTTCAGGACATAAAATAAAAGCATTTTCAAAAATTTTTAACAGACTAGGTAATCGTTTTAACATTTCCTTGATTAAAACTATAATGAAATTCTGGCATTTTGATAGTATGTCTATCATAACAATATCATCACTTAATTTGTGAATTTCTTCATGGAACTGATAATGAAATGTAAGGTCATTAATTCTTTTATAATTGCTTTTATCCGCTAAAATTTTATTTAAGCTGGATGTAGCTACGTATATTTCAACGTAAGCTTGAAAAAAGTCAACTTTTTCTCGTTGAAAATATAAATTAAGTGAGTTGATGTTTTCAAGAAACGGTCTCAAAAAAATAAGTATTTCGATATAAATAAATTATCGGTAAGGGCTTGTGAGCTGTGTTCAGTCGCATTGTTAACAGAGTGTTCCAAACACTTAAAACAATTGTTATTTTCTTTAATTGAAATTTTAAACACTTTAGATGAGTTTATGAAAAAAGATTGTTTTACAAAAATCGCCCAAAAAATCGCCAGGCGATTTCCTAAAAATTTAAGCGCAAAAACAAGAAAAAAAGCGCCCAATTGGCGATAAATCGCCCAATCTGGCAACGGTGCACAGAAGGTATTCAGTCCTTAATCGTTGTAAGAACGGCACACATTTGGCAACGGCACCAAAGCGTATTGATGTACTTTTATTCAAAATTCAAGGACTACAGTCAACAGTCTATCGTTTAAAAAGAATATTGAACAAGTAAGAAATGATCTTCGACTGGGCCGAAGTTAAAATACACCCTTGGCCTTACCGAAGTATATTCACCGTTTTAACAGAAAATATTCCCTTTTGTTTTTTAAAAAGTCACTTTGTGTTGGATGTAGGAGTGGTTTTTACTCGATTTCGTTGAATTGTATACTCAAAGTACATATTAAAGCTTTTTTGCAAAATTTCAAGTCCATATATTAATTTTTGTGGAATTCTAAGAGATTATACCTTTTCGATTAAGTCACTTTGTATGGGAGGTAGGAGTGGTTTTCATTCGATTTGGTTGAATTTCATACTCAGAGTGTGTATTAAATAACAAAGCTCATATGCAAAATTTCAAGTCCATATGCTAATTTAGACGCACGACATGCATAGGAAATTTCACCAATGCTGGTGGAAGCCACTGGTCCACGGATTGTTTTGGAATAATTTCGTGCTAAGAGGCTTCACAACCAATTCCAAAACATTAGATTCATAAACTTTCGCCGAAGTTTTATCTCTTTTTTCACAAAAATTTAGCTTGGTGACCCCACCATGGCGACTTCTCACCAAACCATCACGAGGCTGGGTGGTGACCTATCTGAACGAGCTATGCTGCATGTCATGATAACAGATCATATACTCTATCATTCTGTTTACTGAACGATTCTTCTACGGTGAACATTTTTTCGTCAGTAACCAGAATTCATCTATAAGCAATATCCTCGTGCTTGAGAAGTTACGCTTTCGATTTTCGCTTACGTTGTTCCTTTAACGCTGCTGTAAGAAGGAGCCCGGTGTGTCTCTTGTATGCTCTGAACCCCAAGTCATATTCAAGAATGCGAGATATCGATTGCGCCGATATATTCATCTCCCGCGTTAAGATTTTCTGTTTTCACAGCGGTTTTCGCTTAATTCGAGACTTCACTGCCTTGATGGCACGTGGTGTTCTTATAACACGCTGACGGCAGGATTATGGACAGTCGATTATTCCACCAGTATCCTCAAACAACTTCACAGTACGATACACAAAATTACGAGTGACTCCGAGTGGTCACAAGGTCCGAAAGATATCGCCTCTTTCCATGCCATATTTTTTTACACCAACTAACACATGATCCAATAAGTCCCGAGACTAACTACTAGGTGGCACCTATAACGAAATATCGATATAATATTTCGATAGTTCGAACCTTCAAACAATACTTGTAAAAATTACATGACAATGACAATCTAACGTTTAGTTCAGAAGATGCAGTGATTTTAGTGACGCTACTGTTGATATTTTCAAAATAATGGATTCGAAGCAACTCCGTGTGTTGATTTATGACTGTTTTTTGAGAGGCAAACATACCGTCCAAGCTGAGCAATGGCTTCAAAAGTCTTATTCGGATTCTGCTCCGCCAAAAGCAACCATTTGACGATGGTATGCTGAGTTTAAACTTGGTCGTACAGACACAAATGATGCTGAACGTGCAGGACGCCCAAATTAGGCAGTTGTTCCACAAAACATAAAAAAAGTACACAAAATGGTATTGGCCGACCGTTAAGTGAAGGTGCGCTAGCTAACTGAGGCTCTGAAGACATCGAAAGGCAGTGTGGGAACAATATTACAGGAACATTTGTTATGAGAAAGCTGCTTTCCAAATGGGTGCCGCGTTTTCTCACACCGGACCAAAAACAACAATCTGTCGATGATTCGGACAGCTGTTTGGCGCTGTTTACAGAAAATAAACATAAATTTTTTTCGTCTGTATGTGACAATGAAACATGGATCCACCACTACACACCGGAATCAAAACGGTCGTCAGCTGAGTGAAGAGCAAGCGATGAAAGCAGACCAAAGCGATTAAAAACACAACAGTCGGCTGGAAAGGTTATGGCATCTGTATTTTGGGATGCGCATGGAATTTTGTTCATCGACTATCTCGAAAAGGCAAAAACAATCAACAGCGATAATTATATAGCGTTGTTGGAGCGTTTGAAGGATGAAATCGTGAAAAATCGGCCCCATTTGAAGAAGAAAAAAATTATTTTTCACCGAAACAATGGACCGTGTCACAAATTGATGAAAACGATGGTGAAAACCCACGAATTGGGCTTCTAATTGCTTCCTCATCCACCGTATTCGCCAGATTTGGCCCCCAGCGACTACTGGCTCTTTGCTGACCTCGAAAAAATGCTTGCCGGCAAGAGATTTAGCGCCAATGAAGAGGTGATGGTTGAAACTGAAGCCTATTTTAAGGCGAAGCACAAATCGTTCTGCAAAACCGATATGGAAAAGTTAGAAAAGTGGTTGATGAATAAAGAAGAATATTTGCAAAAAAAAGTTTTTTTCTTACTTAGTCTCGGGACTTATTGGACCATGTGTTCGATTATTCGATTTTCGAGCGAACCCCATTTCATGATTATAGACAACTGCCGCCGAAAACTTTTTTCGCGAAAAATAAGCATAAATGCTAAATGTCAAATAGGCGTCAAAACGAAGCGAGTACATTCAGTAGTTCACCCATAGTAAGCTCGTACAGTCGTGTACCGAAACATGTCGATGGCTTCATTGCAGAGTATGCTAAGTCTAGAAAGTGAATTTGGCAGGAGATGCGTTCAAAGTTTATTTGGAATTTCTCAAAAGCCGTATAAGATAGAAACTAAATTTTTTCATGCTTAAAATCATATTTATTGCATAATTTTTTTACTGTGTTCGACTTTAAAATTTTTTTTATATCAATCCGAATTAAAAAAAATAATCTCCTTAAAAACATGCTAAGTTGACTTAGCATACTCTGGAATGAAGCCATCGATATGAGAATACAAGTATATTTCACTGAATATTGTTCTGATTTGAATCTCATTATTTTATTTATTTTTTTTTTTGTCTATATTAAATTAATCTTAATCTTAAGAACTATGTTTTACCACGAAATAAATTTAACCAAGAACAATTTGAATTAACAAAATTGTTTTATGAACTTTTTGTTTTCTTGCTAAAATATAGTTTAACTATATATTTGCCAAATCTACCTAATTTGTTTTATAGATTAGAAAACGATTCTAAAATTAAGTTAAAGTGGCTGAAATGACAAAATTATACTTCATCAAAATCATAGCTCGTATGTACCTTCAAAATGTCTCGGGATGCCATTAATCTTATGCATGCTTTTATTGCTCAAAACATAATTTACTACGATTATTTTAAACTGATGATTTCAGGCGCAATACCTATTCAGTCAAGTCTGCCTTGGTTGGAAATGCGGTGATAGATTAGGGAAGGAATGTACAATTAAGTGAAACATGCAGAAAGCTTAGAACGTAGGACCATGGCCTGACCGGGTTTCGAACCCGGTACCTCTGGGGTGGAAGTCGAGCAGTCGAGCACGCTATTTACTCTACTATCGAGGCCGCAAGCCCTTTTCATCATACAAAAAATTCCAATGACCGTATTGTCAAAAATTAAAATAAACCATCTTAAAAATACTACACTTACCAACGGTGAATAAAAAGCCGAACTATCCACACCAATGCTCTGATAAGGATTCTGATCAGTCGACGGATATGGAGTTCCATAGACCCCCACTCCTCCTGTGGGCAAACGTGAGTAACTGCTCAAAGCTAGGCGCGCAGAGTCATATTGACATGAACAGACCGTTTGACCGGATACGGGATCGGTTAAAATTGGGCGCCCATTTTCACAACATGATGTAGCGGCAGCTGAGATTCCCACGTGACTCAGTGAGGAACCATCGGCATTCATTGTGGTGTTATTGACAGTACTGGCACCACCAGTAACAGCACTTGCACAAGCTACATTTGATGCCTGCGATAGTCCATCAGGACTCAGAGCACCGGAGGATGCATCTGCAGCAACAGTTGAATTGATGCGAACCTCTCCAGCAGGACTGTGAGCTGGTGCATTACTTGCTGTAGCGGATTCGCCTGTATGAGCTGATGGATCCGAATTTGCTGCGAGGAGCTGAAAGCATAGCAAGAATAAAATAATGCATTAAAATAGCTGTTATCTCTGGAACATGATAGAAAGGCTCCTATCTATAAATCTTCAACAACTTTTTTCAATTTAAACAAAGCATATTTTCATGTCACTCCTAAAAGCTTCTTTCAGATAATGTGTTGAAAATGTCACCCAATCGTGCTTCCTCTGTTTATGCTTTTGCTTTGCCAAATAGAGTTCAATCGCGATAAGGAAAACTGATAACTCCTAATCAAATGATGATAGGCCAGCGGGGGCAGAAGCAATCAGATGGCAACACCTTATTTATTGTTATCACGTAACAAGTTTACATATTTAATGCGCGTTTAATTAAAGCGTCATCATAATTTTTATTTCGGACACTGAACATCGGACATGTTAGAGTTGGGCACGGCCTATGCTGAGATTTGTAGCGAGATACATAAATTTAATTGAGAAATAGAGATATTCGAATCCGATAAAAACTCTTTAAGTTTGGCTTATCTTAAACTGTTCTTGGATTCGGACGTAGATGTGGTTATAATTGAATCTTTTGAATTTTGATAAAAAATTCACACAATTGTGGCTACTGACTGAATATCTTTTTCACAAAAGATGCGATCAAGTTGAGTTATATTAATTAACTGGAAAAAAAACAGGTCAATGTGACAAAAATCTTTGGCTGCTTACGCATACTTAATGAAAGATTTATTGACACGAAAGATTTATTTATTTCAAGATCTTGTTAAATATGAGGGACATTAAGCACGATCAGGCTAACATGATCTCAAATTGTACGAGAACTATTAAAACGAATTTTTGAACTTTTCCAAGTCCGTTTATTATTCACATCATCAACTAAAATTCAAAACGGCATCCAAAACTGCGCAACAACGAACGAGCCATTTCACATCGTCATCTTAATCCCAAAAATATACAAACAATTTTAAATCGGGCCTAGGATTGATGATATTGCAAAGGCAGTGATGAAGGTGCCGATGTTAGTGTAGATAATGTGGAAAATGTCAGCATTTCTGATAAATATGTTAAAATACTTCTTTTTTCACATTTTTCTTTTAATTGTCAACTAAACTTTATTGAAGTAAAAACATTTTTTTAACCTTTCAGCTCAGATGATCATGACAGATTTTGAAGTTATTTAAAGTCACAATAACAATATTAAGATGTTGCTTTTTAGCCACAAGAGAATTAAACATCTCACTAGAATTGGCAAACACAAATAACGAAAAAAAAATTATAATGATAATTGTTATGGATCGATTTTTTAAGTGAAGCATCAACTTCAAAGCAATTTAATCTAAATTTCAATGTAAATGTGCCGTTTCTAATTAATACCCAAAAAGGAAATTTGCCACAAAAAACTGACTGTATGTGTTTTGGAACCGCTTAATACTAGTACGAATAATATGATCGGACGAAAGTAACAATTCTGGTCTTTTCTATTTATGTATTTATTTATTTATTTAAAAAACTGATAGTTCATTGTACAGTAAGATTTCTCTTATAAGTAGTACAACTATTCATAGTTGATTATTTTTCATGGAAATAAAAAATGATAATTCATCGTAACAACTAAAAAAAATCAATTAAACAATACTCATAGTTAATTACACCGTCTACACGAAAACTGTACAAGACATCCCACGCATATATTTCATTAAGTGGTAATATATGATGACTTTCTGCCTTTACAGAATTTTTGTACCACTTCAAATTTTTTGTCAAAGACCTCAGCAATGAGTTAATTAAAATTTTCGTACTTTGCCTTACTTGGTATATCATAACATTGCTTCTGTTCAACTGATTTTAAAAACATTTATATTATGACAAAGATAAGACTTGCAGCTTCTTATTCAAATTAAAATAATAGAAATATGTCAATCCATTGCAAAATGATAGACGCTAAAACAATCAACGAACAAAGTCTATTGACATAACTTTGTGTATGTTTTTCTTCAGAAGACATGGATGAACATGGATTAAAATATTTTTCATACAGTGAGATCACTATAGGATTTGTCGATAAATAAATTTTATGATTCAAATCAGTAAGCCAACCACATTTTAACAAAGTCTTGATTAAACTTTCTTAAAAGTATTTTACCGCTGCAAACGATTTGCAAAAAAACCCTTTTGCAAAAAGTTCCATATTAAAAATTTTCACTGCAAGAGCGTTTTAGTGAAACAACTTCCTGAAAATTCAAAATGGCTCATACCTTCCCAAATAGACCTTGACTCTTTATAAATTTGTTTTACTTGTGTTTACATCCCCTATCATTTAAAATCAGAATGTAAATTGTTTCGTCTAACTTGTATGAGACGCCCCACTGTCGCTGTGGTCAATGATTATCAATGTACTGAAACCATAGATAGAGAGATATGAAACACTTTGACAGCTGATACAAAAATTGACAAAAATTTCAATTGCTATTCTGAGGCCAAAAATTACGCTGCAGTTCTGAGGTTAGAAACTCAGTAATTTCAATCTTGTTATCGTCCATAACTAAGTTATTAGTGAACCAATTTTGTTTTTTACAAGCATTGAAAATCTAATACCCTAGACTTTATACCCAATAAGTCAGAATAATCGTGTAAGAAGACTTTTTTGATTATTTTTAATTGTTAAAACCAAATTTTAAAAAAAATGCTCTCTCTGTTGTAAAAAATTTGTAAAAAATTAAGCGATTTAAGACATTTTAGCAAAAACAGAAGACTGCAAGTGTAATCGTTAAAGTTATGATACATTAAGTTAGGCAAAGTACGAAAATCGAAGTGAATTATTAAAAAGGTCCTTGATGAAAAAATTGAAGTGATGAAAACATTCTGAAAACGCAGAAAGTCATCATATGGATCGGCAAATCATATAGTATCGGTGTACATTAAAAAAAAATATTTGTAGAACAGTGTTATTAATCATGGATATAAAAAATATTAACTCATCGTTGCTAAAAAAAAAAACATATTGTAATGAGATTTTAAGAAAAAAGTATATAATATTAATTTATAAAATCAAAATAAATCAAGTAATAAAACAAGGGAGAAAAAAAGGAAAGATGCTGAGGAAGAAAGATATGAAGATACACAAAAAAGTTATTAAAGAGCAGATGAAATGTGCTCGAAGAGAATGTGAATGTGTTTGTGTTATCAATATTCCAGAGATGTATCGTATAAAGAAAAAAATGACGAGAGGTCAAGAGATACTGATGCCTTAGGCATTATGAGTTGCTCTGTTCTTTGATTTCTACAAAACCTCAGTAGTTCGAATAGATAATCCGGCTCCTTTCAATACATGATTTTATGCAGCATTAGTAAAGATCGAAAATAAAGCATATCACTAAGTCCAGTTATTTTTTGTTTATGTATGAAGAGATATGGCACTGTCTAATAACTTCAAAAACAAACCTTGAGCAACTGTTGAAAGTAACCGTCAGCTTTCTAAGTGATTCAAAGTTTTTCAGCAAAGGTAAAAGTTTTTCAGGAACTTATGAACTTTTTAAAATTTTTAATTTTAATTGTTTTCATCAGCAAAATAACTGTCTTCCAGAAAATTAATAACAGTCGCTTTTTCAACGTGATTTTAAGAAAATGTCTATCTACGCTTTTTGTTTGAGGACTTATGAATTCCGGACTGTTCCTTTAAGTATAAAAGTCAGCACGTCAAAGATTTTTCCTTATAGTTTTTAGATTTCGTTGGGGAAAATAGCAGTCTTCCAGAAAGCCTTAACCTTTTTGATATGATGTTAAGCAAACTTCAATCAAGGTTTTTTGTTTGAGGACTAATGAATTCCGGGTTATAATTCTATGAAAGTCAGCACGTCCAAGAATTTTCCTTATTTTTTCGGGAGTGCATACTTTTCCAAGCATCAATTCTGAATCTTTCGCCATACCATGAACCCTTAAGGAGGGATTGTGTTTAATTTTTCTCAATATCCACCTTTCGTTGGTTTCTCTTAAAATTTTATTTAACCTTCATCGGTCCCTTATTTTGAGAAACGAATAAGTTCCTTGTGTGTAAATTTTACACACTTTTTTCAAGAGCCATATTTTCATGGATGAATGAAATGATTGCGATCTTGTCGTTAAAAATTATTTATTATTCATTATTTCATTTATTCTTTTGAAAAAAAAAAATTTTTTAAAATACCAACCAAACTCCTAGATCGATTTGATGAACTTATATTAAAGAAATATCAGTTTGAAGTTAAAAAGTGTGTGTAATATTTACACAAGGGACCGATTAAGGTTAAAGTTTCTCTCTTTTGCTAGTAACTCGTTTTTCACGAATAAATCTTTTGAGTGGAAAAAAAAAATATTACCCAAAAGAGTTATCATGTAACACTCCTTACGGACGATTGGAATACTCCCTATTGATCTAAAGCCTTTGTATTTTGTAGGTTCTCCTTTTTTACATTGAGTTTCATTAGGAGTATGCACATCGTCAATTCTCTTCGTCCTACAAGTCTTCAATAAAATGTACATCAAATTTAGTGTCTTGTATGCCGAATGGAACACATAACAACGATGGAGAAATTGTTATTGATATTCCATTGATATATTAAGCATAAGAAGCTGAAAAGAGCAGATAATAACCGAAAAATTTTATCCTAAGTGAATGTTATTATATTTTTCCCATGTTTACACGGTCTACTGACTTTAAAATCCATCCGTGTTCTCATTAATAAATCATTGTGTAAACAGTGCTATTGAAGATGAGCAAAAAAGATAAACTCATGATGTACTCTTTTGCTGCTCTATTGCAAACTAAATATTGTCATTCGACCTTATAAATCGTATAGTTCGCAGAAACTTTTTCGATCACTCATGTTGGGAATAATAAAATCAAAAAACTCCATTTACTGCCATATGCTTTGTACTCACGAAGTGATTATTCCATTCATCTTCCCATCGATAGTTCTCTACATAATCTTCTAGGCCAGTGGTTCCCAAAGTGTGTGTGAAAAAATGTAGGGGTTACGCATGACAAATTTAGTTTCATTAAAAAATAATGAGAATGGTGTTTAATATATTCACATTTTTGTCGGAAAGTTTACAAAAGGGTTCGTATATGCTTAAAAATAAGCAACTCGTAAATCAAGCAAGTTTTCGTGATTAAATATGTTTCTCTGAGTTATAAGCAACAATGTTGTCTCTGAATGTTTGGCTTACCGAGAGTTTTCACTGCCCGAACGAACGAAAAACTCATCGCGAACAAATCGTAGCGATAAATTTTTCGTTCGTTCGAACCGTTTCACCGCACGAAAACAAGTTACGAACATTGGTAAGTCGCCATCTTGTTCGTTCGTGCAGTGGAAACACTTATATTCAATGCTTGCGAAAATCAGCGTTGATCAGTTATTGTTCAACGCTTTGTACTTTGATGCCTTTTAATCAAAGATTTTTGAATTTATTATAAAAGAATTTCTTAAGCGTTTAGTTTTTAATATATTTTTTTTCTTTTCGACCGAAGAAATCTTCGTTCGTTCGTGCTAGAAAAGTGTTTACACTGCTCGAATAGCGTTCGAGAACATTTTGTAAAAATAATGTTCCGAACCTTGATTCGGACCAAACTGTTTACACTGCCTTCATTTTTTCGGCCAGTGGAAACGCTCGGTTACAACTTCAGAGCAGCTAGTCTGCTGAAAAATTAAGTAACTCAAAAATTGAGCTGCTTACGCGGTAAGCAACAGATACGTGCTGATACTTACAAGCATAATCATAGAAACATGCTGATATTGAAAAAACAAATAAAAGCAAACAAAAATAAAGGAAACAAAAGTATAGAAATGATATTCATTGATAGATTCCTCATAACTTTTCTTTTCTTTTCCTACGTTCACAAATATCAAATGTATTCAATGAATATCCAAATTTATCAAAAGAGACATTCGATTTCTATTGCCGCTTGCAACCACTTATTTGTGTGAACCTGGGTTTTCAAAATATGTCGCGACAAAAACCAAATATCGTAACAAACTTGATGTTGCACCAGATATGCGAGTTCAGTTATCAAACATAACGCCCAATTTAAAGAGAATCATGGAGTCAAAGCAACTGCATTCTTCACATTTAAGTTTGTTAATTTATTTTAGTTTATGTTTTGTATTTTTATTAATTATTTCTAGAATGAATTGTTTTCTTTTTCAAGTTTTGTTAAATTCAATCAAATCTGAAATATCAAAATAATGCCTACTTGTTTCATTTAATATCTCAACTAAATTGTGAAAGTCGTTGTTTACAAAATATTTAGGGTTCCGCGATAATTGACAAAAAATTTGAGGGTTCCACGACCAAAATAGTTTGGGAACCACTGTTCTAGGCCATTTCTTCTTTAGATATTAAAAAAACAAGTTCATAACGGATCTGAATTTACATTTTCGTAATCTTCTGAATGATAGTTCTAGACGTAATTCCTCCGTGCCATAAAAAAAGGACTTGAAAAAAATGGCTGTGTTAAAACATACATATATTTTATGAATATATTTCTCTAAACATGTTTATTCATTGCTTATTATTCTACTCCCAACTTAAACTATTGGGGGTTGTACTGAAAGTGGAGGAACTCAAATTTTAACATACAATTTAACATACATATCTATTTTAACATACGAAATAATCTTGACTTCGTTTTATTTTGAAGTTTACTTTTGATTTAAAGATTTTGTTTTTTTTATAATTACGTAAAGTGATGAATTTTTCAATTTGAAATTTAAGAGTTTCTAATTTCTACGAAAGAATGATCGCAAGACATGGGCGTCGCCAAGGGGGGCAGGTAGGGGCAGCTTCCCTCCCCTAGAGTTGAAAAAATTAGATATATGCAAAGCAACCCTAGAGATTAAAAAATTAAGACATATTGCACTCCATCTTCAAAACAGGCACAACTAATTTGCAAATTTTTACATTTAATGTTAAAATATTCGTAGTGAATAACCTCTATCAACTTTCAAAATTTTGCACTCATCTTTTTACTCTTTAATTAAAAAATCGTTTTGTCTCCTTGTTTTGTATGGATTCCTTTGAAAAGCAAACTGGTTTTGAATTTTCTTGAAAAGCAAACTGGTTTTTTGCTTCTCCTGAAAATTTTGAAATTTTAAGTTGTGTCTGTTTTGAAGATGGAGTGCGATATGCAAAGCAGCCAAAGTCCCAAGCCACTCACTATACTGGCTTTACCGATAATTCCCGCACGCCGGAACTCGATTGAATTCACTAATTCAATTTCAAGCAAAATGTTTTACTAGGTTCACATTCCTCAATATTAACGAGCATTGCTGACCACTGTGAATACCCCTTTAACAACATTGCGTTTATAATTCTTCACTGGCAACACTTATTTTAAGTAGTTTTTAAATTTAAACGCAACCCTGATGTTGATGTCTTAAAAGAGACCAAAATATTCTTTCTCGAAACGGGAAAAGCGTTGAAAATTTTGATAGCTTTTCCTTGGTTAAGGGCGGGGTAAGGTTTGTTTCGTCTAAAAAATACCTTTTTTCATGAATTTTTGTAGAAAAAACTGTAACAGTAGGTTTATTTTACATCTTATTATATAAAAGTACAACATTTTAAAAATAGTTAAAAAAATGTTTGTTGAAAAATAGAGAGAAATAACGGATTTATTGAAGATCTCCGCAGGTGCCTCGAAAAAAAGTCTTTGTGCGGTGACCAGCCTACAGCATCACTGGATCATCTGAAACCAAAAAATCAAAATGCTTTCTTTAGTTTATTACTTTCTCTCCAGTGACGTCGATTTTTTTTTAATTTTTCAATTTTTGGCACCATTTCGAAGCCAAAATGACGATTTTTGACGAAAAAATGTACCTATTTGTTATTGTAAAATTGTTAGTAATTAAACAAACTCGACGTCACTAGAGAGCTACATATATTTAAAACATGTGTACAGAATTTCAAAACGATCGGTTCAGTAGTTTTTTCTGTAGGCTGGTCACCGTCTTTAAAAATTACATGTTTGGGAAAATCGATTTAAAGTTTTGTACACTAAGCAACACTAGTTGGAGGTACGGTCATTCAACGTACTGTAACTTCGTTAGTTTTGCTCGGAATGACCTAAAAATTTAATACAATATTCTTCAGATGTTGAACTTTCAGAAACAAAAATAAAAAAAATGAAAAAAAATAGTTGTCAAACCTTACCCCCCCACCCCCCCTTAAGATGCACTATGAGGGAAAATCGTCTTAATGGTCTGGCCATCATGAGTGAACTAATTTATGAAAACTAACAAGATTTTCAAAATAAAGTAGTCGAGAAGTCTACAACAAACCCCAATTACAATGATTATGTTTTAATTAACTTAATAAGTGTCATAAATTAATCTGTATAAACTCCTTTCGTGTTATTTTTCTAATTAATATAATTAATAACTATGTTTACAAGTTTTATTTTAAGAGTCAAAAGCTCGTGGAGGTTTACACATTGGACTTTGTAATGTTCTTATTACAATCGCCGTGGGTAGAGGTAGTAAGACTCGCACTACAAACAAGCGTAAATTGTAGGTTCTGTTAACTGTACCTAGAATTTATACTTTTTCCATTCTCCATATATCAACTTCCAGACCCACCTCCCCCCTGGGTCATCGGCTGGCGACGCCCTTGTCGCAAGATATAAGCTGTGAGCAACTACGAATATGTATGTACACTCAGGAAAAAAAAAATCGTAAAACCAAAGAAAATACACTTTGCCACAAAGACTTTTATTGGTTAGATTATGCCCAAAGATATAACATCCTTACGGCAAAGGCACAAAGATTGTTAAATTCCCATGAAAAATATACTTTATATCAAAGGCTTAAATTCTTGTGACAAAGATGTACGTCTTTAAAAAAGTCGATTTCCTTAATACTATATTTGTATGTCCGCCTTTTCTTTCTATTACTCACCCCTTCTCCATTCTTCTTCCCACCCCTTCCCCCTTCCCCTAGACCCTTAAACCCATACGATTTAATCTACTTATTACAACTTATATATATGTTTAAGCTAATTACAACTTAAACATATTAATACATCAATTGCCTTATATAGTACATATTGCCCACAAAGTAACTGCGAACTATAAGCGTGTGTATTTTTAAGAAAAATATGATTTTGTGGAAAAGATTCTTTAAAGTTAAAGGCTTTGTCTTTGAAACAACGATGCTTAGCTTCAAGAAAACAAAGAAAAATTGTTGATTTTGCGTACTTTTTAGAATTAAATCGTTATAGTAAATAATTTATCTTTACGGCAAATATTTTTTTAATGATTTAGCTTCAAAGAACTTCAGTCTTTTGTTTCAAAGATGCAGCAGTTGCTTAGTAAAAGAATAAATCATTAGTGCAACGATCTTTTTCTTGTAGCAAAGATATTTTGGTTACAGTCTCTTAGCAACTTTTTTTCTTTGATTTTAAGGCGTTCAATTTTCTCAGTGTAAATACTGATGAACTATTGATCTTGAACAGCTTTAAAACTTAAAGTTTCCTATAAGTTTCTGTAAAAGATTGCAATAAAAAACGGGAAAAAACGAACCTGCCATTTAAGCCCTTGAAAGGATTTTAACCGAGCTTCCTATGATTAAATTATTTTGTGTTATGTTTGTACACAAATTATGTAGAACTGGACCTACTCGTTTTATGCCAACTCCAAACGACTAACACACATGTTTTCAAGAAGCTTTATATGGCGTTATTATTGTCTGAGGTTTGGCATTATTTGCAAATAGGTAACACTCGATAAAAAAAACAATTTCGATTGCAATAAAACTCAGTGTCTGATGGAGAATTCGAATCACGCAGCTCATGATTCGCCAAACTGTCATCGTACCATCTACGCACGTTAACACGTTCGGCCAAGGCCACCAAGGAAAAACACAGAATTCAAAATACAAAAAATATACTAGGGGTATTCACGAAGCGGAGCTCTTTGTAGAGCTCTTGTGCAAAAGTGCAACAAAAAAGAGCTCTACAATAACAAAATACTCGTGCTGTCAAAATTGTGCTTTTTTGCTCAAGCGCACTGGCAATACTCTGTAGTTCTTTTGTAGTGCGCTTGAGCTCTTGAGTTCATTTTGTGAATTTTTGACAGCAAATAAATAGTAATGGTATATTGTGTACACTTCTAGGTACTAACTTCTTTAATATCATAATTTCACATCACTAACTTTCAAAGTTGACTGAACTTAACTTCAATTGCTAGGTCTGTGTATGGGGTGTGTTCACAGTTTGTTGCGCTTTTTTTGCTTTTTTGCACAAGAGCTCTGCAAAGAGCTCCGGATCGGGAATACCCCTACTTCTGCGAAATCACGATTTGATCCTTTTGAAGTGATGACTTTGAACTATGACTGAAGTCGCGCTCTTTTGAGTTTTTGATTGCATTCAATTGTATGAGTACTGAATGTTACTGAATAAAATTAAAGTAAGTCAAAGTTTATTGCTTGCATCTGAGTTTATCTATTAAAATCACAAAATCATAGAAAAGTAAAATAGGACATTTAAGACAGACCATTATAGGACTGATCGTTAAGTCGACCGCGCCGAATGAAATGAGTTAATTTGTTAAAACTTTAAACGTTGCGATTATAATTTCCATAGGACATGATTTAAGCTATTTGTTCAAGACTTATTTATTCAAAGACTTCAACAAATGCTTCAGTGATAGCAGTCATCTAAAAATAATTTATGAATGCAACCATCAGAAAGGAAACCAAATATGATTTCAATAATTTGATTGCAATCAGTAATTCAAAAATGACTTTAAGACTATTTTTTTTTAATTATTGCAAGCAAAATTAATTTAACGATTAAAGTCCTTGACTATGAAGTTGATGATTTTAAAACCGAATGATTGCAATTTTTTTTCAACTTTAAGCTTTCTTGCCGGCAATTCGTCTACTCTTGATTATCTCTTAAATATCTACAAGCAAAGTTGTTTAAGAATGCGCAATAATGAGATAACTCACCGGGATTTATATTTTATAAATAAAATTTATTTATAGTATATTTAACTATAAGCGAAGCCTCCAGTCTCGGAAAAGAAAGTAGCTTATCACATTTATTAAAAAAAAAAAAATAAATAACTGGCCATTTCAGCCCTTGAAAGGACTTTGACCTAGCTTCTTATGATCAATTGTGTTGTGCGTGTTATTAAGTTTGTACACAATTGACCGAGAAATGGACCAACAGGCTTAACGCCGACTCCGAACGGCGATGAACGGAATGTTCTTATTCTCAAGAAGCTTTACATGGCATTTTGATTACTCTCTGAGGTTTGCCATTGTCTGCAGAGAGGTGGCGGCCGTACAGAAAAATCATTTTAATTCAAATAATTTTCTGTCGCTGCTGGGGTTCGAACCCGGGTCTCCAGGTTCGTTAACATAGCGGCCACGCACTTTAACCAACTACGCCACGGACGCCACATTTATTACACCAAAATTTAAATCAATTTCTTTCCCCTAAAATTAACGGAGAAGATTAAAATGATTATAATGATTAAAATCCTCTTTCATTCGACGGTTTACCTTCACTCTAAAAACCGATTGTTAAATCACTACAATAAATGTTGTACAATTTTACGCATTTATTGTCGTTTTTTAAAAAATATCACGCCACGCAGCGTGTTCTTTCAATTCAGTCAAAAATTAAGTGTTTTTTATTCATTTCTCACTTTTTCCCGCTTTTTTAGCGTGTTTTCTCTCATTCAATAATCGAAGAGAGAGAATTTTAATAATAAACGCTGTTTTCGTGATATTTTACACTTTTTGTGCGGTTATTACAAATTTCTCTTGTAATAAGCAATACAAACATAATTTGATCAGTCTGTTTTTGGTTGTTAAAGGATCTACGTCATTTAGTTTTAATAAGAAGGTTACTTAAATAATAATTATAAGTAGGTTAAGCTTATAATAATAATATAAAATAATATATTTAAACATAACATAATTTTAAAATTAGATTAAGTTCAAATTTAATAAAAATATGTTGAAGTGTAGTGTTTGTGAATTATCATAATAATCTGGTAAAAGGTGCAAAAAAAAACAATAAATAACATTGCAAAAATTAACAGTTTAATAAATGATATTTCAATTATGTAAAGGAACATTTTTGCAATTTAGCTAAAATTTAATTTAAATTTAAAATTGAATTGCACTAACCAAAAACTCACAGATGTTTACGTTTAAGCTTACTTTTTAATTTGCATTACTTTTTTTTAATTATATTCCTTATTTATCTTATGTATGAAATAATAATATGGTTGTGAATTAAATATTAAAAAATAAATATATATTATTTTCTCTAAAATAGAGCTAAAGAAATGTGTTCTTATTTTTTATTTTTTGTAAATTAGAGTTTTCAAATTGTTTGCTTAATTTGCAATACATAGTTTACTGTGCAATATTTCACAAAAACTATACAACGCCTTAAGCGTAATGAAGAAATATCCTGTCATTTAATAAATTCTTACTGCAAATTCTAGTAATTTTTACGGCGTCTATTGAATAATTTTTCTACAATAACAACGAAAAACCACGCATAAAAACGAAAAAAAACGCTTCATTGCCTGCATATCGAACATTTGAGAGAGAAGTAGATAAATTCGTGAGAGGATTCACGCATTTATAGCGTTTTTTTTTTCAAACGAAAGAGAGCGTGAGAATGATAGTTGTAGAAGAGAGTTTTTATAAGAGCGCGAAACAGATAATTGTAGGTGAGAGGATTCACGCATTTCTAGCGTGAAATATTTCGAATTTTGATCCATGGGATTTTACTACATTAAATGTAGGCAATCAGTTGCCAGCATTTAATGTAGTTAATTCCCGTGAATTTTTGTTAGAGTGTTGCTTTAAGTCTATTTTAAGGTGTTACCTCTTTTTCAAACGTACTGAAAAGCGTGAAGCTCTTAAGATTTCTTCTACCTGTCTTCTGCTGTATATAAAAAATTTAATCGATGTCGAATAAACCAAACTTAACCTAAGGAATATTATTAAAAATACGATTTAAATTCGCGTTATGAGCTTTATAAATTAGAAGAGGCACTCAAGGGCCAAGCAACTTGGCTCATTATGTTAATTAAAATAAATTAACTTTAAACATTAGGTAAACCTTTATTATTTTTCCACTGAATGCAAAGGTGATGCCATAAGAAGCGTTCTCTGTGCTGACTAAGATAGTCTAGTCACTGAAGACAGAAATGGCGAATGTTGTTCCCACTAATTATCAATTCCTTACGTTCATTCACTAAATGCTGTTGATTCTAAGGCGTTTCAAGCTTTAGGCCACGTACGCTTCAAAGAAGTTGAGATGCTGACTTAGCTACTTTTCAACCCGGTTTCCGTCACGTTCAATAAATATTCCAAACAAGAAGAGCAAAAGTTCGAAAATTCTTATCGCAAAATTATGCTAATTATAGGTTTTGAAAATATTTCGGAAAATGTCTTTTTTTTAATATGTGCTTTTTTATATGCTTCACAACATTGTGCAAAAGATGAAAATCGTAAAAGTTTTCAAATTGCTCAAAAAGCATAGCCGACAGCGCTTTTCGGAAGCCTCGATTCTTCGATGTCTGCGCCGACATGCTCGATATGGTGATGGATTCGGTGCATATTAATTACATTACGACGGCACTGATGTGTACATATGAAGAGATTTACACTCCTTTGTATACATCAGTTCGGTCTGTCATACGCACACGCACAAGCTGACCACCACTCAGCGGTCGATGTTTTTTCGCAGCAATTCAACATCTTTTTTTTATGGTATTTTTTGCAAATTTGCCATTTTTCAGTGGCGTTCCAGGAAAAACAACAACAATATCCACTTAAAGCCTCTTCCAGTGCGTTCAAGAGCACGGAAAGTCATCGAAGAAGGCGTTATCGGTTGCACATGCGACGATGCTATCACCGCTGCAAAGTGCTGGCGGAATAATTGCAACAGAAGCTTCTGTACAGCTGATGGGCTGCACCCAAATTGCACGCAGTACATAAACTACTTGAGTGCAAGCTACCGTTGTTGTCGCCAATGCTAACATTAGTCAAACTTATGTTTCCTTAAAAAGCCTGCTATATTTCTATTTGGCCAATTAAAAGAGGGAAACGAGTTTAAATATTTGAATTTTATTTGATCTATGAATGAATATTTTAAAGAAATTATTAAAACCACAACAGTAGCCTATCGGATCAGCATAAACTATTAAACTCTTGATATTACTGAAGTCATAATAAACTCAGACAAATAAATTAGTACGAGTCCAGGGCAAGTATGAGGCGATGTGAAATTTGAAAATAAATTCATTTACATATTAATGTCTAGCTTGGTAATTAAAAAAACCTATTCTTTAAAAGATGATACACAGCCTTAAATGATAAAGACCTCCCTACTGCCTACTCCTACGTTGCACAGTGTACTTTTATGTGCATCTGAGTGCTCATAAGTCTGTAACTTTTGAGCGGCTGCTATTTTTCGGATGCGGTTTTCTTGAAAAATTAATTTTAAAACAAATATTCTGCATAGTTACTGTAGAATTGATAACATTTTACTTCGATATGAATTTTGTTCGACCTCGCTTTTGAATCTGCTTCAACTTCAGATTGGACGGGGATTAATTTTGGTGAATGCGGAAAAATAAGTTATTAACTTCAAAAGGAACCATTTACACTTACATGAGTAACAAAAATGCATAGAGGTCCAAAATGCAAGTAAGTGGGATATATTGATTTGGAAAATGGTAAAGTATAGAAAATAGACTTTTCCAAAAATATTATCTCATAAAACAATATTGATAATATAATCTCGATTTTCAACGGTTGTTCGCTTGGATCACTTTGCTTCTGACCTATCTTTCATGTGTACTTTTAAGGGCCACCACACAACAAAACAAGAGTACCTTCTCATCAAAAACTTCCCGGAATTCTCCAATAAAACGGAAACTACTATTTATCGATAATATTCATTTCATTTTCTTCAAAGTAATCTCCATTGCAAACAATACACATATTCCTCCAATCTTGAAAACATTTTCAGATGCTGATTTTGGAATCACCTTCAGGTTTTTTAGGCGATGCCTCAATTGTCTTAAAACGCTTTCCCCAAAGCGTCGCACAGTGGGGTAATAAAGATAAATTAGGAGATCAATTGACAGGGGCCACTTATCGAGACAAAAATGGTACTTTAGGGGTTTTTGGGGTCACTGATCACGAATCTGAAGTCAAAAATCTAAAATTCAAAATGGCGGCTTCAAAATGCCGGCCATGAACAAGCTAACTTCTACAAAAAACGTTTAATGGAAGTAAAATTTTGTATACAGGGGTTTGTGGGGTCGTTGATCACGAATCTGAAGTACAAAATCTGAACTTTAAAATGGCGGCTTCAAAATGGAGGCCATCAACAAGCCATCAACAAACGTTTAATGGAAGTAAAATTTTGAATACAGGGGTTTGTGGAGTCGCTGATTATGAATCTGAAGTCAACAATTTGAAATTAAAAATAGCGGCTTCAAAATGGTGGCCATGAACAAGCTATGTTCTGCAAAAAACTTTTAATGGGGGTAAAATTTTGTATACAGGGGTTTGTGGGGTCGCTGATCACGAATCCAAAGTCAAAAATTTTAAATTCTAAATGGCGGCTTCAAAATGTAATCATTAGCTCCGTACCCTTTACCGAATTACATAGTATATAGAACATCACTTTCGTTATTACTACAAATTGCACAAAACAAGCTTTGAACGACACTTAATACAAAAACAAAGTATTGCAATAACAATAGTTAATAAACATAAACAATGATGTTGATTTTACATGTCCCTGCAAACTGAAGGGCAAAGAATTTATGTATTACTAATATCAAAATCAGAAAATAAGTGTTAAAATCGAACAAATATAATTTAATTTAATAGCTTAACATATTCATCTGCTTCTTTTAATATATAATAAGCCAGTGTTTGAAAGAAACATCGACTATCTACCTTAATTGTGGAAAGGTGCACTGAATATGCCGCTTTCCATAATGTAGGGTAAAAAATAGCGGATAACAAAAAAAAAGCGAAGAAGAGAACTGGTAAACAACAAAAACAAACAAGAAACAGCAAAATCTGTTTAGTATTTAGATTTATTTTGTACTTTATTTTCATTTGTTTTAATTTTTCGAAATAAAATCGTAAATTCGTGACATGTAAGTTAAAGTAAAAAAATTGAAATACCGCGAAAGTGCGCCGCATTGACGCAATTTTCTTTTTTATAGAATATAGCTTAAATGTTCATAGCTTACGATAATCAAAACAGTTTTCCTTAATTCCACTCAACACACAACTATATCTCTATTAACATATTGAAAAATCCAACTTTTTAATGTTAAATTAAAATAATTAAATTAATATATATATAAACACTATTTCATAAAAAAATTTAATTTTTTATTGCTTAAATACCTGAACAAGAAGGTTCCATCGTACTTTTTTGAAGTTTTTTAAAAATAATACACACAAAAAAACTTGAAAAATTTCGAATAAACACGTTTGGCACTGTGCACACTCAAAGAGAAAAAAATTATGACTTTCAAACTGCATTGCGGGCAAACGGTAGAATATTTTTCAACTATTCTTTCACCGAGTGATGCAGAGTTTTATCTTCTTTCATCGGGTACCTAACATGACTATGTACCTTGGACTTTTTTTTTTTAATTAATCTGCACTTTTGGCATAAATTACCCCATTGTGCGTCGTGAAAACAAAAAATGTCACAAGGAGCCATGTCGAATGAATTCGGAGCTTGCGGAACGTTGTTTTTGGTCAAATAGTGGCGTAAAAGATGAGGTGTGTGAGCCCATGCGCTGTCGTAATGAAGAAATCACTAGTTGTTTCTCCACAATTCCGACCTCTTCCGACGAACATGCACATAATATTTTTTTGACAAGCACAAAATTTCAGAGAAACTCTTTGCTCAACTAAATTCAACATTGCAAAATTCGCAAATTACAATACTGAACAAATACTGACTTTTTTAATAACCTATCAGGCAGAAACAATCAATTTCCACCCGACACAGAAAGTTTTTTCAATTGAATTAATTCACCTCTCTGCAGACAATGGCAAACCTCAGAGAGTAAATAGTGCCATATAAAGCTTCTTGAGAACATACACATAAGCCGTTCGCAGTAGGCATAAAACTAGTAGGTCCAGTTCTCGATGAATTGTGTACAAAACATCTTATAACACGCACAACACAATATGATCTCAAGAAGTTCGGTCAAAGTGCTTTCAAGGGCTGAAATGGCCAGTTTATTATTTATACAAATGGCGCTTAAACAGATATTTGAGCACCAGATCACAGATGTACCAACCTAGACAAAAACATTTGACAATATCTCAAGCTCGGGTTGTTCGAATGGGAAATTCCGGGTATTTTTTTATCGTAAGTGCTATTTTACAGTTTTTCATATTGTATTCATGAAACTCCGTGCAACAATGTTATCCACTTCTCTTTGCAATTGATTGTTTTCGGTAAAACAAAAAATTACCTATTTCAACAAATATTGTAGGAAAGCTCCGCGGTAAAGCGCAGTAACCAATAATCAGCTGTCGCTTTTATTGACGCTTTTGCCACTAAAAAGCAAAATAATTTTATTTCAAATATTAATTTAAAATTATAGAACGATACTTTTGAGAAAGTTATTTTATTAATTTTGTATATTTATATATACTATAGATTAAATTTTTAGTCCTATTTTGTTTTTGTTTTTTTATGGTCACACGTTTAGTTATTTATTTTTTATATACATTGCTACAATCCTGGAAATAGGTTGTTCTTAAAAGTTGAACAGCAATTTTGAATTCAATCTTATTATAATTTTTGTTAGTAATAAGGATATAGAAAAGAAAATCTCAAACAGCGGCAAACGGTTAAGATGTGTGCGAGTTGGTAATTTTAAAATGTTTATTTTCAAAAATGTGACAGCTCTTATATGACAGGGAGGAAACTCTCTGTTATTTATTTGTTTTTGTTTTATTGATTTATTTATGAAAACTTTTTGGACTGAGACTTTTAAAACTCAGAAACCTACATAAATTTGTTCAAGTTTTTAATTAATAACTAGCTGCACCCGGCGCGCATTGCTACACCCAGAAACTATATGGGAACATTAAGTATGTTCAAAACTTTTTTTAAAGCCATAGTCATTTTGGTCATTCATGGTAATTTTTCAATAGTCATTTTCTCATTCTCCTCTGCCCGTTACAGTTTCCCAGGGCATCATCAAAAAGTTACTCGATTCCATAGCTGTTAAGTAATGATTACTCGTCGTAATCATTACTTATTCGATTCGTTTTTTCAAAAAGGTAAAATAATTTATTAAGTACGATTCTTTTCTGTTTGTAATCGTAATCACATGATTACGATTACAAATAATCAAAAAATAATAACGATTACTTGAGATTACGCAAAATAATCAAAAAGAATCAAAAGTAATCAAAAAAATTATCCGATTACTTTTCGAGATTATTTTTGATTATTTTCAAGATTTCAGTCTTAGGTACAAAAAATATTGTTAAATTTTATTAAGAAAAAAACAAAGTTATGTATTTCATTATAAAAAAAAGATTGACAAAAAACAAGAACGAGAACAATAATGTATTATAGTACAACATAAACGAAACAAAAATAAAACCTTTTTACTCTAAATTACTATTTGCATTCATAAGAACTAATTTTTCGAAAGAAAAATCAGACAATGATTGCCGTCTTGGAGTGTTTACTATGCCGGCAAAAAAAGTAGTCTCTCAACTGGCGCTGAGGGCATTAAAGTAGTATTGAATGAAAAAAATGGTTCGTTCAACACGCCATACTTTTGTCAAATCATTTCAGCACTTGAATTGTCATGCAAGTAGCAGAAGAGTTGGTCTGTTGGGATCACTAATCAGGTTTAACGGTGTCTTGTGAAGAACCAGTTGTGTCAATTTCATCATCACTTTCACAAAATATTTCGTACTTTAGACTGAAATTCTTAAAATAATCAAAGATAATCTTCAAAAGTAATCGAATTATTTTTTGATTACTTTTGATTATTTTTGATTATTTTGTGTAATCTCAAGTAATCGTTATTATTTTTTGATTATTTGTAATCGTAATCAATTACTAATCATAAAATTCTTGCTTAAGGATTATATAATCATTACAATTCTTTTAAAAAAATAATCTAATTGATACTAATCGTAATCGCAATTTAACAGCTATGCTCCATTCTGAGTTCCAATGCAAGTACGGTAACTTTTACTTCAAAAACGTTGCGATATCGATAATGTGGCTTGTATAGGGGGATCCACACCCCCTTATCCAATGACCGTCCCAACTTTTTAGCATTAGTAGAAGAACATTACCAAATTGTATTCCACACTGAGTTTCATTGTTATGCGACATTTAGTTGTATGTAATGTATATTGTATGAGCGATGCCACAGCCCCTTGTCCAATGATTCCGTGAATTTTTCCGATATTTTAATAGTTATTCTGTTATTCAGGGCGAAGACAGATCCAACAAATAAGAGATCATTAAAATCGGTCCAGCCGTTATTGAGTTATAAATGGTATTACTAACCCGACTTTGTTTTATTTATTTAGATTATTTTCATAACTTTTAATTTGAAAGCTAATCAAGCAATAAATAAGTCCTACATGCTTGTAAAACTTAGATTAAGTGCATCTTTCGCTGGTGTTACTACTATACATGGCCTACTGCTGTTACTCCTGATTTGTTTGGGAACATTTTGTTTAGATCTCGTCAAACTCTCATTATTTTTTTAAAAATATACATATTACGAATAAAGAGTAAGGCTGTGATAAATTTCACTTATATTGAAAATGATGAATGTTATAAAAAAAACTGTTTTTTTCCCAAATATTGTTATAACTAACCCCGAGCACCCAGCCCCACGGTAGAAAAGTTTCAACACCGAGGGAAAAATCGTAAAACCAAAGAAAATACACCTTGCTGTTATTGATTAAATTGTACCCGAAGATAAAAAATCGTTACGGCAATGGCACAAAGGTTATTAAATCGAAGACTTAAGTTCTAGTGGCAAAGACTCAAAATTAAAAATTTTATTTTCTTATAACTATCTTTCTATGCCCTCTTTTTCTTTCTTTTACCCACCCCTGCCTTCCCATTCCTCCTTCTACGTCCTCGATTACGATTTAATCTACTGTTAATTACAATTTATACATACTTTCAATTGCCTTTTATATGTCATGTTGCCCACAAAGTAACTGCGAACTATAAGCGTGTGTTTTAAGAAAAATATTGTTTTGTAGAAAAAATTCTTTAAAGTTACAGACTTTGTATTTGGAACAATGATTCTTACCTTCAAAAAAACAAGTACATACTTTTTCAATCCCTTGTAAGCAAAGAATTAAATCGTTGTATTAAATATTTTATCTTCACGGCAAAGATTTTATTTAGCTTCAAAGAACGTCTGTCTTTTGTTTCGAAGCTGCAGTACTTGATTAGTTAAAGAATAAACCCTAAGGCAATGATCTTTTCCTTGTACCAAAGATATTTTGGTTACAGTTCTACAAGAACTTTTTTCTTTGATTTTAAGGCGGTCAGTTTTCTCAGTGCAGTATAGTGGTAATATGTACAACGCAAAGCATTTTAAGACCTTATAACTTCTCTTTTCACTCTCTTTCTCTGAAATTATATTTTTTTTCACAGAAGTTTTATGCTAATGCGTTAAAATTTTCCGAAGTCTGACTATGTGTTGGATCTCACTGAGATCCTGATAAGAATTATTATAGAGAAGACGTAACTCCTTTTATGATTGGGTAGCAGTATCCGTCCGAAGCTTCAAAAACATGTAATTATTCAGTACAACAATAACAAGTTACCGTCTGCAGTTGACCTTAATAAACGGAAATGTGGATGGACCTACTTATAAGTAAAAACTTTCCAAATCTGTACAAACCGCATGGTTTTGGGTTCACATCTTTTCTTTCGGAATGTTAGACTTATGACAGCTAATCAGATAAACAAAGGTCCTGCGCGGAAATCGTGTGCTTGTGTCCACAACTCGGCGTAATTAATAATTCATGAAAACACAATTAAATTAATAAGGAGCCGAGCGTGGAAGATTCCAATAAGCTACACACTAAATGCGCGGACGCACGTTATATGTTGGAGCTGAGGCTCATAGTGGCCACGAAAGTGCTGCCATGTGGATCGTAAAATGCTGATAGCATCTTCTTGCAACGCATTGAGTGCAATGCGTGCGCTACCGCCCGATCAAGATCTTGGTCTGCATCGGGTGGCTTGGTTCTGGTTGTGTGTCCCAGCACACTGCATGCATTGCGATGCGATGCGATCTGATCTAACTCATCTGACTTTCAAATCCTTCTGCAAGCACACTTGTTTCACAACTACTACTTCTCTTCCAACTTCAGCTTTAGTGGAGTAAAAGAAAATAGTTAATGTTTTTGTGGCGAATCACCTTCGTAGATGACCAAATTGATAGCAGCTGCAAGCGCCACGATCAGTAGCAGAAGATCGAAGCATTTTCGAAATCAAACTTTTCAAGTTCTGGCCAAGTTTTTCTGTGTTCGCTATAGTTTTTGTCGTGTTGTGTGAATCATGCGATCGTCATGATTGAAGCGCGATTGCAAGCGGCGCTCATTGAGCTCTCCGCTCACGTTATAAGAAGCTCAGGCGCACTCCTGCGCTAAGCACAGCTGTCAGTTAACGGTTATGAAATGGATGATTTATGACTGCCCGAATGGATTTTAATGATTTTTTTTTTCTAAAAGTAGGAAGATTTTAGGCGTAGCTAGTGGGTTTTTCTCAATGTGAGTTGAACTTGTGCTTGAAACTCAGTCGCTTTATATTGCCTTGCTTATTGAGCTTTGAAGTATTTCTCTTTTTTCACGGTTCTTAAAGCATTACAGAACAACTATTTATTAGTGAGGCTAATTCAGTTGGCTACATTCTTCAGCATCATATTTTTGCATTTAGAACTCTTACTCAGTGTTTCCAGATTTTTATTTCTTGCAAATCGGCACATATTTGTTAGAAAAACTGGACTTCGAGAAATTTTGAGGGTCATATAAAAATTAATGAAATCGGATGTTCCTGTTCAGTACGAAACATTTTGCAACACTATTCGTAATGCAAAAATAGTGGCGTAGTTGGTTAAAGTGCGTGGTTGCTACGTCAAAGAACCTGGAGACCCAGGTTCGAACCCCGGCAGCGACAGAAAATTATTTGAATTAAAATAATTTTTCTGTACGGCCGCCACCTCTATGCAGACAATGGCAAACCTCAGAGAATAATCAAAATGCCATGTAAAGCTTCTTGAGAACGAGAACGTTGCGTTCATCGCGGTTCGAAGTCGGCCGGTTCTCGGTCAATTGTGTACAAACTTAATAACACGCACAACACAATTGATCATAAGAAGCTAGGTCAAAGTCCATTCAAGGGTTGAAATGGCCAGTTATTTATTTTTTTTTATTTTTATTCGTAATGCAAAAATATGTTGCACCTCCAATGTCGTTGATCTAGATCTACAAAAACAAAAAACGAAAATTTTAACCTGTTCAATTTCATTCTTGAATCTTTTGTTCTAGTGAACAGTCATTGTGTTTTCCAAGTTCATGGAAAGTGAAAAAAAATTCTACTACTGGGCCAAGTTCTAATGAATAAGTGCTTTCGAAAATGGAAAAAGTTTCAATGTCACCCGTCGCCCCGCCCTGCTCCCCCCCACCACCTCCGCCGTCATTTTTTCTTTTTGAAATTTTTTGATAACCAAAGAAACTTGTTGTTTTGAAAAAGAATCAGTATTTTTCCCTTGTACGAAATGTTTTTATAGATTTTTAAGTATGAGATTATATAAAATTAAAATGAATTAAATTTTTAAATTTAACACACTTCCTACATAAATAGTATTATAATATAATATCCATATAAATAGTATTTATATCATCAAATGATTGAATTAAAATAGACTTAAAACAATTTCCTGGCCTTGAAAATGCTCATTTCGTACAAGGGAATTTCGTATCTCGTGTGGGAACACAATGTAAAATATTGGGCGATTTTTCATTTTTTTGGGTGAATTTTCGTTTTTGGGTAATTTTTCCAAAAATTTTTGGGCTTTTTTTCGTTTTCTTGGGTAAAATTTCGTTTTTTCCTTTTGGGCGATTTTTCATAAATTTTTGGGTCATTTTTCATTTGGGTGATTTTTCTATTTTTTTTTTGGGCGATTTTTTTTGGGCGATTTTGCGGAGAGCCGTTTAAAGACACTATCAAGAGATAAAATTATACAAATAAAAGGAATGAAATTGAACAAAATCTGATCTCGAAATAGAAATAACAACCATAGCATGTACAAGAAGTAGGTTTAATTGAAATGGATTCATCTAACTTTCTTATAATTTTTTTTTATTTTTTATTTTTTGAGGCTCACAGCACCCCCAAAAATTATAATCTTGGAATGGTTTTTGGCTTAAATCGCAAGAATATACCTTTTTCTTAATTTCTATGTGGTCGGATTTGAACATTTTCGATTATGGTGATACTTCGAAAATGTTCGTTTTCGATTTTTAAAAAATGGTGGGTTGAAGCGTTCCACCAAAAGAATCTTAACGTTTTCATATATAAAAGTCAACATAAATCTGTTTAATGGCCTCGGGTAGACTTCTTAATCAGCAAGAAAATAAAATACTAAACAAAAGCATCGAATCCAAATTTATTATTCATCGCTAATAACGAGTTCAGAGTCGTAGTTTCGACAGGTGTAGTAGCAACGGTTTTGAAATTGTTTTCATTTTGAAAACAAGGCTGGCATCACACAACCACTCGATAGGTATTTCACAAACACTTCATATTTTTTAAGAACAACATTAAACCAACACGACTGATATATTTACCTTGAAATTCACTCAATCAAAAAAAATTTTGGAAAAAAATGTTTACCACTATTTTGGAAGAGCAACACAATGTAGGTCTGAACCAGAGATCTGCAACAAGTCAATTGAAAATCAAGTAACTTGAAAATAATCGAGTTTCGACTTGACTTGTAGAAACTTGATATGTTTCTACCCATGGTATAATAATACAAGGTAGCATTGACAGTTGCTTGGGAAACCATCTCCTGTCAAAAAATATACTCAAAAAAAGAGCGCTCACAATCGGCCATTGAAAACACAAACAATGTTGAAAACGTTGACGTGAAAAAAACAACAACCACAGCAGCTGCAGGTGTATTTCCACAAAAAGCTGTTTTTGACAGGAGATGTTTTCTTGTAGAAGAGCAGTTGTCAATGCTACCTTGTATTATTATGCCATGGTTTCTACCCTAGAAGCCACGACTTGCTTCTCAAAAACGAATCATAAGTCAGACTTGATTCTATTTTGTTTCTACCCTACATTAATTGGTAGAAAAACCAAGCTTTCTACTTTTCAAGTCTGTTTTCAAGTCTACGCGACTGCGCTGCCGCAGAAAGCCACTGACGAGCGTCTACTTATTCTTTTCTATACAAAGTGACAAAATAAAAAATAAACAACAACAACAAAGAAAACAAACAAACATACTTCAATCCAATACTTTTAAGCAGTGTCGACCGCGTAGTACACACGAGTGTGGATTAACACTTTGTCTTTTTGCGTATACACGAAAGAATAAATGAGACAAAAGCTATAGTTCTCGTCGACACTTCTTTAAAGTTAAACTGTTTTCTCAACTCGAGAAACGAAGTTTGCCTTGACGACACGAAGTTAATTCCACGAACTTCGTAAACAGACTTGAAAATAAGCGCGCTGTCAAAATTTCACAGGTGGAACGCTTCACCCACCGAAACGCTTCACCCCACCGCACCCTACTCCTAAGTAGTATGTTAATTTTTCAGAAAATCTGAATCTTGAGATAACAACCGTGTTTTTTGCGTTGAGCAACTAAAGTTTTCATGTTCATAAGAATTGTTTAAATAACTAATAGTTTTTAAAATTTTTGTAAATAATTTTTGTATCGTCTTCGATATCTTTATTTTTAAGTTTAAGTTTAACCAATGAGATTAAATTAAAAAAGTTGTCTGAAGTACATACTCTCTCCTCTTATAATTTTTAGCGAATACATATAACATACATAGAGAATATTAAATATTTTCAAATTTTTAGAATTAAGAATTACATAGCCATACTTCTTAAACGAATAAAAAGGGATCAAGCGGACTACCATTAACTTCTAATTGTAGTAAATTAATACGCAAACATCGAATGTTGTCGTACACTTTTTCAATATTTATTTTAGAATAAGGACAATGAAACGTACATCATTCGAAAGGTACTGCACCATAGATGTGCCGAATTATGTTAGATTTTAAATTCATGACCTTTGACCCGAAATATTAACGTTGAAAGTTTATATCAATTTTAGTTAGTAATCTCAGAACTGGGAAGAGGTAAAATGAAGAATGTGATATCAGATGAAAGGTCTGGCTGCACAGTATGATTGAATATAAGATTGGTGACCTTCGACTTCAAATATGAGCGGAAAAAGAGCATTTCTTAAATAGAAGCTTAACTATAAGAGATGGAAAAACATGATATAAGAGAGAAATTTAGACATTCATAAGATGTGCAAAAAAAAAATTTAATATTTTTCACCATCGCTTACGGTTACCCTACAATAAGCACTATTTCATGTAACAAGTGTCAATATATATTGTGATGGTAAAATTGCTTACAAATAGTAAATTTTGAAAACTTTCCGTTATTTTGACATCAAAATTATTGTGATATCTCGAAAACTACAGATGTTTTCAATACAACGTTTTTTGTATGAAAATTCGTTGGTTGAGAAAAATAACGGTATACGAAAACTTTTGTGCTAATATTTTCCCACGAATAGTATGTAAAAAAATTTCCCGTTATTATGACATCAAAAGTATTGCGATATTTCGAAACCTGTAGATTTTTGCCATACAATGCATTTCTTAAAGCAATGTCATTGCCTCAGAATGATAAAAAAACAATATACATTTCAAATTTTGATTTTGCATGCAAATATCTCAGCCATTTTTCAATCGATTTTCCATAAATTTTCTTTGTCTGAAAGTTGAATTAAATAACTTTTGAGAAATAATAAAAGATTTACAGTTATCTCACTAATTTAATTTCTTATGTTCTTTTAAAAAAAACTCTAAAATATTCAATTTTTGCTTAAAAATTAGACCAGACATTCTTTTTTTGTAATTTTATTTTTGTTTTTCTATTTTGTTCTCTCACACTCTATCATATACTATATCATTTATTTGCAAAAATTGCTTCATTTTGACACATCATTTAATTAAGTGTTTCTATCATCGAAAATCATGAGCTACCCCCTATAATTTTTTTGATGAAAATTACATTTTTCAAAGTGTTGTTTTTGTATTTTTTATAAAGTTCTACAGCTAAAAAAAGAATTTCTGTGAAAAAATTTTTCAAATATTTTAAACCACTCCAAAGTTATCTATATATTAATACGCACACAAAAATCTTGTGGTGCACTTTTTTAATATTTATAATACAAAAAAGGGCATGATTCTTATATCAGTCGAAAGGTAATGAGCCAAAGAGATGTGCCAAAAAATAAAAAAAAAAATTAAATATATTATGTGATTATTGCAGTTTAATAGAAGTGTATGCACTCTCACTCTCATGGCTGTAATTTGGCAAGGAATAGAACAAGGGACAAGGAATAGAACAAGGATTTAAACACACTTAGGACAAAATTTAGAACAAAGATTTAGAAATAAAGTTGGACAAGGATTAGGAAAGGATTCGAAAAAGGTTAAGGTTAGGAATTTGGATATGGATTAAAAGAAGAGTTTGAACAGGAAGTAAGACAATTGAATAGTCGACGCGAATAACATTGTAAGTGACAAAATTATACGTTTTCAGGAATTGCAAAAAAAAAAAACGGTTTTAATGGCGAACTTTGAGCAATGTAAATGTCCAAAAATTTATGGAATTTTAGAAACTATGTGCTCTTATAATAGGCTAGAGCATTTTTAACGTTAATATGCAAAAAAACTATTTATGATTAATATGTCGCTTATAACGTTATTCGCGTCGACTCTTCAATTATTAGTTTGGGAAAAAATGAAAGGATAGGGACAAGAATAAGGATAAGGATAAGGGTAAGGACAAAGATACACTGTCAAAATCCATGGATGGGTCCACATATAGCCAACTTCTTTTTAACTTTACAAAGCTTTTTTCAATAAATTTAAAAACAAAAAATAAGAGAAAAATCTATTTTGATATGGTCGAATTTTGACCACAGGCGATACTAGTTGTAGTAAATACATATATTTAGGTCATTCTGACTATTTTAAACGAATTTAAAATTTACTGAATTTACAAGGTATTCCTAGAATGGAAGAAATGGAATGGTTCTTTTTTCCACCAAAAAGTTACCACACAAAAAATATTTTGACTTAAATATGTAGACACTGATAACTGTAACAATAGCACTTAATAAAAATATTTGCTCTTCTTTTATCTTATCTCCTTTGTTACTCATTATCGTGGCCAACCAAAAACATGTTTATTAAAAATATAATTAATATTGTTTCAATACAATGAAGAAGAAGAATTTTACTACTTTGGTGGTATTCAATATCAGATATTAGAACCAATGAAAGCATTTTAACTACACATTAAAAAAAAAGTAATCTACCTTTATCTAGATAAAACTTCCCAGTATACGAAACGAATTTTTCAAATTTGTTTATGAGCCTTTGCGGGTAGAATATGTTTTTGGCTTTCGAAAATGAACCATTTGAACCATGGGCCGGACTAAAATGACTCTAAAAGATGAACCCTTTTTTAATAAATAAGTTCACAAAAATACTTAACGGGATAATTGTACAAACATTGTTTTGTTAATGTGTCTTGTTTAAAACTGTCTAAATCATGCCAATGCTGGTGATCAAGTCAAGGATACAAGTCCTCTAGTGCTACCACTCAACCAAATCAAATGTTAAAAACAAGCTTATTAACAAAAATCTAAAAACTATACAAGAAAAAATAGTTTTTATACATTTCTGAACTCATTTAAGAACATAAAAAAAATATAATTTTCAAATACATTTTTTAACAAACAAAAAATATTATTTACTATATATATATATGTATTTTTTTTACGGAATCATCAGCCATGTTTATGGCGAAAATAAAACAAAAATTTATTAGTAATAAATATCTACTCGAAAACGTTCCCAAAACTCTCACTTTTAGTTGAACCTTCTTTTTTGGTTCAGTAAGTAGTAAGGAATTATCTTCGGTTTGGCCGAATTTGAAATACCCTCACATACATGTGTTACAATTTGCAATTTGCAAAATTTTAAAATCAGAATGCGTTTGAATTTTTAAGTTTGTGTCTCAAATAATAATCAAGTCATTTTATTACTTTTTGTGGTATCTACGTAGATTTTGCTACTTTGATGGCGGTACTTTGCCAAATTGCATTGTCAGAGTGGTTATTTAAAATCAAAGCCTATGTGCAAAGTTGGCTAAGTGACTAAATCAACCCAGCTGGTAATGCTCATCAGGATGCTCTTTATGGTCATTACAAACGTAGTGAGAAAGTTAAGTAGTAACAGAATCTTCAAGATCTCTTAGAATCTTCAAGCTTGTTAAGTTATTCAAGTTTATAAAAAAAAAATTGGAAACGATAACATCGACAACAGTGGTAAATATCATACACAGCCACTTACTCTTACCTTAAATTGCAATGGGAAATCTCAGGAAGAACTGAAATAGTTTTCAACATTTCCGAATGGTTTAAAGCCAGTTAATTTATTGTTGTTTGTTTTGAAGCCTCATTTAAATACTAGATAAGTATGTTCAAGAGTTCAAGCAGATTTTCCAAAATAACCTGGTTTGGGTATAAAGGTCAACAGCAAAGCAATAACTTATAGGTAATAGCTGAAATATTCGAAAAGGATTCATTTTGTGTCAAGAGTGAATATTTGTAAATATATTATAAGTCAACATTAATGGACATTATACCCAATATCTTCCTCTAAATTGTTTCTTTGCTGAGCTTCATCAATATTTAACAAGATATTTTTTCTTTCACCAATAGTATTAGGCCCCCTACAAAATATATGTTATTTCCAAATCTTAAAATAGTTTCAATGAATAGCAGTATGTTTTTTAAACAAATATCAAAATCAATTTTAGGTGGCAAAGAGCAAACTACCTTTCGACACTATTGTGGACAAATGTTGCAACAATATTGCTTTGTTAAAAAGAATGTTTCGAAAAAAAGAATGCTTAGAACACTAAACTACCTCTTCGACTTATCACATTTGCGTTTTAGCTCTTCGAAACTACTATTTTATCTGATTAGTTTCGAATATTCTATTCTTACTATTCTTCTTCAACCTAACGACTCACAAAGAACTCGCCCAGAAACATTGAAAACCTTAAAGTTTTTTATCTGATCAAAAGTTGCACTGGTCACATTGCACTGGTATGTAGTCAAATGGTACTACAACGAAATTTGAGTTTCCTTGTTCATAGTTCATAAGTTTTTTGACGTGACGAAGTTACGTTGTACTGCTCTAGTTTCCAAAAAAGTTGAAAAATGAATTTTTTAAAAATTCATCTGCGTTGCATTGAATTGTTACTCGCTGAGTATTAAAGCTATGATTAAAAAAATGGTATGACCGTAAAGGTTAATTCTTTGACTTCATAATAAAAACAAAACAAAAATTCAAAACATCATCGGGTCGCAGGGGGAACTGTTTAAGCAACACAACTGAAAATTTGTTACATGGAATTATTACTCGCCGAGTATTAGTGCTAGGATTAAAAATACGATACGCCAATAAAGACCTACTGGAAGCCCTCACAACAAAATTAGACAAAAAATTTCTGACATCATGGGGACGCTGAGAGAGCCGCTCAAAGATCGATAACGCAACATTCATGCAGCGGCGTTGCATTGAATTTTTACTCAATGAGTATATAACCTACGATAAAAGTTTAAAAAGGAAAATAAAGTTTTTATACATGCCAACACCAACACCAACACCAACACCAACACCAACAACAACACCAACACAAACATCAACACCAACACCAACACGAACACCAACACCAACACCAACACCAACACCAACACCAACACCAACACCAACACCAACACCAACACCAACACCAACACCAACACCAACACCAACACCAACATCAACATCAACATCAACATCAACATCAATATCAACATCAACATCAACATCAACATCAACATCAACATCAACATCAACATCAACATCAACATCAACATCAACATCAACATCAATATCAATATCAACATCAACATCAACATCAACATTAACATCAACATCAACACCATCATCAACATCAAAATCAACATCAACATCAACATCAACATCAACAGCAACAGCAACATCAAAATCAATATCAACATCAACATAACCATTAACATCAACATCAACATCAACGTCAACATCAACATCAACATCAACATCAACATCAACATCAACATCAACATCAACATCAACATCAACATCAACATCAACATCAACATCAACATCAACATCAACATCAACATCAACATCAACATCAACATCAACATCATTGTCAATATCAACATCAACATCAACATCAACATCAACATCAACATCAACATCAACATCAACATCAACATCAACATCAACATCAACATCAACATCAACATCAACATCAACATCAACATCAACATCAACATCAACATCAACATCAACATCAACATCAACATCAACATCAACATCAACATCAACATCAACATCAACATCAACATCAACATCAACATCAACATCAACATCAACATCAACATCAACATCAACATCAACATCAACATCAACATCAACATCAACATCAACATCAACATCAACATCAACATCAACATCAACTTCAACATCAACATCAACATTAACATCAATATCAACATCAAGATCAACATCAACATCAACATCAACATCAACATCAACATCAACATCAACATCAACATCAACATCAACATCAACATCAACAGCAACAGCAACATCAAAATCACTATCAACATCAACATAACCATTAACATCAACATCAACATCAACGTCAACATCAACATCAACATCAACATCAACATCAACATCAACATCAACATCAACATCAACATCAACATCAACATCAACATCAACATCAACATCAACATCAACATCAACATCATTGTCAATATCAACATCAACATCAACATCAACATCAACATCAACATCAACATCAACATCAACATCAACATCAACATCAACATCAACATCAACATCAACATCAACATCAACATCAACATCAACATCAACATCAACATCAACATCAACATCAACATCAACATCAACATCAACATCAACTTCAACATCAACATCAACATCAACATCAATATCAACATCAACATCAACATCAACATCAACATCAACATCATTGTCAATATCAACATCAACATCAACATCAACATCAACATCAACATCAACATCAACATCAACATCAACATCAACATCAACATCAACATCAACATCAACATCAACATCAACATCAACATCAACATCAACATCAACATCAACATCAACATCAACATCAACATCAACATCAACATCAACATCAACATCAACATCAACATCAACATCAACATCAACATCAACATCAACATCAACATCAACATCAACTTCAACATCAACATCAACATTAACATCAATATCAACATCAAGATCAACATCAACATCAACATCAACATCAACATCAACATCAACATCAACATCAACACCAACATCAACATCAACATCAACATTAACAACAACAGCAAGAAACTTCGTCACGTCAAAACCTACGGGTGTGTCCACGGCCAACTCTTTTTTTTTAGTTTTAAAGTTCACTTTTACTTTATTACTATTAAAAAATTTAATAAAATAAACTTCAATGAAATTTAGGTAAAATTAAGGCCATCAGGTTTTTCTAAAAACTTTTTTAGATGTATAGATTTCGTATCTCATTTGAGATATATTATAGTATATTTAGATATATATGTATATTATCAGATATATTATCATTTGAGATGACTTAAATTAAACAATAGATTTAAAATAACGCTTTTCATTAATTTTAATAAATTAATGACGATTTTAACATTGCAAATACAAAGTTTAGTTAAATTTGTAATTTCATTTTCTGAGCCCTGAGTGTCTCTGTGAGTGTCTTCAAAAATACTGTATATATGCTATAGAGCCGGTTATTTAGATAATATTTTATATGTAAAAGTTATTTCTTATTAAATGTCACATTTTATCTCAATTAAATATCCATATTAAAGCATCAAACATACCGTCTAAATTGATGTGGAGGCTTAAGGATATTTAAATAAATAAAGTATAAACCGTTAAACACACAGCAAATATTGTGTTATGGTTCATTCCCAGTTCTCTCAAAACAAGTATTTGGGTGTGATGCACACGTAATTTTTAAAAATTGATTCAAGTTCGAAGAAATTATATAATTTTTTTAAGTCGACAAATTTTAAGAAACTAAAAGTGTATTACAGAAAAAAAAACTTTGATTGGAGGAATTGGAGAGAATTGTGATATAAATCGAAATGTAATATTAACAATTTACATGCACTTACAAACTTACATGTACCAAATTTGAAGTTTGAAAACATTTATCTAAAAGCCTAGAGCATATATAAAAGTGATTGATACTAAGTACATTGAAAATAGTTTTACAAAAATTACTTGTTTCTTGCATGAGTTTGTTGAAATGTAAGGAGTTTAAAGCTTAAAATAAATTGAAAAAAAAAAAACGAAATAAGCAAAATAACTGCTGTATCTCACAAACTAGACCTAATGCGAGAAAGCAAAGTACAGGGTTGAAATCAATATGAAAGTTTTGTTTAAAAATTGTGGATATATTAAATTAGTCTTATCAGGTTCCACAATACTTCCCCAAACTATCTCTGTAGCTTCGATTAATGATATGTTTTTAACCTGTCTAATTAAGATTTCAATTCATCAAGAGGACCAGCGCTTGATCTCTATCTTAAATCTTTAAAAACCTTCTACTGTTACTGCCCTTCCACCACAAGGTGGACAAGGACAAGGATTAAATGAAGAATTTGTGGATAAAAAAACACTGTCACGTCAAAACCTGCGGGTGTGTCCACAACACAGCCACAACTTTTTTCATTTAAGAAGTAATTCTTTAAATTTCCAGTGTCTGTCATTTGCTATGACTATTCTGGAAAAGTCGTTGAGAACAGTTCCATTATACATGTAAGCCCCAGAATTCACACACTGCCAATATATTTGACATTAAGTCGAGCCCGCTCTTTTGATAGTATGGACATTTTTATTAAAGAGTATGCAGCGCATTTTATTAATGAAGGTTATCCCAACAAACAAAATTATTCACTAATGATATCGTTTACGAATCGCATTCTCGTACATTTCATTCATTAGTAATTATTAGAAGCGATTCACTTATAATATCGCGAGCGGGAGAAATTCCTCCTTCGTTAACGAATCGTCAAATCCGAAAAAAGGAATTCTTTAACGAGTCGCCAAAACTATAAAAAGGAATTCGTTAACGAGTCACCAAAACTAAAAAAAGCAATTCGATAAGGGATCACCGAAACGAATTTTATCTTATCTTAATGTCAGAAATTTTGAATAAAAATTATATTGTGCACTTGGTATGAACCAGAACTTTCAAATGATATAAGTTTCATTCGAATTTGTTGTCTTTAAAAGGGGTGTAATGGAAATTAAAATTTTGTGTTTACGTATTAATATATAATAACAAATAAAGCAAAAACAAATTTTTTGTTTATTAAATAAGAAACATAAACTAAATATTGGTAATAATTGGGGACATAAGAATTGGTTCACGAATCGTTAAATATAACTGAAGTCACTCGGTAACGCTAAAACTGAAAATAGTCGCTAAAAATAAAAGTAATGGTTGTAAATGAATTGCTAAAAATGAGAGAAGCAAATTGCTAACGAATCGCTAAATTTAAAGAATTTATTCACTAACGAGTTATAAAATTGTTGAAAGGCGATTCGATAGCGAATCGTTGAGACTGAAAAAAAAATATTTAATTAGAAAAAAATTGTTTCTTTGTTTCGATTGGGTTAAAAACATCTTCAATGGAATTTAACAAAGTCATAATTTCAATCCGTGCTTTCTTTAAGCATCAAGCCAACCTATGATGCAGTCGTAACGAAACTATTCGAGAACAATTTAAAAAAGTTTCATAAGAGATTCGTTAACGAAACACCCCTCGCCAAAATGTTTATTGGGATGTTACATAAAATATAGTCTAAACAGACATATGTCAAAAAGTGTAAAAGTTTTAACCCAGATATGCCGACCGTACTACATGTAGTACATCTGCTTTTTTCAGTGTGCTGCATTAACATTGCTTTAAATTCGTTAACCAATTTGTTGTTGCGTTACAAAACATACGGTCAAAAAACGTACATTGATAAGCTTTTTCTATTGGAATTCCTTGAGTGTGTTTTTTTTATCAAAGGTGTCAGTTTTATAAAATTATCAATAGTGTGAAGATGTCATCTGAACGATGAGAAAAAGTTTTATAATTATATTTTGTTGTTGTTGCGTTTCTGTGTTTTTGTATTGTAAATAGTTCTAGTAACTAATAAGTAGCAAGAGTACTTGTGGAAAAGGAAATTATATGTGATTCTAGTTGACGTATTTGCTAGCGTACTACATGTAGCACGGCTTTAAAATCCAAGAAAAAAATTTTTTAAATTTTCTTCATTTTTGCAATACATTGGTGTCAGAATGAAGGAATTTAAGAAAAGTGCAAAGATTATTACACCAGCAAGCCCGTCGGCATATTTGGGTTAATAAAAAACGAACACCAGATATTTTTGGCATTTTAACGCGGTACGGGTTTACTAGTAATATTTAATAACCCAAATTTTTGTATATTTTTGTTTTACTTTCCTTAATTTGCCTTGAATATTAAACAAAAGTGCTTATTTTGATTTCATTACAATCACTTACTTTAGAAAATATATAGGATTTTGGAATGTTCCGAACGCTTTGAACGTAAGCTGAACATATATGACTATATAAATACTGGTACTGCTTCGAATTTACTTAAGGAAATTTTTCCTGAAAAAAATGACTATTTGCAAACAGATAATAAGCAACATGTACTCAAAATAGATATTTCAAAACCATTCTCGAAAAGATTGCGGTTATGACCCAATTAATTTCGAACAAAATCATATATCATTCACAATTACATTTTTTTCATTCCATTTTGTTCTGATTTTGTTGCGTTTGATGTTCTTGCAATTAGCCCTTCGTCTCTAAATAAATAGTTTAAAATACGTTTTATAAATGACTTGACTCTCTATCTTCCTACAGCTACGTATGTATAGGTCAATAGGCATACAATATTTGACATTAAACTGAACATTTTTTCTTTCAAACTGTTGGGTTTTGTTAAATTCTCTGGGTGGATTACGAATCTGCATTCCATCCGATTAGAATAAATATAAACTTAAATTATGTGTGAAGTGAACTAACCTACAATTTTAAATTTTTGCTCAGTATTAATTTGAACACCCTTAACTTCAAATGTGATAAACGTTCATTCACTCAAACAATTATGTCCTACCTGATTAGCCGTCGGATATCCACCATAGCCGAACTGTGCATAGGCGGCCATATTGTAATGTTGACAACTCGCCGGATAGCTTGTCAAATGTTTGTTTAACAAAACTGCACAATTTCCTTGATTGGGATGAGCAGCGGATGAGCTGAGTGGGACACGTTTTGCACACGACACAATCAAACAACGAAATGTTGTTTTGATTTAGATATAAAATTGTTTTTATTGTTTTTTTTTTTCTTTATTTGTTATTGTTGTAACTTGAGATTGGGGTGCCTTTTGGATGTGGCGGTACAGTATCAAAGCATGTTCTTCCTTGTCAACGCAAACATCACAAAGTTAGGTTTACACTTAGTTTTTTTTTTAGTGTTGCTTTTTTTGTATTCAATATTTTTTAATTTCGCCGTAGTTTTTAAATTATAGATATTAAATTTTTTCAGTATTTATCTATTTGGCATCGCTACTCAACAACGCTACTATATAGCCCCACTTAACAATTCAACTGCTATGTTTCCACTTCTAACTGCTATGTTTCCAAAATTATCCTGATTTTTTTTTTTTTTTTTTTTGTCTATTGTTTTTTAGTATTTTGATGATTTCGACACACGGTCAAAGGGTTTTCGTAAATTCTCAATTTCTGTGGATTGTACCTTGCCACAAAGAGTTCCTAAAATCCGCTTCTTTGTGTTCACAACTGACAGGTCAGAGTCAAACTCTGCAGACAAAACGCTTGCAACTTTGTTCTATGCTCCACACATGGACGGACGAACAACCGTTGTCTAGCTGCAAACAGAACAAATTCCAAACACTTTCCGCTGGCTGGACGAAGAGAATAAAATTCACGACTAGTACGCGGAGAAATTGTACGGTTATAAGACGAAACGTGTGAACGTACGGAACACCAACAATTATAACTCGAATACGCGCTCTAATTTGGATTCTGCGCCGTTTACCGATGTACACCACTTCACGTTCGAGCACGAACTAGTTGGAGCACTTGGAGCAATCGATGTTGGAGCATGTGTGGGTCTGTTGAATGAGGCCACTCAATGTGCAGACAATGCGTTGAAAAGGGATGCCGAGTGGAGCTTATAATTTCAATTAGATAAATTGCTTAACCTGTTCTACTGACTTAAGCCCCGCCCTCATCATAATTTCAAATATTGCTCAAACCAGCGAGTAACTTACTCTCTACGTTGCTGGTTGGAAGCTTGCCAAGGTATCTTTGTCTCTCTGCTCATCCCTAGGTCGTTCCATTTCACACACACACCCTACTATAACCATTACTCCTGGATGACTGCAGCAACAAGTTTTCAACACAACACGTGCTCGTGTACATTGCCTGAGGTATCCGCAATGCTGGAAGTAGGAAGTCACGGACCAATCACTGCCGTTGTTGGGTTCCCTTTTGGAAGGCGCTTTTCTTGCTTGGAATGCAGGTGTAAGAAGACTGACTGACAATAGTATTGCATGTTGTGGTGTGAGAGTGTTCTTTCCGCTTCCGTTTGTCTTTTTCAACCATTATTTTCACAAGTTCGACCACTCAAACCTCTTTTTTTTTTTAATCTATTAGATTCAGTATAAAAAGGGGAAATCTCTTGATGGTTACCGTCAGTTTATATTCAATTGATGTTGTTGTTCTTGCTATTGTTGTCATCCGGCACACTTTAGCCACTCCCAATTGTATTTTTGTTGTTGCTTTACCTCGCACTGGGCATTATTTATATAGTTTTCTTTTTTTTTACTGTGGTTCAGCATATTTTGTGGTGGTTGTTGTTGTTGTTTGAAATTCTTATTTAAGCAAGAACCAACCACAAGACGCAAAATATGTTAGGTGAAGGTGAATGTACACGGGATGGTAAAACATTCCATAGCAACAACAAAGTAAAAGCAACCAAACGTGGAAGAGTCAAACCCTCAACCAGTTCGCTCGACGCTTGCATTGAAAAATGTCATAAATAAATAAAAAACAATTGTTGCAGTAATTCCTAAATATTGTTCTGGGTAAAATTTTGCCAAAGTAATGATTTTACAAATTCTAAGAGATTATAAAATTGTGGTATACATTTCAATTTGGAATAGAAACGAAAACGCGTTTTTAGCCAAAACGAAAGACTTAAGACACACACAGTATACATGTACAAGTATCTTTTTTATATGAGAGGATAAACAGGATATCTCAAAACTCATTTCACAATTTTGCATATAAAACTATTTTGGGCTAGAAATGTTGAATAAATGTTTTTATTGAGAATTGTAAAACCTACCAAATGAATTCAATGAGTTATAAATAGGTTTTGCTAGTTTGTGAAAGGATATTCTTGCAAACGATGATGTTATTACAGTTTTGTTTTAACTTTTAAAATTCTTTTTCGAATATGAATGAATTATATAAGTACACTGAGAGAAGTATTCGGTAAAAAAGAAGAGAAAACCTTTATGATCATTGTTCAATAATAGATATTATTGCAATAACATGCTTGCTAATAGAGTTGAGTTAAATGCTAGCAAGACCCAGTGTTGCCTGTTAACCCACAAACGAATGAATTGCCCCTTAGCTCCCCTCAATATGAACGGTGTAGATCTTGCTGAATCAGATGCTCTTGATGTTCTGGGCATATCGGCCAGATCAGATCTTCGTTGGAATGAATACAATTTCGATGTGTCGAAAGAAGCGGCCAAGTGCATTGGTTTTTTAAAACGGTGTAAGAAATACTTCACTCCAACTGATCTACGCGTGATCTATACCTCATATATAAGGCCAAAAATGGAGTACAATTCGCACATTTGGGCCGGGGCTTCAAGATCTTATTTGGAGCTTCTGGATCGAAGTCAACGACGTGCGATATATCTGATAGGGGATGAAAACATTTCATCTTCTCTCAACTCTCTTGGGCATCGACGCAATGTTGGTTGCCTAAGCCTTATGTACAGGTACTACCATGGGAAGTGTTCAAGGGAGATACATGACTTGACTCTATCAACTCATGTATTTTCCAGGTCCACTCGGGCAGCTCACCAAGCCCATCCCTTTACCATTGCCGTGACGCCTAATAGAACCTCGCATTACCGGGATAATTCGTTCTTTAGTCGCACAGCAAAATTGTGGAACAATCTCCCTGCGAGCGTGTTCCCCGGCAGTTTTGAGGTGTGTAAATTTAAAACAAATCTTCACCGACACTACTCTATCTTTCCACCCTCCAACTAACTATCACCCGTCTTCCAAATCAACACAATGCTTTCGCATTCATAGGGGGTATCCCATGAGCGTTGGTTTAGTCTAAAAAAAAAAAAAAAAATGCAACAATAATATTATCAAAACGAATTGATTACTTCGATTTTTTTAGTGTCCTTTCAGAAAGCTCTTCAATTAAGTGGGATGTTTTTTCAGAGCTATAGAACTTTTTTACATAAAAACGACATTAATTGAGTTTGATATCAAATACCATTATTTGTGAGATTCCTTATAACCTTATTATGATCATGTTTTTCTAGATTTTTTTTTTTTAGCCCGCATCAATTGTTTGCATCAAATTGATGCAAATTCTTGAAACACATTCATATATTAAAAACAAATATGCATATTTAAATTCAGTATTTTGGCTACCTTCCTAAAATATCAAAATAAACAAGTGAGCAGTTCTACAGTTAGAGATAGTCTTATACTTATCGTGCTAGAATAGTTAATAAATTGAAAATATTCCATTGAATAATATTGTCTTTTTGTATCTGCATCAAATTGATGCACAACGTACTTTTCGCTTCTAGAAATTTCCGATGGATGCGGGTTAAATAATATTTTCTTTCAAATTATTATTTAAGTGCAATTACACTAATATTACACTGAGTTAAACCTGGACATGCGATTACTCCATTAATGGTGATTTTCCAAAAATCCATGAATCGAGTATTGAAAAAACAAACACTACATAAAGAACAAGAATCGTTTCAGCTTTTATAAAATTAGTAGATGAGAGCTCACACATGAGTAATTAGAATGATAATTTATGAGTACCTGGGCGACCGAGCTACGCTCAGATCCCACAAAATCTCCCCCAATGCACTCACGAAGCATTGCATCTTGGCTAAAAATCTATACCAATGGGGCCTAACAAATTTTAAGCGCGGGCCAATGCTTAAAAAAACTTTAAAACAAACACAAAATATTGCTCATCATTGTTTTTGACAAAAATCAAACAAAACAAAAAACAATTACAATGCAATAAAATCCCATGTAATAAAGTCCACTGCCAGTGCACTGCAACAAGACTTGATTTTTATTACAATAACAATGCTTGCAGGACAAATTACTCAACACACAAGTAACGGGGCAATCAGCATCGACATCATCGAGTGTGTGTTTTTTATTTTGGCTTTGCGTGCATTTGTTTTTGTAAAGTTCGCTGGAAAAACACTGAACGAGTGCGGTTTGTGTTGTTGTTTTTTGGTTTTGGCTCATCGCAAAGGCAAAATTAAGATAGAAAAAAATTTGTATGAAGGGCCACGCGGGCCATACGGGCCACTACGTGGGCATGTTTGATCTAGACTTTATAATTTTCATTACAAAAACTAAACGAGAGCTATAACAAACCGGGAGTATTCAGCGACAAGCAAGAATCTTAATTCTAAAAACTTCATTGATAAACTGCAGGAACAGAGTGCGATGTTGTTACTGCTTTTGGGCTATTTTTGCTGTTTGGAATAAGTCAGAAGCTTCACTGCGTGTCGAAACTCACTTTTAAGGGGTATTTTTCATTTGGCTTAAACGCAAAAAAAGAGATTTAAAAAAACCAAACAAAGTGTTTTTTCATTATTCGTTGCTCGAATTAAAAAGACTCCTTACTAAAAGCAAATGTATATTTCTTTATTTAGAATGTTTGTCTATGTTTAAAATATAAATTGAAATCAGATCAATATTAACAAATGTCAACAGTCTTATAAACATGGGACAAATGTCTTATAAACAAAGGATAACAGACTCCCCCAGAGAACAACCTAGCTCCATACCAACCATTGATATTGGTTGGAGTGAGGCCTTTTAAATCAAAGTATTGCATCATATAACGATGACCAATTTTTCCATGTTTACAAATTCAATGAGAGCGTTCACTATTGATGGCTGCCAAACAACTACTAAACAACAAAGAGTCGTTAAACTTGAAATTTAAGCTAGGTTATACAGTTGGTGTTTACTACCATAGTCATTCTTTTCAAACAACAACCGCTATCTATATGTCAAGTCGGATACTTCTGGGACTACCCTCGTATATATTGAAAGCTTCAATAAATGTCAAATATTATTCCCTAAACTCCATTCGACGTAATGCTTTAGAGAAAAACGTTGAATTCAACAAAATCAATCAATTATTTACGTTGAAATAATACACACTCCTTAAGAAATGCAGAAATCTATTTTATAAATTTTTTGATTCCAAATAATTTTTTTGTAAATTATACGAAATTGTCCTTTTACTAAATTTTATTTTCAAAGTCATCTTTTACGATGTCAGAAGAGGAATTTTTTTAATTGAAATTACTTTGTGTTAGCAATATTGTTATAAGCAATTAAATAAGATGTCAGGGCAAATATATATTTTATGAGTATGTGTTCGTTCATTTTATAGTTTCAAAGTGTGATTTGAGAAGTTTTGACGTTTACAGTAAGACTCAACTCTAGGTCTTTCCATGGCTTCATAGGCAGATTAAATTAACTGCAACCTTTTACTCTTAAAAACCAAATTTTCACACCTCAAATCCAACTTTTTATTTTGTGTTTTTTTTAAATGTCTTTTAAGCCGTACATGTCTTGGTGAATAATTATCGTTTGAGCATTTTTCATTGAGGTAAATAGGATTTTACTAAATTTCTGGATATTTGAAAAGATTGCGAAGAGGTATTCTTCGATGAATTACTGTTTTATTTTTGACATAACCGAGTTTATACGAGGGCTGACTTTTAAGTTTTGAGATAGACAAATAAAAATAAATATTTACAATCGGAAATGGCTTTATTGTTTTTCAAAATATTCTCCCTGCAGATCGATACACTTTTGATTCCAACATGCGCTTGAACCAATTTTTGAAGCAATTTTTGCACTCCGAATGAGAAAGCTTCAAAACATGTGATTTAAACGAATCAACCGCTTCTTCTGACATCGAAAAACGGTGACCTCGCAATTTATTTTTGATCAGCGGGAATAAGAAGAAATCATCGGGTGCCAAGTTAGGACTGTACGGCGTTTGACGCATCAATTCGATGTTTTGAATGCACAAAAACGTTTTTGTTTGAGTGGATGTGTGAGAGCTTACATTGTCGTGGTGGAGAATGATTCGTCTTCTGCAATTGGTTTCCCTGATTTTTCCGAACATTTCTGGCAAACAAATGGTGGTGTTCCATTCCGAATTGACCGTTCTACTTTGCTCTAATGAAACGGTGTCGACATGTCCACTTATTCCGAAAAAGAAGGCAACAACTTTTGTTGCATTTGTCTCGTCTTAAAAGGCGCATTCAGTCGATTGTTGTTTGGTTTCGGGTTCGTATACATAAATCCATGAGTCGTCACCTGTTACGATGTCATAGACATGTTTTGAAGCACTGTATTTTTTTTATCATTCCTTTCGACCAATCGACGCGAGCCTTTTTTTTTTTGAGCTATTGTCAAATCTTTTTTTGACGGCCAAATATGTATGCAATTTTGAATGTATGCTGGACCTACTTCTCTCTAAAGATGCCTCTATCTCGCGGTAGGACACATGACTATCTTGCAATATAAGTTCACGCACACCATAATGTTTTATGGCACAACAACAGATTTTGGACACCCTTCACGAAATTCGTCCTGTAGCGAAGTGCGACCGCGATTGAATTCGGAAAACCAGCAAATCACAGTGGCTCGAGATGGTGCTTCATCATCGAAAGTCGAAGCGAGTTTATCGGCACACTGCTGTTGGCTAAATCCACATCAAAAGTCGTAGAAAATCATCTTATGAAAATGTTCATAATTTAATTCCATTTTATTAAGATTCCACTAATTGTAAGATGAATGTTCAAAGGATCTGTAAACAACACAAATAGCCTTATTGGTAAGACCTTTACAATTTCTCTAATATGAGAAGCAGTTATAAATGTCTGTCAGTTATAAAGTTAAGTGATTTCCTCTTTCAATGAAAAAATTTTCTAAAAATTTCTTTTTTATTTTTCCTTTTTACGAGAAGTAAAACAAATTTAAGAATAAAGACGTTTCCTTGGAATCCAAAAATGATACAATTCTGTTCGCATAACTTAAATTCTTTTGCTCTGGTCTTTGAATTTAAGGCACAAACATTTCAATTCCTATGAAAACCCAAAACCTCACATACATGCATAGAAACACTCGCATCAACATTTGCACATGCATAGACATACATGTGTAGATATATTCGTATGTTAAGAGCACTAATAAATTTTTTTTCTTTGGTAGTGCATAGTAATGGCTGATGGGTTTTTTTTTTTTTTGTGGTATTTTAGTCATTGTTGCTGTTGCTGTTTTATGATCCTGTAATAAAAACGAATTAACCTATAAAAAAAGTGTGTAAAAAGTGCGCCTCGACAACACACGGTGCCAAAAATTTCACCATAAGGCCGAGGCGTGTCATTAGAAACACGCACAAAGGACGCAAGTGATGACAAGAAAGTGTCGACTGAGTTCCACCTTTTTCGCATTTTCATTGCGCAAGAAAGAAAAAGTGTCAAAACCGCAAATGCAGCAACCACAGTAATAGCGCGAACCAGAGAATAAAAAAAAACAGTAAAAAAGTCCCAAATTCATATGAGAAACAAATGACTGTCGAGTGACTGCGAAAAAATAGTCCTTTGAAGTGTCCTGCTGCGCACTTAAGTGTTGACTTTGTTTTTGATTTTGTGTTTTTTGTAACTTTTACTTCACAGCGAACAGTTGTAGTTTTTTTTTTATCCCAAAGAAGGAATTTATTTTTATATCGTTGGGAATTTAAAATTTTTATGAGGAAACACATACTCGTATAATTATTAATGGCTTACACATACACAGTTAGTTTAGCCAATGCATGCCGCATGCGGCCGCCGGACATTCGAGATGGAGATCAGTTGATCCAACGCCCTGGACAATCAATCAAAGGGACTACTGGAGGTCCTAAAAGAAATCCACAGGAGGTGGGTGTGTATGGCCGACCACCCATGGCGCTCACTGGCCCTCATAGTGTGGCCATGTTTTCATTTAGAAATGAAATTAAAGCACTTGTCGTAGCTGATGCTGTTGTTATTCTTGTTTTTGTAAATCTGCCAATTGAATGGCACTTTTGCGATCTTTTGTAAGTGATTCATTCATGAAAACTATTTTGACAATTGAGCTGTCAAGCGTTATGCGTCGAGCGTCAAATGCTACTGTCTCAATTTCACGCCGAGGGTTGTTGTTATTGTTACAGAGAGTTAACGGAGAGTCATCTTCATTGATGCAAAACGTTTTCAACGCTGCTTTCAGGATCATCCACTCTGGTGTATTGCATTGCAAAGGGTCTTGACATTGAATGTGTCAAAATTTCGAGTCCTTCAAATCTAGAGACTTTTATATTCTGCCGCAATGACGCCGCTTTAATTGCACCATCTGTCACTTCAAATTCGAAATTTATGATTTCCATAAACGAAATAATGCATTTAAAATGCTGTGGCACTCTCTATCGGTGATGTTGTGGTTATTGTTGGTATTATTTTTCGATGGCAGGCACACAAAAGGTAGACTGTTTTATTTTCCGAACTTAATTGTTCGTTTTTTCCGATTTATGCACGCATATCATAATATTTGTACCTTCAGATACAATATCAGGTACCAATCATCATGGATACAACAACATTAATGTTGTTGCTTCTGCTGTAATTGCTTTAATAAGAGGATTTTAATTTAACGGAAGACTTTATGGCAACGGTCGCACCTAATCTAGAAAAAAATCTGCAACCGAATTAAAATAAATCAAAAATTCTTTGCAACTAAAACACTTCAAGAAATGGATGGAATTAATAATTAATAATGTTATTATTAATGTTTTCAATAAAAAAAATCGAATTGGAATGTAAATTAGCTCAAAAAATTTATTTTCCCTTTAGGTCTCATTCGATTTTTTTGTATGTTTTTGATACGAGTACATAAGAGACTGAGAACTAACTGGACATATTGTTTTATTATATGAGATATTTTTAATGCAAGGGTACAAAAAAATTAATGAAAACTATTAATAAACATAGCTTTTAGAGCATTTTGACACCATAACAGTTTTGATGTCTAAAAATAAGCTTATGTTCGTTCAGAAGAATAAAATCTATGACAACTTGTAAAAACCCGGAGAAAAAAATTTCACAATAATTCAACTTGGCAGGAAAAATCTATAAGACTAAACCTGTGACAACTGCATTAGGTTGCAAATACTCGTAAGGTACTGCACTGACCATTTTTCTGTAAGTAAACCAAATCAATGAAAATGGAAGTTTATTTAAACATGATTAAATAGTTATAATACCTTCAGTGCACTATTTTTTGCATTGCACTAATTTTTTGCATTGCACTAATTTTTTATTCAAGTAATTATGTTAATATTTTATTACCACTAAAGTTTATGGAAAGTAATGCACTACTTTTGCATTAACACTAAAACACATTATGATTAATGCAATACTATTGCATTATAAGTCATAATTTAGACAAGATAATAAATAGGATAATAAAAATAAGGATAATTATAAGGATAAGGATAAGGATAAGGATAAGGATAAGGATAAGGATAAGGATAAGGATAAGGATAAGGATAAGGATAAGGATAAGGATAAGGATAAGGATAAGGATAAGGATAAGGATAAGGATAAGGATAAGGATAAGGGTAAGGATAAGGATAAGGATAAGGATAAGGATAAGGATAAGGATAAGGATAAGGATCAGGATAAGGATAAGGATAAGGATAAGGATAAGGATAGGGATAAGGATAAGGATAAGGATAAGGATAAGGATAAGGATAAGGATAAGGATTAGGATAAGGATAAGGATAAGGATAAGGATAAGGATAAGGATAAGGATAAGGATAAGGATAAGGATAAGGATAAGGATAAGGATAAGGATAAGGATAAGGATAAGGATAAGGATAAGGATAAGGATAAGGATAAGGATAAGGATAAGGATAAGGATAAGGATAAGGATAAGGATAAGGATAAGGATAAGGATAAGGATAAGGATAAGGATAAGGATAAGGATAAGGATAAGGATAAGGATAAGGATAAGGATAAGGATAAGGATAAGGATAAGGATAAGGATAAGGATAAGGATAAGGATAAGGATAAGGATAAGGATAAGGATAAGGATAAGGATAAGGATAAGGATAAGGATAAGGATAAGGATAAGGATAAGGATAAGGATAAGGATAAGGATAAGGATAAGGATAAGGATAAGGATAAGGATAAGGATAAGGATAAGGATAAGGATAAGGATAAGGATAAGGATAAGGATAAGGATAAGGATAAGGATAAGGATAAGGATAAGGATAAGGATAAGGATAAGGATAAGGATTAGGATAAGGATAAGGATAAGGATAAGGATAAGGATAAGGATAAGGATAAGGATAAGGATAAGGATAAGGATAAGGATAAGGATAAGGATAAGGATAAGGATAAGGATAAGGATAAGGATAAGGATAAGGATAAGGATAAGGATAAGGATAAGGATAAGGATAAGGATAAGGATAAGGATAAGGATAAGGATTAGGATAAGGATAAGGATAAGGATAAGGATAAGGATAAGGATAAGGATAAGGATAAGGATAAGGATAAGGATAAGGATAAGATTATAGATAAGTTCAAGCATAAGGATAAGGATAAGGATAAGGATAAGGATAAGGATAAGGATAAGGATAAGGATAAGGATAAGGATAAGGATAAGGATAAGGATAAGGATAAGGATAAGGATAAGGATAACGATAAGGATAAGGATAAGGATAAGGATAAGGATAAGGATAAGGATAACGATAAGGATAAGGATAAGGATAAGGATAAGGATAAGGATAAGGATAAGGATAAGGATAAGGATAAGGATAAGGATAAGGATAACGATAAGGATAAGGATAAGGATAAGGATAAGGATAAGGATAAGGATAAGGATAAGGATAAGGATAAGGATAAGGATAAGGATAAGGATAAAGATAAGGATAAGGATAAGGATAAAGATAAGGATAAGGATAAGGATAAGGATAAGGATAAGGATAAGGATAAGGATAAGGATAAGGATAAGGATAAGGATAAGGATAAGGATAAGGATAAGGATAAGGATAAGGATAAGGATAAGGATAAGGATAAGGATAAGGATAAGGATAAGGATAAGGATAAGGATAAGGATTAGGATAAGGATAAGGATAAGGATAAGGATAAGGATAAGGATAAGGATAAGGATAAGGATAAGGATAAGGATAAGGATAAGGATAAGGATGAGGATAAGGATAAGGATAAGGATAAGGATAAGGATAAGGATAACGATAAGGATAAGGATAAGGATAAGGATAAGGATAAGGATAAGGATAAGGATAAGGATAATGATTAGGATAAGGATAAGGATAAGGATAAGGAGATAAGGATAAGGATAAGGATAAGGATAAGGATAAGGATAAGGATAAGGATAAGGATAAGGATAAGGATAAGGATAAGGATAAGGATAAGGATAAGGATAAGGATAAGGATAAGGATAAGGATAAGGATAAGGATAAGGATAAGGATAAGGATAAGGATAAGGATAAAGATAAGGATAAGGATAAGGATAAGGATAAGGATAAGGATAAGGATAAGGATAAGGATAAGGATAAGGATAAGGATAATGATTAGGATAAGGATAAGGATAAGGATAAGGATAAGGATAAGGAGATAAGGATAAGGATAAGGATAAGGATAAGGATAAGGATAAGGATAAGGATAAGGATAAGGATAAGGATAAGGATAAGGATAAGGATAAGGATAAGGATAAGGATAAGGATAAGGATAAGGATAAGGATAAGGATAAGGATAAGGATAAGGATAAGGATAAGGATAAGGATAAGGATAAGGATAAGGATAAGCATAAGGATAAGGATAAGGATAAGGATAAGGATAAGGATAAGGATAAGGATAGGGATAAGGATAAGGATAAGGATAAGGATAGGGATAAGGATAAGGATAAGGATAAGGATAAGAATAAGAATAAGGATAAGGATAAGGATAAGGATAAGGATAAGGATAAGGATAAGGATAAGCATAAGGATAAGGATAAGGATTAGGATAAGGAAAATGATAAGGAAAAGGATAAGGATAAGGATAAGGATAAGGATAAGGATAAGGATAAGGATAAGGATAAGGATAAGGATAAGGATAAGGATAAGGATAAGGATAAGGATAAGGATAAGGATAAGGATAAGGATAAGGATAAGGATAAGGATAAGGATAAGGATAAGATTATAGATAAGTTCAAGCATAAGCGCTAAAGTACGATCCTATCGTCTGTGAATAGATGATATTTTTAATTTTCCTTCAATTCATCAAAATTATTGTTTTAGGAGTGTTTCCTGAGCATTATATTATAAAACCCCTTCTTATTACAAAGTGGTTTTTGAATGCTAACGACATACATTCAACTAGATAAAGAATAAACATCGTTATATCATCGAAATTACTCTTTTGAAGATATTTTATAATCGACTTCATAGAAATATTGGTCTTGGGAGTGCAATCTTAGCATTTCTTCGTTACGCACTGAACACATTTATTTGGCAGATTACTATGACGGAAAACTGTAAAAAGGTATAAGGGTCAGAATTCGTGAAATCAGCACAAAAAATTTTTGGTAGTATTTTTTTGATCACTTGTGACTATATCGATAGCTGTTAATAGTAGAAATAATTATGCGAAATTTAAGGGGGATATTGCTTTTATTGTTGTAGTTATCGGAAATTTAATTTTTGGATCATTTTATTTAAAAAAATTCACAACTTCCGAACAGTCTATTCGATTTTAATAATTTGTATCTCAAATGAAAGGTAAATAAGAGTTGTTAAAATTATTTTCAGAAATATGAATAAATATTTTTTTTTTCATTATTTTTTTACAAATTTTTGTCTTACAATTGATTTTTAGTACTCTTCCCCGCTTTGCAAAAATCTGAAAAAAAATAAAAATGCGCATGGAATTGTTACAAAACGCAATCCGTTGAGAAAACAGCGGAGAAACAATTCTTCGTGTGTCGTTTATTCAAAACTAATCTGTTTATCAAATAAAACAATTGCAAATAAAAAAAAAACACATTGCAATTATAATGCATGACATATTCATTGCTTGTATGTAAAATGTTTAAAATGCACAAAACTTAAGAGAGTTGTTAGGTTCAAGTGTTGCCTTTACGGTATATGTTAGACACGGGATAAGGGCTGAGAAATAAAAACAATTTTCTTATTCATATGTCGCTGCACAAAAAGACTAACTTCTAGAAAGCTCATAATATATAAACTCCTTAAATACCACAGATAAATACCAACTCTCAAACAGTCCATTTTTACGTATTTTATTTCTCTTTTAAAGATTTGCTACTTCCAAAAGAAATCGCAACTGCTACAAGGTAAAGAAACACCTACAGACTCCATAGAGTTGATTTGGGTTTTTTGCAATTGTGATCAATCTCGCCACAGTCGGACTGAGTTATATAGGCTTATATTCCCTGACTACGGTCGCACCTGTCACTCTTACGCGCTCATGAACGTATTAGGCTTAAATCTATCTCCTTATAAAAAATGTGTAAATAAACAGTGTTTCAATGTTAAAAATAATTTGATAGTGTTACGTCAGAGAGTGCATTCATTTCGCCATCGCCCAAACTGTCAAATCAGACGAAATTTTTTAAAGCTAGTTTATTTTCCTTGGTTTTCACTTTATCCTGTTTTTTTCGACACTTGACAGTTTGGACGAGTGCGCTCTGAAGAGACCATCTCTATAGAAAAAAATATTCTTCCATTTTATAAATAAGTACATATATTAAGAGTGCATACATATTTTAAAAAGATCGCAGCAATTCAATCTTTAATTTTATTGTCTTATACAACAAACGGTGTACATTCCTTCAATATTCTGAACAACAAACTGAACAGATCCGGAAATTTTTCTACATTCCAAAGTTTTTGTATCGATAGGCACAAAAGAATGATACGATTCATTTGTGGTACAAAAGAATTCAAATCAGCCCAAATTCCAGTAATATTTGTGCATATAAAAAATACTCCAAAAGAGAAAATCTAAACTTACTATCTGAATTTTCATCGTCCGAACTGAAAATGTATTGATTAAGGCCACATTCATTAAATACTTCCGAACATTCATTTTCTTTTGGTACTGGCAGAGAAACACAAACTTTCTCTTTAATCACTTCTAATCTGCAGGTGTTGCACAAATATTTTCCAATTAAATTCAAGAACAAACAATTCCACTTGTTCGTAACTACTCTAACCCCTTTGCTAACGCGGCTATGTCTTTTGAAAATGGATTTTTGTGTTTTGAATTTTAAAAAAAATATTTAAAGAAGAGATTTAAGAACATCAAACCGAATGATTAATTGGTCAAACTGTATTGAAATTGGCGCGAAAGTTTTTCCCAATATGCTGAGACGAGGTAGAATATTAATGCACTCTCTCTTTCTCTCAGGCGTAACACTATGAAATTATTTTTAACATTGAAACACTGTTTATTTACACATTTTTTATAAGGAGATAGATTTAAGCCTAATACGTTCAGAAGCGCGTAAGAGTGACAGGTGCGACCGTAGTCAGGGAATAAAGCACCGCGCGGCTGCAGTATTTTTAAAATTCTGAATAAATCAATTGTTTCTCCACTCATTTCTCAACGGATTGCGATTTGTAACAATTCCATGCGCATTTTTATTTTTTTCAGATTTTTGCAAAGCGGGGTACTAAAGAGTACTAAAAATCAATTGTAAGACAAAAATGTGTAAAAAAATAATGGAAAAAAAATATTTATTTATATTTCTGAAAATAATTTGAAAAAAATCTTATTTACCTTTTCATATTTACAAATTGTGAATTGTTGTGAATTTTTAAAATAAAATGATCCAAAAATTAAATTTCCCATAACTACAACAAAAAAAAAACAATATCCCCCTTAAATTTCGCATAATTATTTCTACTATTAAAAGCTATCGATATAGTCACATGCGATTAAAAAAATACTACCAAAAATTTTTTGTGCTGATTTCACGAATTCTGACCCATAAGCAAGGTGAACAATGTGTTAAATTTGTTTATTATTGTATTTTACAGAGCTTTGTGTTTGAAAGTGTCTTTTTTAAAAGTTGCCTTTGTAGCCTTTTTGAATTTGTTTGTATTCATTTAATTATTTAGATCACACATAAAATTAATAATTTATTTGGGATTAATTGCGTTAAATTACACACATAAAATTATGTGATGTCTTAATATCTCCAAAAGTTTTTAGTTTATTTAAAATCATCGTTGCTTTAAAAACTGAATATTAACTTATATATTTTTCGGTCTTAAGGTATTGTCTCTCCTTAGCCCCATCTTGCAGTATAAACATCATTACTGCTCTAATCAAAGTTTAACAGGTTCAGTTTCTCAATTTAACGCACCCTCACCACTTACACTTAAACCCCCTTTCGGCTTAGTACTACTTTATACACCACTGTCTGGCAACCATTTTTTTATGTTGAATTCTCTTACTTCAAGCTCCTGACGATGGGTAACAACAAAATTAAATCATCTCTTTACGATTACCGCCAAAAGTACTTGGGTTTTATTTGCCTCTTAAGATCCACCAAACTTTATTAAATCGGGCTCTGAATCTAGAGTGTGTCAATCAAATGCAAATGTCAAACAGAACTGACATAATCCCATTTGAGAGCTGTGACCCCTGAGAGTGAGAGCAATGGAAACACCAGATGTTATTGTGTTTGTTGTAGTTGTCCTGTGTTGAGGATATAAAAAGTTATTTCTGCTCTATAAGTGACAAAAGAACACGAACTTAAAATTGAAACCAAGAGTAGAACGAAATTCGTTTGTCGTTTATTCAAAACTAATCTGTTTATCAAATAAAACATGAAAAAAAACACATTGCAATTATAATGCATTCGATATATTCATTGTTTGTGTGTTAAATGATTAAAATGCACAAAATTTAAGAGAGTTTATAGCTTCAAGTGTTGCTTTTACGGTATATGTTAGACATGGGATAAGGGCTGAGAAATAAAAACAATTTTTTTATTCATATGTCGTTGCACAATAAGACTAACTTCTAGAAAGCTCTAAATATATAAACTCCTTAAATACCACAGATAAATACTAACCACAAACAGTCCATTTTTACTTATTTTATTTCTCTTTTAAAGATTTGCTACTTCCAAAAGATATCGCAACTGCTACAGGGTAAAGAAACACCTACAGACGCCATAGAGTTGATTTGGGTTTTTTGCAATTGTGATCAATCTCGCCACAGTCGGACTGAGTTAGTAATTTTTTTCGAGTTCTTTTATCTTTTTCTTAAGTCATGTTTTCAATTTTTGGTTTGTTGCTTTTCTTCTTTTTTCTCACATAAGCAAAGGCGATTACCTTAAAAATTGTTGCTGATGCCTGCGGATTCTTTAATTCAGGCGCCACAACACCTTGTCCAATATAGAAAAAAAAAATCTAAAATAAAAACGAACTTACAAAAATTGTGCTTCAGCATCATAAAAGAGAAACCAATTGCCAATTATACACCATCACCACCATCAACCAACTAAATATGTTGCATCCAGCGATGCCTTCAAGAGATCTCATTGCATGTGACGTTGGCATGGGCACCAACTCTGATGCTACTTAACTATTGAATGAGCCATGGACTCCATGTTGACTTTTGATTTTAAACACTTGGAATTTATTTGTCTCGGCTTAATATTGTCCTGGCTTGGAATTTATTTCGGCTCGAGTGTCATTTATTTGCAAACATTTATTTTATTTTTATATTTAATTCCAGATGCTTCGATTTTGAAGGACCGAAGAGCGAGTTGAAGACGGATGAAGCCAGAGAATGACAGATAATCCTCTAACACCAATCAGATTAGGTCTTACCTTCTTAGTCTTAATTAAAATATTTTCAACAATCAACATAAACAATTATATGAGACTTAAATTATTGAGAGTGTTTTTATTTTAGCTTAGAATTAAATAATAAGGAAGGGTAAATTGCATTATTTAAAGGCATTGCATTATTGCATTATAATAAAGGAACTAAGTAGTTTCTTTACAAATTGTAAATCTTAGGAAAATGATCCAAGCTCAACTTGAATATGGGAGATTTCATTGTATGAGGAGTGTTTGCAACCCTTTTGCTTGACTGCTGAGATTGGTTCAAAAATAACTGATATCTTACAAATAAAATTATATTTCTATGATTCTTAAAATTTTGGAGAGCTAAGAAAAAAAACGGTGGCGTCCGTGGCGTAGTTGGTTAAAGTGCGTGGCCGCTATGTCAATGAACCCGGAGACCCAGGTTCGAACCCCAGCAGAGACAGAAAATTATTTGAATTAAAATAGTTTTTCTGTACGGCCGCCACCTCTCTGCAGACCATGGCAAACCTCAGAGAGTAATCAAAATGCCATGTAAAGCTTCTTGAGAATAAGAACATTTCGTTCATCGCCGTTCGGAGTCGGCGTTAAGCCTGTAGGTCCATTTCTCGGTCAATTGTGTACAAACTAAATAACACGCACAACACAATTGATCCTAAGAAGCTAGGTCAAAGTCCTTTCAAGGGCTGGAATGGCCAGTTATTTATTTTTATTTTTTTTTTAAGAAAAAAACATTTGAAATTTTTTTGAGTAAAATTTTGAAAACTAAATAAAATGTGGGCAGTTTTATTAAAGTTTTGTCAGCGTATATAAATAAAAATATTTTTGGACTGTCAGAAATTTATATTGGGTTTTGCCAAGGCATTGTCTTACATTATTATCATTTAAGTTTGACAGAGTTATCGAACCCAAGGAAAAAGTTCCAAACATATTTTGAGGCTATAACACAACTACGATCGAACTGCGAATCGATCGAAAATTTTGTTGCATTTAAATAACATTCACAAGTTACTTAATGTTATTTAAGCCAAGAATCGCATTCTTAAACCTGGTAATTCTATTATTAATTCACAAAAAAAATTTAATCACAAAGCATTCCAGAATCGCTCTAATGTGGAAGGTCTTTATTTAGAGGTTCTGTGCAAAATTATTTCGAATATCGTATTCTAGTACGGAAATGTTACCGTACGATACGTCCATAACGTCGACATTATCTTCTATACGAGCAACTAATTCGATTAACCATGGATCGTTTTCGCACCACCCATACTTAAGATAACAACACGAGTTACATAGTCCATTCGATCAGTCTAATTTTTCACTACTTTTTCTAATAAATCTGGCCGTGTGGTGTCAATGGTGGCTTGAATATTTGCTGGTTTGTCCTCATAAACCAATGACTTCACATAGACCCATAAAAAGTAATCGAGAGGCGTTTAATCGCACGAACGAGGGGGCCAGTTAACAGCACCACTTCTGGAAATAAAGTTGTCACCAAATTGATTTTGCAATAAATTGACGGCTAGGCGCTTTTTGGAAACAAAAAATCAGTCAGCATGCCTCGATAGCGCTCGCCATTCACCGTAATGGCAGCTCCTTCCTTATTTCGAAAGACATAAGGACCAATGATGCCGCCAGCTTCGGTGCGCACATTTTTTTTTTCGCCTTGTTGATGGTTTTGAATCGAGAAGAGTGAAATTCGTGGGAAAACGATCAGTAAATACACGAACTGCTTGCTCACCGATTATGTTGACCGTAAAATGGACGAAGTGCTCTATGAACTTCGCGAACAGATTTATTTTTTGCAAAGTAAATTTCTACGATTCGGAAGCGTTATTCTGCCGTTAAACGATTCGAAATGAATTTCCAAGCCATATTGAACAGAAATGTCAACACAGTTTGCCATTCTCAACTGTCAAACCATAGAGAGAGAAAAATCAAGCATTCTATGCTTGAATCCATGGTTGAATAAATAAGGTTGTCGCATGGGTGAGAGCGAGTTCCCATAAATGTCAAATCGAAGTTGACAGCTCATACAAAATCGGAAAACGAAAATTAATAACATGAAAGCCGTTGAAGTTGTTGTTGTTGCTTTTCGTTGATTTTGACAATTATGGGTACTGAGAAGAGAGTACGATCAGCCACGAGACAACCTTATTTATTCAACTATGCTTGAATCAAGCAAATAAGCTACAGTTTACACTCAACCGTAAATTTCTCAATTCCAGAATTGAGTGAATTTAAAACACATGTTTAAGGAAAAAAGTGTTGAATTCAAGAAAAATTTGCTTATAACTCAAGAATATTTCTTTTTAAATTCAAGTCTAATATTTGCTTGAAATGAGAAAAATTTGCTTCATTGAAGAAAACAATTTTCTTAATAATAGAATGTTTTGCTTAATATTAGAAACTTAATTTTCTTATAAAGATCAGAATATGCTTAACCAAGTAAGCAAATTGGCTGAAATTACACAAACAAATCGAGTTTTCTCGATTTGAGAAATTTGTTTTTCTAGAATTGAGAAGAACTTACTCAACCAAGTAAAAAGTTTTTAAAATATTAAATTGCTTTGATTTTTATTTCTTAATAAGAGAAGAATTTTCTTGATCCAAGTAATTAATTTTCTGAACATTAGAAAGTTTTGCTGGATATATAATATTATTTTTTTTTCTTGTATCTGAAAATAGTAAATAGCCAGCTACATTGTGCTTTTAAATTAAACAAAAACTTTTTTTTTTTTAACTGGTCATTTCAGCCCTTGGAAGGACTTTGACCTAGCTTCTTATGATCAATTGTGTTGTGCGTGTTATTAAGTTTGTACACAATTGACCGAGAACCGGACCTACAGGTTTAACGCCTGTAGAAGCTTTACATGGCATTTTGATTACTCTCTGAGGTTTGCCATTGTCTGCAGAGAGATGGCGGCCGTACAGAAAAATCATTTTAATTAAAATAATTTTCTGTCGCTGCTGGGATTCGAACCCGGGTCTCCAGATTCGTTGACATAGCGGCCACGCACTTTAACCAACTACGCCACGGACGCCACTACAAAAACTTGACTTATCTTATTTTAAAAGTTTTTCTTATATCTTGTGATAAATTAATTATTCATGTAATTGTGCTAAATTAATTGTGATTAGATAATGAATTGCATATGTATCTTCAGATGAGAAGTGGGAAAGTGATTTTTTTTCACTCATTACTTTAAGACAAAAGGTTGATAGATTCAATATTACAAGTACTTGTTTAGTTTTACATGCTTCAATCAAGCAATTTTTTACTTATTTTGTCTAGTTTTAAATCAAGCAAAATAATTGATTAATTCAAGACTATGTTTAAGGGGACATATAGGTTACAAATTCTTTAAAAACAATAATTTTCGGGAATTTTTTTCATAAAAGGAAAAGAGATATCGGTTTCAAATTTTGAACATACATTTATTTACATTTAAAGAATACAAACAATTTTTTTCAGAATTTTTGAAGCGGTTTTTGACGTTATATGATTTTTTTAAAAAAAATGCCAAAAAATTGACGGTGTGCAGGATATCACTAGTCTGGAACATCTGAGGAAAAAATAAAATAAAAACAAATTAATCCTTGTTTAAGTGGTCACCGCCTGAACTGGGATAATTTTTATCCGCCGAAAAAAAACAAAATGGCGGCCATTTGAAAAAAAACCGATTTTCGAGGTTACAAAAACTGTCGCCATTTTGTTTTTTTTTAATAACCAACTCTGCGTTTGCGTCTGGTTACAGGTTCAAGTCATTTATTTTACTCAATTTTAGAAATAAGTACTCATTATAAATTTTTTTTTCTTAATTTTAGTTTTTAGTGCTTAATTTAAGCAAAAGAAGCTTAATTAAACTTTTTCTTAGATCAAGCAAAATATATGGCTAATATAAGAATATCCATCGGTCTTGTTTTTTAATATCTTTAAAAAATCTTTTAATCGAGCAGACTAGAAATAATGCAATTCTTTAAATAATTATTAATTTCTGATTGATATACTGAGTAATTAACCCACAAGTGCCTCATTACAGATGAATGGCCCTACTAAGCAAAACACGTGTTCATCTGCGTCATGATGGCGAAAAATTACAAATAATAAGGTAAAACTGCATAACGGGGAGGCTAAAAAGTATGTAGGACAAGTAGCTAGAATGCAAAAAAAAACTCATACATGCCAACTACGACACATGGCGCAATAATTAATAATTTCCTCAACTCCATCACTTGCTACCGCATTTACTGGCACAACCAAATGCTCATCAGTGAGATTAAAACATGAGTCTGAATGCTTTTATCATACAACCCTTCAAAGTCCCACAGTTCTTCCAAGATTCAAAAACAAAACTGTATGTCGTAAGTAAATAACTTTCTGCCACCCAAAGCGAACTACAATTTCGAAATTATTAAAATTAGATTTATTCCATGTAAATCACTCGTAAGAATCAGTGATTCATGGAAGGCGCCCGATGGTGGGGAGAGATGAAGGTTTGTTAATTAAGAAGTTATTCGAAAATTGTAAAACAAATCCGCTGGGAAATTTCCAGGCCTATTTGGCGTTTATGATCTGATTAGTTGTCAGCTGGAGGAACAAATGTACTGAATACCTACATTGTTCCTAGAAATATATATAGATTGATAAGATAAATGAAAAATCTTCCTGCCATTGGATTATATCAGAATGTTAGTGTTCGACCAAGGCTCCCGGAATTCACGCCCGATGAACTTACGCCCGAAAAAAAAATGGTAAAAAAGCCCGAAATTCTCCATACAAAATCGGGAACACCTAGGAAAAAAATACCCCAAATTTCGGATGATTTTGTCTTGTTTTTGGGTGTTTGTACCAAAAAATTAAAAAAATATTGGAATCTAGGCCCGAAAAAAGGCCCAAATTAAAATAATGAAAAAACGCCCGGTTTTTTTTTCATTCCCAAAAAGTTCAGAAATTTCAAACTCTTAAACAGAACATTCCGTATAAGGGCAAATTATTTCATCATAAAAAAAAATACAATTTGGACCTTATTCGGACATAATGTCCATGAAATCCTTGTTCATGGAATAACATAAAAAAAAATAGAATTAAGGAAATCTTTGCAGATATTTTCACAGAGGAGCATGAATCTACTGCTCAAATCTGTTCTTTTATATTTTGATTATCTTATAATCGCAGTGCAGCTGAGCACATGTATCGTGGCGGATCGCTCGCATCACCCATCGCCCCGGCCCCGTACCCCTCCGCCGTAGTTATTTCTTTTTGGTATTCTTTGCCAACCAAATAAACTTCATATTTTGGAAAGATTAGTATTTCCTTTGTACGAAATGTTTTTATAGATTTCTAAACACGATTCATTGAATTAAAATGGGCCTTGAAAATTCTGCTCATTTCGTTCAAGGGAAGTTTTTCTCTTAAGAACAATGCAAAAAATGCAAGGGTGTGCAAGGGAAGTTTTTCTCTTAAGAACAATGCAAAAAATTTCTTTGTTTGTTTTTTTTTAGTTCAAGTCACAAGTGGGTAAAGTGCATGACCCAAACGCCAGAGAACCCTGGTTCATTTCCATCTTACACAGAAAGTTTTTTCAATTGAATGTATTTTTGTGTTCGGCCGTCATCTCTCTGCAGACAATGGCAAACCTCAGAGAGTAAATAATGACATGTAAAGCTTCTTGAGAACATTCACATTAACCGTTCGGAGTCGCCATAAAACTAGAAGGTCCAGTTTTCGATCAATTGCGTCCAAATATTAAACAACGCGCACCACACAATTTTATCATAAGAAGTTCGGTCAAAGTCCTTTCAAGGGCTGAAATGGCCACATAATTGTTGTTATTATGAAATAACGAAAATTCTGGAAGGAACAAACATTACTCAATCTTTACTCAGGTTAACCTACAAAGTTGTGGTTATAAAATTTCAAGTTTTACCAAAATGCATTTCTAGTAAGTAAAAATTGTATTTTCTTAAAAGTGAAGAATTTTAAATTTAATTAAATAATGTTTTTTTTTCATAGCAGCGAAATTTTTTAAGCTTATGATTGAAATAAAGAGCGAATACAGAATTGAATGCATGAAATATATGTTGCTGGAACTCTAACTGCTGTATTACAATAAAAATGAGTTGGCTGTGTGTGGACACACCCGTAGGCTTTGACGTGACAGCGTATCCTTTGTACCAAAACATCCTTTCCCTTGTTCTTATATTTGTTTTTATCCTTGCCCAAATTCTCATTTTATCCAAATTCCTGACCTAATCCTTGTTTGAATCCCCTTTATTATCCTTATTTTACATATTTTCCCAATTCTTGTCCTACATCTTGTCCAAATCCTTGTTTTATTCCTTATCCCAATTCTTGTCCTCTTCTTTTTCTCAATATGGATTTAAGTGTGCCCAAGTCTTTGTCCTAATCCTTGCCCTAGTTCTTTTCCCAATCCTTGTCTGATTCATTGTCCTTGTTCTTGTCCAATTCCATGCTCTAATCTATGTCCAAATCTTTGACTCCTTATGTTATTCTTGGTCATAATCTATGTCCAAATTCTTGCCCCATCCTTTTTCTAAACTTTGCCCGTATCCATATCCATATCCAAATTCTTGCTCTAATACTTGTCCCAATTTTCTTTTTATTTTTATTATTATATATTTTTGTTCTTGCTTTTGTGTGGTGTATTTAGATCTATCTTAGAGTCATGCAATATATCCATGCAGTGGTTGTGCATTTAGGTAACGTTAAGCGATTCTTTGAAAGGTCTTATGACGCCATTAATTTTTGTTTTATTTTTATTATGTGGCCGAAAACCTCAGCTTTAATGTTGTTCCACAAACTTTACCCTAGCTCCTATAGTCACGGAGTTATAACGTCAATGCAACTTTTTTTTTATTGCTGTTGCTTCAAAATTTTTCTCTTATTTTTTTAATTTTTGTTATGAGGTCAAAGAACCATTTTTTCCGTTATAAAATAAGATTTTTCGTAGTACTTCTTCTCAGCGAGTAAAAATTCCATGCAACAATATTGCATTTTTGTTGCATTGGCTTCCACATCCGCGACCTGAGTACGTTATAATTTTTATCGCAAGGCTAAGTACAAATTCTTCATTTGCGATTTATAAAATAAACCGTAACGCATATACTCGATGACTAATAAATCTATACAAAGCCGTTGCGTGACCGCTCCTTTTTCAATCTTGACGTGGTTCCGTTCGCGGTAAACTGGAAACTATTCAAAGTTAATATTTTTGAAAGATCATTGAATTACTTTCTGTCCTAAGTTCTAATTTTATTGAGAATTCTTCAATTCAGGACCCGAGCACTCCAACTCTACCCTCCATCACCATCAGCTTTTGATGCCTGAAATATTTTTGGAAGTGGAAACAAACATTTGAACATTGTATGATCCATTAAGAGTTGATATAATTGAATATATAAGCAAAATTGTTTGCATGAAATCTCAATATTATTTGCTTACACATTTTTTTTAAATATATTCTAGCAGCTTCCACCGTTGGCACTTGTCTTGAAATGCAACTGAAAGATACAATCACAATCGAAGTATCTGTGGTTGTGCTGGCTGGCTGGTTGACTAGCAGAAAGGCACTCAGCCACAAGTGTCGCATGCGTCTTACAACAAAACTTACTGCCTTGGCTGTGAGAAATGATAAATGGCTGCGTTTCTGTAATTTTAAACAACCTCGCAATTGAAATCAGCATTTCAACTGGCTGCATCTAAAGAAGCTAAGAGCTGGTTGCATCCACACTGAATGCATTCAGCTTAAGCTGCACTTTGGTGCCATGAGATTAAAATGTGTGCAATTTGTAAATGTTTCTGCTTGTCAAATGAAAATGTGTTTCGAATTTTAGTTTTACTGCAACGTTGGAACTTTGGCATCTGGAGACTCAGGGTATAGCCAGCACAGCGTAAAAAGATATAATAACTCATTGTCTAAGTAGGGTTCAACATTTGGATGCACTTGACAGATACCTTGATAGCCGATATGAGATGTGGCAGAAACAAAACTCGGCCTATCGAAGAGACGATGTAATAGACCGTTTAGAATCATAAACTACATTTCAAGTGTAGGGGGTGGTAATGTCTTTACCATTTTGACATGACTCTGATCCTTGCACACAGTGTTTGTCGTAGTTAGAAAGGGTTAAAAGGACAGCTAAAGTTTTAATTGAGATGAGTTACTTTATCTCTGGGGAACAATAAATCTAAATATTTATTACGTGAACAAAGTTTTCACTATTCACTGGGATTTACACTTTTGTTTCATATTTTGCATGTTAATATCCAAACGGAACACTTTATATGCGTTCAAAAGTTTAATAAAATCAATAAGAATAAATTTATTTAAACCATACAGGTCATATTTTTCAATAATGCGATATACGTTTGGTGGGTACTTTATATTCCAGATGTCATATTTCTCACTATTTATCTTTAAATACGTACCCCAGCAACCTTGACTTTTGAATAGCTTGAAGAACAGATGAATTAAGCAAATATTTACATGCATTGGAATTTGGTTCCATACAGCTACACTCTAAAGAAAAAACGTGTAATCTTACTACAGTTAAGCAATCAGAAAAGTTGCCTTGCTTAATATGTGCAATTTTACACACCGTGTAAAATTAAGTCTCAAATGTTTAAAAATTACAAAAGAAATGTTTAAATAATTACACACCGACATTTGTAAATTTACGCAGTGAATGCTTAATTTTGTGCAAAAATAACGCATTATGTGTGTATTTCTACATGATTCACCAGTGGCGTTTGGAAATTATTTATTTGTAATTCATACTACACAAATTTCAAATATATATTACAATTAATTAATTAAATCAAATTGCATGGTGTCTATTCAGGAATTCATGCCTGAAATGTTCCTCAAGGGATCATTCTAGGACCACTCTGCTTTATAATATTTATAGATGACGTCAGTTCCTGTTTTATAAACACAAAGTTATTGATGTTTGGCGACATAAGGCATCAATATGATTCGTATGAAATAATCTTTAGGAATAGTGTTCTAAAAAGCACTTATCTTTTAATATATTTACGATGTGAAATCATCACAAGTTAAATAATTACAATTTTAAATCAGTCACATGAAGAAAAGAACTTGGTTTTATATTTGACTCAAGTTTTATTTTAGTCATATATAACTATTTTGTTCGATGTTAGATGTATATGTTTACATATTTTTTGAAAAAAGAATCTGGCAACACTCATCATGTTTAATCGATTAGCTTCAATTTATTTATGTGTAACAAATTGTTTAGTCTTATATATATACATATCTAGTCAGTAAAGTTAAATTAATAAAATGAAAATATAAAAAACTTAAATACTTGCATACTTTTCACAATGCAATTTGATAGAATTTACAATGTAGTAAAATTGTACTTATCGTCATATGAATTCAAAAAAGCACTATCTACATTTTTTATCATTTATCGACATACGTCCAAAAATAGCTAATTAATAAAGGAAATTAAAAAGAAAGAAACATGACGATATGTAGCTATATGTAGCTATATGATTATTGGATATTCGTTATTTTTGATATAAGGTTGTTAACCTTTTGCAAGTTATTAATGTTTTTTTTAGACCCACGGGTACAATTTGGGTAGTGCTTGTAGCAATAACGTACGAAAAATTCCATTGTTTGCGAAATTTTCGCAGGGTACATTATATTAAACAAAAAGTAATAATTTATTACTTGTGTCAGCATTTGCAAAAAGTTATTTTCTCCCGAGAATTCGGCTATGAGGACTTTTCCAATAAATATGTATGAGTTTGTCATGCCTTGTATATTGCATTCTGTAAAATTAAAAAATTATATATTACTTATAAGCTGATTTATAAAGGATTCTATCAAATAAGTTTTTTAGGACACTTACTAGTGAAACCTATAAAGGGTGTGTCCGTTGGTATTTTTTTGGATATGTTTTCCGAAATAGTTCCGATCTGAAATATACAAGAAAATTAAAAAAATATTTTATCAATTTTCTCCAAAAATTTACCTCAAAATTCATAAAAAGGTAGTCTGAATCTTCACCAAAATATTTAATAAAATCTAAAACTATCTCCATCTCTTCCGGAATCTTACAGCCTGAAGAATTTTTCGAGTTTTTTTTGCTTGCGCTTGAGAGAAAATGTTTGAACTTATTTTGCGACTGCTTAAAGTTATCGCTAAAGACCTTAGCTTCAATATTCATAAGCTGATTGAAATGCTGGTGCAAGCATTTCTCATCAAATATGTACGGCCAATTGGAATGAATATCTTGTACGGTAGGTACTGGCTCCATGTTATTAAAAAATTGCCTTTGTAGGTGGAAGCAATCCTTCATGTGGGACTTAATTAATTCAATTGGTTGAGATTCTGGGAGGTTTATAAATAAAGTTTTTAAATAATTTTGCTTATATTTCATTAATTGTAATGCATCTGTAGGTACTGCTTCCTGAGGTTGCCAGTTAGCGCAAGTTTTTTGAAGTATATTTGACTGTCTCCTCTTGTTGAAAGGGATGTTCGACTTCAAAATGTTGGGATTATTGTTTGGTGAACGATTCAAAAAATAGTTTCGATTGCGCATAATTGTTAGAAGCGGCGCTGCTGTTACGGAAATTATGTTGCCTTCACTGTCTTTTTCGAGTAGAGACTCAGGATATTTTGTGACTGCTTGTTGTGTAACAGATCGAAGTATTCCCATAGGAATATAAAATGAAAAAGTGCGCATTTCATCAACTACCAAATTAGCAAAAGTATTCAATTTTTTTCCCAATTTTTGTCCAGTATTTAACATGGCTTGTATATCCGATGGTACTTTGTGCCACGGTATTTTAAAGTTTTCGAAAAGTTGTTTGGCTTGTGGTGTAGTGTCCGAACTCGATGTCAGAGCACTGCTCGACATTGTCATCGTTGTGCAATCAGAATCATCCGTTACATCCGAAGGGATCGTCATAAAAAAATACTTATTTGAAGGACCTGCTTCCTCTGTTGGTGATATATAGGAAATCGTGGAATTTTCCATGACTGAAGTTGTTTCATTAAAATCATGATTATGTTTTGGAGTCGATGAACCACAAGTTGCAGCAGTGGGGCGCTCAACCCATTCCTCTCTTTCTAACAGCATTAAGATTGAGTTGCTTTTAAGAAAGTGTTCGAGAACAACGTCGGTGCAAATTTCGGTCCCATCATTTTCTAGGACTAGTTTTGAGCCCTGGATACCAAAGTTATGGGCTGAAAAAAATTTTCCAATTGAAAATTACTCTATAGATTCAAGTTAAAGCTCAAATTTTTACCTTCTTTGGTTATTGTCTCTATAGATGCGGTAGTCATGAATGATTTTTTTATGCTCCTATCGGCACTCCATACTTTGCATACGTATTCGGTCATCGTTCTTATATATTACAAATAGAAAAGGATTTATGCTATCTTAGTTTCTAAAAGAAGTACATTATTTGTATTTGTCTTCCAAATTCTTTGCAACAAAAGTTGTAAACAGAGATAAATAGTATTTATTTTTTAAATGAAAAATTTTTACTGGATTATTTATTAAAATATCTCTAATATTAACTAAACTGTAAGTTCTTGTATCATTTAAACTTTCATACAAGACAGTCTTATAATTATACCACATTTTGATTACATTGCCGTAAAATATAATATCCTGATAGTTCCGATTGACGTGTATCGAATGAATCTTGAGTACTTCTAAGTTTTCCTCGTTATCAGAATCTGTTACAATAAAATGATTTTCTTCAAAATTTGTATTATTATATGAAACTTTTTTAGTAACAAATAAAAAGTCTTTTGGCAGATTAAAATTAATCATATTTTTTTCAAGACGTTCAGCACTATTGCATATTACATATAACTTAAATCTGTTTTCATTAATACTAAATAGCTTGCATCTGCTGGTGCTTTTCAGAGAGTGTTAAAGTTATATTTTTGAAGTTCCTAGTTGTTTTTGAAATTCTTTTGAAATATTGATGCTTTTGTTCGAATCGCATTGTCCACAGATGTTGCAATGGCCCAAATTTTCTAATGAGCTCTGGATAATGACAGATATAGTGATGCTTTGGACGAAAATTCAATTCCGGAAAACATTCTTTTCTATATTCCATATATACATATATATAGTGCGAAAGCAAACAAATTTGGCTTTCATTTATTTCCGAACTACATATAAGTCGACACATTTCAATCATTGTCGTAAAAAATTTCCAGATCGGATCACTGTAATCTAAAGCTCTGTTCAAAAATATTAAAGACATTAATAAAAGAAAATGACGGATTTCATCTGCTTTACCAGGTATCTTTTTCATATTAAGATCAACTCGTGGAAAAGAAAGAGATAGTTTATACTGTTTCCGTAAAGACGAGAAACTTGTATTGAAAAAATCAATCGAAACTATATTTATACCACAAAAGTATTTCAATACTTCCATTAAATCATATGGAATTATGCCCTTAAATAAGTCATGTGATAAACATGGTGGAAGACCTTCGCACACATGATAATAATTCAGTTGGTTTAGACAAGAATTTTTCATCACTCCCAATCTGTTGGAAGAATCATTGGTGATGCATTGATTATAGTTTGCCGGAGTGCGCTGTGTGGTTATTTGTGGGTTAAAAGCTTTCAACGAATCTCGAGTAAAGAAACAATATCGGCATGGATATTTACTACAGCTAAAATTTTCTGTGAAACCACCTATTTGATGACTTCCTAAATTGTCTCCAATCATTGCAAATATACTTCCACGGTAATTCTGCACGGAATTATTAACGACTATGTTAATTCCCGTTCGTTCTAATTTATTTACATCACAAATAAGGGGCTCAAATATTTTTTCAATCCCAAAAGTTTTAATAAAAATTTCTTTGCATAGTAACACAAGCTGAATATTATTAATATTAGATCTATATTTACTAGGAATGTTACCAATCATCATATATACACCTACGAGCTTATGCTTCTTTTTTGAGGAACCCAAAGGATTACAGTTTTCAAACGCGTCTTGAAATAGCAATAATTCAATTCGCTTCGTGCCTTCATTGAAAAAAGGTTTGTTTGCATATATGAAACCATTATTATAATCCGAATAAACATTTTTCTTGGAAAGTTTGGTTTCTTCGAAATGATTGAAAAAATTTTTGTCACTTATTAAAACTTCAACTGTTTTCATTATTGGAATGTAATGATAATAGCATTTCTTCTGATACTGATCAATGCCCAGAAATATTTCCTTTGGGGAAACGTAATTAGAGTTATTTTTAAAAAATGTATCTCTTTTGTACCGCGAATCAAACTTCGAAAGACAAGCTTCCAAATCGCTATGAGAAATAGCATCCAAAAGAAATCTCTTATGATCGAAAATCTTAGGTTCGTCTCATAACTGAAATAGTTTCTTTTTCTGTTCCACGTTATCAATCTTTAAAACATCTTTGAGTTCGGCCACCAAAAATGTAAGGGCCGAATCAGATACCTCATAGGTGCATTTTAATTTTATTATTAAATTTAATAAACTTTTGGAAATGGGATCATTAGCACCATCATCCGATTTCTGATGATTTTCATTGCATGATTCTTGTTGCGAAAAACCAAATTCTTCTTCGTTACCAAGAGCGTCCCTTTTCTCTGAAATGCCTTTAACACTTTGCCTTTTATGGTTTCTGTACACATGTGATTTAAAAGAAGATTTTGTGGCCAACATCTTTGAGCAATTTTCGAAAGGGCAAACAATTGTATTGTTATTAAGTAAATGAATATACAAATGAGGAAAAATTATTTTAACACTCCCGAGTTTTACACCGCAAACAGAACACTCATATTTTCCATTATTGAAAAATGCCCATTCTTTTTTTTTTGGCATTGTAATGCCAGTACAAATGCTTTTTATATGAAATATAATTTGAATATTTTTTAAAGCAATCTCGTTGCAAGCACTTAAAATAAACATTTTTTCTTTCTTTATGAATAAATAGGTGCCTCTCATAAATTTTCACTTCTTTAAAAGCACTTCCACAAATATTGCAATTTAACATTTTTCACAACAATAATAAAGAAAATACACATAATTTAGTGGTTACCTATTTCTGAATATATTATTTCTAAATATATGTTTTTTAACAATAATTTTTAATATTTTTTAAAAATTGACCTGAACGCTGCCAAACACATAACAAGAATGAACTTGACGTCGCGTGTTGGCGTTGGTTTTTTGTACACGTTATCCGTCTACTACGTTATTGTATGTAAAGCAACAGAGCTCAGTGGTACGATTCAAAATTGTTTGTGAGTTTACAAACGTTGTGTGGAATTTCGCAATGAAAATGCATTTATTAATTATAAATGCTAGTAATTTTGAAACTTTGATGTGTAAATCAAGAAAACAAACATTAAATGTGTAAGTTTGTGGAAAAATAGTAATATTACACAAAAAATACTTATTTTTAGATGGTAGTTTTACATGCTGTTTTTAGAGTGTAGACTTCAGTCATAATGAAACCATTAAATAAGATAAAATCTTCATCCAACCACGCCCAACAACGGGATTTATGGTAAAAACTACTCAGTGGCTTAAGGGGAGCACCCTCCAGGCACAGTTTTTTCAATAATTTTTCTACAAAAAACTGAGAGTATTTATTGCATTGAATGAAATTACATATTAGTGGTATTCAGAATCAGGTGCGAATGGTCTTGTATAGTAGCATTTGCAAAATGGTGGAGTATATTTTTACTCTACACAAACATAATATACAGAGATACACTTACTACGCTTGTGCAAAAATTTAACACTTAACACCCATAGTTTATATTTGCAACACTGAATTGCAGATGAACAGCTGATAAGTTGACAGCGTAGAAAAGCAAAATAAGCTAAAAAATTATAAATAACAATAGGTCTGTTTCCGTACGTACACTGTGTAACTTGTGGGACACTATTTTCTGTTTCCGTACTTTCTGTGCTCAAAATGGGAGAAGAAGAACCAGCATAAAATCGCTCTCTCGAGCACACAAAGTGCACAGAGAGTGCTAGAACTCGAGACTTCGAGTAAAGTAAGAACAAGCATCAAGAAGAATAAGCATCAATAAGAAGAAGCAAATGTCAAATTACATTTCATAGTTGTTTATGTTTTGCGATTGATAAATTCACAAATTGTGTGCCTAAAAAGAAATTTACGTACAATAAATAAATAATAATAAATAAAAATTAAGTAATTGTTCAGTTTTGCACTAAAAATGGCTTTTAATAATTTGAGTGAAAGTGTTTTAAATTTTGTGCTGCCGTCTGCAGTCAAAATCAGCTGTTTTGTGCTTGAAACTTACTAGAAGCTGTTTCCGTACTTTTGCAACTATTCTCACATTTCGTTTTTACTCTCTTGCACACATTTTACACAAATCTTACACAGTGTAAAGTACGGAAACAGACCCAATGGATCCATCAAAAATTATTCACTACAAATCTTCTTTTTTAAAATATGTATTATATATTTTTAGAAATATTTTCACTTATCAGCTGTGGATTGTGTGGATTGTGTGGTTTGCAACGAGTGTGACAAAATAAAACAAAATGGGCGTTTAGGGTTTCTGGCAAATATTTACTATTGCACAAATTTACAATCTTATATACACAAAATTCTGAATACCACTATTGAAATTAAATTCAAATATATACAGGCTTGTGATGGAAATCGTACGAATTCAAAACGCAAACGAAATTGCAAATCTGCGAATTTGTTTTACGTGTTAAATTTATTTAAATTCGTTAAAATTCATTAAATTAAATTCGAATGAAATTGAACTTCACAAATTTGTGCAAAACTGTGAAAAATTACAAAAATTAGTGCACTTTAAGATAAAATTCGGTTAAATCGGTTTCGCTAGCTAATTCGTACGAAAACGATTTCTATCACATGCCTGATACACAAAAAATTTGTTTACCGAAAAAAAAAAAACACAATAGGCGCGCTATAGCTTTGAGCTCCTTCAATTTGCGCTCGAGAATGTTCAGCCCTTTATAGTCAACTGAATTCAACTAATCAAAATTTTTTTCATTAAATAAGTTATTTCGCTTTGTATATGTATTTTTAAAGTAAAAACAAAATTTTTTTTTTTAATTAAACAAATTTTCAAAAACAATAGTGCTCCTCATGAAAGCTCGCAAATGCCACGTATACCACATAAACCTCGCAAGTTATCACTGCGTATATCAGCTGTTCTCTTTTTCCATATAAAAAAGTTTACGCGGTGCTCGCAAACCTCTCATGTATTTTCAGTTCGTAAACCTCGTATGAATTGATTCCAGTGGCGGATCTAGGATTCGCCCAAGGGGGGCTGAAACTACACTTTTGTATGCCAAAGGGAAGGGGGGCTGAAACGTCTTTTTGGACTGTTTTTTTCATTTTTTCCCATACAAAAAATTCTCCAAGGGGGGGGGGCTAAAGCCCTATCAGCCCGTATGTAGATCCGCCACTGATTGACTCGTATGATAACAGCTGATTTACACACTCGTAACCTACAGGGTGTGTTCATGAAATGGCGTACGCAAATTTGCGCAAATGCGGACCACTAATATTTAAAGTAATAATTTATACAAACTTTAAGGTAATTGCAAAGACCAATACGTTAAAGAATATTTGGCAAAATTTCAAGTTGATATTTTAATTACTTTTTAAGTTATATTCGACAGAGCGGAAAAAACATATTTTGGAAAAAGCGAGATTAACCCCTTAAGTCCTACATTTTTCAATGGAATATTTTTTCTGAATTTTCTTACTCGGGGGTTTTCGGGGTCACTGATAATCTGAAAAGTCAAACTGGCGGGTCCAATATGACTGAGCACTAGTGTCCATTTTCTATTAGATTTGTATTTTTAGTGGTTATAATATATATGTATGTGTTTTTGGGGTCGCTGATTGCAAATCTGAAAAAATTGTAGGTACAATACACCTAAATTAGGATAAAACCTAAAAAAACATTAATAAAATTTATTTTCAAAATCAAATATTGCAGTTTGCTAAAAGTTGCTTTGATTTTCTGTCAATAAGAGGTTACAAAAAATAAATAAATAACTGCCATTTCAGCCCTTGAAAGGACTTTGACCTAGCTTCTTATGATCAATTGTGTTGTGCGTGTTATTAAGTTTGTACACAATTGACCGAGAACCGGACCTACATGCTTAACGCCGACTCCGAACGGCGATGAACGGAATGTTCTCGTTCTCAAGAAGCTTTACATGACATTTTGATTACTCTCTGAGGTTTGCCATTGTCTGCAGAGAGGTGGCGTCCGTACAGAAAAATTATTTTAATTCAAATAATTTTCTGTCGCTGCTGGGGTTCGAACCTAGGTCTCCAGGTTCTTTGACATAGCGGCCACGCACTTTAACCAACTACGCCACGGACGCCACGATAAGAGGTTATTGGTCCTAAAGAATTGACGTGAGAAATCATATGTATAGTTTGTTTTTACAAAATTTTCATGTATAAAAGATAAAAAAAAAATTATCTTCATAATGGATCCACCATCTTGGATTTGTATAATTTCAAATTTTGACTTCAGATTCGCATTCCGCGACCTAAAAACCCCTCTAAAATGAATACTGATCTAAAAAGTTTGTAAAAGCAAACTTTAGGCAGATAGTGGTCCGCCATATTGAATCCGCCATATTGGATCTGCCATATTGGATCGCCAGATTTGTATAATTTCAAAGTTTGACTTCAGATTCGTAATCTACCACTTCAAAACCCCCTCTAATTTATTACTAATATAAAAATTATGAAAAAGCATACTTTAGCAGAAAATGGGTCCATTATATTGGATTCGTCATCTTGGATTTGTATAATTTAAAATTTTGACTTCAGATTGGTTATCAGCGACCCAAAAAACCCCTAAGACCACAGTGGTAACATAAAAAGATACAGCCGTTTCGACTATGTCGTAACACAAGACGTAGAATTATATAATACTTAAATTAGAAGCAATCGAGTCATACACTTCTTATTGAAACATAGAAAAAGTTGGTAAAATTATTAATTTGTTTTTTTCCCCATATCATATATTAATAATTTATTAGTCAATAGTAAAATTTATTACATACCATTTTTAGTACTAAAGGCTTTTTATACAGAACAAGATGAAATTTAACTATCATTATTGAAAATTTTTATTAAAATTGGCTTATGATAGGAAAAGTAGGAAATATATTTATGACAGCTTTTATTGTCGATATATCTTACAAATACCATGTCGATACAGGAACTTCCCAATATTGTTGAACATATTTCAGACAAGAGGTTCAAGTTGTTATTTAAATTCATAAAATTTACATTGTTCACTTAGTAAACACAAATTTAAAGAAAAAAATTGCACAATTATCGCAACTTACATTTGCGTCAACTTGCATAAACTTTTACCTTATGTCCTTTCAGTTCTTCGCTTGCAAACTTCATTTTTTATATAGGAAAAATCTATCTAGTTGCATTGAGGAAGTTTGTACTATACTTGCTTTTTCCTCCACACAAAAACTTTGACTCTACACTGTGTGGAATTATATGACGCGGAATTTTCGTTTCTACAGCATACTAAGCTTAAACAAAAAACCATGCGCAAAGCAAACAGAAACATCAAATGCTGGTTTTACATATTTTTTTTTTAACTGGCAGTGCCCTCTTGCTTTAATCAGCAACACTCAGTACATACATATATTCTATTATATACAAGAACCAACGCAGTCGATAAATAGGTAGCAACCTTAAACAAGAACCATGTGTAAAGCAAACAGAAACAACAAATGTTGGCTTTATATTTCATGTTACTGTGTAAAATTTATATAGGTTAGAGAGTTCAAACATGAATTTTTCTCCCAGTGAGGATCAAGCAGACCAACAAGTGCTTACATCAACATTATACGATCAGTACTTTAGGCATACCAAAGACTCAAAGTGTGACCTAAAAACGCTATCAACCGCCGCTTAATCACTATAAACCGCCCTACTAGCCTCCGAGAATGACGTAATTCTACGTCAAAAATATAGTTTCAAAAGATGTGCTCAACAAAGAATAAAAGGTGGGACCGTAGCGGTCCCGCTGTGACTTGAAGGGTTAAAGTTCTTGCTTTCAGTACTTCCGACGCTCATCTTGAGCGTTGACTTTCTATTGAGCTTAAAACATTGCAAATATGTTCTTTAGGTTGTAAATGAATTTCTTAAGCAAAAAAAAGCCAAAATTTAGTTCTGGTGGGTATTTTCCCCTTAATTCGTAGAAAGTACTTAATCTTGATTATCACTGATACTAGGGAAGTAAACTGTATGTTTAAAATGGATTCAAATAATGTGATATGTAAAGAAATGACACATTTTATATCACAGGTTTTTGTTCAAATATAAATTTTTCAAAAAGTTGTTTTTAACGTGACAACGTTACGTTTTACCGCACAGGTCTCCAAAAAAGTTGAAAAGACATTTTTTAAAAATGTATCGGCGTTGCATGGAATTGTTACCTGGTGAGTAAAGATACTATAACAAAAATTATGGTACGACAGTTAAGGGTAACTTTTCGACTTTATAACAAAAATAAAAACTAAATTGTAGGTGGCGTCTGGACACGGAACATATAATTTTCCGTGAATACATACATATTTTTGACATATAATTATAAACGCTATCTGGTGTTAAAATAAAGGTTGCTAGCCTTTACGACAAAAATAGACGAAAAATTCATGACGTCATAAGGGCGCGAAGAAAGCCGATCCAAGATTCAAAATGCAGCTATCATACAACGGCTTTGCATGGAATTATGTCATGTCGAGTATATGCGCTACGATAAATTTTATTAAACACAAATAAAGAATTTGTACTTATCCTTAGGTGACGGCCGTGGTGAAGTTGGTAGTTGGTATGGTTCAATTACATCTGACACAGAAAGTTTTTTCAATTGAATTAATTTTTCTGTTCGGCCGTCACCTCTCAGCAGACAATGACAAACCTCAGAAAGTAAATAATGACATGTAAAGCTTCTTTAGAACATGCACGTTACCCGTTCGGAGTCGGCATAAAACTAGTAAGTCCCGTTCTCGACCAATTGGGTAAAAACATTTATTAACACGCACGACACAATTCGATCTTAAAAAATTCGGTCAAAGTCCTTTCAAGGGCTGAAAGGGCCAGTTTATTTATTTTATTATAGTTTGATATTATAATTGTAATTTTTGCTTTTGTGTGGAACATCTATGTTACATCTATCTTAGAGTTAAAATCCAAGTCAATATCAAATCCATTTCAAACTATGGACTTACTAATATTTTTCTTTTAAATAACTTCACATGGTGGATAACATATCATCTCAAATCAGAAAAAAATTGTGTTTTATTCCTTAATTTTAATACAGCTTGGAAGAAGATTTTTGCCCAGGGAACCTTACATTTTTTTAATTCATCTGCGAACTTTCGGGCAAAAGTGAAATTTACGACCTTCACAAATAAATCATTATTCGAACCGAATTACCTCTTAAAAGCCAAAGTGAGTAACCGAGTTCGTAAAGAGCAACTTTTATCAATAAGTCAAAAGTATACAATAAAAAAAAATAAATAAATAAATAACTGGTCATTTCAGCCCTTGAAAGGACTTTGACCTAGCTTTTTATGATCAATTGTGTTGTGCGTGTTATTAAGTTTGTACACAATTGACCGAGAACGGAATGTTCTTGTTCTCAAGAAGCTTTACATGACATTTTGATTACTCTCTGAGGTTTGCCATTGTCTGCAGAGGGGTGGCGGCCGTACAGAAAAATTATTTTAATTCAAATAATTTTCTGTCGCTGCTAGGGTTCGAACCTGGAGACCCTAGCAGGTTCGAACCTGGGTCTCCAGGTTCGTTGACATAGCGGCCATGCACTTTAACCAACTACGCCACGGACGCCACATGTTTTTCGTATGTAACTTTTAATTTTCTCAAAATTGTGGCTATGCCCCAATCAACTAGACCGATAAAAATATTTAGTTTTTATAAAAATAATAGAACAAAAAAATAATATGTATATAAAAATGAATTAACTATCTCTTTTTAATTCTGATGGGCTATTTTTAAAACACACATCCCAAAACGTTTTGGGTATCTGAAACTATCTTTTAACAATACGGGACTTTGTTTTTTTACAGTTGAAAAGAAACTCATAATTATGAAAAAAAAATCTTTCATGATCCTCAGTGAGATATATATATATTTATATATATATATTTGGAAGTTTTTAAATTTTCGAGAACCTTTTTAGTCTTCCAGTTCAGTCTTTTATTCTTATTTTTAATAATAACTTTTAAGCTTACTGGAGTTTTTGAAGTTTAAAAAAACATCATGAAAATTTGTATAATTGTATAATATAATTTGAAAATTTGGCAGAATTGTAATTTAGGGCCCATGCTTAAATATTTTTTCTTACTCTTATAATATGTATATGGGTCTCTTAATCCTTTTGGTTTAGGAGGCTCCTAAAGTTTGCACTGAATTTTCAAACTTTCACAATTTTTATCTTCTTAACCATTCGAGACTTTTTTGCAACATTGGACTTAGGAGCTCCAAAAACACTTGTAGAAAAAAAAGGAGAATGGGCACTAATGTACAGTTATTCCAAAAATTTAAACAAATTTTATTTATTGAATATACTAAAAATGAAGGAACTATCAAAATATATATAAAAAGCTATATACATTGAGAGTTAACAAATTTTGCTACAATTATTAAATGATTTTTTTAAAACTTGGTTGATTCGCAAAGATATCAGCTTCATTTAATAGGGTTTTCTAAAAAGAGTTGAATTAAATGACGATAATCTTATTGCAGAAAATATCTAAGCCTGTAGGTCTATTTCTCGGTCAATTGTGTACAAACTTAATTAAACGCACAACACAATTGATCATAAGAAGCTAGGTCAAAGTCCTTTCAAGGGCTGAAATGACCAGTTATTTTTTTTTTATCTTACACACAAAATCTGTAGCTTCAAGCGTGAACCAAACCAAAGTTATGACACAAAAAACAATAGTTTTCATAGAACCTATATTGGTGATTAAAAACTTTGAACTTAGATTTATCAAAACATTAAAATCCGACTTAAGCTGTTATTGTTTATTGACACATATATCTGTTAACCAAAAAAGTTTTACAAAATATAACATATATAATAATATTATCTCCTAAATAACACCAATATTACGGGAATATTTCCAGAATTTTCACGGTGTGATTCAATAGAGAACCAATTTTCTTACATTTCTTACATCGTTTTATCTTTTCATTCGTGTTTTCGCAAAATTTCAGCATAATTAAAAAACCTTTTCTATAAATTTAATGATCGTCTCTGTGACCCATCCGTATATGCATACCTCGCTGCCAACATAAATTTATTTTTGTGTCACTACTCGCTGGTATCTACTCGTTGGATTAGGTTGAAATCGTTTCTTCTTTAGCTGCTTCGTTTGACAGCTGATATGTTTTGTTTTTATTTCCAAGTGACTATTTTTCTGTAATAGTGCCGTGTTTTATTTTAATTGCAGCTTTTGTTATTCAATAATTCAAATAAAGTTACATAAAGGATGACTGCTCCTCAGGAACTTTCCATTGAGGAAATTCGTAAATATATGATTGCAAACGGTTCCAAAGTGACAAATCATGCTCTTGTTAAACACTTCAAGCGCTTTCTTACGAACCCTGCAACACAGGGTAAGTTTAAGAAATGATTCACCACCAATGATTAGCCTGTTGCCGCAGCCAATAAAATATGCTTATTATTGTTTTCGTTCACTTTTGCAGATGAAGCACGTAAGCAATTTAAGACCTACGTCAACATTTTAGCAACCATCAAGAACGAAAACAATCAAAAGTATCTTATTCTGCGCAAGAAGTTTCTCAATGAGTGTCCGTCCAAGGAAATTACAGAGCGTGCTGTGGCCACAGCTGATGCTGTTCCCAGTAGCCCAGGCGGTCATTCTATCATATCCGAAAGTGGATTGTCGTCGCCATATCGTGAACCGCCACCATATATACCTCCACCAGAGGTGTCCTCATCCAAGTTGTCCCAAGTGCCACTGTCAGCTGGGTACCTAGCTTCTACCAGCTCAAGTGTACAAAAAGAAAACGTTGAAAATTATCGCGAATGTGTGAACGAATTCGCAGCGGTTGTGCAAAAAATTGACCCATCACGTTTGGCTAAGCAGCCAGCTGAAGATAATGATGACTTTAATGAGACATCTGCTATTGTTGAAACGGACAAACTGACTACAAAAAGACAACCTACAAGTATTTCGCGTGAAAATTCCATTGAAAGTTCAGATAACAAGGAAAATATACCGCGTTTCTCATTCCCATCGGGAACATCTGGAAATAGTTCAGCTACTGACAAAGTATCAAGCTCTGATGGTGACATTGCCGATAATCCCATCAGTGTAAAAGAAGCAACTAAAAAGTTTAATCGTATGGCTTCTGAGGAAGAGGCAAAAATTATTTCGCCCCCGGCTAAAAAGAAGCCAGAGAAGGTAAGTTTTAATGAATAAAATACCAGCATGCCATTAATTTACACTTAAACAAGAGTTAACAAGATTCTAACATGGTAGCTTTAGGTCACAGTGCATAAAATTGTTAAAATAAATTTAAAAGATTTATAATTATTATTACAAAAGTTTAAATTAAAAAACATGTTTTTTCCATTTCCGTCTTTTAATCATAAAATTACCTATAAACAATAAAAATTATAAACTCTTGCCGACTCATCATTGAATACTTTTCCAAGATATCTTAAATTTTACGCAGTTTTAAGGGGCAAATATATTCATCGGAGTTTCGGCTTTCAATTAACCTAAATTTTGTAAAGACCCTTTAAGTTCACTACTGTATTCCCTACCCTACCACACCACCAAGAAAAAAATTGTTTAACCCTCTTTTTTTTATATGGAAAATTTTTAATAATTTTACCCAATTGAACAACATCCCCGACCTACATTTTTTTCAATTTTTTACTTTGCCTTGTTTCATAGAAAATACTATTTCTTGATAAATATTCATGCTAGGGAAGTAAAATTTACGTTTTACTTGTTCGGTTAATCCGTGAAGAAAACTATTTTGTTTTTTTTTTTTAGGTTTGTTGTTTTTTTGATTCATACAAAATACCCAAATTATCCTCAAATTAGCAAGCAAAGAATTCTTATAACTTTTTTACCCTTCCTATTTTGCATTTCTTTTAACAATCTATATTAATAAAAATCATTTTCTGTTTGTTTGACTGCAATACAAATCTTAACGGCTGAACGGATTTAACTCAAATTCGGATCACATATTACTGGAATCCTAACTTAGGTTATGGCATACTAAGTTTTGACCACGCCTCTTCCGCCCCTTTACAAGTAACGCAAATCTAACTACTAGCGTATTTTTTTCTAAGCGAAAATGCTCGACTTATTAATTTTAAGGAAATCCTGTTATTTTGACACCACAAACCTTCACATATCTTTAAAATTGCACAAACTTCTGTTACAACGTCTTTTTCTACTAATATCGTTTCCTTAGAATAATAAAAAAACTATCAGAAATTCGTATATTTTACTTGCGATGCAAATAACTCCGTTGTTTTTGAATATATTTCATTCAAATTTTTTTCGTTGATAAACTCAGTTCAAGCACTGACTAAAAAAAATTTAACAGGTATCGTTATCTTAGCGGATATATATTTAATATTTCTTTCAGAAAAGGTCCAAAATATTGACTTTTTACTCAAAAAATGACACAAAAGTTATTTTTGTTGTTAAAATAATAAAAACTCAAAATTGCATTTTCATCTACCTTTTACATGACATAGCGTTTAATAGGGATTTTTTAAATAAATTAATTTTTTTCAAAAGTTGTTTTTATTCTTTTTACAGAATAGTTAAGCTCCAAGAATAATTTATGAAAAAAAATTATACCAATATCTCTTATACCAAAAGTTATCGTTGTAAATCTATTTACTCGGCCCCTCGGTATCGCCTTATTTTCAAGAGATAGAAAAAACATGGATCTCTAATATGAGCTTGAAATTAATTTAATAATCAATTTAGTCCAGCTTATATCCCATTATTTGGATTTTTAAAAATATTAAGTCGAGGCCTAGAGGACCCAAGTAAGACTGGGTATATCAGCTAGTATTTTATAATTCATTGTTTTGTTAATTATCTTAAACTTCAACACACCTCAAACAACAAAATTAATTACTAAATCTATTCAGTGTTGCATAATACTTGATACTTGTCAGTATTTGATTCTTTTTGAGTATAGAAAAATTTCCAAAATTACTTTGGAAAAAATTGAGTGAAAAATAATTGAACAAGCTAAAAGCGGCTCCACGAAATAACTCCTAAATGAAATAAACCCCAATAAAAAAATTGAATAAGCCCCAAAAATTTCCATACATTTTGAAACACCCAAATTTTGGGGACTCACAAATTTCAAAAATTTTGGGTCATATTTAATTTTTTTCTTGGGTTTTATTTCATAACGAAATAAAGCCATATGGAATAAGTCCCAATCAAATTATATATGGGGATTATTTCATTTTGATTTTTTGTTGGGGTTTCATTTCATTCGGTTTGGGGATTATTTCATTCCATAAATTTGGGGGCTGCACCTTTTACAAATTATTCATAATTTAAATTATGTTTAACAACCTTGGGTTAGATTAAAATCACCGCGATTACCCAAGCTCGTTAAACTAAATTTTAGGGATTTTGTGTTTGAGATTTTGATTTGGAGATTTTGATTTGGAGATTTTGATTTGGAGATTTTGTGTTGGGGATATCCAGCCCAACCCATTAACATTAAGCACTAAGTTCTTTTTCATTTTTATAAATTTCGTTTTGTTATTTAATATATCGTCACATAAAATTCAAAAAAACGTATGATCAAAAAATTCGAAATTGTTTTTTTTTGTTGATTATGATTCACTACATTATATTACATGTGTGTTATGCATTTTAAACTTCTGCCGCCAAAAATAACCAAGTTATTTGATTTGAAAATTTCGTTTCAATATCTCAAGTTGTTTGAATTTAATATCGTTTTTTGCTTCTCCTGTAAACTTATCAAAAGTGATGTTACGTTATTCATTATTCGTACGTAGTTCATTATTCAAAAAAGAAGTTAAAAATAAAAACGAAAAAAAAAGTAAATATTGCCATAGACCAACCATAAGACCAACTATGAAAATTAGTATGAAAATTAGAATGTAGATTTCTTTGGTAGTTTGATGGAACACTAAGAAAAGATTTTTTGAAATTTTAACTGGTGTATTTTTAATCCGCTGTGTATCCAAGAAGCACACTGTATCATATTCAATATGAGCTTTACAAGCTCACCCAAAACAGTTGAGCTTTTAAAGCAGTGATCATCAAAGCCTATGCCCGTGGGCATTTAAGCTTTTGTGCTTAAAAGCTTTCTGTATACATATTAACTCACGGACGAGCACTAAACCAGTGTTTCCAGATTAGGGGATTTTCCCCTAGATTTAGGGTTTTTTTTTCGGTTTAGTAGAAAATTTAGGGATCAAAAATATTTCGGGGAAAACTTTAGGGGATTTTAATTTTCTGTTAGGGTTTTTTGAGAATTTTTAGTGGTTTCTAAAAGAAACATCATCGGCATCATCAACTATGAACTGCATTTTTTTGCATTTGATGCACCCTTTTGTGTTATATTTTTCATTTTTTTTTTAGCTCTTACAAGGTTTATTTTGTCAAAGTGAGTCAAAACAATTGCGTACTATCGAAACAATACTGTTTCTTAGCTGATTGTTTGAATGAGCGAAATAGTACCAGAATATGTGAGAAATGAGAAGCTGTTTTTAATTCTGACGAGAAAGCATATATTTAAATTTGTTTTTATTTTTTTTCGTGTATTTTTTAATTGATTTTTTAATTAACAAAAAAATAAAAAGAAAAAAATGTTATAAAACAAAAAAAGTTAAAGTATGTTTCTAAATTTATTAAGCCGTTTTTCTTTTGCTAAAATTTAGTAGAAAAAATCTAAATAGTTCAACCTAATTACAATCGAAAAATAATACTTTCATAAAATATAGTATATCTGCCTTATGTTTCTTAAAAATTTGGCTACGCAAAGTTGCGCATAAGATAAAACACTTCATTTAAAAAAACGCTTAAAAAACAAGTTTTCCTCAAAACGCACTAATTCTCAAGACAAATTCTGTTAAACTAAAAGATGTGTTTGTGTTAATCAACAAAAGTACTTAAAATTAGTAAGATATATTTTTGTTTTCTCTCCCGTATTGCCATGTTCCCGTCTGTCCGATTGTCTGTCTGTCCGTCTGTTATGGCGGTTAAAGCTCTTATATTGAAGCGATCTTAATGAAATTCAAAATATGTAATATCTTTATTACTTGAGTTTGTGTTTTTTTAAGTTCCTCAATGAATTACTATGTACAAAAATACAAATCAATTAAACAAAATATTCAATAAATTAACTCAAAAAAATTTTAGGGTTTTTTTTTTATTTTTAGGGGAAAATTCAGCAAATTTTTTCAGATTTAGGGGAAAGAAGCTCAACCTATCTGGCAACACTGCACTAAACTGCAACAGTATCTATTGAAATTTCATGCAGAACAGACCTGCGGCACATGCATGCTTGTTCGATTGTCTTTTTTGCGGCGCATACGCAACTTATGCTACACTCATAAAAATATCAGTTTTTGTTATTTCTATGCAAAATGTCTCTACTTGAATGGGAGTTGCAATACTTTTTTGCAGAAAATGATTAAATTAAATCAAAAACGAAAAACCTAAAGAATTAAAAAAAAAAAAACAAAAAAAAAGACAGTTTCGTATAGTAAGTATTGACACTTCTAAATAAAAATTGAATTTTAAAAATTTAAATTAAATTATGAAGTTAATCTTTACTATTTTAAAGTTTTCTCCTTTTTTGTAACAGTGCATAAAATAGTGAATGTTAATATGTTTCTTCGATATGAATTATGTTATTGTGAACAGTAGTAAGCATACGCAAAATTTTTTAAAAACATTTCCCCCTCACGGTGATTTCCCCCCCCCCCCCCCCCCCCCATAGATTTGTAATACACCAGATGAAAATTTTTTCCGCGCCACTGAATAATCAAACAAGCGAACCATCGTCTTGCATGAAAGCTGGTCTGAGACTCAAGTAGTAATTTTTTTTTCAGTGCAAAGCTTTCAATGAGCTTTTATACATAAACAAAGTATGCTTGTATAGAGTTTGATGACCACTGTTTTAAAGTCACTTTTCAATTAAGATTTAAATTACTACAGTGTCACCAAAGCAACATAGCATCAAATAAAAAATAGTTTAAAATAGAGCATGGATGGTAAAAAAATCATGGTTGTATGGCAAAGACTGGCGCCGAAGTCAAAGCTTTTATATTTATAAAGAAATAAATATATTGATGATATTAAAACAAATTAAAAACTTAAAAAGATAATATTTCCAATATCTTATCTTATCTTATCTTATCTTATCTTACTATTATATAAAAATGAAACTAAATATTGCCTTTCTGGCGTTGATGCAAGTAAACTCAAGAACGGCTGAACGGATTTAAATGAAATTTTCACTATTCAAATCGTAATTAATTGTAGATTGACACCGTATACTTAAAATTTTGAAGTATTTCAAAGCTTAGAAGTTATTGGCTGAGAAACTGGTAAAATTCGGTATTTTTAAAAAAATTTGGCGCTTTTTCCATTTTCTGCTTAAACCGTAAAAGATAAGTGAATATGATATATAGATAAATGAATGATCTTGCCGATTCGAACAAAAAAGTCGATGGTGACGTGCATCTAAAATCAATAGTTTGGTCGTAGAATTCATATTTAATTAAAAAATTAAAAAATTTTCTTGCAAGCATTGATTTGTTGATTGGCTACGACGCTGTCATTGCTTGCAGCTAGCAGAATGTTGTTTTGGTTTCGCTACAAAATTCTGCTTCTGAGCATTGCTCAGAAAAGAGATTCTATGCATGGAAGCAGAGAGAGAGATAGCTTTTTGTTCGCGAAGAGCAGAATGCCCGACAATTAAAATTTAAAGCATTTTCTCCAAGCGCGTCGTTTGTTGCTGCTGCTTCATAGCTGAATTACAATACTGCGTTAGGTCGGTTGTGCGCTGACCGTACATTGGTCTCCGTTTAAAAAACTTTACGATATAGAGCCCGAACAGAATCAAATGTCGTTGCGATTTGCGATATCGCAAAGCAATAGAATGCATGCAAATGTATGAACACGTCCAGAATGAAATCGCAGGTCAGCAGCCGCAACGATATATCGCACAATTAGAATCTATTCTATTTTTTCTCTTGCGACCGACGATTCTCTCTCTGAGTGCCATTAGTGTTGCCATATTTTTGCTAAGAATTCGCTGTGCTTCATGAAATTTGCTTGGTTTTTTGTTATCTTCTGACATTTCTTGTTTGTGTGTGTTGTATTCACACAACTGAAGAGACCAGTACATTGAAATGAAATAGACAAAATAAATAAAAAAAATACTAAATAAAAGCAACTTTGAGTCGTCAGTCGCAATCGCATCATTCTGGACGTGTTCTCTGCGATCGACGACCAGAGAGGATCGGCGGTCGCAACGATATTTGATTCTGTTCGGGCTCATAAGCTGTCAAAACGGACGACCTCAAACTTTGCAAAACTCAATGTTGCGTTGACAGATCGTGCGTCTCTCATTTTGGTGATGCCAATAAAAGCAGCTATACTAAAAATCCCACAAAACGTCCATTTTTCCGAAATCATGCAATTATAATTTTAATCAATGATAAATTAAAAGATATTGTCATAAAATCATTAAGAACCATAAAACCTACTTTAGAAAGCTAAGATCTTTTTATTAAGTGTAATATAATCTGCGAAATAATGAAAAATGTCACATATTAATGTGAAAATTCGGACTAGAAGCTTCAAAATAAAAGAACGCTTTCCAATTTAATGATAAAATATGAAATTAAATTAAAATTTAAAATGAAATTTCTGGATACACATTTCAGTTTTTATGGCAACAAATTTTTCTTTGATTAATCGATATCCCTGGTGTCAATATTATTGGAAATACAGCGTTATTCTAATATTGCCACACCGCTTTGTTGAATAACGCCCACTTTTGTTACCGTAATTTGTTATAATTGTGCGCTAAATTTCAGTACCCTAGTGTCAATATTACCCAAAATACAGGGTTTTAATAGTGACAGGCCCCTTTGTCGAATACCGCCCACTTTTTAAAAAAGGACCTCCGTGTTCATGGTATCTTTGTGTTGACAAAAAATTACGGCAATCAGACAAGTACTTTAAGAGTTATCGATGTACATACATTTACAAAAAAAATTAAACAACAACTTGAGAAGCTCCTCCTTTTCGGTTAAAAATACAAGTATATTTTAGAACTATGAATTTTACCAAAAAATTAATCAATATAACACTGTCTGTCTAGAAATTTAAGAACATATTTGAAATTCGAAGTTTTCACTAGGAAAGCAGCTATCTCCCATATTTTCAAATAAATTTCATCCACTTCTTGTTTATCTTAAACTTATATCGAAAGCTGAATAAAACATTTATTAATATGACCACAGTAAGATGAGTGGTTTGAAATTTGTTTTTTCATAAAGTTTAAAAATATTACATTTTTTTCAAGAGCTCCGGTAAAAGGTGATTTATTTAGCCAGTACTAACTTCAGGCATTTATATCTGTCGAACCAAAACCGAAAAATTCACTGGTTTGTGGGACGGAGAAGTCATCGGACCATATTTTATAAAAAATGCGGCTAATTAGCGTATTACGGTCAACTGTCAACTTTGTCTCTTGCATGATATTCATCGGACCCATCCATAGTGGGCACATGCCCGAAAATGTGCTTAAAACCCAATTGCAGAATGTGTATTTTTAATTAAATACAAATAAATGTTTATTTAATGAAATTCCATGTTGTTGAAAATCAAAGTATTGGCTTAAAGCAGTGGTCGGCAACGCACACAACCATACAATGCTTCGTATTTTAATGTAACGATGTGCGTACACTGAGGCAAATTGCACGTTGAAAAGAAAACATTCGCGCCGATAATTTCACAAAAAAAAAAAATACAGTTTCGATAGTATCGTAAGTGTAGACGTAGAAGTTTTTTGCTTGATATATTTGGTGATGAATTTGTTGTTCTTATAAATTTTTATGTTGATTAAAAATAGATGTAATTCAATTTTATGTTTAATAAATGGAAACATATATATCGGAAAAATATGAATTTATGGTTTTTCCTGCAGTAAAGAACAACATATGGAAAACATAGGAATAAAGCAGTGTCGGCCGACGCCTATGCACGCGTGCTTCGTGAAACTTCGTATTTTTACACCGACATAAAACTGGCTGTCGTGCTTTTACACCGACGCTTCCGATTATTCGTAGCAAGAGCGCTCAGTCGATGTTTCGCTTTTAGCTAGTTAACATTACGCTTTTATGCAACGCATGCGTGCAATTTATTACGTAATTTTAAATGCTTACACGTAAAAAAAATGTTCAACCAAATGTGGGAGTTAGCATATTTTTTCTTTAAAAATTGTTTTGGGGAAGTGAAAACTTAATTTGTCAGAAGAGAGTAGAACAGAACGCTACCAGTGTTTTTTTATTTTGAAGTAATATGCAATATAAATAATATTAGTACTATTAGGAGTCAGTAAAATGTTATTAGTAAAAGATTACTTTCCAAATAAATATGTAATATTGATATTAATAATAAATATATGCATATTGATATTATTAATAAAATATTAATATTAATGTTATTATTAATTATTATTAATAACGCGGCCCCTAGACAATAAATAATATTGCACATTATTTACCTAGTAAGAAATTTCATTAATTTTAATTCACTTTCATATATCTGTACTCATTTAGAATGCCGCTTAATGTTAATAATAAAAAATTTCTTTAAAATTCTGCGAAGTAAAATTTTCAACGTGTAAGCCAAAGAGAGATTCTTTGCTCTCACTGGGGAGCATACTACTTTAAAACTGAAAGAACTGTGTATGTATTTTTTTGGCCGACACTGCTCTAAAGCACTGATGTTAACGGCACAATAATTACTGTTTTCTACAGTAATTTGACTGCTCTATCAGTACTATAGTAATTTTTCGAAAAATCAAGTAATTTCAATGGCCGGCCAAAAATATAAAGTTTATTTAGAAAAAATTTATTAAAATTACATTTATAACATCTCTGTTCTTCTCATAATGTAACCATCCCTGGAATTGCTAATTGCGTTGCTAACTTTGCAAATAATAGTGTATACATGGCTAACACTAACAACCGTACAGTTCTAAAGAACGCATTTTGAGCTTTTAAAAAGATGTATGTAAGATCATTTAGATGAATAATATCTTAAATTCTTAATTTCTTGTAATGTATTAAGTATCCAAACATATGTTGTTACGTTTGTATATTATATTTATAACAGCTGAAGACTCAGAAATATATTTTTTTATATTAATATATGCGTTAAAGTGCCTGAACCACTCGGTGAAAATTTTCGAGTCGCGAGGTCAGAGGTTCGAATCCGCTTCTAGACACAGAAAATATTTTCAATTGAAACAAATTTTTCTGATCTGTCGTCACCTCTCTGCAGACAATGGCAAACCTCAGAGAGTAAATAAAGCCATGTAAAGCTTAATGAGAACATGTAGATTCGGCATAAAACTAGGAGGCAGTGTTGCCAGAGAAAAGAACTGAAATTTACCACTATTTGGGGAAAAATTTACCACTTTTGGAGAAAATTTACCTTTTCCCAAAATAAAAAAATTAAACAGTTTTTAAATGATTCAGAGCCGTTTTAATTTTTTTTTGTTAGCATATATATATTAAGAAAGAAACAACAGAAATATGAAAAATAACATTTGTAACATTCACACACCGAAAAGCAACGCTGATCCGAGAACCGCCCCTATTCTGGACGTGTTCTCAACGGATTTCTCCGAGAGTGAATCGCCAACCGACAGCAGCTTTGGTTCTGTTCGGGCTCTTAAAAAATTAACAAGTCTGAAAAAATTATTATATTCGCAAAATTTACCACTTTTGGTCAAAAATTACCTTTTTTACCTCTGCCCGAAAAATTTGGCAACACTGCTAGGAGGTTCAGTTCTCGGTCAATTGTGTACAATTGAAATTGGGCCAAAGAATTGACTGAAATGGCTAGTTTATTATTATATTATAATATTTTTTTTTTAAATAGTAGATTTACAATTTAATAGTCTCGTAACCCGAAACTCTTTCTTGTGCATTCATATGCATTTTGTTATATTGTTTAATTTAGTCGTTAAGTGATCAATAAACTGGATACACACAAAATCGTATTAATTCTCGCGTTCTTATTCTTAGCGGCAGAGGAATTTATTTTAACCGATCCCAGCGACCCAAAATTTTTATTATATTCCCGTTCTAAGAACTAATAAGTTAACTTATAAAGTTAGGTTAGGGTCACTAGGTTCAATTTATGAAATGGAAAACTACTGTTGGACTTTGTCATTTTGAAATTTATTAACAGGAAGAAGGTTACGAACATCAGTTATATAAATATAATTAAACAACTGTATGAAAATTATCATTTTAATTGATTTTATATTTCTTTCAGTTATATAGTAATTCCACAGTAATTTTTGTTCCGATTCACAGTAATTTTGCATCAAAAACAGTAATTTTTCGTGCCTAACACAGTAATTTCAACAATTTATGTTAACATCACTGCTCTAAAGCCAAATATCTTATTAATTTTTTAACTACATCCCAAAAATGTCATAAAACAATGCCACTTTCTTGTTCATCATATTGTTTTAGTTTAAGGACATTTGATGTTTTTTCTTCTAGTCAGATGTTCCTGACAGGATGTAGCTTGTCTATCGGTTGACGGCGTTTTTTCAACCTTGACTTTAGCGACCTCGCATTACCGAACTGACCCTGTGAAGGAAAAAAATATTGACTTAAAGGATTGATGGGTTAATAATATATTAAAAGAGACTTGATTCCTTGAAATATGTCAAATTGTTGGCGGAAAAAAAAATCTTTTTGCTTAATACCATTTTTTAATGCCTACAAAATTTAATCCTAGAGTATTGAACTGAGTAAGGCTTTAATTTTATTTTTATTTTGAGTGAGTGCATGAACTGGAAATCCACATTGTTATTTAATGAACTGGCTCAGCTTTAGTCGACATATCGCACACCCTCTTCAAAAGTGACACAACTCAACTTTTGAAATTTTCAGGAGAGTCAAAAAACTATTTCGTTTTCAAGCAACTTCATACAAAAGAAGGATACAAAATGCTTTTTTAAAATTAAGGAGCAATCAGATTAAAGCAGAATTTTGACAGTCGATGGAGATGTGCATTACAAATTGATTTATATTAAGAAGTCAAAATTGGAAAATTTCGAGTTGTGTCACTTTTGAAGAGGATGTGCGATATGAAAGCAATATATGATAGGATCTTTGACCATTTGACCATAGATCTTAAAAACGGTCCAAGATTCGCGAATACGATGTCCATTTTTCTGTACCAAATCTGTTTAAATTGTTTTGTTAATATTTAACCGAGAAAGATCTCAATCCAATTTACTTAAGCCACAGTGCAGTGTACGTGCAGTCTATGCAGTGTACGTGTTAGCTGTACGTTTGTACAATCATACCATGTTATTAGATCTTTGTCCCAGTCAAAGAGTTAAGAAATTATAACCCAAAGAATATTTGTAAAACTGAACAATTTTGAAAGAAGTAAATACGACTTCTTTTGGTAAATTTATTTCTAAAGGAATATTAAATGAAACGAAAGGGTGTAAGGGATTGATAAACAAAAAAAAAAATGCGGAATATACTCTCAAAAGCTTTAAATATCATCCTTTTTACCACCCCATTCACTCTAGTTTAAAAGCTATGCCTGGGTCATTTCTCTTTTTGTTGCTTAAATATTTCCCTGAAGCTTGGAAGCTATACTCGTATTATGTCTACAGCCATAATTTAATTTTATTATAAAAAATATGAATAGCTGTGAAAATAACGGAATCAATTTGAGATGTTAAGAATAAGATTCCCGCAATATTTTTTTACGAGTTTATCGCAACATTAAAACCAAAATTTCACAAATAAATTCCTTTCTTTAACAAATCTATCATCCAACTTATTTCTTCCCAGTGAGATCGCAAATTTTTTGCTTTCGCTTCCTAATATAAACAACATCAGATACTGTCGCGAACATTAAAAAACAAAACTCTTCATGAAAGTGGCTAAATTATGAGTTCTTCATTCAAAGCACTAACTTATATCAACAAAAACTACTTTTACGCTTTTTCCCACAAGCGTGTTGAATTGTGTCGCCAGTTTGAGCAGCAACAGCGACTAGCGAAGCATTGACAACAAAGCAAAACAAAACGTAAAACAAATACAAGAAAATCGCTATAAGAAGTAGAAATTTTAATTTTTCATTTTATCTGCATTTTAGGAATCTCCCACACGTTAATGGTTTAACTGCTTCACTCACCATTGCTGCCAATTCATCATCATCGTCGTTGTTGCTTGCATGATGTTGGTAACAGTTTTCGAGTTTGTCGTCAACAGATTCAACGGAGCGCGCAATTAAGCGCATGTTGCTGCAAATGTTGTCGTCGAGACAACCCTCGTCTTTCCCTATTAACCCTCTTATTTTGTTTTGAGTGTTCAGATTAGATCCCATGGAAGCCATAGAAATCCGTTGAACGGCGCTCACTTGTTGCTGGTTGTGTCTTCTGGGTGCTGGTATAAAAAACGCTACAAAACGAATGCGCTCACTGCAGCGCAGCTCCGCCTAGAGGGGACCTCAAAGAACGTACCCATTTAGACTGATATTCAACTTTTTATAATGGTCTCTTAAATATCAGAATTTCTTTTTGCTTTTGACTTAAAGACGCTAAAGAAACCTTTTGAAAAACTGAAGTCACACATTTTCAAAATGACATACATATAAGAAATGTTTTCCTTTATGATTTACTTAAAGTTTTCTTAGCCGATAAACCGCCTCTGGATCGACTTGTTTTCCTTCTTCTCTTTGCCTTGAAATTTATTTTGTTAAGAAATAATCTCTTTTGGCCTAAAACTTGTTGCCTAGGCTGTATGCAAGTGTGGCTGTCTTAAGACAGAAAAAGAAAATTTTTTGATTTATAGCATCGTTTAATTGAAACCTTGTCTAGTTGTTAGCTCTTTGGTAGTCTTTCGTTTTTCTTCAAAAATAGTACAGAAATTAAAGATGTCGGTTTTTATTTTTAAACTATGATTCTTGTTAATAAATTTATTAACAGCATGATTTGTATTTTTCGAATTTGAAAAACCGTGTCAATTTTAAAATGTCGCCTTAAATGGAAAACTGTTCTTGTTTTGGTAATTTTTTGTTTTTTGCCTGAGAACCAAGGATTTCAGGTGTAATACCTCTTCAGTCAAGTCTGTCTTGGTTCGAAATGGGGTGATAGATTAGTGGGAATGGAAGAGCAATCAAGTGAAACATGTTTAAGATGTTCTAAGCGTGGTGGAAAGCCGTAGAAACATGTGAATATGAATCTGAGGCAAGTGTTATGCCTTTACCTCAGTCAATTCAAGTTAGAAGGCAATCTCCAGCCACAAACTTCTCTACCACGAACTGCGACTTCTAGTCGTAAATATTGATGAGTTTTCGATTTCAGTAGAAATGAGGAAAGAAAATTGCAAATGCGAAAGGTTAAAGCATAGGACCATGGCCTGCTCGGGATTCGAACCCGGGACCTCTGGGGTGGCAGTCGAGCACCTACTCGACTACCGAGGCCACAGTAGGAAATTGTTTTTTAGGGTAAAACAGATAGAACTAGGGTAAATTTATACATAAGTCCCGTTATTGAACACGTGTTTTCCGCTTTGTGAGTGATATTGAAAATTTATTTCATTGCATTTTTTTTTTTTTTTGAGATATAACGAAATAAACTTTTAGAACACAATTGATATATTTATTTCATCAGTCATTAAAATTTGGAAGAAAAAATGTTACATTTCTACAGTGCTTCTATCTAAAGAGGCCTTTGAACAAAATTGAAAAGTTCGTTTCCTGCTCTTATTATTTCAATGGTGTTATCGAACTTTCAGTCTCTTCACTTGAAGTATTGAAATTATCTCTTCACTTGTAAACTGTGATTTTTCAAACGTTTGGTTTTTGAAAACTGATTTTTAAAGATTATTTCATGTAAATATTACCCGCGGCTACGCCTAAGGTGGTCCATCCGTAAGCTCCAACTTTGGCATAATTTTTCCAGCATTTCGGCCGGTATCTCATCAATGTCATATGTAATGTTTTCTTCCAGGGCTGCAATTGTGGCTTGTCCATGTACACGAGAGACTTCACAAAAAAAAGTATGGTGGGATCAAATGTGATGATCTTGGCGACCATTAGACTGCTCCAAAACATGAAATTAATTTCTCACCAAACTCGCCTTTCAGTAGGTTCATGGTATCACGTTCCGTGTGTCATGTAGCACCGTCTTGTTGAAACCACATGTCAACCAAGTCCAATTCTTCCATTTTGGGCAAAAAAGTCGGTAATCTTTGCACGGTACCTCCATCGACTGTAACGTTGCGATTTTCATTATTTTTAAAAAATAATAAATAATAAAAAATAAATGATTAAGAAATAAAAATATTATTATAATAATATTAAATAATAAAATAAAAATTATTTTATTAAATTAAATTTTAATAAAAATAAAAAAATAAGTCAGAGTGCATTGGCAATTCTTGAACTGCCTCTGGCTGCTCTTTAGACCAAATTCGGCAATTCTGTTTGTTGATGTACCCACGGAGCCAAAAATGAGCTTCGTCACTGAAGGCAATTTTTCGATAAAAAAGTGGATTTTATCCAACTTTTCTAAGGCCCATTCTCCAAACAAACTTTTCATTCACTTTTCATTCTCTTATATAAATTTTCAAAAGGTGAAATCCTTTTTTGTAGCATTCAGAGTGTGAACTCTTTAGGCTTAAGCCTTGAGGCTCTCGACTTTAAGTCGGGAGTAGAATGATTGCGTATGCGTTTGCGACTATCTATTATTAACCATTCGGACAAACGCGTCTGTAATTATTAACCATTAGCATAAAATAAGACATGTTCACAAAATAACAAGTAATAACTTAAAAAAAATCTTTATTTATTAAAATTCTTGATCCTAGTCATCCCTGAAAATTGCAAAGAACTAACTCGTTTCTATTCTTTCTCCTCGTTGTTCGCAAGAAAAGTTACGCAATTTACGCATTTACGCAAAAAAAGTTGAAATATTTCCTACATTTCTTGCATAAATTGCGTTGACAAAATTTCTACTCGGTACCATAAGCTTTCATGTATTTCGAATCAATTTGCGCTAGCGATTAGACGGACGCAAACGCAATCATTCTACTCCCGACTTTAGCGTTGAATAACTCAATAGCGTAATGAAAACGTTACAAATTTTGCATTTTGTAAAACGCAACCCTTGAATTTCGTTCACTTGAACTGTCAATTTCATAACTTGCTCTTCAACTGCTGTTAGAATGAATAAGTTGGCATGGACAATGTAAAAATAAAAAAATAAATAACTGGCCATTTCAGCCCTTGAAAGGACTTTGACCTAGCTTCTTATGATCAATTGTGTTGTGCGTGTTATTAAGTTTGTACACAATTGACCGAGAACCGGACCTACATGCTTAACGCCGACTCCGAACGGCGATGAACGGAATGTTCTCGTTCTCAAGAAGCTTTACATGGCATTTTGATTACTCTCTGAGGATTGCCATTGTCTGCAGAGAGGTGGCGGCCGTACAGAAAAATTATTTTAATTCAAATAATTTTCTGTCGCTGCTGGGGTTCGAACCTGGGTCTCCAAAGTTCGTTGACATAGCGGCCACGTACTTTAACCAACTACGCCACGGTCGCCACGGCATGGACAATGTAATAACTTTTTTTTCACAAATATATTCTTTAAAGTTTAAATACAACGTTTAATTATAGGTTAAAGACAACTTCAACGAACTAACAGTTCGAAATGTTTTAAGAAATTGAAAAGGTACCGGAGGTAGCAAATGTTACGCCAGTGTTTGGTAATTATATTACAATTTTAATTTAATGACGACTGAATAGAACAGCTGATATGGTTGCCAACATGCCAAAATTTTGTGAATCTTGAATTTTTTAATGTATAAACGACCTATTTTGATTCTCACTGACTGGAATAATATTTTAAAAAATACTTCTGCGTTTATTTCTCCAGAGAAAGTATATTCTTCCTACTGGTAAAAAGAGCTTTCAAAAATTAACTCTTATTTTTTTGTATTGATGAGATGACACAAGTACATACTTGCTGTAAAATTAACTTGATTCTACATATTGTAACTCCTCCTGAAATTTGTGCACATTTTTAACTTTCTACTTATTTAGATCAGTCGTCTAATTTTTTTATTCAAATTTACTGTATGAGTGGACAATCTGAAAATCGTGCTCCAAAAATTTTTTTACAATTTACACGGAGCGAAAAATCAAACATTCTGTGCTTGAATCAAGCAAATAGGCTATCAGTTTACACCCAACAGTAAATTTCTCAATTCAATCATTATTTTGGTAGAATTGAGCAAATTCAAAACACATGATATTAAGAAATAAATGGTTAATTCATGAAACATTTGCTTTAAACTCAAGAATATTTTTTCTAGATGCAAGTCTAATATTTGCTTGATTTGAAAAAAATTACTTGATTCAAGTAAACAATTTGTTGAAAACTAGACTTGTTTGCTTGATTTGAGAAATTGTTTTCCTTGAATTGAGAACAATTTGCTTGATTCAAAAAATGCATTTTCTTAATACTAGAATGTTTTGCTTAATATTAGAAAATTAATTTTCGTATTAAGAGCAGAATATGCTTGATCCAACAATTTGATTTGAGAAATTTCTTTTTTTTTTTATTGAGATGAATTCGCTTCATCCAAATAAATAATTTCCTCAATATTAGAATGATTTGATTTTTCTTTTTCTTATAAAGAGAAGAATTTGTGATATCTTGTGATAAATTAATTAATTAATTAATTGTTCTTAATTAATTGTAATTAAATAATGAGATACATATCTTAAGATGAGAAGTGGGAAAGTGATTTTTTTTTTTACTTATAATTTTAAGGCTAAAGGTTGAAGAATTTAAGATTGAAAGTATTTGTATAGTTTTAAATGCTTGAATCAAGCAATTTTGAAATAATTTTGTATTTTTTTAGAGTATCTAGAAAAACTATTGATTAATTCAAGAATATTTTTAACAATTTTTTCTTTATTCAAGTCTTTTTCTGGGTTCTAGAATCAATTATTTTATTCTTGTTTCAACAATTTATTTTACTCAATTTTATAAATAAATACTCATTATAAATTTTTTTTTTCTTAATTTTAGTTTTTGTGCTTGATTTGAGCAAATGAAGCTTAATTTTAAATTTTCTTAGATTAAGCAAAATATTTGTGTAATATAAGAATATTATTTCTCTCCGTGTATATTTTTTCTTTTTAATTATAATAAGGGTATTCATAACACCGCGTTTTGGACCTGTTTTGTCCAAATAAACGGTAATAAATTTGATATTTGTAGTAAATTTTTGACACACAAAAACATACCATTGAATATAATAAAATTAACGGATTTGTTATTTCAGCCCTTTAAAAGACTTTGACCGAGCTCCTTAAGATCAAATTGAGTTCTGCGTTTTATGAAATGTTTGTACTCAAATACACTCAAACTCGATTTTAAGGGGGAAATATAGCCAGAGGCCGAAAAAAGGTCATGTTTGTGAATTTTTTTAAGGAAACCTATGGGATATTTTTAAATGAGCGTTTTTATACCTAAAAATATACACATTCAAGAGTATTTGTAATTTTTTTTTATTAAAAAAAAATAATATTAAGGTCGATACAGCATTTTTTGTAGAGCGCTCTGAAAAAAAGGTGAAATGCGGTGACCAAGATTGCTTCTCCTAATTTCATCAGAAACAAAAAAATGAAATATATTATTAAACTAGATACTTAAAACTCGTACTTGTCATAGCCGTGTTCACTTTGAAAATATTGATTTTTTACAAAATGGCGGACTTTCGAACGTCAAAAAACGATTTTCGACCAAAAATTCGTCATAATTTTGCCTATAAAAAATGAACGAAACTACAGAAAAAAAAAATCCTATGACAAGTACGAGATTATTATGAATACAATAAGCCTGCAAAAAAATTAAAACGATCGGTTCACTGAGCTTCGAGAAATCTTGGTCACCTACTTTAAAAACATGGTTTCGAGAAATACGAGTTTGAAAATAAGGGCCAGCACTGCGCGCTCTAGAAGGCGGTTCACTCACTAGGCTATAACTTTGTTATTTTTTGAGATATCGACTTGAAATTTTCACCACATATTCTTGAGACTTAATGCTTTAAGAAATTTTCTGGGTGCGTATTCCCCCTTAAATTATAGCTTTTAACCGTCGGTAGTGACATCGAACTATCTATACTTTTCCACCAATAATGCAGCCATTATTTTCTCACCATTATTTCTCGAGTAATCAAATGCATAAATTTTTTTATTAAGGGATTTTTTTTTAAATTTGTAACCTATATGTCCCCTTAAAACGAACAATACAGTGTTGATAATATAAAAAAATATTTTCCATAACAAAATATGGTATTACTTCGAATATATTTTCTTTTCTATTACTTTTTATAGTTTTAAATATGAAGTCTTCAATAATTTCAACATGTCCAAAAATAACCGTTAATTTTTTATATATCTTATAACTTGTGCTAAACAAAACTGGATCGGCGACCTCAGCGATTCTCTTAACTTTTTCGAATTCACAAAATATTCCTCTTTCCATTCTTCTGCATGCATTCCTGCTGGTATCAAATGTTGTTAAATGTCAGTTTATGTCACGTAGCAAGCACATCCACGTCGACAGCCGCCAGCAGCTTCGAATTGAATAAATCCATTAATTTTATTAGCAGACGATAAAAATGTTCTCTTCACTAATTTACAAGTGCATTCTTCCCCTTCGTTTCACACACTTCGTCTCGTCATTTCATTTCGTGGACTTGGATTTTGGTCTAGTTTCGATGTTTGCACTTTGTTGTATTTTTATTTTTTTTGAAATTTTAATATTGTTGCTTTTGTTGTTCACTTACTTCTAATCACATGTTTTTGTTGTGTTTATTATATTTAGTACACGTTTTTACATCAACCAGCAAGAGGAACACCAAACAAACTAGTGAACAACATCTTCGCACTCTAACTTGAGTTTTCCTAACATTAATTTGTGTTTTAGCTGTTTTACAAGTTGTACGTGTGTTTGCCAACTTCTTGAGTTGGTTGTTATTACATTAGTTGTTCCTGTATCTTGATGGTGTTGTATGTTGATGACTATAATGATGGTTTATATGAACCTTAAAAAACAATGGTATTAAATGATGCACGTGGCACATTCGACGACAAAAATTAATTCTATTTTAATAGAAAATTTGCTTGGTTACAGGAAAATATGTCTGTAACTTCATCATGCTTTATAATTTACTGTCACTCAGATATAAGTTTTCATCATATTATAACAATTTAGTTGTTCGGAAGTCCTCCCGCTGCTCTAAGCGAAGAAAATATGAGTCAGTACATATCGAAGTATAGTAAAATCGGTTATATTGGTATAGGCTTGATAGTGTCGAATGATGCTATAACTTGTCCTCATTAAAGGAAAAAGGGTCAACTCTCCTTAAGTTTTTCATTTTGTTTTATTCAGTTTAATTAAACTTTACATACAATATTTTGGGTTTGGTTGATGTGTAAAAATAATTTAAATAAAAAAAAATGGTGATTTCTGCTTAAAAATCTTAAGGTTTTCAAATTTATTTTAATTTAGAAAAAAAAATAAAAAGTATAAATTGAACAAAGTAGCCGAGGGCTGAATTATGATATTTATAATAATAATATTTTAATTTTTAAGAAATTTCCACCTTAAATTGTACTGCTTTTTAAGATTTTCCTTATTTTGCGTTTGCGACTTGATTTTTTTTTTTTTTTTTTTTGTTTAATAATTTCTCTTGGTAATTTGTACCCCTTTTTTAATCCTCTGCAACTGAAATGATCCAAATTTAATAATATACCTGACGTGGGGTCTAGCAGACCTCACTTTTAAACTGATTTCCTATGATGAATTTATGACTAAATTTCTTAGCCTCATTCCATATAACAGCAAATAATTTTTAGGCTCACATAAGAATAAAATTTAAAATAAAATACGTTTTTTTTAAAGATAAAAACAAATTTTTAATCTTCGAATTTTACGTTTGTACCCACAAAGTTTTGATTTTCGGTGTCTGTCAGACAACGACGTCAGCTGCAGAGGGTTAAACCAAACATTTCAATTAAAAACTCCATGAACGTTTTCTAATATTTATATTCTATGTCTAACGCTACGAGAGGTACTATATTTCGGGAACTGACAACACTAATGTCAAGCTAACATAGCTAAAATCTGGCATCACCACACTAAGAGAAAAAAATATTAAATTTATCCAAAAACTTTTTTAATTTATCCAAAAAGCGAGTCATTTTTGCACCAATGACGCATTTGCATAAATCGACTACGTAAATATTTCAAATATATTTGAATACTGTTTTAATTAAAGAAAATATTTAAATATTTAATCAGAATTAATAAAAAATATACTAAAATTATGCACGAATTTTATTAAAATATCTTTCAAATATTTACTATTTGAAAATAAAACTATCGCATTTAAATAAAATTTATATGAAAATATTGAATTTAAAAAACAACATATTTGCGTTATTAATGGTTTTAAAACATTATTTTCTTCATATTGCGTCCATCAAATGTCATTTGCCTGCATTATTTATTCTCTGTTTCACTTTTTTCGTTCTCTAATTTATACTATTTTTGACAGTTGGTACAATATTAGGGCACCAAATGTCAAAAATAGCATAAACTAAAGGAAGAAAAAGTGACAGAAAATGATAAGCAAAATATGTAGATAAATGACAACCTGTACAAGATATTTGTGAGTACCCTACATTATTTCATTTCTTGGCCAAACTTGCAAGCTATATTACCCTTGCAACAATAACTAAATGAGAACTATAAGAAACCTGCAACTGAAAGAAATAAACTGCAGGAACAGAGTGCGATGCTGTTGCTTCTTGCTTGTATGGGATATGTGTGTACGTGTGTGGTATAAATACAATTCAAGTACGGGAAAAAACGAGTTGTAAGGAAAACATTTGATTTATCCACGTAAATATTTAAATAAAATTTATACTGAGGCGTGGATAATGTTAATATGCGTTATTTCCCTTAGTGCATAATATAGTTTGACATTTGTTAGCATAAATGTACTCACAACGTTTTGATGTACAAGTGCTATTTGTTTTGTTTGCAGTGAGTTAAGAAAATCAATTTATTCAAAAAATGGAAATTTCTAGACAAGGTTTTCGTTGGATTTTATTTCACAACTATCTCAAAAAGAATGTGTCGATGAACTCAGTCATTTGTAAGACGATAAAGCACCATCAAAAACCACAGTATATCGCTTGTATAGTGAATTCAAACGTGGTCGCAGTTCGGTCGCCGACGAATTCCGTGAAGGTCGTCCAAAATCGGTTGTTGTGCCACAAAACATCGATGCAGTACGTGAACTAATAATGCAAGATCTTCATGTGACATATCGTGAGATAGAGGCATCCTTGCAGATTAGTTCCACTTCAATACATTCGATTTTGCATGAAAATTTTTCTATAAAAAAATTTGCTCACTGCGAAGCAAATGGTCGCCTATTTCTTCCACCAAATGGGTCATGTGGCCACTGTTCCGCTTGAGCAACGTAGGACGGTCAATTCTGAATTTGTTACACGACCATTTTTTTGCCGGAAGTCTTTGGATAAATTCTTGTTCCCGAAAAAGGTAGGTATCAAAGGTAAACTGCGTGGTCAACGATTTACAAGCACCGCACAAGCAGTTGAATGGTTCAAAAACCATGTTTGGAGGTGTCTCAAGAGGAATGGAAAAACTGCTATGACAAATGGTTTGAACGAATGCAAAAGTGTGTGGAACATCAAGGGGAATATTTTTAAAAGCAATAAAGCCATTTTCATTTAAAAATTTTTGTTATTTTTTTTTTTTGTATGAACACCTTCATTATTTTTTAAAATGGACATTATGATGATTTATACTCCTTCATAAAATGTTGGGATCTTTACTTAATCAAATGAAAAAAAAATCTCTAAAGTGGGTTATAAAACCGTCTTTATAAATTTGTTTGTCATCGTGTGTGATTAAAATATTGCTATTTAAGAAGTTTTTCATTTTAGTTCTATAGTTCTGTATGCACTTAGTTTTCTTTATAATAATTATAAATTAATAATTATAAAAAAATCTTTATAACCAGTTTTTTCTTTAATTTTTAATATTTATTAAATAACTTCTCATTCTTGCCAAACAACCAAACGCACAACCAGTCTCTAGCTCATCGAGAAGTTGGTTAAAAATGGATTCCAAGGTTTGTCGGGGCAGACACAAGAAATGAAGCTAATAAAAACGTTTTAAAATAGAATATCTTATAATATTAAAAATCTTTTTTACATGTTATTGTTCTTTGTAAGTCATAAAAAACTTATCTTATCTTTATGCCCCCACGTTTTAAAAACGAAAAAGAAGTTTATTTATTTTGTCACTCCGTTTATAACGCCCATAAAGAGGCGTGGTAGGTATAGAAAAGTATATATATTCCTGATCAACATCACCACCCGTGTCGATTTAGCCATGTCCGTCTGTCCGTCTTACCGTCTGTCTGCGATCAGGATTACAGCCGTAATTTTCAAGCTATCATCACGAAATTCGATATTTGAATTTGTGTCTAAAAAATAAAGTTCAAGTTTGAAAAAGAGCCAAATCGGATGAAAACCAAGCCTATCTCCCATACAAAGTGATTTTTTTCAAAAAAGTAAAGTCTCTTTAAAGTCCACAAAAATTAATATATGGACTTGAACTTTGCAAATGAGCTTTGATATTTAGCATGCACTCTGAGTATTGAACGAAATCGGGTGAAAACACCGCCTACCTCCCACACAAAACATTTTATTGGCTGCTTAAAACTTTGAATATACTTGGGTTCGGCTATGGTGGTACTTTAACTTCGACCCAGTTGAAGACAATTTTTTTAACTACTCTTTCCAACACAAAGCAATGATTAGAAAATGCAAGCGTTTCAATTAACTTAAAAAGTAGAGTCAGAAAAATCGTCGAACAAAAAACCAGGTTTGTAGATACAACAAATAATACTACTTTTTTCTTTTAAATTATTATCTTTTAGGATTTTCTTTGGTCTTGATAACTTCTTTAAGCTAGTTCCGCATGGATTTCCTCAATTTTTTTTCATAGTAGTGGACTCAATTTGGACGCATAATTCCTAAATCCTCCTTTTTAACTCTGCTTTCTAGATTATGGTGTATTTGCGAATACAGCGTTCAATTCATTCCACATATACTCTATAGAATTGAGGCCTGTGATTGTGGGGTGGGGGGAGTGGAATTGACTTAAGAGTAACCATAACTTATGCATCAGGTCTTTGTCTTGATAAAACTTTAAACTATTTGCTATAAAATTTAGCGGCACTTTGGATGAGAGTATTTTATAGAATGATAAAGAAAATAAATTTCTCCGTGATTTTATTCTTAAAAACCAATTTACCGACTTCCCCGCATGGCATGCACCCCCACACTATCACCAAACCTCATCCGTGCTTCACAGCGATACAAGGTTTTATTTTCTCATTTCTTCAATGGGCTCACGCCACACCATGATCCGGTCATTTGATCCCAATATGTTATATTTGCTTTCGTCCATAAAACTCACATCATCCCATAATTAATGATGTGGTATTTATTTTATTTCTAGTGTATTATTAAACTTCTCTTGCAATAGCCTCTTGCCTTTTGGTATCAGCGAAAGAGTACGCCCAGTTCTGTACTTATTTTCAATTCGATATTCAATTGAACCTTTTAAAGACATCGTGCGCTATTAACCGACTTTTCTGGACAATTTCACTTATTAGCGAACTGTCAAATCCATATAGGTATGTTATACGAGCAATAATGATATATGCACCATACTAACGATGTACACTAGATCTCGTGTGAAGTTAATTTGCACGGCCGCATCATGTTATTTATTTAGCGCCTAAAAAGATGTAATGGTTTTTAAATAAAATTGTATGAAAAAAATCAAAATGCCGCTTTTTACCAGGGCATTCATATATTGCAACGACAAATGTCTGGTCAACTTTTATATAAGAAGCACTTATAGTACATTACTTTCCAAAAAGTAAAGGTTTCTCTGGTTTTTCGTTTTATTCGAGCAAAACGTAACGCTTGGGAATTAGAATCAGCAAACGTAACAAATTCTGATTTTGAGTTATTAAAAGTTGTACACCTTTTGAGAGATCAGACCCAGGTTTTTTTTTTTATTTGTAACATTTTTAGTACAGGATGAAAAAAAAAAAACAAATTTTGCTCAATAAACTTGAAAAAAAATTACTTACTTGTCAAACAATCAGCTAAACACAATGCGACGTATTTTTAATGACATTTGCATGTCTAATTTCCGAAACTCAATTCACTGCTCTTCGATATGAATGCAAAAATTATGTGGGCGGAGCGCGCATGTTTAGCGCCTCACAGTAGCTGAAAACTATTGTTGATCTTGTCAGCAAATAAATGTCGAACATTTTAATCGATGCTCTAATTATCCAACTTCATGTTGAATTATTTGTTAAATGGCTGTCGAGATCAAATGCAGTAGTAGTTGTTTTTGTTGAATTATAAATCGTGTTATTTTTTATTGTTTTGTTTTATGTTGCTTATGTAACTTGCTACTGTGCTGTTTTGCGCGTATTAATATTAAATGTTCATGTGTTGCCAACTTGCAACGAATTAATGTCGTACAAATTGGCAACAAGTTGGTTGGCTACTAAATTCAATTCTCGGGGCAAAAAAGACGACGATGTCGCTGAGCGGCAGGCAGCAGGCCTGTTTTTTTGACACATGTTTTCGATAATCGACCAATATTCTAAGCCATGCAAGAGTGTGCAATGTTCAGGCAGCGTCAGAATTGATTTTCGCTGTGTGGCGGCATAGAGCGATTTTTAATTATTGTAATTAGACGAAGCAGATCATGTCAATATCGTGTTAATGTAGCGCATTAATCCGGAAAACATGAAAAACGTGAGAAACAACGAATTGTCAGCGCCAAAACTATGAAATATTCATTAGCTACATGCAAAGAAATTGTATCTAGATAGATACAAACACACTTAATGCCTTTTGTCGGCTCTTTAGGTTTGACATACAGTTGACAAGTTGACTTTGACGCATATCTGTGAATGTATGTGAAAGTGATGCTTCTACCAGTTGCAGCATAAATCATAAAATGCACCCCTGCTTCTGTTCGAAAAATAGAATTTGATTTATTTTGTCGGCTTTGGCTCGAGAGTGCTATTTTTGCTCATTGACTGTTTCTATGGATGTGTTTGTTTGATGCCGCTTTTGTTTGATTGACAGTTCTGAGTGGTTGACAATCGTTTGACAACTCAACGCCAGCTACACAAAACATGCTCAACAACTAACAATAAAACAATTTCCTCGTAACGCTTGACAAATTTTTGTCATATTGCGAGAAATTCTCTTACATGTGAAGATTAAGTGGATGTTAAAAATGCTGATGATACTTTCACTTCTATCAATTTATTAGAGAATAAAAACTCAAAATGTCTAAAGCACAGGGAGGTAAGTTATATTTAAAAGAGATTGAATAGTCCTCATCATAAGGAAATTCGAAAAGATGCTATTAACCACTCTTTGAAATCGAATATATCAAACATCCGTCCTTTCAGATCCTATTGATTTCTTATTTAAGTGTAAGTCTTTTATTTATGGTAAATACTCGTACAGTCAAAGGAAAAATTCTTAACTGACTAAGTAATTAACTAAATTACATTTTTCAACATGTTTTTAAATGACCGTTAAGATATTGCAAAATCAAATGTATTTCATTCACGTAAAGCCCTTTTCATTGGTGAGTTAACAGCATAATTCGTTCGGCAAGTGGCTAAATTAAATAAGTCTGAGCGTCGGAGAGTGGAACATTAAAATTAATTAACTTTAAAAGTGCTGGGCAATCTACATTTGCTACTACTTAGTACTCTCATATGTTTTGGTAGACGATTGAACGTGCTCGCTGTGAGTGAAATACTAAACGCACTCGCTTGGATTTGACATTTAGCATTTATGCTTCTTTTTCGCGAAAGAGTTTTCAGCGGCAACTGTTTATAATCATGGAATGGGGCTCTCTCGAATATCGTGTGGTTATAGTTCGTCTAAAAAAAATGTGGCATGGAAAGAGGAGATATTTTTTTCGGACTTTGCGACCACTCGTAGTCACTCTTAGTTTTGTGTATTGTACTGTGAAGTTGTTTGAGGATAGTGGTGAAATAATCGCCCGTCCAAAATCCGGCTGTCCGCGTGTTTTAATAACACCACGAGCCATCAAGACGGTGAAGTCTCAGGCTCCTTCTCTCGGTAGCGTTAAAGGAACAACGTAAGCGAAACGCGAAAGCGTTACTTCTTAAGCACGTGGATAATGCCCAAAGATGAATTCTGTTTACTGACTAAAAAAATGTTCACCTTAGAGGAATTGTTCAATAAACAGAATGATAGAGTGTATAATCTGTTATCACGCCATGCAGCATAACTCGTTCAGAGAGGTGGTGATCTCAGCTTCTGTGTTGGTTTGGTGGGAAGCCGCCTATGATGGGGTCACCAAGCTCCATTTTTTTGAAAAAGGATTCAAAACTTCGGCGAAAGTGTATGAATCCGACGTTTTAGAATTGGTTGTGAAGCCTGTTGGCACGACATTATTCCAAAACAACCCGCGGACCTTTTAACAAGCTTCTGCTCCGGCCCATTAGACTCAAGAGTGGCTCAAAAACAATGTGCCGGACTTCATATCCACGCATCAGTGACCAGCGGGTAGCCCAGACCTGAACCCATTGGATTACAAACTGTGGTCCGTGTTAGAGGGTATGGCTTGCTCTACTTAGCAAATAATGAGCATCTAAAGCGCGCTCTTGTCCGAGCAGTGAGGAAATTTCCAATGCTTTCGTGTCTGTTGCGATCGATAACCGGCCGGGTCAACTTCGCAATTTTTAGCAACATTTTTGTTGTTTTAATGTTATGATCAAAAAACCATATGAGAGTACTAAGTGTAATCTATCTCTTTATATATAAAACAAAGTGGGAAAAAAAAGTCTGTTTCCCTCTACTGACCGTAATTTTCTAGCAATTTAGTTGATTTTTTTTTTTATGTACCTAATTATGATGCGAAGTTTATAGGCTAAAAAATAAGGTTGCCATCTTAATTTTCTTTATTTTTACGAATTCACTGGCGAACATTAGGTAAAAATTGGTCACTGAATCCGAATCCGTTGTCAGAATTTCAAAAGTTATGTAATTTTTTACCATAGGATTGTCACCCGAAGTTTTAAATTTTTACGAATCCAAAATTACGTATTTTTTTGATAGGGCTGCCACCTACATTTACGAATTTGGTGCTTGAGGTGAACACTAGCTAAAAATGGTTCACTGAATCCGAATCCATTGTCAGAATTTAAAAATGATTTAATTTTTTTACCATAGGGCTGGTGCGAACGAATTTGGTGCTGGCCGAACACTACGTAAAAATGTGTCGCTGAATCCGAATCCGTTATCAGAATTTCAAAAGTACGTATTTTTATACCCCCACGTTTAAAAAAATTAAAAGAGTTATATTCATTTTGTCACTCCGGAGGCGTGGTAGATATAGAAAAGTGTATATATTGATCAGCATCACCACACGAAAATCGATTTAGCCATGATCGTCTGTCTATCTGTCCGTCTATGATCACGATTACAGCCGTAATTTTTAAGCTATCATCAGGGAATTCGATATTTAAGCTTGTATTTAAAAATAAAGATCAAGTTCGAAAATGAGCCAAATCGAATGGAATCCACGCCTACCTCCCATGCAAAGTGATTTTATCGAAAGGGTCAAATCTCTTAAAATTCCACAAAAATTAATATATGGACCTTTTGCAAATATGCTTTAGTATGTCCTTTGAATATATAATTCAATAAAATCGAGTGAAAACCACGCCTACCTCTCATGCAAAGTGACTTTATCAAAGAGCAAAAGCGAATATTTTCTGTTAAAACTATGACGAAAATGTTTTTACAAATAAACATTTTATTGACTGCTTAAGACTTTGAATATACTTTGGTTCGGCCGTGGGGGTATTTTAATTTCGGCCCAGTCGAAGATCATTTCTTACTAGTTTTCTATAGGGCTGCCACCAAATTTTATTTTATTTTTACGAATTCGGTGCTGGGGCGAACACTAGGTAAAAATGGGTCGCTGAAACCGCATCTGTTGACAGAATTTAAAAATTCTGTAATCCCAATGATCCATCTGATGTGCCATTTGAATTTAAGCGTCTCCAATTTCCTGTTCGCCTTGCATTCGCCGTTACCATCAATAAATCGCAAGAACAATCTTTACAAATATGCGGTATAAATTTGGAAAATTCAGTTTTCTCTCATGGCCAACTCTACGTTGCTTGCTCCCGAGTGGGAAAACCATCTGCACTGCAGAGATGGCGAAAAAAACCAAGAATGTTGTTTATCTAAAAGCATTGCAATAAATCTTTTAATTTTATACAAATTGTTCGAAAGAGCTTCTTTTTTTTTTGTCTGGCGAAGCAGGCGGGGGTTCAGCTAGTGTCATAATTAAATAACAGCGACAATAATATCCGTCTGTCACAAAGAGAAGATGAAGGGATCGGGTCATTGATATTTATGTAACGCAGAGTGAATCTTAAATTGATTTTTGCATTCGTTCTAAACGTACTATACGCGATCTATGCATCGCCTTAAAATAAACGCAGCATATTCCAGTTTCGATCTAACTTTCGATCGAAAGAAGTATATAAGGATTTGACCGTATAAGGGTCCCAAAAATTTCGACAGTTTCTCCCTATGAAAGCTATTAGGAAGCTAAATAGGAAAGGTATTAGAAAATCAATATGCGCCGAAAACAAAAATTTTGAATCAAAAATCACTCCAAGTTTCGTAATTTCATTAACCCGATTGAATGCGAGGTAATTAATGGTATTAGACAGTGGGGCCCAAGAAATTTTAAGCTCGGGCCAATGCTAAAAAACAAAAAAAAAAAAACAAAAAAACAAACACAAAATGTTGCTTTTGACAAAATATCAAACAAAACAAAAAATCAATAATGTAATAAAATCACATGTCATGAAGTACACACTACCAGAGCACTGCGACAAGACTTAATTTCTATTACAATAACAATGCTTGATTAAAAATTATTCGACACAAAAGTAACGGGACAATCAGCTTCAGCATTGACATCATCGAGTGTGCGTTTTTTGTTTTGGCTTTGCATGCATTTGTTTTTGTAAAATTCGCTGGATAATGTGCTGAACACTGAACAAGTGCGGTTTGTGTTATTGTTTTTTGCAGGCGTTCTTTGATTTTGGCTCATCGCAAAGACAAAATTAAGATAGAAAAAATTTGTATGAAGGGCCACGCGGGCCATACGGGCTATGGCACTATGTGAGCATGTTTGGTATAAGATGTTTTACGGTATTTTCTGTTTAGAATATGTTACAACTGCGCATTTACCAAGACTTAAATACAGTTTATTTTAAAAACATCATTCTTGAATTGCGTTAATACCAACTTGCATCAGATCAGAATCATCAGAATGACTAACAATTCTCTTAAAGCTTTGCAATTCTTCAGCGAACAAGAGGCAATCTGAATACTTAATAATATTAGTTATATCATTTATAAATAACAAAACATTTATAAATTGATTCATAGCCAAAAATTTTTATCAAAAATTGATGGTTAGTATTTTTAGAATAGAACTCACCAAAGGTTTTAAAAATTGATGTTGTTTTGTACTTTTCTTTTAGTTTCAATATTTTTTAATAATAACATAAATAATATTAAAACAAACACATTGCCTGATATTTGAAAAGCGTATAAAAGATTATTGAATATTTATTCAACAATGCTTGAGACGTTTTTCCATTTGACCAAAATGCGGTTTTGTTATGTTTATTGTCTTGATCATTGCATATGTTTTTTCAGTTATTGTTAGTTTGTTTTTATTATTTATTCTTGTGTGATGTCAGCAGTTTTGCGAACATTTTGCCGCCAATTTCATTTCATGGAAATCAAGTTAAGTTTTTTCAGGTTGGACTCATTTTTGCTGACAAATATCTGCTGACAACTGTTTTCAGTTATAATACGTGAAATAATCAAGACAATCCATCGAGTTTCTGACTTTAGTTTGAATTATTTAATTAATCTGTTTAAATCTTTCAAAGTGTTCAGTTTGTTTTTATTTTCAGTCTTCTTAACTTATGGAAAGCAAAGAGTCACCAGAAACTGCTCTTGTAAGTAGCATTTTTGTAAATTTTGTTTTTAATACTTGGTAATGAAAGCTCATTATCAATAAAAACTTCAACTTTTCCCTCATCATTCAATTCATTCGCTCACCCTCTACTTTCCACAGTGTCTCAGCGGCTATGGAGACGCGGTCAAAAATCTATAACTTAGAAAGTACAGTAGATAAAGCTTTAAAATTTAGTGGCCTTCTTCATGAATATGAGATCTTTAACTAAACCAGTTGAGAAGTTGACCCGTACATTTTTGTAACTTCTACATGGCTAAGTAGTTACACGCAAAAAGTCACATTTGGTAATCTTGACTATTGCAATTCGTTTATATTAACCATAAAATTTGATGCATGCTAGAAAACCCATAATATTTAAAATTCAAAAAATTTATCATTTGTAAAATTTAAGTAATCAGTAACATAATATTTATTTATATGCATCCAAGCAAAGCAAATATGAAGTTGATTTTAATACTAAGTTCCCATTTTTGCAAGGCAATTTTGAGAGGGTCAGAACTTCAAATTTAAACGATTTAGAAGGTCTGTATTTGACAAAATATGTGATGATTTTCGAGTATGCTTAAGTTTTATGCTAAAACCTTTTATGTCCTTCATGAAGAGAAATATTCTGGTATTAAACAAATATTTTGCTTGAATTAAGAACATTTTAAATTAAGCCTCATTTGCTCAAATCAATCACAAAAACTAAAATTTAGAAACATAAATTTATAATTAGCCTTTACTTCTAAGATTGAGTAAGATAAATGATTGCTTGAAACAAGAATAAAATACTTGATGCTAGAACAACTCGAAACAAGACTTGAATAAAGAAAATATTTTGTCAATTTAAACAATCATAGAGAATTATTTTAGTTTTCAGCAAATTGTTTACTTGAACCAAGCAAATTTTTCTCACTTCAACTTGTATTGGCATGCTTATAATTCACAATATGTTTAAATGAAAATATGTTTAAGATGGTGCGGTGTTTTATCTGTTACTTTACTTGGAAACATATAAGTGTCTACAAGCACGGTTGCCACTTTGGTACAATTGTACCAAAATTGGTACATTTATTTTCGCTTGGTACATAGGTACATTATTTTCTGATTTGGTACATTTTATAAAAGTTTCGAAATTTCACAAAAATCGAAATTTGGAAGCAGTGTTGGCGTAATGTTCAGTGTTCTGTTAATGTTCAAAGTTGTACCTTTATTCTGAGGTGAAAGAAAGAGATAAAAGTACAAGATTCAATTTTCGTATAAATTACAAATTGTTATTTACATTTGTTCAAGTGTGTGCAGGTGGAAGGAAAAACGCTACTAATGGAAAGGTAGTATAAACACTCGATATTCAATACCATATTTAATTTAATAATATTTTGCTTGCAGATTTCTTTTAAGAAAAATCAAAATGTGATTCCAAACTTTGCGTAGAGTTAAGGGCAATCATACGAAATAGCTAGCGAAACCCATTTGACCTATCTTTAAAGTACACTAATTTTGGTAATTTTTGACAGTTTTGTACAAATTTGTGAAGTTCAATTTCACTCGAATTTAATTTAATGAATTTTAACGAATTTAAATGAATTTAACACGTAAAACAAATTCGTAGATTTGCAATTTCGTTTTGAATTCGTACGATTTCCACCACATGCCTGATAATTTTTGTTTTGTTCGTATACACACATCAATGAATATTATAGAACTGTTTATTAAAAAAAATTGGTACATTTTATCTCTTTTTGGTACATTTTTATGTAAAATTGGGTACGAAAAAAATAGGCGAGTGGCAACCGTGTCTACAAGATATATTTAGTATATTCGAGTAGTTTTTTATATCTTTACATCAAGCAAAACATTCTAGTATTAAGAAAATTGTTTACTTGAATTAAGCAAATTATTCTAGTTTTAGTCAATTCCTTGCTTGAATCAAGCGAATTGTTCTCAATTGAACGAAAATCAATTTCTCAAATCAAGCAAATTATTCTAGTTTTCAGCAAATTTTTACTTGAATCAAGCAAATTTTTCTCACTTCAAACAAATATTAGTTTTGAATATTGAAAAAATTCTTGAGTTTGAAGCAAATGTTTCTTAATAGCACCATTGGCAAGTACATTTCACAACACGAAGAATGATGCTCTTTTTAGCGGAGATTTACAACTCTACTTTATGGTGTCATAGAAGCAGAAGGCAGTCAATTTAGTTTTTTCAGAAAACCTACAATGCATACCTTGAAACGGTTTATGTATTAACCAATATCAGACGAAGTCGCCAACCGCATTACTAAAGGTTTAAGTGAAAAACGAACAACACCAAAAAAATTAACGAAATAACGAGACTTTGCTTCGTTTTTTACAACACAGAAACTATTTTCACTTTAAATTAAAGTGAATACCATGGTTTTGAACATCCATAACAAAGTTTTTTAACATTTTGAAAAATAGTTAAAATACTCTTTTAGGAATTCACTGTGGCTTAGCGATTTGAAAACACGATTATCGCAGCTACTTCAATACCTCTACTGAGGTATACAAAACAAAATACAAAACGAGTGACCAAAGTATAGATGAAAAGTTGTTGTTTTTTATGCATTTGTCTTGATAACAATAAGAGAAAGTGAGAAAAAAGAGAAAAAAACAAATATGATTTTTTTATTTTTGGCCTATGCTCTGCGCCACAGTGCACTCCATCTTGCTATTCTATCCAATTCTGTAACCCATTAAAAATTTATGAAATCGTTCTGCTCATTTTTTTGACAATTATATACTAACAAAAATATAAGCAACCGTTATCTAAACACACAGATTTTTTTCCAAATGTTTTTGAAACGTTTCACTTCCAAATGCCACTTTCCGAACTTACACATGCAATTGGTTTCCAAATTCATTCTATCGCTTACTAAAAATTTTTTTTTTCTGAAATTATGATACCAAACACTTTTTTATTTAATTAAATTCCATTTCGTTCTTATATCCAATTAAATTTATTTTAAACATAACAAACTTTCGGTAAGGTTACGTAAGTAGGCGCTAGGAAACAATTGCCTTGCATGATTGGCATAAACATAAAATAACGTTTGCATTAAATGTTTGCTATAAGCTTCCAATAAATTTTTGCATTAAATACGGCATTGATAGTCGAGGTCTCCAGATATCCTCGGTTCGAATCACGGCGTGGTCATGGTCCTACGCTTTAACCTTTCTGCATTTCTTTCCGCATTTCTAATCAATTGAAAACTCATCAATATTTAAGACTTGAAGTTGTGTGGATGAGATTGCCCTTTAACTTGAATAAACATAACGTGCCTCAGATTCAAATTCAAATAATTTGTCCCAATGGGGTTTGAATGAAGTACAGCTTGAATATAAATCTTAATTATTATTATGAACTATCATAATAAACTTAAACATATTTGTCATAAATTACTTATTTTATGCTTAGCCCTTTACTGCATGGTTTTATTAGCGTTAATGTTGACGAATATTTTTATTATTGTAAATACAGCCGTGCTCAAAAGAACTAGGCACCCTTTAAAACCACCTGAAACAAAGTGATTTGTTAGTTTTCAACCAAACTAAAAACGCAGAAGATGATTGTTTTAAATTATTTATTAAATAATATTAATACTTTGTTGGTCGCCCCCTCATTTTTATGACCTCCCTTACTCTACGCACCATACTATAAACTAAGTTTTTGCAGGCTTCTTCAGCTATGTTGTCCCATTCTATTTTCAAAGCATTTTTAAGGCCTTCTTCTGATGTAATGTTATGTTTCCTTATTGCCTGCTTTAATTGTGACCACAAATGCTCGATGGGATTTAAGTCCGGCGACTGGGCAGGCCAATCAATGAGCGGCAGGTGGTTTTGTTGAAACCAGCGCATAACTGTATCGGACTTGTGACAAGGTGCGTTATCTTGTTGGTAGACAACGTTTTCCATGTTGGTATGGCCAAAAATCCGTGTAAAAGATGGTATAAGTGCATTGTTGAGCGTATGTATGTACCGTTCGCTATTCATACGACCCTCGCAAACAACCATTTCACCTTCTCCACTCGCAGCCATGCAACCCCAGACCATTATACTGCCTCCTCCGTGCTTAACAGTAGGTACCAAGCAGTCGGGGTTATATTCTTCACCTACTCGACGCCTTACGTAGGTAACACCAGGTGATCCAAAAATCTAAAAAATCAAAAAAATAAACGTGATTTTAGCTCGTATAATTTTAATGGGAACTGTGTCCTTATGTGATGAAAGTAATTTTTTCATTAGTTAACAATCTTAGTAAACATACCTGGAAATTTGACTCATCAGACCACACTACATTTTCCCAATCTTGTTCAGTCCAATATTGATGCTCCAAGGCCCAATTTAGTCGCGCTTCCACGTTCTTAGGTGAAAGCCATGGTTTCTTCCTAGCTCGGCGACCATTCAATCCTGCTGCTGCAAGACGTCTTCTCACCTTCTGAGAGCTGATTTTGCATCCTGAACGGACTTCCAACTCAGAAGCTAACTGAGAAGATGTTTTTTTCCTATTTCTTAAGGACGATCGCATCAACTGCCGGTCCATACGACTAGTTGTCACCAGTTTTCGGCCTGTTTTTGGTTTTTTTTCATGAGATGCAGTTTCGGCATAGTGTTTTAGAGCATTCTGGACACCACATCTGCAACACTTCATTACTTTTGCAATTGATTTCTGCGAATATCCTGATTCATGCAATATTTGTATTTTTACGCTGTCATCATGCAAAATTGGTTTGCATTTTCTTCGGTTTCCACTAGAATTCATGTCAAAAAATTTCACTTCTATGATATAATTCAATTTCCGTTTTTATATTGACTAAACGACAAGTAAACTTATGATAACTAAATTTGGAAAAATTGTATACTTTAGCACTTTCGACAAGAACATCTCATAAATTAGACTGTATGTCTTTATAACCGGTTTTAAAACTTTTTGTTTTTCTCTTTTGTTAAGTGTAAATAGAAAATAATAATTAAAGATTAATAATTGCTTTGTTTCATGTGAATTTATAGGGTGCCTAGTTCTTTTGAGCACGGCTGTATTTAAAAGATATTTGCTTAAAACATATGAGTATGTTCACAATCGCACGATTTATAATAATAAATTTTATTATTTCATATACTCACAGTAGCGGATCTACATACGCGCTAAAAGGGCCCTTGGAGAATTTTTTGTATGGGAAAAAAATTAAATTAAACCCTAAAATCCGTTTCATACCCAACCCCCCTAGGGCTACAAAAATGTTAGCTTAGCCCACCTCTGACGAATCCTAGATCCGCCACTGTATACTCATACACCTCTAATCGCATATCGGCCTTTATTGTCGTGGGTAGTATGTCCGCGCACCTATTATTTAACTGTTTAAGGACTTATTTCGTTCATAATGAAGCAACAGACAAAATGAAAAGAATACAACCTTTATTCTAAGTTATCAAAACCGAGGTATCAAATCATTTAATACTGTGAACCAATTTAATTGTGATTGCAAAAGAAAGTCGGAAACTGCTCAATAGGGCATTTTATTATTAGTACTAGTGTCCGCTCAAATGTGAAATTTTGGCCGAAGTCGAATGTTCGGCCAAGTGGAAGTATTCGGCCGAATACCGAAGCCGAAGCCGATTATTAATAAAATTTTTTTCAACTACCAAGAAAATGATAAAATTTAGTACGGGCTTTCATTACACTGTATGTAAATTTCCAACTTTTGAAAAGACACAAAAAAACCCCGAGACACCCCAACTTCATTTTTGATCATAGAATACGGTGGCATACTCAGTTTTTTTCCAATTAGATCAAATTCGTGAGATATTGGCGATTGATATTTTGTCACTTTTAAACACTTGTTTGAGCTTAATTTTTCATATTTTTGGAGAACAAGCATTGGAATATGTTTTGAAATGAAATTATTTATTCTTTTTTAATAGAACCATAACTCTTACAATGACAACAGTTCATTTTCAACTGATTTATATTAATTTTTATACATTTCTTTCTCTTTTTTTTGCAAATTTTTTTAATTTTTTCTGAATTAAATTGAAATTGATCATTGTTTTGGCTTGAAATCGATCGAAATACTTAAGTTTATTTAATATGCGAAGTTTCAAGATATCTGTTATTTTCTTAAAAAAAATTGCATTTTAAAAATTTCTTTTTTTAAAAATCCAGCCTTATATGCAAACATTTTATTCTTGTGTGGCGATTGACCAGCAGAAATCGGCAAGCATCGAATCGAATCTTTTTCCAGAAAACCGGTCTTCAAAGGTCATGAAGTTTGATGGAATCGTTTACAGCTTCATCCGATTCTGTTGACAATTGCTTCTCATAAAAATCAAAACCGGCATGCAAAAAAGGTACTTTCAACGACATATGTACGTCAAATATCTCAAAGGCATGCATCATATTGTCAATGTAAACTCGATAATTTGGAGACCGATTCTTGCATAGCACATTTTCAATTACAGCGCGTATTGAGTCCCATGTATTCAATGCAGCTTCGTTCAGTATATCTTTGAAATTCACATCTTTCAGAAGCTTCTGAATATCCGGACCATTAAGTACGCTTGTTTTAACCCGCATCCATCGGAAATTTCTAGAAACGAAAAGTACGTTGTGCATCAATTTGATGCAGATACAAAAAGGTAATATTGTTCATGGGAATATTTTCAATTTATTAACTATTCTATCGCGATAAGTATAAGACTATCTCTTACTGTAGAACTGCTCACTTGTTTATTTTGATTTTTTAGGAAGGTAGCCAAAATTCTGAACTTAAATATGCATATTTGTTTTTAATATATGAATGTGTTTCAAGAATTTGCATCAATTTGATGCAAACGATGGATGCGGGTTAAATGAATTGTGGGATATTTAAATACATTGAAGTGACATATTTTTAGAACACAAATGACCTTCTCAAATTTTTTCAACAGACAATTTTGGAAAAGCATTGTTCTTAAAATATTGCAATGCATTTTCGTTGATGCGTACCAATCGTTTAACAAAATTCTTCACAATGCCCAGTTTGATGTGAAGATCCGGCAACATTATTTTATCAAGTGGAATTAATGGTGGATTAACGACATTAAATTGGCCAACCACTTGTGTATCGCGTTGTGGCCAATCACGTTTTTGGTAATGGTTGCATTTTGCACGGCTGTCCCATTTGCAAAAAATGCAACAGTACTTTGTGTAGCCGGATTGCATTCCGGATAATATTGATAGAACCTTAAAATCGCAATTCACGTGCCAATTGTGTTCGTTATAGTTAATACGGTCCAAAATTAATTCCATTGTATCGTAAGATACCTTCATACCAACTGCATACATGATTGGCACCGGTTTAATACTGCTGTCTTGAAACAGTAACACAATTTTCAGACTTCTGGTTGAACCGTCAATGAAAAGACGCCACTGTTCGGGATGGTAGTTGCATATTCCCATTTCCTTCATCAAACCGAGAATATTTTGACAGTATGCATAAGTTGCGTCATCCAAAAGCATGAAATACGGCATGTATGGATCTTGCCGATGTTTATAATGCAGTTATTTTAACACCTGGTGCCAATACGTTGACGCTGTTTAATTCCGATGCCAGAGTCATTGCATTGTTGTGTGATAAATTGAGATTTCGAACGAGTTTATCCAAGTGACTTTGAGAAATTAGTGATGGTAGTCCGATTGCGACCGGCGGAATGCATTCGGTTGACATAGAGGGACCTTCAGATTGCGCGTCGTAGGTCGTATTGTCATATGTTAATGGATGCATTGGAACAGGCAATGGATCACTGTGTGGAATAGGTAGATAAGCACTTCGCACACCTCTGTACTCAAAAGAAGATCGTTCTGAGTAAATAAATTTTCGTATTTTAATATTGAATATAATATCGTATTGTCATTGCCAAGGAATAACTTACTGTTTCAATTTAAACCATGTGTATAATTAAGACACGCATAGCATTTGTCCTGGTCATGTTCACCTGGATCAGACCAAACCATGGGAATTGCAAATGGCATTGAATATCTTTGCCTTTTCCACCACTTGTTCAAAACACTATAACATGTAATACACGTAAATTGAGGTGCAAAATCTACATTTTCTAATTCCTCAGCCGGTGTTCAAAAAATCAAAAAATAGTAGTTGCAGGCTTTCAGTGCATCATGAACCAAACGCCGTCGGTGTTTTATAGGTGTATATTTACCACACACAAAGCAAAATCAATTTAATTTTTCACGATGAGCTTGGCGTTCTTCGTTGTTCATTTTTATAAATATTTTTTTACTAATGGTTGACTGAAATATTTTTATATTGCTGGCAACTGAAGAAAATCCCAAAAATTACTTTGAGTTGTATAGTTTGACCAGTATAATATCCACTTCAAGAGACAGAGAGAGAGAGAGAGAGAGAGAGAGCTAATGAGCCCACCTTTTTTGAAGTGATAACTTCTTCAGGCGTGTTTTGCTTTTCTGATCAGTGCGTAATTTTTGCATTTAAGGCTGGATTTTTAAAAAACGATATTTTGAAAATGCAAATTTTTTTAAGAAAAAAAGCAGATATCTTATTGAAACTTCGCAAATTAAATAAACTTAAGTATTTCGATCGATTTCAAGCCAAAACAATGATCAATTTCAATTCAATTCAGAAAAAATTAAAAAAATTTTGCAAAAAAAAGACAAAGAAATGTATAAGAAAAATAAATAAATAACTGGCCATTTTAGCCCTTGAAAGGACTTTGACCTAGCTTCTTATGATCAATTGTGTTGTACGTGTTATTAAGTTTGTACACACTTGACCGAGAAATGGACCTACATGCTTAACGCCGACTCCGAACGGCGATGAACGGAATGTTCTTATTCTCAAGAAGCTTTACATGGCATTTTGATTACTCTCTGAGGTTTGCCATTGTCTGCAGAGAGGTGGCGGCCGTACAGAAAAATTATTTTAATTCAAATAATTTTCTGTCGCTGCTGGGGTTCGAACCCGGGTCTCCAGGTTCGTTGACATAGCGGCTACGCACTTTAACCAACTACGCCACGGACGCCAAAGAAATTTATAAAAATTAATATAAATCAGTTGAAAATTAACTGTTGTCATTATAAGAGTTATGGTTCCATTAAACAAGAATAAATAATTTCATTTCAAAACACATTCCAATGCTTCTTCTCCAAAAATATGAAAAATTTATCTGAAACAAGCGTTTAAAAGTAACAAAATATCAATCGCGAATATCTCGCGAATTTGATCTAATTGGAAAAAACTGAGTATGCCACCATATTCTAAGACCAAAAATTAAGTTGGGGTGCCTCGGGGTTTTTGTGTGTATTTTTTAGGTCCCTGCAGTGTTATTTATTCATTTCATTAAAAAAAAAAACGGCAAATTTTAAGTTCGAGTTAAACGCAAGAGTTTTTCTGCCTGATTTCTGTCAGCATTGCATTTTTTTAGCTTTTTCAACTAGAGATAAATTGGTTAAATTCCTTTTATGTCATTTTGCTGAATTCTAATATTTCTGTAATTGAGTTAGTTACGTCAAGATGACGTAGAAAAGACTTAAATCTATTTTCGATCTAGTCGAGAAAAGCTACAGAAATTCAATACTGACTGAAATGTGGCAGAAAATTTCCAGCGTAACTGGGTCTTTTTTTATAGTATTTCCATTCAAAAGCAAATGAGACGGTCGGGTGAATATCAAAAATTTTTGAGTTTTCTGCCAGTTCGTTCAACATGTACGATCTTTTCAACCCATGTCGGTCGGACTCACTACATTTATCATTTGAATAAAATTTTCAACGAGCGAAAACCAATTTATGGAAGAACAGAAAGGAAAAAAAAAGAAAACGAACAAGTTTTTCGAATATGGAATTTCGAACGGAATTCATCGAATTTTACTGTAATTTTCCTAAAGAATTATAAAAAATTTTTTAATTATTACAAAGCAAAAATATTCGGCCAAAATATTCGGCTATTTAGGCCGAAGCCGAAGGTTAAAAAATCGGCCGAATACTGAAGCCGAATATTGGGTCGGACACTAATTAGTACCATATAACATGACGAAACTATCACGACAAAAAAAAGCCCAGTTAAGCAAAAGTATCTTTTTAATTCATTTATAAACCTTTTCGAGTACAAAAGCACTTTTTTGACTCTTAAAAATTAACCATTTTTTAATCATTAACCGGACTAAAATGAATCTCAATTTTTCGATGAAAAAAATTTCAAAATGGCGGCTGTAGGTCACTCTGATCAAAGCAGTGCGCGGTGATTACCGATGTGCGCCGTACACTCTACAGCCCCGCCAAGTGATCTGAAACGACAAAAACCAAAAAATTGTTAACCTAGATGAAATTTGGGGGCCTTGTTGATTTCAGATTTTAGTAAAACCCTTTTTAAAAAAAATGGCCGCCCTTTGAAAAAAAACCCTGTTTTTCCTCCGTTTTCTTTTGCTTTAACGTTAATAAAATAATGATAATACATTTTTTCAAAAAAAAAATGCTTCCTGAAGGCCCCCTACATTGAATAAGCTTTAATTTTAACCGTCAAACATCGAAATCGGTCCAGTCGTTGAAGCGGAATCCGCGTGCAGCGCGGAAAAAAGGTTTTTCGAGAAACGCGCATTTAACCCTGTTTTTCGGCCGACGCACTCTCTCGTCTAATACGCTATGACTCGTAAAATAAATTAGATAGGGAATTAACTTTTGAATGTTATTTCGTTAAAATTATCTCACTCTTACATGAATATACAGTGGCGAGCAAAATTGGGACAACGTTTGACAGTTTTATACAGCATAGTTATAAAATTATTAATATAAAACCGATTTAAAAAATGTATTTGATTTTTAGATCTTTGTTTATTCACTTCAATATAAAAAAGCCGAATCAATTAAAAAAAATATAAAATACTTCTTTTTTTGCTAAACTCAAAAAAATGCATATGTCCATTTTTGCACGCTTGCACTGTTTTTTGTTTTGCATCTGTAAATTTTCCGTTATTCATTTAATTTTATTAAACATTTTTGTGGCTGGCTTCTTTTATGTTAATTTTCAGTTCAAAGTGATCAAAGTGTAGAGGTAAGTTGCTAGTTAATACTTCAGCGTTCCTTATTTAATTAAAAAAGAATAACGTAATTAATATGAAAAAAATATCTATTGAAACCGAAGCTAATGTAGTTGTTATGACTCAAAATGGTCAGTCTTCAAGAACTATAGCAAAAGCTTTGAAAATTAGTCACAGAACAGTTCCAAAAACGGCGTAATACTAATCATAAAATCATCAAGGCAGACCGACCTAGAAAGCTAACGGACAGAGATGCCCGCTGTATGGAACGTATAGTAAGATGCAATCACTTAACAACTCCTAAGTCAGCTGCAGTTTTAATAAGCAAAAGCGCTAGCGAGTGGACCGCACGCAGAGCACTTCGTAGGATTGGCTTAGTATCAAGTATTAAACAAAAAAACCTGTATTATCAGAAAGAAATGTGAAGGCGAGACTAAAATTCTGCAAGGAGCATAAGCATTGGAGTATGGAAGACTGGAAACGAATAATTTGGTCCGACGAAACAAAATTTAAGCGATTTCAGTCAGATGGTAAATCATGTTATTGGCACCGGCCCAAAGAATCCATTCAAAAGCACCAAGTCAAACAAACCGTCAAACATGGTGGTGGCAACGTTATGGCTTGGAGCTGCTTTACTTGGTGGCACATTAGGCCGTTAGTTAAGATAGAAGGCATAATGAAAGCAGTCGATTATCTTAAAATTTTGGAAGAAAATTTGCCAGATTTTATTGAGATGTGTGCTTATCCTGAAGAGTAAATATACTTTCAACAGGATGGTGATCCAAAACACACCTCCAAAATTGTAAAGGAATGGCTACAAAAACAGCATTTTCAGGTCTTGCAGAGGCCGGCGCAAAGCCCAGACCTGAACCCAATTGAAAACTTATGGGCTATCGTCAAAAGAGGACTTTGTACATTCGAGCGGGCTCCCAAGAACCTACAGGAGCTATGGGTAAGAATAGATGAACAGTGGAGAAGTATTCCTGCAAAAACCATACAAAACTTGGTGGAAAGTATGCCAAACCGCATCGCAAGTGTAATTAAAAATAAAGGTCTATGGACCAAATACTGAAAAATGGATACATGCACTTTTTTGAGTTAAGCAAAAAATTAAGTATTATATTTTTTTGTTTTAATTGATTCTTCTTTTTTGTATTAAAGTTTAATAAACAAAGATCTAAAAATGAAATACTTTTTTTAAATCGGTTTTATATTTATAATTTTATAACTATGTAAGTATGAAACTGCCAAACATTGTCCCATTTTTGCTCGCCACTGTATATGTTAATCCATTTAGTGCTATATTGCTAAAAAAAATATTAAATACTTACTTACTTACTTATCTGGCGCTTACAACCGTAAGTCGGTTTTGGCCTCGTATAAGAAATTGCGCCAGCCATTTCTGTTTTGCGCCCGCTGGCGCCAGTTGGAAACACCAAGTGTAGTCAGGTTATCCAACACCTGATCCTTCCAACGAAGATGTGGGCGTCCTCTTCTGCGTTGACCACCACCGGGCACCGAATCGAATATTTTTTTCGCTGGAGCGTCGTTTTCCATTCGCTCAACATGACCTAGCCAGCGGAGCCGCTCGATTTTAATACGCTTAACTATGTCGATGTCAGCGTACAGCTCATACAGCTCGTGGTTCCATCGAATTCGGTACTCGCCATTGACGCAGATTGGACCGAAGATCTTGCGAAGGATCTTTCTCTCGAAGGCTCCCAAAGTCTTTTCATCAGAACTGCTCAACGTCCAGGTTTGTGCTGCATATAATAGGACGGGCATGATTAGTGACTTATAGAGCGTGAGTTTTGTTCGTCGAGAGAGGGCTCTGCTTCTCAATTGCCTACTCAGCCCAAAGTAACACCTGTTGGCAAGAGTTATCCTTCGCTTTATCTCAATACTGACATCGTTGAAAGAGTTTACGCTGGATCCCAGGTAGACGAAGTCCTTAACAACCTCGAAGGAAATGTTGTCAACAGTGACGTGGTTTCCAAGACACTGGGACTGTTTATTTGTTGACACTAGGTATTTCGTCTTATCTGCGTTCACTACAAGACCCATTCGACTCGACTCTTTCGCTAACCTGGAGAATGCTGCACTGACTTCGCGCGTATTATGGCCAATGATATCGATATCATCAGCATACGCCAGCAGCATAATACTTTTGTAGAATATCGTGCCGCTGCGTCTCAAATCAGCAGCTCGGATGATCTTCTCCATCGTTTGGTTGAAAAAGTCGCACGATAAGAAAGTCGCACGATGGTTGAAGAAGTCGCACGATGATTCCTTATTAGACTGTCGAAGGCGGCTTTGTAATCGACAAAAAGATGGTGTGTGTCGATTTGTTTTTCTAGGGTCTTCTCCAAGATTTGTCGTAGCGTAAATATCTGGTCTATGGTGGATTTGCCAGGTCTGAAGCCACACTGATAAGGTCCAATCAGCTGGTTTACGATGGGCTTCAGTCTTTCACATAGTACGCTCGACAGGACCTTACATGCGATATTCAGAAGGCTTATCACACGGGAGTTGGCGCAAATTGTGGGATCGCCTTTCTTGTGGATTGGGCAGAGCACACTGAGGTTCCAATTGTTTGGAATGCATTCTTCCGACCATATTCTGCATAGAAGCTCATGAATGCATTTAAATAGAGCTTCGCCTCCATTCTTGAAGAGCTCAGCAGGTAAGTCATCGGCTCCTGCGGCTTTGTTGTTTTTAAGCCGAGCTATAGCTTTCAAGACTTCACTATGGTCGGGCAGCGGAACTTCAACGCTGTCGTCCAAAACTGGGGATTCCGGGATATCATCTCTATTGGCGGGATTGTTGTCGTCGTCGCCATTCAGAAGCCTAGAGAAGTGTTCCCTCCACATCATCAGTGTACTCTGGATATCTGTCACTAGATTCCCATTTTCATCCTTGCAGGAAGAGGCCCCGGTCTTGAAACCATCGGCCAGGCGTCTTATTTTTTCGAAAAATTTTCGGACCTCATTCCTGTTACCATGCATCTCAATTTTCTCGCACTCACGCATTTCCGCTTCCCTTTTCTTTCGCCTGAAAATGCGTCTCTCTTCCCTCCTCTTCTCTTTGTATCGCTCCTTAGAAGCACGCGTTACAACCGAATGCAGGGTGGCTTTGTAGGCGGCATCTTTTTCTGCAGTGGCGTCGCGACACTCTTGGTCGTGCCACTGGTTTCGGCGAGGGCGGTGATAGCCAATCACCTCTTCGGCAGCCGTACGCATAGAGTGGGAAATATGATTCCACTGCGCGCATATATCGTCGATCGGAGGAGTGCTTTCTTGAAGCAGGAGTGAGAGTCGAGTAGCGAAGTCTTCGGCTGTTTGCTTTGATTGCAGCTTTTCGACGTCTAGCTTTCTCTGTGCTGGATTGCGCGCATTCTTTGTTGCGCACAGGCGTGTACGGATCTTGGCTGCGACAAGATAATGATCCGAGTCTATATTGGCACCACGGATCGTGGTTAAAAAAAATATTAAATATTAAAGAAAAATCATGTCTATCTTGCTGATTGAACATGTCCTCTGTGTTTCAAGTCCTCTTGTAATCACCAGTAATCATAGCAGTTGGTAAAAATAAGCAGAGCTATAATTAACGACTATTAAAAAAGTAAAATAGAATCGGTTAATATAAGATACGTATGTGAGTTCATTATTTTTTTAACACAAAGCAAAGAAACTCCACATTCCTAAACAAAAATTTATGAAGCTAAAAATATCAACCGGAAAACTTCCGCCTAATTGCCACTTCTCGCCAAATCTTTGCTTGTGGTTCAGTGGGGAGTTTTGTCTACCTTAAAATTACAAAAAGAAATAATAGATTTTCAAGAAATAATAAAAAAAAAAAATAATAAATAACTTAAATGTCAGAGAGGTTATGAGATTATATTGATTTCTGCCGATTGACTGCTTATCTTTGTCTTCCATGAATAAGCAAGTTAAAAAATCGTTTCCTGAATTTCGTTCGGATTTTGAGTTAGTTTTAGGATATGAGTAAATATAATTGCGGATTATATCAGTAAATAAGCTTTGCATAGCGGTCACATAAAAAGAAATAAGTTTTATGAGGAACGATTGCTTTATCTTAAAAAACTCCGAACAATTCTCACTTAACTTCGAGTAAAATACAATTGTCTCAAGTTGGAAACAGTAGTTGAGCAGTTAACTTCGAAATTGAGAAATGATAGTATTCATGGCGCCGAATATCGATTACATGTCGATTATGATTTCATGCTTTATAACTGCTGACTAATTGTTTGGAATTTCAAATAAAAGATACGTCGTGATAAACGCATCGTCAGCATCCAACCTCAATTTCGTAAAGGTTTTTGTGTTAAAGACAATAAAAAACTTTGCTAGCAAAGATGTTTCATTGATCGTGATATGGGTAAAATTTCTTGGTGAGATCTTGGCGCCGTTTACAGATGATCAATTAAATTCGTTACGATCGTTTGTAATGACTTTGATGATTTCTAAAATTTTTCTAATCAAAATAAAATAGCACAAAAACTGATTGAAAGCGAATGATTTATAGTGTGAATCAAACTCAAAGAATTTCGAAATATTTTTCAAACTCATCTTTAGTATGCTTCAAATACTCGTATGTTATTTTATTCAAACATTTATTATAACTAAAATTTTATGCTGCCTGTTCAAATGTTCAAATGAATTTTTTTTTGTTTTAAGATAAAATAGATATAAATATATTGTTAAACTTTTTCAATAGTGCCTTAAAATATGTCAAAGTAAGGAAACTTTCACAAAATCTTGAAAAATACATGAATTAACTTTTTTTTAAGTTATTGCCATGAGCGTATATAAAGCATAAAAAAAAACGTCAGATGAAGTTTTGACACATAATAATTGATTGAATGAACGGTCAACCTTCCGACGGACGAAAAAGTTGTGTGGCACCTAATTACAAAATTGATTTTTTTATTTTTTTAGATACATTAAATCATTGCTGGAAAAAAAATACTTTGAATAATTTTTTACGTGTTAACATAACATTTTTTAACATGACAGCGTATATTTGTCTTTATAATCGTAGGCGTTTTAATAAGAATGTTGAAAAGATTACAAAGGATTGAAAACTGACGTGGTTTTTATTCATACATTGCTATCATAAATTCCCAAGATCTGATCTTCTAATGATTAAATCGATTATGTCGAATAAATAACGATTAAAGCTTTTATGTTTATGACTAATTTGACTTGCAAAAGTATAACAAAATTTCTTTTGCATTGAAAGCATTTCACTTCGAAAATTTTTTCGGTTGTAAAAAATTTCATAGAATTTTCTTTTTTTAGTCTTCAAGTGTCTTCCCTTGAGGACTTGAGGTATCTGCGCCCGTTTACGTTTCTTTGAAATTCAATCATTTTGACGTGATGAAGTTACGTTTTACCGCGCAGGTTTCCAAAAAAGTTGGATTTCCAAAAACACGCTTTTATGTTTATGACTAATTTGACTTGCAAAAGTATAACAAAATTTCTTTTGCATTGAAAGCATTTCACTTCGAAAATTTTTTCGTTTGTAAAAAAATTCATAGAATTTTCTTTTTTTAGTCTTCAAGTGTCTTCCCTTGAGGACTTGAGGTATCTGCGCCCGTTTACGTTTCTTTGAAATTCAATCATTTTGACGTGATGAAGTTACGTTTTACCGCGCAGGTTTCCAAAAAAGTTGGTTTTCAAAAAAAAAGCTTTTTTGTTTATGACTAATTTGACTTGCAAAAGTATAACAAAATTTCTTTTGCATTGAAAGCATTTCACTTCGAAAATTTTTTCGTTTGTAAAAAATTTCATAGAATTTTCTTTTTTTAGTCTTCAAGTGTCTTCCCTTGAGGACTTGAGGTATCTGCGCCCGTTTACGTTTCTTTGAAATTCAATAATTTTGACGTGATGAAGTTACGTTTTACCGCGCAGGTTTCCAAAAAAGTTGGAAAATGCATTTTTTCAGAATTCATGAGCGTTGCATTGAATTGTTACTCGCCGAGTATAAGAGCTGTGACTAAAAATATGGTACAACTGTGAAGGTTAATTATTTGACTTCATTATAAAAACATAACAAAAATTCAAAACGTCATCGGAACGTGGTGGGAGCTGCTTAAGCAACGCAAATGAAAATTTGTTACATGGAATTATTACTCGCTGAGTATTAGTCCTAGGATTAAAAATATGATACACCAATAAAGGTCTGTTCTAAACCCACACAACAAAATTAGACAAAAAATTTCTGATGTCATGGGAATACAGAGAGAGCTGTTCAAAGATCGTCAATGAAACGTTCATGCACCGGCGTTGCATTGAATTTTTATTCGGCGAGTATATAAGCTACGATAAATGTTTGAAAAGGAAAATGAAGTATTTATACTTGGCCTTACGACAAAAATAAAAACTAAATTCCGACGTCATCAGGTCGTGAATATAGAAGCATTTGTAACAGAAATGTAATATCGTTGCATGGAATTTTTACTCACTCAGGAGACGTGCTACGGTAAATTTTGATATACGACAGCATAGATGTGTTAATACGCCTCACAACTAAATTACAAAACAAAACATCTTATCATTATGATCTAAGGGTGGAAACCACATAATGCAGTAAAAATGCTGCAACCATGAAAAAACGTTGCATGGAATTTTAACGCTGTGACTACTGGCGTAACGGTACATTTTAAGGAAAAAACAAATTTTTAAGGAAAAAAAAAATTTACGGTTCATGAGGCCCCTCAGGGAACCGCCTAATGTGACGCATATGCATCACTTTTACTGGATTAATTGCATGCAGCTATGGCAAAGTTAATGAACCAAGGAAAAGCACAACCAATGAAGAAGCAAATAAAAATAAGCAAAAGCAACATCTCTTACACCAATAACAACACCAACACCAACAACAAAAACGACAATAAAAACAACAACAACAAAATCAACATCCACATCAACTTCCACACATCAACATCAACATCAACATCAACATCAACATCAACATCAACATCAACATCAACATCAACATCAACATCAACATCAACATCAACATCAACATCAACATCAACATCAACATCAACATCAACATCAACATCAACATCAACATCAACATCAACATCGACATCAACATCAACATCAACATCAACATCAACATTAACATCTACATCACATCAACATCAACATCAACATCAACGTCACATCAACATCAACATCACATCACATCAAAATCAACATCAACATCAACATCAGCAACAGCAACAACAACAACAACAACATGAAACACCGTCACATCAAAACCGACGGGTGTGTCCTCGACACAGCCAACTCTTCTTTTTGTAGTATATCATTATTGGGATATTTTGACAGTTTAAAACTAATAAAAAAATTTTCGATATCCAAAATCATGAAACCCCTTGAGTTAATATAAGATGGTCGAAATTAAACGAAACAGTTATGGCGTATTTTAGGCAGAGAATTTTTCATATAGGAGTGATCCTGCCCTCCACCAAATTCATAGGTGGATTGTTAACTTTCATAACGGAATTTTGCTGTAAGTTACAATGATTTCGTTATGTGCGTTCACAAAATTTCAGTCGTGAGTTAAAACGATGTTTCAGAATGAAAACGTAATTAAAAAAACATATTTTCTTGTCAAAATATAATAAATTCAAAACATAAAACATCATAAATAACATAAAAACACAAACATTCATTTACGTAGTTTGAACTACAACAAAATTCAAATTCCTATTGGTTGATAAATTGTTCATCGGATTGTTACAGCAAATAGCCAAAAGCCTATTTGATAATTTACATGTTAAACCGCTAAATTGAATTCAATTCATATATGAATGAATTCCCTTCTTTTTAAATTATTATGTTTGACTCCTGTACAATCTTATTTTTAATTGGCGTCCACAACCATTACTCCTCGGTATTCTCGGCGCGTCGAAAAATAAAAATGTCCAACTCAATAAGTCAATAATTAAAACTACACAAAATGGCAACGTGGCTATGTCAGCAGGACTAACAATAACACACAACAAACACAAACACAAAGTAACCCTTTCGGCTAAATGGTCATGTAACAGTTGAACAATAGAGTCCAACTTGTTCGTTTTGGCCTATGCAGTTCGGCTTAGTTCAATTGTGGGCTGGCACTGACTTTTTCGAAATTTGTTTGTTTTGTTGCTGTTTCCACCACAACTTCATTACGACAGCAAAATTTACACATTTACGGGTGCAAAATGGCAACCTTTTACTAGAGTTATTGTTTCCTTTTGTTAACTTATTACTTGCCTTCCTTTCGTCCTATTATGTTCTGTCTAACCAAAAACACACAAAAAAAAAAGCAAAAATATCAAAAGAGTTTCCGACTTTATTGTCATTCGAGCCATTGAATAACCACCTTTTAAAAAAAAAAAGTTGGCTGTGCCGTGGACACACCCGTAGGTTTTGACGTGACGAAGTTTCTTGCTGTTGTTGTTAATGTTGATGTTGATGTTGATGTTGGTGTTGATGTTGGTGTTGATGTTGATGTTGATGTTGATGTTGATGTTGATATTGATGTTGATGTTGATGTTGATGTTGATGTTGATGTTGATGTTAATGTTGATGTTGATGTTGATGTTGATGTTGATGTTGATGTTGATGTTGATGTTGATGTTGATGTTGATGTTGATGTTGATGTTGATGTTGATGTTGATGTTGATGTTGATGTTGATGTTGATGTTGATGTTGATGTTGATGTTGATGTTGATGTTGATGTTGATGTTGATGTTGATGTTGATGTTGATGTTGATGTTGATGTTGATGTTGATGATGTTGATGTTGATGTTGATGTTGATGTTGGTGTTGGTGTGGGTGTTGGTACTGGTGTTGGTATTGGTGTTGTTGTTGGTGTTAGTGTTGGTGCTGGTGTTGGTGTTGGTGTTGGTGTTGGTGTTGGATTTGGAGTTGGTGCTTTTCGTTTAGCTTTTTTTTTTGCTTCCCCATTGGTTGTGCTCTAATTTCAATTAATCCAGCAAAAGTGATGCATATGCGTCACATTAGGCGGTTCCCTGAGGGTTTTTGACACGCCGTCAAATTTTTTTTTATTTTTGTCATATGCCCGAAGACCTCACCTTTGTTTTCGTTCCTTAAAATTTACCGTTGCACTAGTAGTCACAGAGTTAACTACGTTTTTTCATGGCTGTAGCATTTTTACTGCATTCTGTGATTGCATCCCTGAAATCATGACAACAAAATTTTTTTTGTAATTTAGTTGTGAAGCGTAATAACACATCCCTGCTCTCGTAAAACAAAATTTACTCTAGCACTCCTCCTGAGTGAGTAATAATTCCATGCAACGATATTACATTTCTGTTACAAAAGCTATATTCACGACCTGACGACGCCGGAATTTTTTTTTATTTTTGTCGTAATGCCATGTATAAAAAATTTATTTTCCTTTTTAAACTTTTATCGTAGGTTATATACTCATTGAGTAAAAATTCAATGCAACGCCGCTGCATGAATGTTGCGTTATCGATCTTTGAGCGGCTCTCTCAGCGTCCCCATGATGTCAAAAATTTTTTGTCTAATTTTGTTGTGAGGGATTCCAGTAGGCCTTTATTGGCGTACCGTATTTTAAATCCTAGCACTAATACTCAGCGAGTAATAATTCCATGTAACAAATTTTCAGTTGCGTTGCTTACGCAGCTTATACTACGTCCCTATCCCGTATTAAATTTTTTTTTTTGTTTTTCTAATATAGTCAAAAAATTAACCCTTATGGTCATACTATTTTTTTAATCATAGCTCTTATACGCAGCGAGTAACAATTCAATGGAACACAGATGAATTTTTAAAAAATTCATTTTTCAACTTTTTTGGAAACTAGAGCAGTACAACGTAACTTCGTCACGTCAAAATCCACTATAATTACAAATTTGTACGCCCTGAAGAATAGTTAATTGTATTTACACTATGACGAACTTGGTCACAAAACAAAAAAAAATAACTTACATATCTACATACATAAAAATATGACTATAGTTATTAAGGCTCGATAGTTTCCGATTCATCCCAAAACTAGTACAAATAGAAAGGAGTCCGTCCACCTTAAAAATATCCGACTTGTTATGTTTTCTGCTATAATGGGAGCTTTTAGCTCCGGGTACTATTTTTTCACCGTCATTAGAAAAATCAAGTACCGTAAAAATAAAATACCAACACGTGTGCTTATTAGCTCGCTTGCACCAGGTTGGTGCTTCAGCTCTGAATTCTTATGGAAAATTACAAAGCTTCATACAATTTGTTAATTTTATTTATTATTTTAATAAGAGCTCTCAAAACACACTAAATAGGAAAACAAGTCATTAAAATTCTGGGCTTCTTGCTTTGTTCGCTCAGGAATAGCTCGCGGAGATTCTTCTTCGCTATCCCTTAAGAAGTGCTAAAACATCACGTGTGCTTACATTACACAAGCACACTAACACACGCACACATACATATTTTGGATAATTAGCTACTGAAACATTTATCATAAATAATAGAGGCACATGTGAGAGCATGAATAGGGAGGAAGAAATGCTTGTTCAGAACTTTTTCAGATAGTGTGTATTGGTCCCTTACGCCTCTCCGCCACAAAATCTCATAATAATTTCTTCGTAAGGGTTGTAAAGTTAATAAATGAACCATTAAAGTTGTTAAAAAGAGTGCGCGTAACGTGCTTCGAACATATTTTATATAAGTTATTACTTTTGTTATTGTGCATTAACATATTTCTTTGGCGTGTATCTCCCTCTTGTGTGAGTATGGGTGCGTATTAGAGATACATATTTACATAAAATACATTTTTTTCCACTAAGGCATTTTTTTATAAAAAACTGAAACAAATGTAACGAATTTTTACTTTAAATTTGTTTTCTTTCAGCCATTGATTGAGGAAAAAGTGCCACAGGAAGTGCTACTCGCCCACCCGAAAGCCAAAGAATGGATCGTATGTATGGCCAAGGCAAGCTACCAGGAGCTAGCAAAATTAGCAAATGAATTCCCAGAGCTGGTGAAACTGCAGGTAGGTGCAAAATAATACTCTTAAAAAATGCACTCATTTACAAATAGTCAGAAAATTTGAAGATAATAGTGATGGCATCCAAATAGCTCTGTGTTACGCAAAAATATGCGGGATATCATGGTTGAATTAATAAGGTTGTCGCAAGGGTAAAAGCGAGTGCCCATAAATGTCAAATCGCAGTTGACAGCTCATACAAAACCTGAAAGCGAAAATTGATAACATGTAAAGCCGATAAAGTTGTTGTTGCTGTTCATTGATTTTGACAATTGTGGGTACTGATAAGAGAGTATGATCAGCCCCGAGACAACCTTATTAATTCAACAAAATGGGATGTCTTTCTTGTAGGATTGAGACTGGCACAAAGTTTTTCCATGACATCGAATTTTCTCAAAAAAGTCCACTTGAAATCAGGGAAACGAAATGATCACTCGCTCTCAACTCCCGCTCGCGTATTTCTGCAGCTCTCGCTTGCGATCTCAAGCCTTTCCTTTCAGTATCTGTAGTTCTCGCTCGCGATCCGGATCCACACAATATTTTTGAAATTATCATACTCTCACGACGCACAATGGTTCCAAATCGAAAAAAGACGGCCAAAACCTAATTTTTAAAGAAATTTGAAAAAAATTTTTTACTTCAGATATCAATTTAAGATAGACAAGGAAACAAACTGCGCTCTCAATTTTTTTTTTTAAATTTTTTTTAAGGATTTTTGACGCCTTCAAAGTCTAACAAAAATTCTACAAAAAAAAAATAGTAATATTTTAAGTCAATTTCTAGCTCTTGTTGTTTTATTTGTATAAGTAATTTATAATGTTTTATATTTTCATGTATTGGAGCAAAACTTAAGTAATCAGAAAAAAAGTAAAACTTTAAAAAATATGCACACACTTTTTTTAAAAAAATACAAAGAAAATTAACATTTTTTAAATATTTGACTCAGTTAAAATGGAAAAAACGAAAGTTGTTTTCCCTTTAGAAAGGTATTGGTTCCTATGTGGGATGTCTTATTATGCTAATAAAAAAACATTTTTTGCCACAAAGTGCCACTGTAGGAAAATTTTAAGAAAAACTAAAATGGTGTGGGAAACCAAAAAAAAAATTTATAAGCATTATTTTTAGCTTTATTTTTTTGTATTGGTATAAAACATACTTAGTTAATGAGTTTAACTTTATGTGTATATTATTATTAAAACATTAAAATTTACATGCCTATCTCACTTGTCGCATTATCGAAGCTAGCTGAGTAGGCATTTGTTTTCACTTTAATTTCTGTGCATATAATGTGTGCAGATATTGATAATATACAAAACAAATCTATAAAACCGAAAATCGCCAATTGTGGCAGAAAAATTAAAATGTGCAAATAACTGTGACATAAAAAAAAGATTTTTATTGATTTATATAAAAAATTTTTTAATAAATATTTTGAGAGGTGCAACAAAAGCAAAAAGACAAACATCCGTTTTGTGGAACAGATTAAAGACTGGCTACATTTTTAAGTCGCCATTTTGAATTTGAAATTTTTGACTTCAAATTCGTATTCAGTGACCCCGACAACTTTCTGGGCAACATAATTGTACGGCATAATATAGTTACTATAAAAATTAGCATGTTCATGGCCGCCATTTCGAATTTCCAATTTTTGACTTCAGATTCATGATCAGCACCAAATTTCAAATGCATAATATAGTTATTGTAAAACTTAGCGTGTTCACGGCCGCCATTTTTAAGCCTCCATTTTGAATTTTAAATTTTTGACTTCAGATTCGTGATCAGCGATCCCGAAAACTTTCGGAACAGCAAACTGCATAATATAGTTGTTATAAAAATTAGCATGTTCATGACCGCCATTTTTAAGCCGCCATTTTGAATTTCGAATTTTTGACTTCTGATTCGTGATCAGCGACCCCAAAAACCTTTCAATCATCATTTTCATGCAGATTAGACAACTACTTGAAGTTTTGGCCGTCTTTTTTCGATTTGGAACCATTGTGCGACGGAGCCAATTGTTCAACCACTCGAGTTCGCGAGCAGGAGCCCGAACCAGAGATCTTTATGGCTCACAGCAGACAAAAATGAAATGTTTGCACCTGAAACAAAAAAATTGCAACTACCAAGATAGAAAAATGGCTACAACTCGGTGAAATGAGTGTCAATACATATAACATCAGTAATAAATTTTTTTCAGAAAACGATACTTAAGATCTTAATTAAAAATTTTTCATTTAAGGACAGTTTTTTATTAGCAGAGATACCTCATGAAAAAAAAATACCCGGAATTTACCATTCAAACAAACCGCGCTTGAGTTATTGTCAAAACTCAATTGTTTTTTTCTTTTCTGGGTTGGAACATTTTTCATCGGATACTCTTGCCATGACTTCAGTCAAACCAAGTTATTTTAATATTTTATTTAAAAATTATACGTGCCATAAATCGCTTAACGGAAGACCATTATCGTGTTATTGCTCTTAAACATTATTTTGCTCCTATAAAATCAACAATCAAACTAAATCGCTAGAATAAGCACAAGTTTTCAATGGTCAAATTTAAGAATTTTTATTCAAAATTTATATTTAAAAGGAATTAATATAAAGACCGATACTTTTTTCATTTTGAAAAAGAAAGACAAAAATTATTTTCTTTTTCGCCACTTGAGACACAGAAGAATAAGAAATATTCGGTGTAATAAGGAAAGCAAACAAACGCCGCAGAATTATTCTTCGTCAAAATTATGCGAGCTTGAGGCGTTGAAAAAGCTAACCGTGCGATGGGTGTCCCGCGATTCCTCACTCGACTATAAGCGCAGCCGTGTGACCACTTAAAAGGAGTGTTTGGCGATGTTCAACAGCCTATTTTAAAGACTTAATAAAATCTATTATTTGGAAAGAACATAAATGTTGGGAAAATCGGTGAAATAAATGTATCGATCTAAAAAGTAGGCTAAATTTATATAAATAACCACATTGTTTCTGACATGATGCATATATAGTTATAATTTCACGCAGATAATGGGCGTGTTACTTATCAAATCAATGAAAATGAGGAAATTATTATAATTTCTAAAAAGACTCGAAGAGAGATATCTGTAGTGGAATTCCCAAAAAGTTAAGGACACGAAATCCTTATGGTTAACTAACGACGTTTGTAGTTTGCAATAACGAATGTTGTATTCTCAAAACAGTACTTAGCGACAAAATTGTTAAAATGTAACATTCACAATATAAGCTACAAATGTCGTTAAAAGAAATCAAAAATATGGCAGCACTGTGGTTTTTTGACAGCTTAGATAGGCCTTTTCGATAGATACATGCTGAATCAGCCAAGCAGCAGACAGCTGCATCGCAGCTATTAGCAGAGGCAGCGCTAATGCAAGCAATTGTTTGCGACCGAATTGTTTCTGCGCGAAGGCTGTCGACTTCGTTTGGGCGATTGCCTTCAACGAACTTATAATTGTTACAACTTTTTTATTATTAATGCTCTAAAATGTGCCTTTTATCTGTTGTTTGTTTTTATTTAGTTTAAAAACTTTTCTTTGTTTTTTTAAACTTTAAATAAAAGCGTAGAAGCTATTGGAAATAAAGAATTATTTTTATTTTGATATTTTAACCATGATGGTTAGCATATGCCTCGTCATGTTGTGGCCATTTTATGCATATTATTTATGTTTTATAAAATCACAATCGCATGTAATTCAATCGCTTAACGTTGTTATTTAAGTTAGCGACGCCAAAATATTCGTGGTTAAGCTATCTACAAATAACGTTAAAGAACTGTCAAAATTAAGGACAAAAATAGCTAACATAGATGTTGGGAATACCAGTTAACGAAAATTGTAGCAAAGGCCAGTTAACGATAACTATACACGTCGTTAACACGTTTGGGAATTCCGCTACTGATGAATCAGAACGCATCGTAACTGCCATTGCATCTGTAAAGACAATCAAAAGTAGCATTAATTAATATCTTACTTGGAAATGTGCAAGACGTTTCTTTCATATTTACAATTTAGAAAAGATCGTATGGTACGAGTAAGATTCTAAAAATAGGCACACTGGGAATCAAACATACCCATTGTTTTCAATGGAAGTGTTTGAAAAATGTGTTGATTTTTCTAATATTTTTCTATTAAATTCAGAAGTGAGTGTCAAAAATTTTGGACATGAATTATGTTGGAATACAGTTAAAATGTATAAAATAACAATTTCTTCTACAAGAATGCAGCCGTATGTGCACGACATTAATTCAATTCGAATTTTAAAAAATGACTCTTTTTGTGTTCAAAGTAATTTATTGCAAAGGATGCCACAAATATTGAAAAACTATAAATGTTCGAAACTGCAAGAGTTCCCGTCTTACTTAACTAGATATTGATATGTAGCCAACACAAACCTGAGATTATGAATGTAACTTCAGTGGTTATATTCTTCTTTACTCTGACAAGAAACTAATGATGAGATTTTGCGAACTACTCCTTCCCGAACGAAAGTCCTCATCTTGCCTTTCATACTGATTTATTTGCATTTCCGTTTGAATGCAATTCAAGTGGTTCGAAGAATTATAAGCGCCGCATCATAATGTGCGATTCTACTGAAACCCATCTGGAATGAGCAAACAAATTAATTGCAATTTTTTTTTTTAATTTCTTTATGAGAACTTGGAGGCTAAATTGTCGCAAACGCTCTCTTTATCTCTCGACCTTTTTATTATTTCCTGGAATGATATATTTGAGTCCCAATTAGTACAACTTCCAATTCTGATGACTTTCCTCAAAAAACTAAGTTTCCTTCCAACGCCAAAAAACTCATAAATCACACCCAATTCACGGGTCACAATTGAGCAAATATAAAAAATGAAAATGAATTATGTTCTGTGTGTTTTTTTTAAAACTGCATAATTGAGAGAAGTCTCTGATTTACCCACAGTTACCCCAATAAAGATGTTTGAAGTGGAGTACGCGCTGGTGCCATCGAATGCTTAAAGACGCTCGATTTGACACTTCGGAAATTTATTGGAATTTTAAGAATTCTCTGATCTTGGAGGGTGACTGAATGCTCTAGAGAAAGGTAAGGTATTAGATCATTGGGTAGGCTTGTTTTTAAGGAGCATAACTTTGCTGATAGGAGTGAGAAAAACGTCATTAAAAATTCAAATTCACCTTAATTAGAATTTGAAGAGATATAGAAAAAACTCATGAATATCAAAATGTTTCATTTAAAGTTAAATTTTCTTAATTAGATTCCAGTTTCTATGTTCTTTCCCCATTACCCTCAAATTAACACATTTACATGGCATCCATATGAAAACGGTTTAAAGAGAAAGAAGGAAAAGTTATCTTAGTTAATAAATTAATCAGAAAGATTTCTTCACAAACATCTCAGGAAAAGTAAACAGTCGGCACAAAAAATTACTGTGTGGATTGAATTTTATAAGTTTATTGATATTCGTAGTTTTTTTAAAAAGGAAAATGAGTGAAATAAAAAGTCAAGTATAAGAATTATGAGAATTAAAAAAAATAATAAATAAATAACTGGCCATTTCAGCCCTTGAAAGGACTTTGACCTAGCTTCTTATGATCAATTGTGTTGTGCGTGTTATTAAGTTTGTACACAATTGACCGAGAACCGGACCTACATGTTTAACGCCGACTCCGAACGGCGATGAACAGAATGTTTTTGTTCTCAAGAAGCTTTACAAGGCATTTTGATTACTCTCTGAGGTTTGCCATTGTCTGCAGAGAGGTGGCGTCTGTACAGAAAAATCATTTTTATTCAAATAATTTTCTGTCGCTGCTGGGATTTGAACCCGAGTCTCCAGGTTCGTTGACATAGCGGCCACGCACTTTAACCAACTACGCCACCACGGACGCCACATGAGAATTAAAGTGGAAATAATTATCACAGTCTGCTGAAATTAGATCCTGTACATATTTCAATTAAAGTTTTTAAATGTTTTGAAGTCATAACATGTGTACGTTACTTGGCTAATATAGTGGGTATAATTTTATTATCTTCCCTTACAGTACCTGTTCTTTTTTAAAAAACTGAAAAACAAATAATGCGTGTTAAACATGTGTTACACGTATCTATTCCCTAATAATTCTGCTACCGACACTAGCTGGAAAAGAAGGATGCACGTGTTGGTTTCCAACCCTAGCAAGTTCCACTCTGCAAAGTTACAAATATTGTATTCAATCGAGCACGCCATCAATAAATACCAAGAGAATCATATTTGGTCAAGCCCACAATATTAAGTTCATTTAAAAATTACTATTTTTGTAACAATTTCCTCTCTTATACAAATACTTGCGATATAAATATTGAAACCAAACAATATAAATTCAGTACATTTGTTTTTTTTTATCCGACCATACGAGTCCCTCCCTACATGTTTTTCTTGTCCCGAATTTATTTTAAGATAAATTCTTACATTTTTTTTTTTTAAACAAAAACTGTCATATATTTTTTAAGCTACGCAAACGCCCACAGACAGCTCAGAAAACATATTTTACAATTAATTGTTGACAAGATTTGGGCTAAAGAACAATATTTTTAAAATCATAAATTACGAAATTAAATTTATTCACTCATATTCAGAGCACAGCGTGAAACGCTTGTAAACAAGTTCAACAACAACGAAATTTGTATAATTTGTGTAATTTTGTAAATATAAAATTTATGAATTTATTAAATGATGACGAAAAATTATGATCTTAGAAACTGTATCAGAGCAAAATTCTTACAAGGCTTTACATATGATTAACAGATCGATTCTGTGGGTTACCGGTAATAGCAATATTGTAATAGCACCGGTAACGCTGTCAAACGTCGCACAATGGGAGGACTTCATACAAGTTTTGGCCGTAACTAGTAAAAATAAACCTAGAGCTTTGAAATTTGGTATGAACACTTTGTACAGTTAAAAATGAAATATATATAAGTTTGGATCAAATCCGCCCGCAGACACGTCCACTTTTTTTTTTAACAAAAGTTTTAGTCTTGAAGTCAGTCTTTACAAAATATTCTCGTATAATGTATTGGAAAAAAGTTTTATTTCCGAATTTGAGCAAAATTTGCACACAGACAACCCCAGCTTTTATACTAATCTTCTTTCTTTCCATATAACACTTATTAAACTCTTCGAATACAAGGTTAAATTCCATGGGCTTTAACATGTTTCTTACGAACATAAGCATAAGCCGTACGGAGTCGGCACAAAATTGAAAAAGGTAGTTTACAATTTTAAAAATATTTTTTATTGCTCATAAAGCTCATTTTGCATATGTTCTCAGTAACACTTTTTGATGTTTTGTTTTCTTGCTTTCTTGCTCTCTTTTCTTGCTTGATTTTGATGTTTTGAGCACTTGTTTTTAAGTAACGGTACGCGTTAATCATACAGTAGGGTAAACAAGTTTAGGGCACTAGTATGTGTATTTAACAAATCTCATTAATTTCGGTTTATTGTTGTTTAAT